>BSBK01004513.1:582500-1272507 GCA_027943335.1 Chamaecyparis obtusa
ATTTCCAAATATCAGAAATTAAAAAAAAATGCTATGTTTATTTTTTTTAAAAGAAAATAAAAATATAAAAAAAATTCTTTAAGGGGGGGGCGGGGGCCACCAAACTCCCCTCCCCTTTCCCCTTTCACGACACTTGAGGGGGCTGCCACCTGTAGACTATGTCTGTAGCATGGCTCCCCACAGGGTACTGTGCGTAGTCCAAGGGCTGTGAACAACCCCAAAGGTGCCCGCTGTGTACAGCCTAGGGCTGCCACGTAAACCTATGGGGAATAAGGTAATTTTAATTAGTTTAGTTTGTAATTTAATTTTGTTATTAGTTTAATTTATAATTTATTTAATATATAATTTAATTTAATTTGTAATTTAATTTAGATTGTTTTGTTTATATATTTAATTTGTTATTTAATTCAGTTTAAATAATTTGTTTATTTGACTAAACTAGATTTGTATAGTAATTAAGATAAACTAAGTTTTTAGTTGTTAACTTAATTAACTTGGAATTTTGTTTCTATGCTAATATGAGATTTATTTATTTAAAATAATAGATAGCTTTATATGAAAATTTATTAATGATTTAAGTATGACTATACTCATTTGATTTTCATCTATGTGGATCAAAAAAGTTTGATTATTAATATAATTTTTATATATGAGTATAGGCTTAAATTATATGCTTCAAACCTTTCATTAGTTTATGCTTTTAGTTTTCAGTTTCGTTATCTATTTAACATAGAGTTAAATATATGTTTAAATTAGGATATGCTTTTCTCATAGTACGTTTATTTTTAATTGATCATTTATTGGGAATTGAAGTGTGTCTACTGGAATTGGGCCTTTTGTTCTGTTAAATCCATAGGACAACATGATGGAATATTCTTTATTTGTGACATTGTTGTAATGTTTATGTTCAGATTCTCCCAGTGGGTCTACTCTTTCTTATGCTTGAAATCAGTTATGCTCAAAATAGAATTCAAATACTTATAGATCAATTTCAGTTCTTTATGACGTGAGTGTTGTATTCTTCTTTCCTAAAGTGTCTTCTTTTGCATTATGTGACATCAGGTACTAGAAGACCTAGGGTGAAAATAGAGGTCGGGTAAGTGTCAGTTGTACCATGTTTTCAATATTATGTTTTGATGTGTGCGTATATTCCAATCATCACCTGATGTGATCATATGGGCTCATGTTGCTTTGTATTTTGTTTATGGTATATTTGTAATCATTTCTAATTTTTGTGTGTGAAACAGGATCTAGGATTACCTGGTTGTATACTCGATTGATCTCTGTAAGATTTGTGAGCCTAGGAGAGGTTAAATAGGTGCATTTAGGGGAGTGGCTAACAATAGGGGTATGGGGCTCAAAAGGGGCCAGTACCAGGGTAACCTATCGTAAGTTTATTAATAAGTGATAACCTAATAATAAAACTTGGGGGTATAACATTAATACAAGATTGATATTCTAGTTCTACATGGATTATGTTGAGGGTCTGTGGTCCAGAGTGGGCAGTCCAGGGTAACTCAACCTAATAGATGCTTGAGACCAGTCTAGGGTAACTCAAGTAGTCATCCATGTGATGACACTCCCATAGTATGTACCCTAAGTCTCCCCTGTAGTGTTTCTTCATGTATCAGATGCCTTTAGATTAGTGAGTCTTACCTATCATTGTCTTTTGTATACCTTGAGTTAGAGAGATTTCAGGATCTCCTTGCTTAGTGGTTTTACCTTGTTTTTGTATTGGTTATCTAATTGGGGTTTGTTGTTATCTCGTCAACATGGTGGGGTAGACCTTTGTGGTTCTTGTTATCTCTCAAAATTGCACCCTATTAAGCTTGTAGAAAACTTAACTTTTGGAAAAACATGGAAACATTCCAAGGCTGTGGGTAACATATGGCTGGAATGAATCTCTGAATTCTAGGTCGGCTCCTGTATGATATGTCACCTAAAGTCCACCTAAAACTAACACTTGTTGGAAAAGGGATAGGAAGATGCATAGAAATAAATCTAAGCTACAGGGTGATGCACCAGAAAAGGTATCTTTGAGATCTAACAGATAATCAGCACATCATAAATCAGTAATAAATAACTTCTTTACAAAACTCAATAATTCACAATCCTTGCATCAACAATTGATAAGAAGGTTAAAATAAAAGTACCTAAAAGGAGGATAAATCCCTCACAATCTAAAACTGCTTCTCAAAAAAACAACTTTCAACCTGCAAAAGACTGAAATACTCCTGTAGAAGGCATCAACATGACACACAAACATAGAAATAAGAGAAGGCACAAGCTGAAACTCACTGTCCAAAGGTGCTGCAAATTTGTATTATCTCTCTGAAAATGGGTTACAAAAAGTCTCTGCTCCTATCAAGGACTCTAAAATAATCACAAAAATAGCAAGGCAGTGAAAAGAACCCTTAAAAAAGAGTCTCAACCCTATACTTATAGAAATCTTCCAGACTTAGCCTCTCAAGATATTTGAAAATATCTGAAAAATAATATCTCAGCCAATTCTATCCTCATTTATGACTCAACACTTAGTCAAGTTTTTTCAAAATATTTGCTTTTTAACCTTTTGCAAGATATCTCCTTAATTTTTGAAAGAAAAATAAATATTTATTTTTTGTATCTCAATATTTATTAAATAATTTATATTTTGTAAATGAATTATAAATTATTTAATATTTATTAAATGATAATTTATTATTATGTAAATTATTTTTATTATTTTAATAAAGAATAATTATTTTAATAATATATTAAGTGATATTTAAATAAGTCACTTAATAATATCACTGATATAATTGTATTTATTAAAATCATAAATAAATTACATAATAAAATTTATTAGGTACCAAAAAATAAATATTTAATTTAATACTTTTAAAAATAAAAAGCACAAACAATGCAAAAACTAAAACATAAGTGATATCATTTAACAATGAAATGTTTTAATTTAATGCTTTTACAAACCCATACATGGGCATTAATGCTTGGAATATAAAAACAAAACAATACAAAATGCAAAAAGCCTTTCTCTTTCACGTGAGCATGGGATATAGGGCATTATCGAACCCTAAAAAGCATTCGATATTTCATTTGGTGTTTTTGCCCTTTGCATTTTCGCATTGCTGGAGATGAGGGTTTGAGCTGCCGCCATGGATATCTAAAGCTCAAATCTAGGTTTCTTATTGGGCTCTTGCTGCTAAACTCAGCTTGGAACTCAAATTCTCTACATGTTGAATCTCTATTACTTGGTTTTTATATTACATCTCTTCATTTGTGGAAAAAACTGAACCAGTTAGTGCGTACAAGCTTGAAGAACTCATGGCTTTGAACTGGCTGTTCATTATATGAGAGCTTGATGATTGAAACTCAGTCTTTGACCGGAATATGTGTTGCCCTTGTTTGAACTTGGCTTCAAATATAGAGATTATGGCCTGGCTATAGGAACTTGATCTTGCACACGGTATTTTGATAAGTATAATTTCCTCTCCTTTGTATCTTGCTCATTTATATACATCCTCTTATATGTGAACTCAAGTGAAAGCTCCAAGCTCCCATAGACAATACAATCCCACCTTATGATTGTTTAAAGAAACCCCCAAATAATAGATGTCTACTAATTCAATACAAGTGTCATGCAAGGGAATGTTAAATATAGGAAATAGACAAAATCTCTGCATTGTCTGTGAATTCTCTTGGAACGGGGTCTGTAATCTTTGTTACCATAACAAGCATCATCCACGCATTACAAAATACATTATGGAAATGACATATGATAATATTGTTAATATCGTCAGAACTTGTGTCCACTACAATCTAAATAAACGAAGTATTATCTGCTACCATGTTTCCTAGTACAATAGTCCTTACATAAACTAAGCTTTGACTATTCTGAAATATATTATTTACTCCGCTTTTATGTATCATAACTCTGATTTTTGATCCATTTTTTGAAGAAAAAATGATATCATGCTTTGAGATTTTCAATATTTGTGGCTCAAAATAAGATTCATCATCCCTTGGCTCTAATAATTTTTATAGATCAGATTCTTTATGACTATTTTTTTATTCAATAGTAAATAAAAAACGTGGCTCATCTTGACTGTGATTTTAATTTTAAAATCTGCAACCTTTCTTGTGCTTCCATGCTTGAATCCTCCTTTTCACTATGTTGGTTATGTAAGAGCATAACTTTTCTTCATTTTTTGACAATCTTTGGCTTGATGAAGACTGAAAAATTCACGTGTACAAGTTGTAACATAGCTTTAAAAGCTTTGTTTGGCTGTTCTATGAAGCTGAAACTTTGTGTGAAAATGACCTTGAACTTTTCTTTAAATTGCACAAATATTATGTAGACATTGCATGAATCTTGCATAAAAATTCAGAATTTATCCTTCATATTGTGAAACTCACTATTTTCCTCTTTTCTTGACTTGGATAACTTTCACTGAAGATGTTTGATCCATGAGCACCCCTGGTGGATTTGTACTTTGTGATGTTCCTTACTGTCACTTTCATTTATTTGCTTGATACATGTAGCATCTGTTGTGGTTGAAATGAGCTTCAAACAATAGCAATTTCATCTTGAAAGACAACATGACTGTTACAACTTGGCCTTGTATACATGGTTGCAAGTTTCAAGCATATCATTTAAAGTATTTTGATAGTGAATGCATGATTACATATTATTTGATAGTTCTGTTATAGACCAATAATCCAAATGTAACAAGACTCATAACACAAACCTTCACTTTCAACAATAAAATCTATCTATGGAGTTCGATCACGGGCTCGTGACACCCATAAGTAGACTTTATGTGACCTTGCACTTGATTCTTTAACACATATTCATAATATGAATAACCATCTATTGCATCTTGTATCTTTGCTTTTAAAACAACATCATGTAACTCATTTAAATACATGCTTAAAATGAACAAGACATTTATGTTGTATTCATGATCAAAACACTAAATCTGAAACTGTGTTTATCATTTTCACTGGAACGCTGCTTTGAGTTATTCCTGTTGAAATTGTCAAACCACTTGGCATTGCTGGTTATCATGATTCCTCTTCTTTATGCTCTCATATGCTGAATTTGTAATACGAACTCATTTATAATAGCTCCTGTGCTTGGGATCATTATAAATGATTGGCAATAACTGAACTTTCTGAAGTTGATAAACATCATTGTTTTAAAGACAAGTTAATATAAACATGTCGAGATCTGATTTTTTTTCTTTTTTTTTGCTAAAAATGTGAAGGATGCCTTTTTACCCACACAGTCGGCACTTCATTTGTGAATACCTTTTAGCATCAATACTGTCACTATATTTGTGATGATTCATGTCACCTTGCTTGTGCATACTGTTATCTGTACTAAATCTTTGTGTATCTTAACAATATACTAATTTTGTGACAGCACTTATGAAACACCAACAACATTGCATTCAGAAAATAGACTATATCTTTACTTTATCTTTGTTGAATATCAGTCTGATGTCACTGTTTTATTGTAGTTAATTTTCTATTATGTAGCATGCTGGGCTCTACCCTTTTGGGAGCCACATTTAACTCCACGTGCTACATAATAGACACCTGTAACTACACATGAAGCAAACTAAATATAAAAAAGAAAGACATGTGGGTTTCTTAGCTTTAATATCTCTTTCTTTCTTAGATATGCATGATAGGCTACCCCTTGTGATACATTTGAGTAACAAATTTATACATTTGTAAATGTGGACATCCATAGTGCATGATGACATCTCATTGCTTAGATCTTATGAGATCTAACATCATTTCTATCTTTCATATGCAGGAATGAAGTAAGAAGATGCTCAATGGATGGATGCAAGACAAGCAGGAAACATCAAGACAAAGCAAAGCAATACAAATTGAGCTTGTCAAATAGGCAATGATGAGTCACCCTTCACTATGTGTGCCTTTACATTTTTTTAGCATCTGCAAATGTATGTCTTTGTTTCATTCATTTCACTTGTATCATAAGGGTTAGTCTCATGGCTTGTGTGAGACACGGTTCACTTTGTTATCAATAAAGAACACTTTTTCTCAAAATTGTTCCAATTTTTGCACATGTATCTACTTTCAACAAAAAAAACAAAAAATGCAACCTCAAACATTTTAAAACATGACAGCTCACTGCATTGAGCTTGGTAGCGAAAATCGGTAACATTTTTGGTGATTTCTGCTATATGTTTGCCTGCTAGACATTATGACCAGTAGCTTAAACTTATCCATTGGGCACAAAGACACTTTGGAACACAAAAAAATTATGAGGACACTCCCTTTTTCTACTGCAATTCACTTTCAAACAACATCCTCTTCTAACACATCTGATACATATGAATGGCTTTATGGTAGTAGATTAACACTCACTTCCTTGAATGATATGTGTGTACCAAATGGATTAAAAGAGGCTAAAATAGAAGTACACCTCCTTATAAAACTCCTATTGTAAATTAGATTTCATGAGGGAGGGATGCATGATGTGCAACAGTGAGTATATGTATCCACTGCTTCATATGATGGAAGTTTATCTCATGTAATGTAATCTATTACAGATGTTTGCTTCTCTTCAAAACAACTAACTAAAATGTGCAACCAGCACTTAGGGAAACTTAAAACTGCAAGAAATAAATGTGTCGCAACACTTATTTACTAGCTGTAAAAAACTCTAGTATGTACAATGATAGATCCTACCTTAGAAACAATGCTTGAGGTGAATCTCGTTCACTGGGATTTGCTCCATATTGCCATCCAACCTTGACAGCTGAAAAGCATTATGGTATTTACACTCTGAGATTATATAAGGCCCGCTCCAAAATGCATAAAATTTGGAGTGCTTTCCAGGTTTTCTTTTGAGCACATCCCATTTTAGTACTGTCACCTTGCTGAAAAACTCTTGGAGACACCCTCTTGTCAAAAGATCTCTTCATTTGTGCTTGATGGTGTTCCATCTTCTTCAAAGCCTTGGACCTTGTTTCTTCTAACTCAAAAAGATGAGCCAACCTTATAGTCATTGGTTTTTCCTCCAACATGTCAAGTTGATTAGCCAAGTCAAGAGCTGGAAGCTCTAAAGAAATAGGTAACCTAGCTTCCCTTTCGTAAACAAGTTTGAAAGATGATTGCCCAGTTGACCTTTTTTGAGTAATTCGATCTGCCCACAAAGCTTATTTTAGTTGTGTATGCTAGGCTCACTGATTACCTTCCATGGTCCTTTTAATAATTCTGATCAAATTTGTATTAGTAGATTCTGCTTGGCCATTGCCTTGCGGATAATAACTGGAAGATGTGTTCAAATAAATTCCATTTCTTATAGCCCAATCAGAAATCTTAAAACCTATAAAAGCTAATGCATTATCTGAGATAATGGATTCTAGAACACCAAACCTAAAAACTAGCTCCTCATAAAAATTTAGGACAACACTTTCATTAGCCTCCTTAAGTGCCACCGCATCTGTCCACTTATTGAAATAATATGTGGCTGTTAAGACCCATTTGTGGCCAACACTGGATGGTGGATTTATAATTCCAATAAAATCCAGTCCCCATTTGACAAAAGGTTGTTCAACTTGAATAGGCTGCAAAGGTAAGGTTGCCAATCTTTTCTTACCAGCAAATAATGCGCATTCCTTGCACTTACGGACCCATATATGTGCATCTTTGAACAAAGTGGCCCAATAATAGCCACCTTTCAACACCTTAAGGGCTGTTTCTCTAGGTGAAAAGTGACCTCTAGCTAACCCATTGTGGAATTCATGCAACACTTTGTCTATGTGATCAATCTCAATGCATCTCAAAAGAATGCCATTAAAGTCTTTTCCAAATAGAAAACTATTCAAAATTGCATAGGGTATGGACTGCAGTCTAAAATACCTTCTTTTTTCTTTATCTAAGCCCTGTGGACATTCACCAATCTATAGAAAATGTGTCATTTACTACACCCAATTAGTGACAAAATCTGGAATAGCTTGTTCACCATCCTGTAAAACTAGAACAACAACATGTTCACCCTTTTCTTTGTTACTTACAGCATCAGCAAGCTGTTCGCATAACCCTTTTCCCCTTATTAGCTTGGTGACCTTAATCTCTACATCATATTCCATCACTTTAGTTACCCAACCAGCTCTCTTATCACTTAAATCCTTACTTAAAAGGAATTCCTTGACGCTCAGATGAGAAACCATTAGAATGATTCTATTATTTGACAACATGTGCTTAAACTTTTTTAAACTTCTTATAACAGTGAGCACATGCTTCTCTACAAATGAATACCTGAGTTCATAGTCTTTAAGACCTTGACTGAAGAATGCCACAGGTTGCTCAAAGCCTTCATCATTGTGTTGTACTAACATTGCTGAGATAGAGTCAATATCTCCATAGGCATATAAGACAAAATCCTTAGAAAAATTAGGATTCACAAGTGTAGGCACTGCTACAAGTGCCTCCTTGATCAGTTCAAAGCTCCTCTTCCCATCTTTAGTCTAGCTAAAAGGTGTATTTTTTCATAACATGGCTATTAATGGGCTCAACAAGTCTGAAATATCTAGAATAAACCTTCTAACAAAGTTTATTCGGCCAATAAAATTTTGTAATCCTTTCTTGTGTGCTAGCAAAGGGAGAGCCAAAATTGTTGTTATCCTTTCAGGATCAATGGTGATACCCTGTTTAGACACCACATAACTGAGCAATCTACCTTTATGAACTACAAAAACACATTTCTTGGGATTAAGGGATATCCTAAACTCTCTACACCTTTCAAAAATCTATCTTAGATGCTTTAAGTGATCTTTCGCTTCCCTAGAAAAAATAGTAATGTCATCTAGGTAACCAAAACAATCTTATACATTAGCTTATCAAAAGCCATATCCATGGCTTTCTGAAAGGTTACCCCAACATTGGACAAACCAAAGGGCATCTTTTTGTATGCCATGGTACCCCACTTGGTGGTAAAGGCTGTCTTGAATTGGTCTTCCTCCCTTACTAAAATCTGATTGTAACCTGAATACCCATCTAGCAAGGAAAATCTTTCTGATCCTGAGACTACTTGAAGGGTCTACTCCATAGAAGGCAAGGGATGTCAGTCTTTCAATGAAGCTCTATTCAAGTCTCAAAAATCAACACATAGCCTTATTTCGCCACTCTTTTCCCTGACAGGCACAAGGTTTGAAACCCAAGAAGTATGCTTAATAGGAAAAATAATACTACTTTCAATCAACTTGTTTAGTTCCTTTTGCATAAGAGGTTCCAACTTTGGATTCAAAGGCCTCTACTTCTGCCCTACTGGTTTAGCATCTGGTTCAAGCTCAATAGTGTGTTGAGCAAGTTGGGGATTAAAACCCTTCAAATCACCATATTCCCATGAAAAAACATCACTGAATTACTGAAAAAGTTGGATAAATGAATGTTGCTCCTCCACTGTACATACCTTACCCAACTTTAGCAACTTTCCCTTGAATACCTCAACCTCTTCATAATGTTCCTGCTGAACCTACATGTTGGCCTTTGATTTTCTAGTCTCATCATCAATGTTGAAAATGGATTCAAGGGTGACCAAACCCTTCGGCATCTTATTATTTTTTAGCTGAATAATCTGACCAGCATATTGATGCTGAAAGTTCTTCTGGTTAGCTTGAGAAAACTCAGGCTCTTCTCTTAAAAAATTAACAATTTTCTAGTCACTTTCAAATACCTGCCAATGTGTGTTATTATTAGGTACAGTAGGTCTGATAATAACCTTTACATGTCGTTTGGTTCTTTCGCTACTAATCTCTTTCAGAATGTCAAATTCAGCACCAATAGCAGCCAATCTATCAGCATGTCTATTCTGATTTTTGGGTATGGAAATCAAATTAAAAGCATCAAAACTATCAAGAAGATCCCATACCCTGTGTTTGTAACATTTAAGCAGCTCATTCTTGGTAACATTTTGGTTTCTCACTTGATTAACAATCAGCTCGCTATCCCCATACACTTTTAAATAGTTAATACCAATTCTCCTTGCCCATTCCAATCCATGAATCAAGGCTTCATATTCAGCCGTGTTATTTGAACAACTGAAATAGAAATGAAAAGCTAAAAAATGCCTCTCTTTTCTTGGGGAAACCAACATGCAACCTCCACTAGCTCCAACCTTGTTCTTTACACCATCAAAAAATAGCTCCCAAACTTTGTTATCTTGCTATTCAAACTGTTGTTCTGCACTCTTCTCTAGTTTGGGAATGAAGGAATCAACTTCCTGTATTAAATACATGCCCAAACCAGCATGTCCTAGATTTTGAAATGGACTTTCTGCTTGATTTTGAAAGGCCCATTCATCAAGAAGGATATCTGGTATTGCCTCGGTTTGAGTTTTACCTTCTCAGACTTCAAGCTGGTCCTCTTGTTCACTTACAAGCAAGTTGGCATTAAAGGGGCTTTGAGAATAAGGCTCAATATGAGCTTTGGCTATAGGCTCTAATTTTATAGTAACTTTGGTGCCATACCTAGTTCTAAATAGCATGTGAGACCAATTAGATGACAAATAACCCCCAATCTTGGTAGTAAAGTCCCTTGACAAACATATAGCAAAATAAGGAGGCAGCTCTATGACATAAATATCTTGTGGGATAAAAAAATTTGGACAAGCCTGCAAGGTCAAATTAAGATTCTTAATGACTCCTATGGTATTAACAAAAGTCCCATCTAGTTGTACAACTCCCTTTTCAAGTGGTCATATTTGATACCTAGCTTGTCTACAATCTGTTTGGGCATTACCGAGCTACTTGCACCTGAATCAATCATGCAATTATGGACTAGGTGCTTTCCTATGATCAAAGATACATAAAAGGGTAGGGGTTTAACTGCTAGGGGCTGCTGCTCATTTCCTTTTGCAACAGTGTTAGTCATTACAATTTTAGTTTCTTCACTTTCAATTTTACTAGAAAGACTTAAACCTGATAAAGTTGATTGCAAAAGGTCCTTTTGACCTGGAATCCCCAAAAAATCCCACATGAAAATAGATAGATTTTCCTTCTTCATATGATCCAAAATATTAGAAGTCATACCAACCTTAGATTGGGCCTTTGTAGCAGCAACATTAATGTTAACACTAGTTGGTTGTATTGGAATTGTAGGTTGTTCATTACTAGCTAAAGTTGAACCCTTTGGAAAAATCTGCATACTCTCAGCATTAGACAAGCTAATAGCTTGCTGACCACTCTCTATTGCTCTCTTTTTGCTTCTAGTATTATCTGCAAGAGAGAGAACAACCTAGTTTATGCCACAAAAATTATCATCCTACCAATTTATCAGTGTTGTCTCTGGTGGTCTACCTTCATAATATTGTAAAGTGGCTTCATCAGAACCATCATCTTGTGAATTTGAAATATTTTGAACTATTAAGGCCTGATTTATGACCCCATTTGTGCAATTACTTTGATTGTGTTGTTGATTACATGGAAAAAACCACTCATAATCCTGTACTAGGTTGTTTTGAGTGGGAACCAGCTCATTCGAAGTGCTAGCAACATTGGGGTTATAAGGTTGATAAGGCCTTGTGTTAAGATTTGGTCTTTGGCCTTGATTATTTAGTTGATATAGAGGTCTATTGGCCTAATTTTGCTGATATTGGGATTGATAAGAAGGCTGGTAAGGCCTATATCCTTGACTTTGCTATTTTTTCATATTCACAATTTCATTACCAAAAGTCTGCAAAATACCTTTAATCTCTTGTAAATCCACAGATTGAGTTGGAAGGGCACTGCTTTGAATATTGGGTTGTGTATTGGGTGCTGGCAATGCTAGCACTACTGGAATAATAGCTAAAGGGCCTACTTGCAAAGGTATCATTGACTGGACTACAGGTGCTATTGGAAAAATTGGCATAGGTGGCCTTGGGGCAATTTTTCCAGCCTGTATAAGATTGTTTTCTACTCTAATGGCCACATCATAAGCACCTGGAAGTGTAACCACTCCCATTGATTGTATCATTACTACTATATCACTATTGAAAGCCCTCAAATAATATAAAAAAGCATGATCAGTTAAGTGTCTTACCGTTTGTGGAATTCTATCCCACGTTCTTTGGAAACGAAAGTTAAAATCTATTACTTGCTCATGAGGGGCCCTTTTGATAGTTGACAATTTCTCTACCAAGGATAGATGGTCATATTTGTCTTTCAAAAACCTACAAAGTTTGGTACCGAGCTGATCCCAATCAGTGATAGAACCCACTACTAGCCTTCTAAACCACTGCAAATCCTTTCCTTTAAATGATGTAGCCAACAACCTAACAGCAACATTATCTTTTGTAACATGGTGAAGGGCACAGAGATTAGCTACATCTTTTATGTGTTCATCTGGGTGGTTTGATCCTAACCAGTAAAATATGGTAAACTTTTTAATGTAGCCACAGGAATAACATCATGTTGAGTTAGATTCAAAGGGTTTCCTTGATTGAATGAAACGAAAGGATAGTTCCTTTGTAGTGCCATAGAAACCTACAAAACTTGACTTCCTAGTGTATTAAAAACCAAAACAACAGGATACACTCTAACTGTAGCAGGAGTAGACTTGGCTCTTCTTGTATAAACCACTGTCTTTCTAGGCTTCTTAGTCACTCTCCCTCTTCTCCTAGGTGGAGATAGCTATAAATATTCAAAATCTGAAGAGCTACTCCTTGTTTGCACTCTTCTCATATGTTGCAATACACTGGTTCTGCCTTCCAAAGCTCAGAGTTGCCAAGTGTGTAATTTTGAAACATCTTCCACACTGAAAACGATATTATACACACTGCCAACAACAAAAACTATTACAAAACATGATTGAAAAAACTCAGTCACGGTCCCATCGGGCGTGCCAAAAATTGTTATCTCTCAAAATTGCACCCTATTAAGGTTGCAGAAAACTTAACTTTTGGAGAAACATGGAAACATTCCAAGGTTGTGGGTAACCTATGGCTAGAACGAATCTCCCAATTCTAGGCTAGCTCCTGTATGATATGTCACCTAAAGTCCACCTAAAACTAACACTTGTTGGAAAAGGGATAGGAAGATGTATAGAAATAAATCTAAGCTACAGGGTGATGCACCAGAAAAGGTATCTTTGAGATCTAACAGATAATCAGCACATCATAAATCAGTAATAAATAACTTCTTTACAAAACTCAATAATTCACAATCCTTGCATCAACAATTGATTAGAAGGTTAAAATAACAATCCCTAAAAGGAAGATAAATCCCTCACAATCTAAAACTGCTTCTCAAAAACACAACTTTCAACTTGCAAAAGACTGAAATACTCCTGTAGAAGGCATCAACATGACACACAAACACAAAAATAAGAGAAGGGCACAAGATGAAACTTACTGTCCAAAGGTACTGCAAATCTGTATTATCTCTCTGAAAATGGGTTACAAAAAGTCTCTGCTCCTATCAAGGACTCTAAAAAAATCACAAAAATAGCAAGGAAGAGAAAAGAACCCTTAAAAAAGAGTCTCAACCATATACTTATAGAAATCTTCCAGCCTTAGCCTCTCAAAATATTTGAAAATATCTGAAAAATAATATCTCAGCCAATTCTATCTTCATTTATGACTCAACACTTAGTCATAAGTTTTTTCAAAAAAAAAAAATTTTAACCTTTTGCAAAATATTTGCTTTTCAACCTTTTGCAAAATATCTACTTTTTAATTTTTAAAAGAAAAATGAATATTTATTTTTTGTATCTCAATATTTATTAAATAATTTATATTTCGTAAATGAATTATAAATTATTTAATATTTATTAAATGATAATTTATTATCATGTAAATTATTTTTATTATTTTAATAAAGAACAATTATTTTAATAATATATTAAGTGATATTTAAATAAGTCACTAAATAATATCATTGATATAATTGTATTTATTAAAATGATAAATAAATTACATAATAAAATTTATTAAGTACGAAAAAATAAATATTTAATTTAATACTTTTAAAAATAAAAAGCACAAACAATGCAAAAATTAAAACATAAGTGATACCATTTAACAATGAAATGTTTTAATTTAATACTTTTACAAACCCATACATGGGCATTAATGCTTGGAATATAAAAACAAAACAATACAAAAGGAAAAAGCCTTTCTCTTTGATTTGAGCATGGGATATAGGGCATTATCAAACCCTAAAAAGCATTCGATATTTCATTTGGTGTTTTTGCCCTTTGCATTTTCGCATTGCTGGAGATGAGGGTTTGAGCCGCCACCATGCATATCTTAAGCTCAAATCTAGATTTTTTCTTGGGCTCTTGCTGCTAAACTCAGCTTGGAACTTGAATTCTTGGGATGTTGAATCTCTATTACTTGGTTTTTATATTGCATCTCTTCATTTGTGGAAAAAACTGAACCAGTTAGTGTGTACAAGCTAGAAGAACTCATGGCTTTGAACTGGCTATTCATTATATGAGAGCTTGATGATTGAAACTCAGTCTTTGACCGGAATATGTGTTGCCCTTATTTGAACTTGGCTTCAAATCTGGAGATTACGGCCTGGTTGTAGGAACTTGATCTTGCACACGGTTTTTTGATAAGTATAATTTCCTCTCCTCTGTATCTTGATCATTAATATACATCCTCTGATATGTGAACTCAGGTGAAAGCTCCAAGCTCCCGTAGACAATACAATCCCACCTTATGATTGTTTAAAGAAACCCCCAAATAATAGATGTCTACTAATTCAATACAAGTGTCATGCAAGGGAATGTTAAATATAGGAAATAGACAAAATCTCTGCATTGTCTACGAATTCTCTTGGAATGGGGTCTGTAATCTTTGTTACCATAACAAGCATCATCCACGCATTACAAAATACATTATGGAAATGACATATGATAATATTGTTAATATCATTAGAACCTGTGTCCACTGCAATCTAAATAAAAGAAGTATTATCTGCTGCCATGTTTCCTAGTACAATAGTCCTTACATAAACTAAGCTTTGATTGTTCTGAAATATATTATTTACTTTGCTTTTATGTATCATAACTCTGATTTTTTATCCATTTTTTGAAGAAAAAATGATATCATGCTTTGAAATTTTCAATATTTGTGGCTCAAAATAAGATTCATCATCCTTTGGCTCTAATAATTTTTATAGATCAGATTCTTTATGACTATTTTTTTATTCAACAGTAAATAAAAAATGTGGCTCATCTTGATTGTGATTTTAATTTTAAAATATGCAACCTTTTGTTGTGCTTCCATGCTTGAATCCTCCTTTTCACTATGTTGGTTATGTAAGAGCATAACTTTTCTTCATTTTTTGACAATCTTTGGCTTGATGAAGACTGAAAAATTCACGTGTACAAGCTGTAACATAGCTTTAAAAGCTTTATTTGGCTGTTCTATGAAGCTGACACTTTGTGTGAAAATGACCTTGAACTTTTCTTTAAATTGCACAAATATTATGTAGACATTGCATGAATCTTGCATAAAAATTCAGAATTTATCCTTCATGTTGTGAAACTCACTATTTTCCTCTTTTCTTGACTTGGATAACTTTCACTGAAGATGTTTGATCCATGAGCACCCCTGGTGGATTTGTACTTTGCGAAGTTCCTTACTGTCACTTTCATTTATTTGCTTGATACATGTAGCATCTATTGTGGTTGAAATGAGCTTCAAACAATAACAATTTCATCTTGAAAGACAACATGACTGTTACAACTTGGCCTTGTATACATGGCTGCAAGTTTCAAGCATATCATTTAAAGTATTTTGACAGTGAATGCATGATTACATATTATTTGATAGTTCTGTTATAGACCAATAATCCAAATGTAACAAGACTCATAACACAAACCTTCACTTTCAGCAATAAAATCTATCTATGGAGTTCGAGCATGGGCTCGTGACACCCATAAGTAGACTTTATGTGACCTTGGACTTGATTCTTTAACACATATTCATAATATGAATAACCATCTATTGCATCTTGTATCTTTTCTTTTAAAACAACATCATGTAACTCGTTGAAATACATGCTTAAAATGAACAAGACATTTATGTTGTATTCATGATCAAAACACTAAATCTGAAACTGTGTTTATCATTTTCACTGCAACACTGCTTTGAGTTATTCCTGTTGAAATTGTCAAACCACTTGGCATTGCTGGTTATCATGATTCCTCTTCTTTATGCTCTCATATGCTGAATTTGTAATACGAACTCATTTATAACAGCTCATGTGCTTGGGATCATTATAAATGATTGGCAATAACTGAACTTGCTGAAGTTGATAAACATCATTGTTTTAAAGACAAGTTAATATAAACATGTTGAGATCTTTTGTATTAGTCATTCTATAGTAGTTTTTGCATTCATGACTATGATTATCATTGATGTCAACATAGTGATCTTTTGGAGACTAGCAGAGAAGCAGACAGTGTTTTGATAAGCAGACAATGTTTTGATTAATTCATGTGGGATATTGTAGTTGGAGCTATGCGATGTTGAGGTTATACTATTTGATATGTTATATGTCTATGGTTAAGAGTGTAGACATTAATTCATTGATTAATGAAAGTTATGAGCATTTTGGTAAAAGCAGTATTTAGGCAGTGTTCCTAAGTAGCGGTTTGTGGAAATCGGATGATATCTCCTAATTGGGATGGAATCTAGTTTGGCATAGTTAAAGGGAAGTTTGAGACACATTGATGGTGATGTGGTTCATAGCACAAACTTTGAGGTCACATGAGTGAAGAGATATTTCATTTTGAAGCTGACAATTTTGTGTAATTTTGATGTAGCGTATGGAAACTTTTATTCTATAATTGTGTGCCAACTCATTTGTAATTATTTGAGTGTGGTATAAAGGAAGGAATGTTTTTCCTTATTGTATTTAGTTGAAATGTGAAAGAAGTGTGAGCATGGTTTGGTTGCATGCAAATGTAAGGATGAAGTGAAGAAAAGAGCCTAAGAGATTGTGAAAGAGAAATTGTGAAGGAAGACATGTGAAGTACAAAGATCTGGAATTGAGATCTGGTGTAGTAGTGAGTCTAGTTTGGCACAGCAAGGAGGTAACATATTTCATATTATTTTACTAAATAATATTAAGGTTATTTGGATAGTTTGTTCAGTGATCTTACCCTGAAGCTGTTTGGGCAGTGGGTCCTTCTATCTTCCATAACTCTTAACAGGGTTAGAATCTTTTAACAGGGATTCAAAATCTCCTAATAGGGATTTATATGTACTGAATGTATTCCATAAGACTCATAATAGAGTCCATCCTCTCACAAGGAATATTCATATTAGTGCATCTTTTGTGGGCATCATGCCCACCGGGGTTTACTCTTTGATCAAGATGTTCCCTAGTCAACATATCTTGTGTTATTGTGTCATTGTGTATTAATATCTTTGTATGGTTAGTAATTGCATTGCTTACATGGTTAAATGTTGTTGAAGATGTTAAAATTTATAATTATTTGATAACTGATTCACCCCCTCCCTCTTAGTTATCTTGGTGGACTTTACTTTCTAAGATGATCTATGTGAGATTTGTGAGCCTAGGAGAGGTTAAATAGGTGCATCTTAGGGGAGTGGCTTACAATAGGGGTTCGGGGCTCAAAAGGGGCCAGTACCAGGGTAACCTATCAGAATTTGATTAATAAGTGATAACCTAATAATAAAACTTGGGGGAATAACATTAAATACAAGATTGATATTCTGATTCCGCATGGATTATGTTGAGGGTTTGGGGTCTAGAGTGGCTAGTCTAGGGTAAATCAACCTGATAGACACTTGAGGGTACGAGGTCTAGAGACCAGTATATGGTAACACAAGTAGTCATCCATGTGATGACACTCCCATAGTATGTAGCCTAAGTCTCCTTTGTAGTGTTTCTTCATGTATCAGATGCCTTTGGATTAGTGAGTCTTACCTATCACTATCTTTTGTATACCTTGAGTTAGAGAGCTTTCAGGATCTCCTCTCTTAGTGGTTTTACCTTGCTTGTGTATTGGTTATTTGATTGGGGTTTGTTGTTATCTCCTCAGCATGGTGGGGTAGACCTTTGTGGTTCTACATGGATGGGTGGTACTAATTCTTCGCCATTTGAGATTCAACGTTATGGTGCCAGTGCTTGATGGTGATTTTGTAGTTGGATACCTTTATGATTCTTCATTGGTCATTCTTTTCTTATCTTCATTATTTTTAATCCTATATTAGAGTATCTCATGTGATACCTAATCTGGACAATGTATTTTTATTGTTAGAGTGATTAGCACATACCCTGCAACATGTGCAGTGGATGTGAGTTTATGTAGATATCATGGATGTTCATGAGGATTTTAATTTATGATGTATGATGTCATTGTAATATTTATATTATGGAATCTTTTGTTGATGATATTTGGGTTGTATTTTGTTCTTAAGTAATTCTACGTCATGGGACCCTCGAGTTTTGTAATCTATTTTGGATGTTGTATTAATGTGAGTAAATGGTAATTGCTTCCACACTGATGTTTATCTTGCATGTTAACTTCTAAAAAAATTATTCACCAAACTTAGTAGCATGTTTTAGGTTAATCTCTCTTGGGTTCCATGGCGGGGTGTTACATGACATCACTATGGTTGGTGTTGTGGGGAAAGGTTATTTGGAAGCTGACTTGGGAGATGTAGGATGTGTTATGGATGGAAATCATGGATTATGGATGTTGGTCCTCAATTGATGTAATATTATTGTTGTATACTTGTTTTACATATCGTATGTATCCTAACAAGGGGTTATGTAATTCTCTATAAATTAGGAAAGCCTAATTGGCTGACCTGATCATGAAAAATGTAATAGGGTATATATGTAAGGTCTTTTCTTTGGAAAAGATATATTTGAGATGTATGTGTTGTGAAAGAGAATTGTAGAAGCTACGAGCTTGTGTTTTCTAGATGTAGAGAAGAGAATTGTATGTACTTCATTGAAACTCATCAAGAAAATAAAGTTGCTAGCAGATAGTTCACAAGGATTTTGTATTTCCTCATATACACTTGGGTTGCGAATAGTGTGTTCTGAAGGTGGACTTAACCTTCTTTGGACAGTGTGCCTAGGCAGTGAGCCTACCTCTTTTCTTGACTGCTAACAGGGTCTATCCTCTAACAAGGACTATGTATTGTAATTCTTTAATCAACTCCTAATAGGGCTACATCTTTTAACAAGGATACTATACTCGCAGTACATCATTAGTGGATGCTAATTCCCACTGGGTTTTTTTACCTTTAATAGGGTTTCCTTGAGAACAAAATATTGTGTTATTGTGCTGGCATTCAATTTGTTCATTTGATTTGGATTTTCTACTACTTATAGTTTAAAGTTTAATATTCTATCATATAATTGATTCACCCCCCCTCTCACTTATTTTGGTGGATTATTATTCCTAACAATTGGTATCAGAGCTTCTGTTCCTTAGAGATAAATATTAATCACTTGAGGTGATCTTGGAGATGGCATACTATAGAAAGGATAGTCTAAAATTTTATCGTGAAAACTTTGATAGTTGGAAGAACAAGATACGAAATCATTTGCTATGTTTGGGCATTGACTACTAGATGATTACAGAGAATTAGGTTGCTATAAAGGCTGAGGATGAGTTGGAAAAAGCTACTGGTGATGAAAATAAGGTATTTTCATATAACATGGTTGCAAGGGAAGCATTGATCATAGCACTTTCTAAAGGAGAATTTACTGAGGTTAAAGATCTGGATTTGGCACACAAGATTTGGATAGGATTGGAAGCACTATATGAAGGAGACAAGTTTACCAAGAAAGAAAAGTTGAAGAACTAGAAGACAAGAATGGAGAAGCTGCAAATGAAGGATGATGAAAGAATTAGGTCTTATGTTCAAATGGTTACTGAGGTTGTGATTGGAATCATAAATTGTGGAGGTACTTATGATGAAGAAGAAGTCATTGTGAAGATCCTTAGATCATTGACACCTGCTTACAAGACTAAAGCTCTTACTATAGAAGAAACTATTACTTTGACTCTGAACTGTAGCAGAGAGATGCTGATTGAAAATATAACTACCTTTGAAGTTGCTGAAATGGGAGATTCTGTACCAAAAGTTGAGACAACATTTAAGGCATTTTCACACAAGAAGATATCATCTGCATTGTCAAGTACTAGCAGTGAGAACTTAAAGGAAGAGCTTGGAGAGTATGCTAAAGAATGGGAACATATTCAAGCTGAAGAAAGAAAGCTAGATGAACTTTTTGCGTTGGTTGCTAGAAGAGAAAAGAGAGGTAAGGGTAAATTTGAGGGAAAGTTACCTTTGAAATGTTTTTCATGCAACAAGATAGGTCACTTTGCATCTAGATTTCCTACAAGATTTCCTAAGCACAAGCCTAAGTTTTTCAAGTCTAAGTATTCAAAAGATAAGGAATGTTATAGTGCTAGTGAAGGTATTTCTGATGATGATGACTATGATTATGAGGAGATTGGATTTATTGATATTAAGGATGAAAAACTAGTTCTTGAAGAAAAGGTTTTAGTATCTCATGTTGATAAGAAATATGAATGGGTCATAGACAGTGGTTGTTCACATCATATGACTGGAGATAGAAACAAGTTTGTTAAACTATGAAAGTATGATGATGGTGTTATGAGATTCAAAGACAATATTCCTAAACCTATCATAGGAGTAGGATCCATTTCTTTGGATGGAAAGACTAATACTGATAATGTATTTCTTGTTGATGGACTTAAGCATAATTTTTTTAAGTGTTGGATAGTTGATGGACAAAGAGTTTTAGTTACAATTCATTGATGGTAGATGTTTTATCAGAAGTAAGGCAGGAAAGTTGATTGCAACTAGTACTAAATCTAGAGGTAATGTATTTGAATTAAATACATCTAGAGCCTCTTATTTTGTTGCAAAGGTACATGACAATTGGTTATGGCATAGAAGGTTTTTCCATGTCAATTTTGATAAGATTGTGAAGGCAAGTTTGACTAATGCAGTAAGAGATCTACCAAAAATTATGAAACCATCTAATACTATGTGCAGAGAATGTGTTATGGGAAAGAAAACGAGAAGCAAATATAAAAGTAAATCTGATATAGAAAAAGGAAAGTTGGATCTGGTACATACAAACCTATGTGGACCTACAAGGACAAAATCATACTATGGTGAAAGGTATTTCATACTTTTTGTTGATGACTTTTCTAGAATGATGTGGGTTACTTATTTGGAAGAGAAATCAGAAGCATTTGAAAAATTCAAGATATTCAGAGAAAAAGTAGAGAATGAATCAGGTTTAAAGATAAAATGTTTAAGGTCAGACAGAGGTGGAGATTTTACCTCAGATCTATTCAATTCATATCAATGTGAAGAGCACGAAATTCAAAGGAAAACATCTGCTCCTAGGAATCCATAGCAAAATGGAATAGAAGAGAGAAGAAATAGAACAATACTTGATGTTGCTAGGACAATGTTGACTGAAGGAAATGTATCTCATGTACATTAGAGAGAAGCTATTGAGACAACAGTGTACACTTTGAACATAATTCTAATCAAAGAAGGTACAAGTAAGACTCCTTATGAACTATGGTTTGATCATACTCCTAAATACTGTGAAATATTTTAGAATATTTGGTAGTAAATGCTATATCAAAAGAGATGATGAGATAGGGAAATTTGATGCTAGAAGTGATGAAAGAATCTTTCTTGGTTATCCTACTAAAATAAAGGCATATAAATGTTTTAATCTAATATTGAGGAAGATGATTGTAAGTAACAATGTGAGGATAGATGAGAAGTTTCAGATAAAAGAGAGAATGTATGCTTGTAATCAAATTAGAGTGATCAATGAGGTTGTTTCTATAGAAGAGGAAGAAAATGTTGAAGCTGAATGTGAAAATGAGATTTGTGATGATGACACAAATGAGGCTACTAGAATTCCTAAGACTTTGAGGCATGTAAAGAAAGACCATCCTAAAAATTAGATTATTGGTAATGCAAGTCAAGGAATAATGACTAAATGAATCTTTTAAGGATGAATCTTGGATCAAAGCTATGCAAGAAGAATTAGAATAGATAAAGAAGAATAAAACTTGGGAATTGGTTCCTAGACCTAAAGAAAAAAATGTGATAGGAACTAAGTGGGTTTTTAGAAAAAAAATGAATGAAGAAGGAATTGTTGTAAGGAACAAGGCTAGATTGGTATGCAAAGGCTATTCACAACAAGAAGGCATATATTTGGAAGAGATATTTTCTCTTGTTGCTAGGATAGAAGCTGTGACACTATTCATCATACAATTTTTTTTAATAATGAGAAATATTTTTAAAACTCATCTCATTAGGAGCACTAGGAGGAAAGAGCTGAGTAGAGAAAAACTCTAGTATTTCCCTAAAAAATAGAAGAGAAAGGTTGTCATTAAAGCTTACAAACTTCCCATTATACATACAAGGTAATGCATGAGCAATTTACAGTCCACCCAATTCACAATGTTATATAAATATACATGCTATATGCACATGTATTCAAATAAAGTTGACATTACAATATTTTGTATCTCCATTTAGTCCAATGAACCAATTGGATCTGCCCTGCCCTTGATTGCCTCAAGTATTGCCTCGTGGTCTGACTCATGAAACTTCCAAAGAGTTTTATTTTGTGGTCTTCCTCCATATCTGATCAAGTGGATATTTGATGCAATGATGAGGTTTGAATAATGAAGAATCTTTGTGTGTCTCCCAATCCTTGAACAACCACAACCTAGGGTTCTTCATACTATACCACCTAAGCCATGTACCAGTTACAACCACTGCTCCTATAGGGTATTCTAATTCTTCACCATTGATAACCAAGTGATCCGATTTATTTTTTACCTCAACACAATGACACAAATAATAATCCATCCCTTCTTTATTGTCTTTAGGTGCAATAACAGTAAAAACATGGCCTGTAATGATATAAACATAATGAGGACATTAGTTTACTTAATATTTATGATAAAGTACTAAATTTGAGTTTTTTTGTACGTGGAAAATTTACGTGGTCGTACTAGGTCATATAAGCAATCAAAGTCAATGGATGATTCCATTTTTTCAATTATAGTGATTCATGGGGATGATAGGAGACAAGTGGGCTCAAAATACGTGTGTACCATTCATCAACCCATTCCTTTGACTCACACCCATCCCAATCTTCATATACATATGATGAACAAAAGCACACCACATGTCATGTGTGGATACTCCACGAACCTGCATTACAACTTCTAAGAGAGTGTAGTTCACTTGATCTTGTCAGTGTACAAAAATCCTCATATGGTGCAATGTTAGTTTCATCCATCAACCAAAAAAACCTACGAACCGTAGACTTATCCTCATTACCTAGACCCATTGTAGCATTACATCACTAGATAATATATCTCACATCTGACAATGTTGCTTGCTCTTTGTACTTTAGAAGATTTCATGAAGACTAGTTTCTGGACTATGACAGTGGAATCTAATAGAGTAATTCTTTGTGTTTTGATTATATCTCACAAGAGATGTGGCTTCGGTGTATGCGAACTTAAGGGATGATAGATAGTGTACTTAATAATTTTTTATGATCTTAGCAAGTCATGAGAAGCATGATGACATCAACTGTGGCGTGTGTCCTGGAGGAGATCTATTTGGGACCAACTTTAGAGTTATAGCCTGTATTATGGATAGCAAGAATGGATTGTGAAAGTTGGACCTTAATTTTTGAATTATAATTGTTATATACTTGTTTTAGATACCGTGTGTATCTTAGCAAGAGGTTAGGTAATTATTTGTATATTAGGAAAGCCTAATTGGCCAACCTGGTCATTTAATTGTAATAAGGTATATATGTAACATCTTTTCTTTTGAAAATAAATCTACCATGGATGGAATGCAAAAGAGGAATGTGGAAGCTGCAAGCTTGTATCTGCTAGATGTAGAGTAGAGTATAGTTTATACTTCATCAGAATTGATCAAGCAAAGAAAATTTCTATCAGACAGTTCACAAGGATTGTGTATTTCATTTATATACACTTATGTTGTGAATAGTGAGTTCTAAAGGTAGACATAACCTTCTTTGGGCAATGAGCCTACACTTTCCTTAACTCCTAATAGGGTTTATCCTTTAACAAGGACTGTGTACTGTAATGTTTTAATAATCTCCTAATAGGGCTAGATCTTTTAACAAGGATACGATACTCTTAGTACATCATCAGTGGGTGCTAATTCCCACTGGGGTGTTACCTTTAACAGAGTTTCCTCAAGAACAAAATATTGTTTTATTGTGTGGGCATTTACTGTGTTATCATTTGATTTGTGTAGTTGCTACTTAAAGTTTAAAGTTTAATAATCTATCATACAACTAATTCACTCCCCCCCCCCTCTCAGTTGTATTGGTGGACTATTATTCCTAACAGTTTGTGTAAGAGTCATACAACTTTCTAGATACCTTTGGATCTTTGATCAGTGATACTCATGAAGGAAGCTTGCTCTGCAAGTATATTGTAATCTATTTTTTTATTGCTAAATAATATATTGGGTTGTTTTTTTAGTGTGTTGTGGTATACATGTTATTTGTCCTTATGTTAATTATTGTTAAGTTTTTGTAATTGTAAAAAAGATTTGAGAAAATTTATGCATTATTCTCCCATTAGGATTAGTGTAGGAAGTTGTTCCACTACTTTACTTCCTTACACAATGTTCTTTCAAGAATTTGATATGAATCTATTATGAACTCACATTGCTTAGATAAGGCCTTGTCTAGTACTAGTCATAGCATATGTGAGACTTTCCACTACACTAGTATAAAAAACATTGTATAGGTCCTCCAAATTATCTTGAAAATTAAGACATTATTCCATTAAAAAACTTACAACCTATAAATAAAGAAATATTTACAAAATTAGTTACATAGTAAACCTCAAAATATAGTATCAAATGACAATTATCTATAAATAAATATATAGTTAATAACTTAATCAATGTTGAAAAACTATTTATATTTAATAAATATTTTTTTAATTGAATACCAATTACAAATATTATGCTAATGCAAGCATCAATATTAGCCGAATACAAGTTCATTAGTAGAAAACAAATTAAAATTCATCTACTTGGAACATCATAGGAGTCACTATATAGAAATCACTTCCATATTAGAAACCAATTATAGAAGACCACAAGTCATAACTTAGAATTATATTTTAGATGTCCCTATGAAGAATGAAAATAAAATGTCCACAAATAAAACACAAGACTTTAACCAATTAAACTCAATCCCTTAGACTTTAAAAAACATTCTAATAACTTAAGAAACACATACAAAAATAGATATCAACTATAAACAAAATATTACCTCCAATTTATTATCTAATAAACTTTTTTTTAATAAAAAATATTATTTTTTAACAATCATTTAAATTTAAAAAATGATTAAACTTGTAAACATTTACATAGCTAGATTAAAATAAATTTAAGGTAAGAAAGGTAATTCTATTTGATAAACTCAAATTAGTTTGTTTTAGAAAAACTGCACAATAGTCGATAATCAACTTTGTTTTTGTACATAAAATTAATTCACAAACAATGTAGCTTATCAACAATTGTGCGCAAAACTTGCAGACTTCTCCACTCTTCATCTCTTCACTTCCATACATATCCCCTCCTTTATTATTGCACCTAACCATAATACATTTTCCACTACCTCAAGACAACTATAACTTGATTCATCAGATGCTACCATTGTAATTATCCATTTTTCGAGATGCATGTTAAGGTCATGGTAAGAGTCAGATTTAGATTCAAAGTCAAAGCCAAATATATTGTACAAACTTCTTGACATCTTGCTACAATTGTGGCTAGTAATAATTCTCACTAACTAGAGAAATGGTTTTATCTTGACCAAAATATCCAGCCAATCCTCCAATATGCTTCTCCTTGATGAGATTCTACCTCATAGAGCTTCTTGGAATACACAAGTGACTCCCTTTGAATATAATACTATCCTAAATGATGAAATCAACCACTTTGTTATGTCTAGAGTAATAGGTTGTGTTCAAGCTTTCCAAGCTTCACCAAAATTAGGATCCTCTAGATAAAAACTCTTGAGTTCCTTGAACCCAACCACCTCAATCTGTGTCTTTGTTAGCAAAAGTTGTCTTTTGTTAAGTGCATCTGCAACTCTATTATAATTCCTACTCTTGTGGTTCAAAGCAAATATGTAACTCTACAAAAACTTAACTCATTTCAAATGCCTCTGATTTAACTTTCCTTAACTGTTCAAATATTGCAAAGCTTGATGATTAGTACACAAGACAAACTCCTTATGAAGCAAATAGTGTCTCCACTTTTTCAATGCCTAAACTATAGTATAAAATTCTTGATCATAAATACAATATTTCATCATGGCATCATTTGGCTTCTCATTGAAATAAGTAACAGGTTTACCTTCTAGGCTCAAAACAATTCCCATTGCAGTACCACTAGCATCACATTATACTTGAAACACCTTATTAAAATATGCAAGTGCTAAAATAGGTTATTCTATAAATTTTTGTATCGACAGTTTAAAACTCTTATCTTCCCTAGTAGTCCACTTAAACTCTTTCTTATCCCCTCTCATTATTTCATTCAAGGGTCCACAAACACTGCTAAAACTTTGGATAAACTTTCTATAAAAGCTAGCCAAACCATGAAAATATCTCACCTCAATAGAACTCCTTGGAGTAGGCCATTCGAGGATAGCCTTCAATTTCTTTGGGTCCATTTTTAGACTTTCTTCTGAAACTACAAATCCTAGATATACTAACTCCTTCACAAAAATTCACTTCTACAAATTAATAAATAATTTATCTTCCCTTAACTTCTCAAGCACCCTATGAATATGCATTACATGCTTCTCCAATATCTTTCTAAAGATCAAACTATCATCTAGGTGAACAATGACAAACTTACCCAGAAATTATTTCAGAACCTCATTCATGAGCAGCATGAAAGTGCTCGTTGCATTAGTTAGCCCAAAAGGCATGACTAACCACTCATCTCCTTCTCTGATTTGAATCTAATGATAACCACTCTTCATATATATCTTTAAGAAATACTCAGCTCCACTCCACCAGCCCATAATATCATCCATTCATAGTAATGAGAACCTATACTTGATTTTGATCTTGTTGATAGTCCTAGAATCTGTACGCATCATCCATTCTCCATTCTTCTTTGGTGCAAATACTATTGGCACAACACATAGACTCAAACTCTCTTGAATCAACCCATTCTACAATAACTCCTATACTTGTTTGTTCAACTCTTCACTTTCTATCAGTGTCATTCTGTGTGCTCCTTATTTGGAAAATTGGCTCCTAGAATCAAGTCCATCTGATGACTAATCTTCTTTACAGGTGGTAATCCATCAGGCACATTATCAGATACAATATCTTGAAACTCATTTAAAAAATCTACAACTTCTATAGGTGCATCTTCTACTTCCTCTTTACCATCTTTTGGAATTAAAGAAAAACACATATGCTCATGCCTCATACCATCTAGGAATTTTCTTCCATCAATGAAACTTATTCTTGCATTAATACATACCTTTTCTTCTATGTCCTTCAATGGCTTTAGCTTATGTCACACTCGATCCTTTATCAGGGAATAGGTATTTGCATGACCATCATGTACAACATGTATGTTAAACTATCATTGCCTACCCAACAACATATGACATGTATCCATAGGTTTGATATCACATAGTACCTCATCATGATATCTATTAATCTTGAACTTCACTAAGCATTGTTCATTGACCATGACTTTGCGGTCATCCTTCACCCAGGCAATCTTGTATGGATGTGGTTGTTTCTACCTCTCGAGCTTTACCTTTATGACCATTTCTTCTGACACCAAATTTTCAGTGCTTCCACTATCTATAATCACATCACAACATTTATCCTCACACTTGCACCTATTCAAAAACAAGCTCCTCATTTGCTCAGTTTCATTCTCACCACTCAAAAGGACTCTTCTGTTAACTAGGGCTTCTCCTCTTTAAGCATCTTTAGAATGTGATCATATGGCATTTTCATCGACATGTGAAACTCTAGGCTGGCCTTCAGTTCTGCTATCTATCCTTTGTTGTCATTGAGGACACTCATAAGCCCTATGACCTTCTTCTCCATCGTGAAAACATGTTCCACATAATATTCCTCTTCTTGATCCTTGTGCTCTTCCTCTTCCTCTTCCTCTTCCTCTCTGATCTCTATTATTTTAATCATGGAAATGATTTAAATTATTCCCTTTCTGATTTTGAGTACTACTGGCCTCATCCTTCTTTTCCTGATCTTCATTTCAGCCTCCATAAGATCGTCCACTAGATCTTCCACCATGACCTCTTTTGCTTTGTCTTCTTTCAAACTTCTTTTTTAGCTTTCCCTCTACTTTTAGAGAAAACTGAAATGCCTCTTCAATACTGTTTATTCAAACCAAATTCAACTCTCTTGAATGCTCAGCCTCAACCCATTAATGCAATGGGAAACTTTCTCCTTATCAGCTTTCGTGTGGCCTATTCTGATGAGGATTTGAAATAAATCATCTGTATACTCCTGAAAAGATCTCCATGCTTGCTTCAAACCTTACATTTTATTCAGTGTATCAAGCTCATAATCAACAAGAATGATTCATCACTTCAATTTATCTACATTCGATCCCATCTTGTGATTTTCTCCTTTCCTCTTCTATTTCACTCCAATTGAATCTCATGCAACTAGATCTTTCCATGATCCTTCAGTTTGGATTTCACAAACTTGACTCTATCAAGATCCTCAATATTTCATACTCAAAATATTCTTCTAATTCATTGATCCATTCAATCAATTCCTTAGGGTTAATATTTCCTGAAAATGTAGGAACCTCAATCTTAGGTCTTTTCTCTTGGTTCAAAATTTCACCTTGTCCTTCCTTATCAAAATTTCCTTCCTCTTTGACTTCATTCTCACTTTCATCTCTAACTACAAGATTCATTCCTCTACAAATATCTTATTTCAATGCTCACACTTGTCTCTAGAGGTATTTAACCTCAGATGATACACCTATGACTCTTCTACCACATTCCCTTTGTGGAGGCATCTTCGCACTTATCATTGAAACCCTAAAACATAGTCCTAGTGAAAATTGTCTCACAGTTGGTGATCTATCTACACACTTAGGAAATCTTTGTCTAATACCACTTGATGTAGAGTGCTCCCCTTAATACCACAAACACATAATAGAAATAGAAACTCAATAGTAATTTGCAAGAACAGAAAATGGGCTTCTTATTATCTCCATAACTGTGAAATTAAAAATTTCAAAATTACAATATGCAAAACCACATGGGCATTTTCCTTACATTATTATGTAAGACAAAGTCTCGAATAATTACCTAGAACTTCCCTAGAAACACTACGGACCTTCCTTATATAGGCATTTTTCCACTACATGAGAAGGTTCTAGAATTTTAGCCATTGAAGCTGACCAACACTAGAATTATTTATTTTTCATTTTTATTACATTAGAATCGGCTCAAACAAATTTTGGAACTCAAAAAGAAATTTGAAGGAAATTCATTTTCTACCATTTTAAGTAGCACAACTTCTGAACACCATAAGTCATCATGCATTGATCTAATTGGCTATTATGAACCCATTTTGAAAATGGAAGCAATTTTTCTACAGTGCTTGACTCGCACAAGTTCTATTCAACCAAAGTTTCAATCCCTTTCGAAGCCTCTAAAGCCTTCAAAATTGAGTTCAAAGTTTTTGTACTCTACTGCCAGTACAAAAAAATTTCAATATCTTCAAAACTAGAATTCATATAGCAATGAACCTTTATTGGAAGGCTAATATGACCAAAGTGAACCTCCACAGAAGAAAATAGAGCATTCTGAGCTCAAATGAAAAAACTTACTAAAAATAGTAAATTTTGAAAATAGAAACTCTACACATGATAACCCTTATAAGAAAGAAACCAAAAATATTTTTGGGTGATGCAAGATTTCCTTTACACCCAAGATGCTCCTACATCAGATCATCCTTTATAGAGACAATTTTTGTCTCTTCAACTCCTCTATTACGTTTTCCTTTAATCAATCTTGACCGTTTAATTCATTATTCATCAGATCTCGATCTCGGTAACATGTTTCCTTTTCACCTAGGAACATGAACTTTTATTTTAACTTGTTCCACTTCTTTTTTCCTCTTAGATCTAGTTGTAGATCTTCATCTTGAATTTTCATAACTGTAGATCCCTTATAACTAACTTTCCTCATCATCATGATCATCTAGCTCATCATAAAAAATCATTAAATATCGATTCCATCCATATTTAATACCTTTTCCTTGCTCGATGTTCTTCACTTAAAATTTTGGTTAAATCACTCGGTGCCTAAACCTTTTTGCTTTACCAAGTGACCAACATTTTACCTTTAGCTTATCTTGTGATTTTTCGATTTCGGTAGCCATAAAAAATTTACTTAAGGAATTGTCAAAACTTCATCACCATACTTTACCGACTTAACATACTCATATGTTAGGTAGAAAAAATCATATCAACAAAATAAAATCATTGTCCAATCTGTATTAGTTGCCCATTTAAGTTCTAAAACTTCTCAACTTCTCATTTCCTCTTCTACTTAACTTATCATTAAGTTCTACAACTTCTCACCTTCTCATTTATTCTTCTTCTTAACTCATTCATCTTATATCATTACTAAATGAAATGGAAACATACTATAAATGAAAAATCATAACTCCAAATGGACCTAATAGGGGTCATTAGGCCTAATTATGTAATAATGGAATAAATCATGCTTGATGAGTCCAATAGGTTATGTTCAATAATAAATTTTGTAATTAGGCCAAATAGTAAGCCTTTCAATTGGTTTGGGGGTAATAAGAGTCATATTGTTAAAGTTAGTAAATTTGAATTTTCATGTCCTAACGACTAATTAGGAAGTTGGTGGTTTTGGTAATATTTTTTTATTTTGATCAGTTGGTGTATCGTCTTAAAATGGAAGCACTTCCATGATAAGATCATTTATCCCTCCGAATAGGTGTTTTGGGATCATTTCAAGCACCTTGAATGGGTCCCCAACTTTGATCTGGCTTTTTCCTCATTTTCCACTTCTTTTCTGCACTTGATCCCTTCATTCTAAGTGAAATTACATTTAGGATCTCGAGGATTCTCCTTAATTTCCATCTTCTATGGCTCTATTTTCTAGGTAGGACTTACAAATAGGTCCCCCTATCATTTATCATGTTCATCATAGGATTTTGTGCCTCTTTCTGGCACTTTGCCCTAATTCTGCCCCCTTTTCCACTATCTAGATGCATTTTCCTAGCATTCTGGACTGAGACCCTGAGATCTATAACCTCAAGGTCAAGGATGACCTTGAGGGGTCAAGTATGACCTTGAGGGTCAAAGATGACCTTTTCCCTAACCTAGGTTATGGTTGACCTCATCCTTGACCCTGGGTTCAAGTTTCAAGTTCTCGCGATCTCCGAAGGTTGAGTTTCAGAAAGAATTATTTTCCCGCTTCCAGGTCGGCTGTTTTGGTCTCCAAAATGGTAAAATATTAAATTATATTTAATTTAGGTCCATTCCTAAATGGTTGAGGCATAATTTAAATTTAATTCCCCAAGGTGGCCCCTCTAGAGGATTGTTCCGTCGATCACTATAAAAGGAAGCCTTCCTCTCTCATTTTCTCAATCAAGTTTTCATATCTCATCTCAAGATCTCAAGAAAGATCAAGAAATCATTTCATCAAAAATTTTGAAGGAATAATTCAAGTCCTCTTCTACATTCAATTTCTCCTTTTAAGATAAAGGATTCAAGCATTCAAGCCTTTGAAGGGATTTGGTTCAAGCATTCAAGAGTCATCATTCAAAACCCTAGATCTAGCCATCATGGTGGTGTGATCTTCCTTCAAGATCCTTTGTTCATCTTCAAGATCCATTTCAATCTTCTCTCAAGGTGGATTCCAAGCATACTATCATGGAGGTTTTGATTTACATTTGTTAGTGTTGATTTCAAAGTTTCATATTAACATACTTGATTAACTTTCAAATACAATTGCATATCTATTGAATATCATAGCTTCATTGTTAGATCTACTTCTACTACTTGCTAGAATTCTCAATTTCACTTCCATTATTAAGGTTAATTATAAATTGGGGTTTGACCAAGGAAAACCCCTCAAACAAACAACAAAAAACCTCTTTTTCTTGTAGGTACAGGTGCAGGACAATGAATCAGAGCTTGGATCTAGATACCCTTTTCAGCAAACTTTCAAGATCTGCGAACAAAGTCAAAGTCAACCTTCAAAATCTTGAGGTAGTCTCTGACCTTTCATTAGGGTCAAGGATGACCTCCCTAAGAATTGGAAAAGATTTCTAGGTTTTGTAGATCTCACAGTTTCGGTTCAACACATTAGAAATCAACAATTTTTGAGATTGTTTGATAGGGTTTTTAGCAAGGTAAGTAATTTTATTTCTTCATTTCAATATTATTCATCTACATTTACTTTCCATATCAATAAAATTTCATGTATGTATAAAATATTGGTTTTGGGGTCTCTTTTATGTGCAAACCATTGTTCTAGGACCTCATCCATATTTTATACTTTATATTTTGGTGAACCCGACATACTTACCCCTTTTCTTTGTGGAATTAGATGCCCTATTGTGTTAGATTTCACTTTGTATTATCTTGTGTGTTCACCTTCATATTAAATTTTGGTGAACCCAACAAGCTTACCCCCTTTCTTTTGTGGAATTAGATGCCCTATTGTGTTTGTTGTATCTTGTGTGTTCACCTCCACTATACATTTTGGTGAACCCGTTTATGAAAACTCTTTCTTTTTGGTGTTAGATCATTTGTTTTCTTGCCTTAAGATTAGATTTATTTTATGCTCTTGCATTTACATTTCAAAAATCCAAAAAAAATGCAAAATCTCTTTTAAAAAAACAAAAATATTCCCATTTTTCATGCTTTGTGTTAAACATGTATGATTTTTGTTTTCAATACTTTGATGAAGCTTTTATTGCAAAAGAGGATAGATCCCTTAATAAGGTACATGGAAGTGAGGATGAAAATTGTTCGAATGAGATCTCCATTGATCCTATTCCTATTTCATCTTCCTCTACAACCTCTTCAATTGACCTTTACAAAGATGAGTTGGGGATTGATGTTCATTCTTCTCCTCATATATGTCTTTTTTATGAGCCTATTTTACAATACAATTTACCTTCTTTCCCCTTTAGGGATCAAGCTTTAATGACTTATGGCACTCCTACAATGCGCTTTATGGATATAGATGATAATCCTCCTATTCGGGATGAACCTTTGGATTTTGATGTTGATTACTCTCTTCCTCATGAAACCATTGTGGATAATCCTCCTATTTGGGATGAACCTTTGGATTTTGATGTTGATTACTCTCTTCCTCATGAAACCATTATGGATAATCCTCCTATTGGGGATGAACCTTTGGATTTGGATTTTGATTACGCTTTTCCTCATGAAACCATTGTGGATAATTCTACTTTTTGGGATGAACCCTTGGATAAATACATTGATTTATCCCCTCCTTGTGAAGAATTTTTGATATAAAACTTGGATGACATATTCTCTAAAACACACTCCCCTTATGCGAAAGAAGATGACATTATAAATCCTTCACCTCCATTTGGGATTTCTTCTAGTGATGAGGCATTAGCGGAGAAAGATATGAATTCTCTTAATGCTCTTCCTCTTAGTGGTGATCTTATGGGAAATCATGATCCTACCTCAAAGCCTTCTTACCATAATATTACTTATATCTATTCAAACCCTTTTCCAACTGTGGTTCCAAGTGTTCCTCCAGTTGTGTCTTCCATTCATATCACTTCCTACACCTTTACCAGTGTTCCTAATCTTCCTAATCCTAATCCTATCTTTCCTAATCCAATTCCTAATTCTCCATCTACTATTCCTAGTCTTCCCACACTTATGTTGAGGTTCAAACTATGATTCATGATGTCGATGTGCAAAGATTCTTCAAAGTACCTTCTCCTTATAATCTGATCCATAAAGATAAGAGAAAAGAAACTTCCCCTTTGAGATTTCTTCATAATTTTATCCCTCACTCTGATATAACATAGATCTTTTCCCCTCTAGATTGGGGGGCAAGAGGTATATTTCTTCCTGTCTTCTAGAATCCATTAATGTCCTGCTTTGAGCTTAATTGGTTATTCTTTCATTTATCTCGATGGTTTGTATTATGATAGCTTTTCATCCGTTGCTCTCTTCTATTATTCAAGATATCTTTTCTAAGACATTTGTTTTGCAAAGGTATCCCTTGCCTTTCATCCCTAGGGGGAAAGGTTCTCCCTTCTTTCTCTTTATCTAGGGAACCACTTTCCTTAGCTTAGTGGTATTTGTTTATATTGCAATATTATTTCATCATATTGACATATGTTTTGACTATGGATAACCTTCTTATATGAGAAGTTGTTGTCCTAAGTCATCACTTCTTCTCTATGTTGCAAATTATGTTCTTTATAAACTCTCACTCTTGCTTGGTGTTGGAGTTGTTTCCCTTATTTCAAAGATTCCTCTTCCTCTTCCTTGCAGGGGGCTTGATGATTGAATCTTTGTTCCCACCTTTTGAAAGATGGTATTTTATCTAAAGCACTCCTCTTTGGTGGGGGTCTTGTTGATAAGATTTCTTTCTTTGAGGATCCTTTTTCCATGAGTGACATATCCTTTTCATGATTATTTATACTCTTGGATGTTGGGCTCAATTTCCCTTGCTAAGAATATGGTATACATTGTTGTAAAGAGGATATCTCCTTGCATTGTGAAGTAGGTATCCTCTTCCTCTTCCTTATCCTATCTAGTAGACTACCATGATAAGGAAGGGGCATATATAGGGTCTCCCTTGTACTATAGTTTTTTATTTCTATGTGCTAAATCTTGGAAGGTAACACACATAAGTTGCTAAATCCTGAAAAGACATGCATGTATATGCTAAATCTTTTGATGGTAATGCACATAAGTTGCTAAATCCTAAGGAGACACGCATTTTTTAAATTTTGCAATATGCTAAATCTTGGAAGGTAACACACATAAGTTGCTAAATCCTGAAAAGACACACATCTATATGCTAAATCTTTTGAAGGTAACGCACATAAGTTGCTAAATCCTGAGGAGACACACATTTCATATTCATAGTGATACAAGAACATGGACCTATGGGTATTCTAGAAGCTGTCAAAAGATGCACTACAATTGCAAGCATAGTTTATGGGTGAACCTATTGGGCTCTCCCTCTAGGGTGATTCATGGTAAGGTGGGCATCTTACTAGGCAAGGTAATCACTCTTTTCCATTTCTCTCTTTTCGCGTTCATGCTAGTAGGATGGGATCATGAAGCTATGTTATTTATAGTGTTTCTCTTGTCTTTCTTATGTAATCATTTATGCTTTTATGATAGCTTTCCAAATAAGATATTAGTATAGGAAATATGTCTTAGCAAGGTTTCCTCTACTAGTTGATCTGGCTTTATTTTAGTACTAACCCCTGTTCTATTGGTTTTCTCTTTTCACACCCTCGTGCATGTATGTTGAGTTAGAATTCTTAGCCTGGGGGCTTGTGTCCTTAGCTAAGTGTTATTTTATCTCATTGTGAATCCACTCAGATCTTTTCTTTCTTCTCCTTTACCAAGAATTTGCATCAAGTCCATACTCTTGCTAAAGTGCGGGCTTAATGTATCGTCTTAAAATGGAAGCACCTCCATGATAAGAGCATTTAGCCCTCTGAGTAGGTGTTTTGGGATCATGTAAAGCACCTTGAATGGGTCACTGGATTTGATCTGGCTTTTTCCCCATTTTCCACTTCTTCTCTACACTTGATTCCTTCATTCTAGGTGAAATTAGGGTTAGGATCCTGAGGATTCTCCTTAATTTCCCTCTTCTATGGATCTAGTTTCTATGTAGGATTTAAAAATAGATCCTCCTAGCCTTTATCATGTTCATCATAGGATTTTTTGCCTCTTCCTGGCACTCTGCCCTGATTTTGCCCCTTTTTCCAGTATCTGCCTGCATTTTCCTAGCATTTTGGACTGAGACCCTGATATTTGTAACCTAAAGGTCAAGGATGATCTTGAGGGGTAAAGAACGACCTTGAGGGTCAAAGATGACCTTGTCCCTAACCTAGGTCAAGGTCAACCTCATCCTTGACCCCAGGTTCAAGTTTCAAGTTCCCGTGATCTCCGGATGTCGGGTTTCGGAAAGAATTGTTTTCCCACTTCCAGGTCGGCTGTTTTCATCTCCAAAATGGTAAACTCTTAAATTATATTTAATTTAGATCCATTCCTAAAGGGTTGAGGCATAATTGGAGTTTAATTTCCCAAGGTGGCCCCTCTAGAGGATTGTTCCCTAGATCACTATAAAAGGAAGCCTTCCTCTCTCATTTTCTCAATCAAATTTCTAGCAAGTTTTCATATCTCATCTCAAGCTCTCAAGAAAGATCAAGAAAGCATTTCATCAAGAATTTTCAAGGAAGCATTAAAGTCCTCTTCTCCATTCAAGTTATCCTTTTAAGATCAAGGATTCAAGCATTCAAGCCTTTGAAGGGATTTGGTTCAAGCATTCAAGAGTCATCATTCGAAACTCTAGATCTAGCCATCATGGTGGTGTGATCTTCCTTCAAGATCCTTTGTTCATCTTCAAGATCCATTTCATTCTTCTCTCAAGGTGGATTCCAAGCATAAAATCATGGAGGTTTTGATTTACATTTGTTAGTGTTGATTTCAAGCTTTCATATTAACATACTTGATTACATTTCAAATACAATTGCATATCTATTGAATATCATAGCTTCATTGTTAGATCTACTTCTACTACTTTCTAGCATTCTCAATTTCAATTCCATTATTAAGTTTAATCCCAAACCGGGGTTTGACCAAGGAAAACCCCTGAAACAAACAACAAAAACCCTCTTTTCTTGTAGGTACAGGTGCGGGACAGTGAATCAGAGCTTGGATCTAGATACCCTTTTCGACGAACTTTTGAGATCTGCAAACAAAGTTAAAGTTGACCTTCAAAATATTGAGGTAGTCTTTGATCTTTTATTAGGGTCAAGGACGACCTCCCTCAAAATTGGAAAATATTTTTGGGTTTTGTAGATCTCAGAGTTTTGGTCCAACGAAGTGGAAATCAATAGTTTCTGAGACTGTTTGACAGGGTTTTTAGTAGGTTCTTTTTCAGAGGTAATTACTTTTATTTCTTCATTTCAACATTAGTCATCTACATTTACTTTCCATATCAATACAATTTCATGTATGTATAAAATATTGGTTTTGGGGTCTCTTTTATGTGCAAACCATTGTTCTAGGACCTCATCCATATTTTATACTTTACAGTTGGAAATACAAAAAGAGTTTAAAATTCATTCATCCATGCCCATATGAGGTTTTTGAACATGGAAAAGCACCTGAAATGTAAAGAGAACAAAAAAACACATGAATAAAGAGTCACGTTTTCCAGTAAACTTGAGGAAAATTTGAACTTTTCTTGTTTCCATTTCATTGTTCCTTTAATTTTTGGTTTTCTAATGAACACCAAATGATTCCTTGACATTTGGGGTGTATTTGAATCCATTTTAAAGGTTTCTAAATCAGTTTTAGATCCATTTATTCTGACTGTCCCAAAACAATGTTATAGGTGGTATTTTCATATTGATTTTGTGAGTTAAATGTGTGCGTAGGGCTCATTCCTTTTTATGTTCTTGTTTTTTCTTGAGTAATGAGGCCCTAACATGTATTATAACATGATTTATTAATGGTAATGCAGGAGTGAAGTTGATATATGGGTGATCACCAAAGTTGAGGGCAAGAATGTTTATGAAGGTGCACAAAAGTAAAGGGGTGGTTATTAGATATGAGAATCTATCCATATGAGGACATGTTTTATGATGTATTATGCTTGGAAATTTTAAATTCATAGTGAAACAACTTTGTTTTAAGTTTTGAAGTCTTGGGAAGTGTGGTTTTGAGGAGGCCCTAGTTTTAAGGGCTATTTGGTGAGGGTTTGTGAGATAACTTGTTAGATGAGCATGAAATAAATGAAAGAATACTTTGATTTAGATCATGAATAAATGTTTTTTAAATTTTTGGAGTCAATAGGAGTTCATTTTCTAAGGGTTTCTTTGTAAAGGTAGGCTAATTAGGCCTAGTTTGGGGGTAAAATCCATTGTTCCAAATAGTTTGTCCAAAAGAGTGTTAGGTTTTCTTGGGATATGTTGTGTAACTCAAAAATGGGTCTCTGAATATATGATTTATTTGTCAAGTGTTTTGGAAAGTTTGCGGAATAATTGCATAAAGAAGGTTTTGAAGGCCTAATTAGGGAAATAGGCCTAGTTTGGCACCTAGGTTGGGGTTTGAGTATAAACCAGTCACTTGGGTGTTGGAAAATAGTTGAATCAATTTTATTAAGGTATTTCAGGACCCTAGGAGGTGGTGAATAAAGTTGGGTGAGTAGGTGTTAAGTTTTGGTTCCTTGGAGGGACTTAGCGTTGGAGGGTCGATGCATAGTGTTCCTTTGAAGTTTGAAGACTAAGTTTGAAAATCAAATTGGCCATTGTAAAGGGAACATAGCACTTTGAATCATATTTGTATCAGAGTAGAGAGTATATCCTTGAAGGATAAGCAAGTAGTTACTTGGGTTGGAGGTTGAGAAAAAATATGAAGATGCCTCCTAAACACTAAATATCAAGGGAGAACCAAGAGTTAAAAGAGACCCCGGAGATGGAAAGGAGAGAAAGGAGAGAGAAAGAAGAATAAAAGGATAGAGAGATGAGACAAATGAGAAGGGATAATGCAGCATTGCAACCAAGGTTGGAAGCCTTTGAGAGAAGTTCTAGGAGAGGACCACAAAGTGAGAGTGGTGAGGAAGAAGGTGATGTAGTAGATGAGAATTATAATGAAGGGAATGGAGAAGAGTCACTTGATCTTGAAGAAAGGAGGATGGTAAGGTTATTGAAGAGAGTCCAAGGTGGTGGAAGTAGGAGAAATATTGATTTGCCTATCTATCATGGTAAGATGGATAGTGAAGAGGTTTTGGGGTGATAGATGCCCTGGAGAATTACTTTAAGTATGAGGATATGGATGAGGAGAAGAAGTTGAAGTTTTATAAGAAAAAATTGAGAGGGATGAAACTAAATTTGTGGAATAATGTTTAGGATGAAAGATTGGCTAGAGGAATGGCTAAGGTCACTTCTTTGAGTTGGATGAAGGCCAAGGTGAAGGAACAATTTATTCCTTCTGATTATGCTATTCAAACTAAGAGAATGAGACATAATCTGATGCAAAAGGACATGGATGTGATGTCCTATACTAAGAAATTACATAAGATTAGTATTAGGAGAGGTTTGGAAGATGAAGATGATAAGGTTGCAATATATCTTAATGGCCTACAATACAACTTACAAGATGAGATAGGTTTACCTGTGCCAAAGACACTTGGAGAGTGTTCCCAATCGGCTATAAGAGAAGAAGAAAGAGTGAAAATAAAACAAGAAAGACAAGGTGGTAGTGATAGAGGTGGTACAAGAAGAGGTAGGGGCAGTAGAAATACACATGACAATTAGAATCAGAATGGAAATGATAAAGGCAAGGATACAAATTCAAAGCAAAGAGGAGGATATAGAGGTGGTGGGTTTGGTGCAGAAAGAGGATCACATGTGCTTGTAGGGTGATGCTAAAACTACAATGAAGTTTTATACCCTTCATTCAAGTGTTCAATGAATGAGAAAAGAAAGAATAATAAGAGGAAGGTACATATAGTATTGTTTTGGTGTAAAATATGGATAGAGTTTAGAACAATGGGGGTTTGCACATAAAAGAGACCCTAAACCAATATTTAACACATACATGAAATTCTAATGATAAGGAATATAAATCTAGAAATTCTTTCAAAGATTAATGAAATCAGATAAAATGAAATACATACCTCATAACATAGCAGATCTAGAAATTGTTGTTTTCTAGTGTATGTACTAAGTTTTTGGAAATTCTGCAACCAGATCTACAACAGAATCACAAAGATGGAGAAAGCCTAGAAATATTTTTCTTTTTTGAGCCAAGTTGACCTTGACCCCTTTATATCAACCTTGACTTGCACTGCTTCGATGGAAATTCTATTTGTAGATCCCAAAAGTTTATTGAAAAGGGTATCTGAATCTGTTTTGTAATTCACTGTTCCACACCTACACCTGCACCTACAAGAAAAATGGTTTTGTTGTTTGGATGAGGGTTTTTCCTTGGTCAAACCTTAGTTTTGGAATAACCTTGAAATAGAATTGAAATTGCAGTAATAAACAAAGTAAATAGAACAATTCACCTTGCTTATGTTAAAACCCTTATGGAGGATTCAAATCCTTGAATCCACAAGTATGGATGCTCCAAATGGATGTAGAATTGTAGGATGCCTCAAATCAATTTCATTTAGATCTTCAAAACCAATATTGAATGGATCTTGGAATAGGAAGAAGCTTGAATGTATATGGATGGAGAAATCTTCAACAAGAGGGCTCCATAGAGCTTGAATCCTTCAATGGCTACCAATGGATCTCCTTGATGAATTGAATCTTGAATGCTTGAATTCCTTCTTTGATAAATTATGCATAGATGATCCTCCCTTTTCTTTCCTTCTCTTTTCTCTTTTTTTTTCCCTTCTTTCTCCTTTTCTCCTTCCTTTGAAATGAGAAGAGAAGGATTCCTTTTATACTAGTCTAGGACACAAACTTCTAGAGAGGCCTACATATGAGAAATAAATTCCCATTAGGCTCATACCCTTAGAAGCAGACCTATATTAAATATCTTTTAAGAGTCACCATTTCGAGGCCCGAAGTAGCCGACCCATAAGCGGGAAAGAATTATTTCCAAACCCCGATATCTAGAAATCTTTAAAATTTTAAATTTAGACTATGGGAGGGTCGAGGTCAATCTTGAGTTAGGTCAGGGTCAAGTTCAACCTTGACCCAGAAGGCCGACCTTGACCCTGAGGTCAAGAACCTCAAAATCTCAAAGCAAGATACCAAAAATAGGTAGGAAAGAAGTGGGAAAATAGGGTAGGATAGGGGAAAAAACCAAATCCAAGTCAAAGAACATTCAAGTCATTTGACATGACCCCAAACCACTTACTTGAAGGGCTGAACTAGTCCTAAATGGAAGTGCTTCCATTTTTTGACTTTACAGTTAGCCCCCACTTTAGCAAGAGTTTGGGCTCAATGCAAACTCTTGGTAAAGGAGATCACAAAGGAAAAGAAAACCTTATTGAAATCAAATGGACAAAGCAATCCTCAAGCCCCCAGGGACTCAAGTCTTTGTCAACCCTAAGATTACAATAAGAGAGACATCACTAGAAAAAATAGAGAAGAGGGTGTGATTACCTCACCCAATGAGAACTTATGTCCCATTGTGAATCACAAGGAAACAATGCAACTAGAAAGGGAGTTGAATTGCCTAGTGAATGTGGCTACTCACTAGTCAACCCATCAAGGATTCACCCTCAGGAATATTCTATTCCAAAAGAGAAAAGCAAAAACAAGAGAGATCCAATCTTAAGGACACCTTCCGACCTTAAGGGATCAAAAGTTTGTAAATTGAAACTGGAGGGATCAAGAGATCCTATAAGGTAAAAATCCATGCTTTAAGGATTTGTCTCTAATCCATAAAGGGAGAAAAAAAAAAAGTTTGAAAAATATTTTGGAAGTGCGTGTGTGCAAAAAAGTGAGCAGAGCATATGCCCCCACATTAAAGTCATTTCTAACACTTTAATAGGAGCAATGGATTGAACAGAAACATAAATAACTCCACTGATTACATTTTCACTACGAGACACCCCCAAGTGAAGACAAATCAAGGGAAATACATAAAAATTACAGAGAACACATAAGGGATCTACCTACCATGGGGTTAGTATGACCATAAGATTTTATATATATATATATATATATATATATATATATATATATATATATATATATATATATATATATATATATATATATATATATATATATATATATATATATATATATATATATATATATATATATATATATATATATATATTATTGAAAATAAATTAACATCATTCCCCAAAGAAAGTAGAACTACAATCACAATGAAGGAAAGAAAACACAAGAGTTATGAAGAAAATTCTTTTTGGACCAAAACATGGAGACCAAAAAGAATCAATGCACAGGTACAACATAACATGAAAAACAACATATAGAAGAATAGAGATACATATAGAGGAATAGTACAACAGGTTTGATTGCTTTATCACCTTGCACCAAAAAAGTAACAAGGGTAGTATAAAAGAATCTAATAAAAATTTAGCAAACACATTACGAGAGAAACATAATACAACAAACAAGCACACAAAAATATACCAAGGAGGACAAGCCAATCAAGTGCATCTCCTACTCTCCCCATCTCAGTCTATATCATTGAGGGAAGGTGGGCACCTCGCAAGAGGGACTAAATCTAACACAATAGGAATAATAGCCAGTTCCAAACAAGGATCCTCTTGAGAATCGTGATGTTCGATACTAGGTGCAATTATCAATTGTGTTGAAAGCATATTAGGTAAATCAATATCAATGTCAATAGTCTCATATTCATCGTTAGCAACATTAGGATCATCAAGAGTATCTTCTTGATCAATATTAATTGAAATAGAATCTAAGATACGAATAGAATTATCATAATCATTCATCTTAACATCATTATTAACATTAACTTCTTCCAACATAGTAGGCATAGGCTGGTCAAAAGAAGGTAAAGAACTTTGAAGAACAGAGGCATAGGCCTTAGCTTGAGCCCGACGCTTCTTACAACCTTCATTGCCAAATCAGTTACATTTTGTCTTGTTTGAAATATGTTGAGAACTAGGAGGAACAACCATCGGTTCCTTCACAAGTTCTATAGGAGGATTAGTTGGACTCTTAATAGGCTGAAAAGCAACACTAGGAGCTTGATTAATAGAACTAGAAGCAATGGATAATGGAGGTATGGAAAGAATAGGAAAAAGACCACACTTAAGATCCATTTGAGGCATGCTTAAATCAACAATCTTATGATGTTTATAGGCTTGATTTGACTTAAAAAGGTTATCAGGTTGAGAAGAACATGAATTAGGTAATGAAAGGAAAAATAAGTCAAGGGTAGCACAATCCCTAGGCTTAGAAGATTGATATAAACTATGATTAATTATCTTCACTTCTTCATCATGAATGACTTTAATACACTTATAGATAGGAGAAGTGACAACATGCATGGAATTCAACCAAGGCAAACCAAGCTTAACTTGAAACTGATCAGAAGTAGGGACAACAATGAAGGTAGTGTCCACAACTTTACCACAAAGTTCAATAGGAAAGTTAATAGAACCAAATGATGGATAGAGAAAACCATTACAATTTTGGATCCACACAATAGATGTATCATAACAATCACATTATAAGTTATGCATAAAAAGGTTTTCTTTAGTAATGACATTGACTAAGGATGTAGGATCAATAAGACAACCATGCGTAGGTATCTTAGAAATCCTAGCATGAATGTAGAGGGGACCATTAGGAGCTTTAATAATAGTCTCAGAATCCTCAAAGGTGATCAAGAGTTCCCTAGGTCTTTTATTCTTAGGTTGTTTTCGAGGTTTAGGTTGAGGTTGAGGTTTAGGCTTAGGTTGAGGTGGAACTTGAAGTTGAGTTTGAGATTGAGGTTGGGGTGGAGATACAGGTTGAGACAAAACAACATGTTCCATATGGTTAACAATATGATTGAGATCATCCATCTTTGAATCATAAATAATATCCATAGAAGATGGTTGAACAATGGTATTAGTATCATGTGTAGGATTGGAGGTTTTGATTAGGAGGAGAGATAGATTTGTTCCCACTACCATCAAAATTATCAATAGATAAAGCATCAGAATTAATTAAGTCTTGAACCTTATTTTGTAGAGAATAACACTTCTCAGTATCATGGCCGTTCTGACAAGGGTATTGACAAAAGGCTTTAGGATCAAAGGATTTGGATGCCATCGTAGTAGGTAAAAGTGGTCGAATAGGAGGCAAAGTAATCATATTAGCATTCAACAATTTACTCATAATAGAATGTAAAGATTCAGAAAGAGGAGTAAACGTAAGATTCAGATGAAAAGCAGTGGATGCAGAAGTGGCATTGTTGAATGCAACAACTTGATTAGCAACTGCATTTTATATCTTATTTATCTTGACATAGTTGTTAGGTTTTTGAAACCTGTTGGGATTAGGAGAATCATCACTCTTATCAACTAGAACAGAAGCCATGAGAGGGTTTCTCTCAAATTGACTCTCTTGTAATTCATAATGATGAAGCGCTACACAAAGTTGTTGAAAAGAGGTAAATTCAGTAAGCATAATCTTATCTCTAATATCCTTTTGTAAATTTGAAATAAACATATGTTGAATATCAATATTAGGAACAAAATAAGAAATTTGAGCATAAAAATACTGAAATCTACCAATAAATATAGTAAATTTTTCTTTAGTATTTTGTTTACAATGCATCAATTCAGTTAAGGACACTTGTAGACCAATGTTATTTTCAAACTATTGGATAAAGGCATTAGCAAGTTTTGGAAAAGAATAAATATAATAAGGAGGCAAGGAACAATACCATTGCAAGGCCTTATCGTGAAAAGTTCTAGCAAATAACTTGGCTAAAATCCTATGGTCATGAGCATAGTCACTATAAAGGATTTGAAATTAACATGAGTAACAAGGTCTCCCTTACCATTATAATTCTCAAGACGAGGCATATCGGCTTGCTAAGGAATAGGAGCATGAATAATGTCTATGGATAAAGGACTACCCATGTCACATGTAGGAATACTAAACTTGGATTGAGTTAAGGACACAAGTTATTATTATAAAGAGGACACAGATTGAGCTAGACTAATGTGTGGAATCATTATTATAAATAGGAGGCATAGAAACATTAGAAACACTAGGGAAAGTGTAGGAAGCAACAAGAATAGAAGACACAACTGGTGGAACACTTCAAACCATAGTTGGAAGAGGGTTGGAATAGGTAAAAGGAACAAAATGGTTAGAAGGTTGTGAGGTAGGGAGAGACACCGGTGGAGCATTCACAGGAAGAGATGGAATAGATGTAGTCACTAAAGGAGGAGTATAAGTAGGAACGCTAGGTAAAGGAACAGAAGAAGGTTCCACACTAGTGACAGGAGGAGTGAATCCTAGATCTTGAACTACTTGAGCTAAAGGTTTGATATTTAAATGGAGTGAATCCTGGATCTTGAACTACTTGAGCTAAAGGTTTGATATTTAAATGCACAAGATTAGTGATATTACACAAGAGATTAACACCTTGATCACTATCCTGAAGAGCTTTCTTAAGAGTCTCTATAGCTTGAATAGAATCTTGATTATGGTTTTCTTGAATAAGCCAATTTCCCAGTTTATCAAGTTCAATTGAAAGTTTTTGGACTTGTTCAAGAGGAAATCTTAAAGCATCATCCTCATCATGAGATGAGTGAGAAGATTTATGCTCCATAGTAGGATTGGAATCATGAGTGATCAAATTGTCATCTGGGACCTAAGGAAAGGAGAGGAGACTCAAGATCAAAGGAACCCATGAGTCTGTGATTTATTCTAACCTGGATATTATAAGGACTAGAGGTAGTAAATCTCATATATCGTTGCAATGCAAATGAACTAAATTAGGAAAACACAAGGCATGAACAAATAAGTGTTTTTATATTTTTGTTTTATATGATTTTTTTGTTTTATTTTTGAAATGTACATGCAAGCACATAAAATAAGGCTAATCTAATACACATGCAACATCTAACATGAAATGTAAATCTAACACCACAAAAGATAGAGTTGTCATAAGCGGGTTCACCAAACTATTTTGGTGTAAAATATGGATAGGGTTTAGAACAATGGGGGTTTGCACATAAAAGAGACCCTAAATCAATATTTAACACATACATGAAATTCTAATGATAAGGAATATAAATCTAGAAATGCTTGCAAAGAATAATGAAATCAGATAAAATGAAATGAATACCTCATAACATAGCAGATATGGAAATTGCTATTTTCTAGTGTCTGTAATGAGTTTCTGGAAATTTTGCAACTGAATCTGCAATAGAAACACAGAGATGGAGAAAACCCATAAATCTTTTTCTATTATGAGCCAGGTCGACCTTGACCCCTTTATGTCGACCTTAACCTACACTACTCCGACAAAAAATATGTTTGCGGATCCCAAAAGTTTTCTGAAAAGGGTATCCGAATTTGTTCTGTAATTCATTGTACCACACCTACACCTGCAAGAAAAATGGTTTTGTTGTTTGGATGAGGAGTTTGCCTTGGTCAAACCCTAATTTTTGAATTAACCTTGAAATAGAATTAAAATTGCAGTAATAAACAAAGTAAATAGAACAATTCACCTTGCTTATGTTAAAACCCTTGTGGAGGATTCAAATCCTTGAATCCACAAGTATGGATGCTCCAAATGGATGTAGAATTGTAGGATGTCTCAAATAAATTGCATTTAGATCTTCAACACCAATCTTGATTGGATTTTGGAATAGAAAGAAGCTTGAATGGATATGGGTGGAGAAATCTTCAACAAGAGGGCTCCATAGAGCTTGAATCCTTTAATGGCTACCAATGGATCTCCTTGATAAATTGAATCTTGAATACTTGAATGCTTGAATGCTTGCTTTGATAAATTATGCATAGATGATCCTCCCTTTTCTTTCCTTCTCTTTTCTCTCTTTTTTTTTTCCTTCTTTCTCCTTTTCTCCTTCCTTTGAAATGAGCAGAGAAGGCTTCCTTATATACTAGTCTAGGACACAAACTTCTAGAGAGACCAACATATGAGAAATAAGTTACCATTAGGATCATACCCTTAGAAGTGAACCTATATTAAATGTCTTTTAAGAGTCATCATTTTGAAGCCCGAAGCAGTTGACCCGAAAGTGGGAAAGAATTCTTTCCAAACCCCAACATCCAAAAATCTTCAGAATTTGAAATTTAGACCCTGGGTCAGGGTCAAGGTCGACCTTGACCCAAAAGGTCAACCTTGACCCTGAGGTCAAGAACCTCAAAATCTCAAAGCAAGATACCAGAAATAGGTAGGAAAGAAGTGAAAAAATTAGGCAGGACATGTTAAAAAATCGGATCCAAGTCAAAGATCCATTCAAGGAATTTGACATGACCCCAAACCACTTACTCAGAGGGCTAAACTAGTCCTAAATGGAAGTTCTTCTATTTTTTGACGATACAATTACAAGAGGAGGAAGAAGAGAATATTGGAAAGGCTGATCCAGTACTTGAAGGTGACTTCTTAATGTTTAGAAGAGGACAAGAGTAGCAGTAAGTACAACCACAAGTCTCCATTTTCAGAACTCAATGCTTGAGCCAAGGTAATTATTGATTCAGGGTATTTTGATAATCTTGTTTCTCAAGAGATGGTAGAGAAGTTGAATTTAGAGAGGTTACCCCATAGTAAACCATACAAAGCAACTTAGGTTACTAATGAATAGAATATTCTAGTCCAAGAGCAAGCATATGTAGAGTTTTATATTGGAGATTATCATGATAGGGTGCTATGTGATATTGTTTCCATGACATGTTGTCATTTACTCTTGGGAAGACCTTGGCAATACATGAGGAGAACATTGCATGATGGATTTCTTAACACATATATTATTCACAAGGATGGTAAGAGTTTTACATTAACACCTTTGAAAAGTGATCATAATTTTGAGCCAAGAATCATATGTTTTGGTGGGAAAGAATACTTAAATTTGTAGGTTCCTAAGATAGTTAGGGGAATACAAGGAAAGGATCAGATGTGTATAAGGAAATTAGTGGAGCAACAAAAGATGGGTTTTGACAGTGACAAGGAAATGGTGACAGGCCTGAAACAAAAGACCTATGAATGTATGCATAATGGTGTGATAATAAGGGACATGGTGTGTCCTATAGGTGGGAAGATTAAGGGAAGAGGAGATCCTCTAATGGTGGATATTTGGAAAGGTCATTTGGGCCTTAGAAACCAAAAGATAAAGCATCAATAACAATCAATATATGACTATTCCAAATAGGGGTTTCATGATTTTTTTTAGGACTAATGATGTTTTTATAGGTTGTAGGATGAAAGACAAGAAAGAAACTCATGGGGAATTATTATTGAAATAGATTCCCCATAGGAGACCATCAAGAAAGATGGGTGGAGCAAAGACAAGACCCCTATTCCCTTGGCAGAAGAGACTTTTTGTAGGAGGAGTATGGTGCAGGAGCACATAACAAGGAATGGAGATTCAAGAATCCATTTGACGTAGGGTTGGGATGGAGGATCCAATGTTGGATGGTCCAACCCTACAACTTGCAATTATAACAACAACAATTGCATCACAATACAACAAGATAATGATTCAAAATAGAATTTCATTCAACATGCCCGACTATAAGGCCTTCTGAGTTTCGGCCTATTACAATGAAAAAACAAAGTATCTCATAAATATTCTATCTAGTCCAGCTCTGAAACACATCATCAACTGATGAAAACACTAAGGTAGATCTAAACTTGAGATCGCAAGCCTCCAAGCAATCTCCTTGTCTCCAAGTATGCAAACCACTAGCTCTGTTGTTACAATATCAGAGAAAACATTTGATCTACAAGACCTCAAGGATCCAATTATTCTTCTACTCTCATACTACTACCAATCTACTATCATACTACTAAAATTCTACCCAAGCTCTCAATATATAGCCAGCTAAGCCACAAGTCGGCCAGTCAAGCATTTAATTACAATATAGGTCCAGTCTAGAAGATTTAAACCAAAACTAATGAAAGAGTGATCACCACTTGATGCACCTTTGGATTTAGCTCCTCACATGACCCAAGAAAATTCCTCTAACTTTGTAAGGCCCCATCTCATCACACAGAACCACGCAAGAAGAAACACTCAACATTTCGCATGAAAACTACCAGAAAATAAGACCTGGGGAAAAATGGCCATAAATTTTGACTCATAATGAATTAGGACTTGCACCTTAGGGAAATGATATTAATTTGGGTCCTCTTAAATTAATTAAGATCAAAAAGGCTGATTCATTGAGATCAACATCTCCATGATGTGCAATCAACACCAAAACTGTAGGAACACTGGCAGAAAATAGGTCCCCAAGAAAAATGGTCATAACTTTTTAGTCATAAAGAATTAGGAGTTGCGCCCTTGGTAAATGATAGTAATTTAAGTCCTCTTTAATGCCTAAGGGCACAAAGGCTGAATCATTAAGGATCATTGGCACCACATCCCGTAATCAGCTCCAAAACTACAGGAAAATATTGTTCCAATGACAAGTAAAACAACTGTAACTTTGAAACGGTCCATCCAATCCTTATGAGATCTTAGGGGAGGGTTCCAAAATAGGTCCTCAACATAATGTAATCTTCACACAACATGAAACCAATGAATGAAATTATTACAAAGAAAACAATAGAAAATAGGAAATGTTTTTGGTTGATGCAAGATTGCTCAAAGCCTAAGATGCTCATGCATCAGACACCCCAGGTAAATAAAAGAAAGTTCTCATGAACTTTTAAAGGGAATTAGAATAGGTATGCTATATCTATTCTTAACCCATATCTTCTCATGTCCTTCATTCTATGCTGTCTTTACTTTATCCACTATCACATCAGCAAATCAGCTTGTCCTGCACCTTTCTTAGCTTTCATTTATGCTACTGACTGAAACTGATTCTGACCATCTTTTCCTCTATTGATTACACTAGCATTTTGATGAATCACATCTTCTCTAGACTTAATAATCATCTTAACATAATCTAAAATCTTCTTTGTCACTAGTGCCATCATTTGCTACACTATCTTTTTCAGAAAGTCCATCTGCCTCTTAATCTCTATAAATTCCTCAACTATATCATTCTCTTTTCCTTTCAAATTCAGCTTCCTTTCATTCACAGGAATAAGTTCATCAACTTTCTTCTCCTGATGTTTTTCATAAGGAAAACACCTGATAACTCCATATCCCTTAGCTCCAACTTCCTCCAAAGGTAATAACTTATGCCTAGATCCACCATGCATTACCACATATGTATTTGTACAACCATCAAACATAACATGTCTATCAAATTGCCAAGGTCTCCCAAGTAATAGATGACAAGAATCCATAGGCAATATATCACACAATATTTCATCATGATAAGATCCAATTTGAAAATTAACCAAGCATTGTTCTTCAATCCTAACCTTAGACACATCTTGTATCCAGCTAATCTAATAAGGATTAGGATGTTTCCTTCTTTCCAAATTCAACTTACTAACCATCTCTTCTGAAATAAAGTTTTTAGAACTACCAACATCAACTATGAAATTACATATCTTATCCTTGCACTTACATCTAGTTTTGAACAAATTTCTTCTTTGTACTGGTTCCTGGACACATGTAGCCAACCTCCTAGTGAAAAGAAATTCATCGTGTTCTGCAGCATTCTCAATGTTTTCTTCAGTAGTGAATGCAACTCTTTTCTTAGGACATTCAAAACTTCTATGACCTTGTTCACCATAGTTATAACAAGTAAAAGTGAACTCATTTCTCCTTCTCCCTCTCAGTCCAACATTGTAGTTATTAGCAACTTGACCACTGCCAGATCCTTCATCAGTCTTCTTAGGATTTCCTCTAGCAACTGTTTCATCAGTATCTCCACCTTTGTTCCTATTTTGTCTTCCTTCAAACCTCTTGTTCAACTTCTCCTCAATCTTCAATGCCATCTGATAAGCATCTCCTATAGTTGTCATTCGAACAATAAGTAACTCTTCTTGAATACTAGGTCTCAAGCCATAAACATACCTAGCAACCTTCTCTTTATTAGCTTCAGAATGACCAGTCCTAATCAAGAGTCTGTAAAACTCTTCAATATACTCTTGCACTAATTTGTTTGTTTGCTTCAAAGCTTGCATCTTTTTAAACATCTCCAATTCATAATCCACCGGAATGAATTGCTTCTTCAACTTGTCAACCATTCGGTTCCATCTAGTGATCTTTTCTTTTCCTCTTCTACTTCTTTCCAATTGAACTTCTCTCCACCAAATATTTGCATGACCTTTCAACTTAGTCTTTGTAAATCTAACTCTATTAGGATCTTCTATTTCCTCATACTCAAAGTATTCATCTATCTCATTAATCCAATCAATCAACTCCTCTGGCCTAAGGCTTCCAGAAAATGTATAAACTTCAATCTTGGGTCTCTTTCCAATTTTAGACATAGCTTTCAGGATTCTACTTTCTTCTGGATCTCTGAATTCTTCTATGGCTTCTTCAAATTGATCTTCCTCAGATTCATCATTACTATCCTCTTACAAGGTAGGCTTCTTCTTTTTCAATTCCTCTTGTAGATCTTGCACTTGTTTCTGCAAAGCCCTAAAATCATAATGACTGAATTCTCCAGCAGGTTCTTCCTTTGACATCTCACGAGCTCTTCTCGGAGGCATCTTCAATACAAGGTCCAGGTGTAGACTACCTCAACCTTGGTGATCTATCCACACACTTAAAATCTTCAAACTCTGATACCACTTGACGCGGGGAAGGGATGGAGGATCCAATGTTGGATGGTCCAATCCTACAACTACCAATTATAACAACAACAATTGCAGTGGAATACAACAAGATAATGATTCAAAATAGAATTTCATTCAACATGCCCAATTGTAAGGCCTTCCGGGTTTTGGCCTATTACAATGAAATAAAAAATTATCTCAGAAATATTCTAGCTAGTTGAGATTTGAAACACATCAACAACTGATGGAAACACTAAGGTAGATCTAAACTTGAGATTGCAAGCCTCCAAGCAATCTCCTTGTCTCCAAGTATGCAAACCACTAGCTCTGCTATTACAATATCAGAGAAAACATCTGATCTACAAGACCTCAAGGATCCAATTATGCTTCTACTCTCATACTACTACCAATATACCATCATACTGCTAAATATCTACCCAAGCTCTCAATATATAGCCAGCTAAGCCACAAGTTGGCCAATCAGACATTTAATTACAATATAGGTCCAGTTTGGACGATTTAAACCAAAACTAATGAAAGAGTGATCACCACTTGATGCACCTTTAGATTTAGGTCCTCACATGACCCAAGAAAATTTCTCTAACTTCGTAAGGCTCCATCTCATCACACAAAACTGCACAAGAAGAAACACTCCATGTTTCACGTGAAAACTGCCAGAAATGGGTCCTGGGGAAAAATGGCCATAACTTTTGACTCATAATGAATTAGGACTTGTGCCTTAGGGAAATGATAGTACTTTAGGTCGTCTTAAATTCCTTAAGAGAAAAAAGGCTGATTTATTAAGGATCAACGTCACCACGATGTGCAATCAGCACCAAAACTGCAGGAATGGCTTTGGTAGGAACGACTCTGGTAGGAACACTGGCAAAAAATAGGTCCCCGAGAAAAATGGTCATAACTTTTTACTCATAAAGAATTAGGAGTTGCGCCCTTGGGAAATGATATTAATTTAGGTCCTCTTTAAGGCCCTAAGGGCGCAAAGGCTGAATCATTAAGGATCATCGATGCCACATCCCGTAATCAGCTCCAAAATTCCAGGATAATACTGTTCCGACAACAAGTAAAACAGTTGTAACTTTGAAATAGTCCATCCAATCCTGATGAGATCTTAGGGGAAGGTTCCAAAATAGGTCCTCAACATAATGTAATCTTTTCACAACATGAAACCAATGAATGAAATGATTACAAAGAAAACAACAGAAAATAGGAAATATTTTTGGTTGATGCAAGATTGCTCAAAGCCTAAGATGTTCTTGCATCACCATTATAGCATGGTCAATATGGTAAAGGGTCTAAAGAGCCTAAAAATGATGTAATAAATCCTATTAAGGCATTTGAATGTAATAGGAAGAATAAAATGATCATAAGTTCTAAAGGACCTAATAGTGGTCATTAGGCCTAATTATGTAATATTGGCATAAAGGATGCTTGATGAGTCTAATAGGTTATGCCCAATAATAAATATTGTAATTAGGCCAATTAATAGGCTGTTGAACTGGTTTTGGGATTATAAGAGTCATATTGTTAAAGTTGGTAAATTTAAATTTTCAATCCTAATGGCTACTTAGGAAATTGGTGGTTTTGGTAGGTTTTTTTTGTTTTGGTCAGTTGGGAATGCAAAAGGACTTTAAAATGCATTCATCCCCATCCATATGAGGATGATGAACATGGAGAAGAGTTTGAAATGTAAAGAGGAAAAAAAAACACATGAATAAAGAGTCATGTTTTCCTATAATCTTAAGAAAAAATTAAACTTTTCTTATTTCCATTTCATTGTTCCTTTCATTTTTTGTTTTCTAATGAACACAAAATGATTCCTTGACATTTGGGGGTGTATTTGAATCCATTTTGAAGGTTTATAAATCTGGTTTTGATCCATTTATTCTTATTATCCCAAAACAGTGTTGTAGGTGGTTGTTTCATATTGATTTTGTGAGTTAAATGGGTGTATAGGGCTCATTCCTCTTTATGTCCTTGTTGTTTCTTGATGAATGTGTCCCTAACATGTATTATAACATGATTTACTAATAGGAATATAGGTGTGAAGTTTATAATTGGGTGATCACCAAAGCTGAGGGCAAGAATGTTCATGAAGGTGCGTGGAAGTGAAGGGGAGGTTGTTAGATCTGAGAATCTATCCATGTGAGGGCATTTTTTATGATTTATAATGCATGGAAATGTTAAATTGACGGTGAAACAACTTTGTTTAGGTTTTGAAGTCTTGGGTGGTGTGGTTTTGAGGAGGGCCTAGTTTTAAGAGCTATTTGGTGAGGATTTGTGAGATAACCTATTAGATGAGCATGGTTGCCCAAAAAAATGAAAGAATCCTTTGATCTAGATCATGACTAAATATTTTTTCAAGTTTTGAAGTCAATAGGAGTTTATTTTCTAAGGGTTGAACTTTATAAAGGTAGGCTAATTAGGCCTAGTTTACGAGTAAAAGCCATTAATCTGAATAGTTGGTCCAAAAGAGTGGTAAGTGCCCTTGGGATATATTGTGTAACTCCAAAATGGGTCTTTGAATATATGATTTATTTGTCATGTTTTTTGGAAAGTTTGGGGAAAAAGTGCATAAAGTATGTTTTCAAGGCCTAATTGGGGAAATAGGCCTAGTTTGGTGCGTAGGTTGGGTTTGACTATAAACCAGTCACTTGGGTATTCGAAACTAGTTAAATCAAGTTTATTAGGGTATTTCAAGACCCTATGAGGTGGTGAATCAAGTTGGGTGAGTAGGTGTGAAGTTTTGGTGCCTTGGAGGGACTTAACATTGGAGGGATGCATAGTGTTCCTTTGAAGTTTGAAGACTAAGTTTGCAAATAAAATTGACCATTGTAAAGGGAACATACCACTTTGCATCAAAGTGGTTCATCAAAAGAAACATGAAGAGGTAAAGATCATCTCTTCCTAGAAAGAAGATGAGCCAATTTCAATCCAATAGGATACCATCAATACAAAGTACAATAACATGGAAGAGGATGCCCCATAAGGCATCTAGCTCTACAAAAAAACAAAAAGTTGTGTCAGGTCATGTTTACTTCAGAACATAAGGGTAACTATCACAAGGAGGAGCAAGTTTGTCTTGCTCATGATAGTGTCCCATTACTTGAGAGCTTCCTTGTTCTTAGCATTGGGAAGGTATTCCAAAATGCAGCAGTATGTCTATCATGCTTTATACCCTATCTAGTTGTCCAAGTGCATGAAAGGAATAATAAATTGGTAAGAAATGGCAATTATTTCAACAAGCCAGTTAATGACTTTGTTTAATTTATTTTGTTGTAAATACATGTACATAGTAGAGTATATTTTCTACGCTTTCCAAGGAGTGCGCGAGCATAACTTTTACATCCTGGAGATAGAAAGGTTTTTCTTTTTTACTAGTTGCCAGGGTTTCAAATTCTCGTGAAGTTACAAGTGGGCTAACATGTCATCCTGTCCTAGTGACTCCATGGCCAATAGATTTTTTAAAGGCCACTGATCATATGCTTAGAAAGCAAGCATCCCTCTGAGTCGTCAGAAATATTGGTAATTCTTGCACCCACTAAGCTCATTACAAATAACCAATCTGAGATATTTCATCATGGGTTGAAATCGATTACAGAGGGTTAACATGTCACATTGTCTTCAAGGTGGGATAATACATCATGTTATCCCTATTTTGCAGTTTTGTAGGGTTCCTTTTTACATCTTTCAAAATTGTGAAACTAGTCAAGCCTTTCCACATGACTCCATTTTGTTCAGTGATATGGGTCAGTGTTTTCTCAATCTTTAATGTCCATGCAGCTTCATTTTCATCAACATTCATGTTTTACCCTGCCATGTTCCGATTCTCTTCAAGGAGCAATATGACGGATCATGAGATGGTGATTGTCAATGGGTCAATGCTACGGAATGGGTTAACATTTCATGTTATCCCATTTCATAGTTAATGATAGCTTGCTAGATGGAAAAATCTCACCATCCCACAGTTTCCTCTACTGGTTGTTGGGGAATCACGCCAACCATCTAATTTAAAAGATTTTCTCCATCGACGGTTATATTTCAATCTTGAATTGGGGATTTTTGTGTCGCATCTAGACTGTCCATTCCAATTCAAAGATCTTCATTGATGGCTCACATTTTTACTGATGACTTAGATTTTTTCCACTTGTGGCTATGTTTCTTATAGGTGTGCAGGGTGGATTAACATTTTGTGTTATCCCATCTTAACAATTTTTTTCCTACAGCCCGACTTGATTGTTTGTAGCCCAAACACATTTCCAAGACTAATTCTTCAATGTCAAGCAACTTACTTAGCTATGTCAACATGATGCCAGTGCAACTCAATACCTCTTTTTTTATTTGCATAGATATTTTATCTCTTTCCATCTGTTAGATGAATTCATTTGGGCCTTTCCTATGACTTCCATGATTAAGTTGCATGTAGAGATCATATTTTGGTAAAATATTTATTTATTGCTGCCCTATGCAATCTAAATCCACTTGGTTAGGGTTTGAACTTCAAGGTTGTATTCAGAGTTATGTCAACTCTTTAAAAGGCAATCTTGTAGATAAATTACAGGTTCTTCTCTGATTTTCTTTGCAGTAGCTATGCTCTACAATTATAAATTTATTTTCCTTACATTAGTAAATTTCTCTCTTCTTACCTTTTCTCACCATTCAGTTATATGTGCATAGTTCTTTCCTTATGTTGAATGTTTCTTTTCTGTTCTCCTAGTTTATATGTCGTGTTAGATCTAGTTAGAGCTCTTGTATTATAAAAGTTATTTTCTTACAATATTTGATAATCTATAACCTTCATGTGAGTCCTATGAGAGTATATTAGAGTTGAGATTAGTGTATATTGGGGGCTTTTGTTGGTGCTATCATGTGCAGTTATAGGCATGAAGAATCCACAATCTCAATTTGGTGCATCACCCCTCTTTAAATTTCATTAATTCCTTCTTCCTCTTTTCCTCAAAAGCTAATAGTTAGGTGCCCTCTGATTGTAAAGAAGTCGACCTTTTGCAGAGATTCAACCTTAAAGCGCAAGTCCCACACTTGGAGGTTGTTTCCATGTTACACAAGGTTTCTTGGGGGGTCATACCCCATGCATGTGTGTAAATGTTTTTGATAACAATCATCATTTCCATCATTGCCTTCTCATCGCATTTCAATCTAACTATATCTATGTCTAGTTATATCTTATTATGACTTTTTCCTGACTACAATTGTATTTTTTGGAGTTTCATGTCGCATTTGAAAGGAAGAATGACATCTTTTTATTATTCATTCAACACAACAAGCTTAATTAATCAACATTTTATAACTAAAATTATCTTCACGTATTTGAGCAATCCTAACCAAAAAAATTATTTCTTATATACTCAATGATCTAAAATGAACCATACTATGGAGGTTTTATCTTCTGAAAAGATTATTATTATATTTTTTACACAAGTGCACTTAGGCCATGTCTCCAACATGAAGCCAATACTTAATCTTGTGTTCTACTTTCACAACAATTGGAACTTGCATATAATTAAACACCAATATTCACGTCCACGTTGTGTCATAGGTTTGATACTTAATAAACCCCGCCTTGTATCCCCTTTGCTTATTTTATCATGTATCTTTCTCTTCCCCCATTACTCTATCCATCTCTACTCTCTATCACGTTATCCCTCCACCTCAATCTCTTTGTCTATTTGTCCCTATCTTCTTCTCTTTCTCTATCATCATCTCTACCTCTATCTTCTCCTTTCCCCCTTCCCCACAATCCCCCCACGCGCAACCCCTCATGCTCCTCCCCTCCTTCCACCCTTTCCTCCATCTCTCTCCTCCAATTGCAAACTTAACATGATCTTTTTGGTAATGGATGCATAGTTGATTTAACATTATCACCTATTTTTTTGCACAAACAATATTATTTACTAAAAGACCAATTGATTGAGCTCATCCATTGAACCAATGTATATAAAATATAGACCAAAAATTTATTTGATTCATCTTCCACTACTCTTAGGTGTACCTACCGAAGTGCAGTTACTAGTTTATATGACCGAATTTCGAAAAATCATAGTAGACTTCGAAACTATTCAAAATCATCGCGCCTGAGGTCTTGCACGAATCCTAAGACAAAATCACGTGTACCTGTTAAGACGGAGACATCACGACAAATAAATCTGCGTGTATACACTGGTCTTCCACGATCTCTCATTTACTGTGCTGCTGCGTTTCGTCCTCGCTGTTTCCAAACAAACCCGCCTGCTTCATAGTATTATTTTTTAAACACTCATTTATCGGGTATCTTACCAATCAAAATAGTTTTAAAGACTGATTTGTTGTCGTATCTTTGCAAATAATTTTGAAAAGCAACTGTTCAAAGAAATTACCATTCAACCACGTTACCTTGTTGGGGATCATTAATTACAGTAATCCAAGACGAATCCCAAGCAAAGCTTTTAACGGGTCTAGGAGAAGTTTCCGCAGCTAAATGGGCCCACTTGCGATATTTGCATGTTACTTTCAGTGGCCAGCGACTAATTCTGCTCATTCGTTCCTACTCTGAGCACCCTCTATTCTAGTTATATATCATTGCTCCTCTTTCCGATTATAGCACGGCACTTCCCACACCCTGCATTCCTTGCTTTGCATCTTCTTCCTTTTTTCTTTTATGTTCAGTCACAATGGCCTTTACTTCTAATTCTGCTCGTCATTCAGAGATTGAGAGTACATTTGCTTTTAATGAAGTTGCACCACTCTCTGCATTTGCATCAACTTCTGCCACACCCTTCGATGTCTTCATTAATCATCGGGGACTTGATGTCAAAAAGACACTGGCCAAAGCTATCTATCACTCTCTTTATGACACGGGTCTCAAGGTTTTTCTTGATTCCGAGGAGTTGTTATTGGGGGAGTTCTTGCCCGAAGCAATACAAGCAGCAATGCGTAGTGCTGCCCTTCATGTAGCGATTTTCTCTCCCACCTATGCAGAATCGCCATGGTGTCTTGCCGAGCTATCTTTTATTCTCAAATCTGGAACACCTATCATTCCTGTTTTCTATCATGTTCAACCTACAGATCTGCGATGGGTTGCTCAAGGAAAAAGAACGTATGCAAAGGCTTTTTTAGATCATCAAGAAAAGGGCAGATACAGCTTACAAAAGCTTGAGGAGTGGAAGACGGCACTGCACAATGTGTCATTTAACAAGGGCGAAATTATCAACAATGATGAGTAAGTAACACATAGTCTGTCTCCTGCACATCCTTTTTTTTCTCTCTCCACCCCCTCTATCTCTCTCTTTAATAAGGTCTCTACTTTTTTTTTTTTTAAATGTTTAACGTCGAAGACCAGAGTTTAACGTCGATGTTTAACGTGTCCCAGTGAGGAGCAAATGTTGTTACACATTATTGTCAATCATGCATTACAAGTACTGCGAATAGTACCATTAGAGATAGCAAAGCATCCTGTGGGTCTTGAAGAAGCTGTAGCAGACTTTGAAAGGATTGTATCCAAATCTGCAGAAAGTCAATCTAACGTTCAAATGGTAGGGATTTGGGGTATGGGTGGTAGTGGTAAAACCACTCTCGCAAAAGAAGTATATAATCGAAAACATTTGTCTGTAAAAAGGTCCAGCTTTATTTTTGATGTTCGAGATGGTGCAGCGAAAAGCGAGTTGTATAAGAAACAGATAGAACTCCTCAAGGACCTTGGCTTCAAAGGTGGAACATTTGGAGACATAGAAAAAGGCAAGGGAATTCTTTCAAATCGCCTGAGATCTAATCGTGTGCTCATCATTTTGGATGACGTGGATCATCCAGATCAACTGGATGCTCTGTTGCCCGAAAAGAATAACATAGGATTGGGGAGTTTAATTGTTGTCACAACGCGTGACAAGGAAGTCCTCCGATGTTGGGGCATCTCCGCCATTTATGAAATGAAAGAAATGAATCTGTCTCATGCCAAGGAGCTCTTTTGCTGGCACGCATTCCAACAGCCTTATCCATTGGTGGGATTCGAAGAACTTGTTGAGAACTTCTTGAGTGCTTGTAATGGGCTACCTTTGTCTTTGAAGGTACTGGGGAGCCAGCTATATAATGAATTCTGCAAAGATCACTGGAACAGTTTGTTAACTGAGATTTCCAAAATATTGCCTCGTGATATCAGAAAAAAGTTGAGAGTGAGCTATGATGCCTTAGAGGAGGAAGAGAAACAGATCTTTTTGGATACAGCTTGTTTCTTCATAGGCAAAGACATCAGCACCGCGATTGCAATATGGGAGGGATCAGGCTGGAATGGCAGGTACCGGTGGGAGAGACTTGTCAATAAGTGTCTTGTTGAGCTCGATGGCGACAAATGCATAAGAATGCATGACCATCTAAGGGATATAGGAAGAGAAATAGCAAATACTCAGTCACCGCACCGTCTCTGGTGCCGACAGCAGATTACGAGCATTCAGAAACACGTTGAGGTGAGGTCAATATTTTCTTTTCTATGTTGTTACTTATCATGAAAGAAAATTACTTTTGTTTTTTGTTTGCCTTTATTGATTCTTTTTTATTGTATTTTTTTTTCCCGTTTTTGCTTCTGTAAACAGGAGAGAGACCAGATCCGAGGAATGTTATTGGAAAAAGTGACTAATCTTGGCCATAAGTTACCTAGATTTATGGTAAATATAAGTACAGGATTGATACTTTCTTTTCTATGCTATTACAAATCATGAAAGAAAATTGCATGCTTCTTCTTCTTTTTTTTTCCTTTATTGAGTTTTTTTTACGTTCCTTCTGTAATCAGGAGGGAGACCAGATTCGAGGATGGTTAGTCGAAAAAGTGACTAAGTATGGCCATAAGTTACCTCCTTTTCTGGTAAAAACAAGTACATGGTGTTTATGGGTCGTGTGGTGCTTGTTTCCACGTTTTATGTGGGGTCTCTTTCTACGTTTCATGTGGAGGTTATTTCCATTTTTAATGTTGTGGTTATTTCCACATTTAATGTGGTGGTTGTTTCCACGGTTTATGAGGTGGTTCAGAAGAAAACCTCTTCCCCCTGGATTAAAGATCTTAGTTATAAAAGAAAATCATTTTATTAAACACTTATGTGAATTATCAGATTTGGCCTGGCTTAGCTGTACGAACAATGATCATAGAAATCTTCCATCATGGCTATCATTGAAAAATCTAAGAGTTTTAGAGCTTGATGGCTCTCACAAATTGACAGAATTATGGAAGGATGGTGCTGACGTAAGTATCTTGGCTTCCCTATTGAAATTTATTATAGTTGTGTTTTGCCTTCGCATATTACAATGACGAAAACTGGATGCAGGTTCCGGTTGAGTTACGAGAGTTAGTTATTATCAACTGCTCGATATTTGAAGGATTCCCAAGGTCAATAGGACGTCTGCAGCATTTGAAAAAGATAGTTGTGCATGACAACGCGAACTTGAGCTGTCTGCCTGAAGAATTTTGCCTACTCCAATCATTGGAATACTTGAGCCTAAAAAGGTGTGAGATACTCGCATCACTTCCCAGCAGTTTTGGTCTTTTAACAAACCTGCGGCATCTACAATTGATCCAATGTCAAAAGTTGAGGAAGATACCAATTTCTTTTAGACAGCTGAGACTTCTACAGCATCTCAGTATAATGAGGTGTAATGGGCTCACCTTAGATTCGGACATCCTGAAACATATGACAAAGCTTGAGTATTTGAAACTATCAGGGCTTCCAAGGCTGAAAGAGTGTCCTCGACACATCATGAATCAGGCTTCCTTGAGAGAGCTCTACTTAGAAGATATTGACATAATGGAGATCCCAGAAACCATCGGTGAACTCACCAAGTTGAGAGTAATGGTCATATGGTCAAGTAAGATTCAATCATTACCAGAGCCTATGGGGTGTCTTAACCTTCTAGAGCGTTTGGAATTGAGATGTTTGGCGGTGGAATGCTTACCACAATCACTTATACAATTGATAAACCTGCAATTTCTAATAATAGACAATTGCCCGATCAATGAATTCCGTTTTGGGCGGGAATGGTTTTCTTCTTCTTTTTTCAAGCTCAGGGAAATCTCGCTAAGCTGGACAGGAGTGTCCAAGATCTCAATTTCTGATGAGTGTTGTCCGTGCCTTGTAACTCTCTCACTTCATGGTAACTATCAATTGACGGAGATCCACACCCTGCCAACATCATTGAAGTTCATTAAGGTGAAAGAATGTGATACGCTAAGAAGCGTGAGTTGTATAGGTAGTTTGTCAAACCTTCAAACTCTAAGCATTGAAGACTGCCCAGACTTACATATCCTTCCAAGTTTTGGAGAATTAGCTTCTCTAGAAAAATTTAAAATGAGACGATGCTGCGGTGTAGAGAAGATGGAAGGATTGGAACTCTGCAGATCATTGAACAAGCTGGTCATATTTGACTGTCCAGGGTTATATGCAATTCCAAGTCTGGCAGGATTCACCTATCTTAAAAAAATTGAATTGATTAATTGCTGTAAAGTTTCAAATATAGGAAGTTTCCAACACTGCAAGTCACTGGAGGAGTTATTGGTAAGTGGTTGTCCTGAGATGCATTCCCTTCCAAGTTTCGCAGACTTAATTTTTCTCAGAATACTTGACTTGAAAGGCTGCAATGAAGTTGAGAAGATAGAAGGTTTACAACACTGCACATCATTGGAGAGGTTGTTAATAAATGCTAGTCCAGAGTTCGATGGTCTTCCAAATTTTGCAGACTTCAGTTGTCTTGAAGTATTGGAACTGAGAGGTCACAACAACGTTCAGAAGATAGATGGTCTGCAACGCTGCACATCACTGGAGAGACTGATAATAAGTTCATGTCCTGAGCTGGAGGCACTTCCAAGTTTTGCAGACTTAATTTCTCTCGAAGTGTTTCAATTGGAAGGTCGCAACAAAGTAAGGAAGATAGAAGGTCTACAACACTGCAAATTATTAGAGAAGCTGGTAATAGAATATACCTGCTGGGAGGCGCCAGGCATAGAAAGTTTGGAGCAGATGCGAGGATTGAGTACGCTGCAACTCGTTGCAAGGAGGAGATCAGCCATTGAGCCTTGCATTCGAACGATAAAGGTAATATTTGTTTCTACAAATATAGAAGTTTTACCCTCGTCGTTGTATTTTATGTTGTTTTCGGTTTTGAGCAGGCATGGCCGGAACAAGTAATAGTATGTACGAAGGCAGCCCCTGGCGCGGAGTCACTTCTAAAATCACTGCACTTTCCCAACATCTCTCGCGTCCGTTTCTATTTCAATGAGGCATGTCGAATTCTAACTCTAACGAGTCAAATGATAGGGTTGTTTTCTCGTGCCGCTATGGTGTGTTTGATTATAAATTGTAAGTCTCCAAGAATGAGGTTTACAATAGGAATGGAGTTCGGAAAACAATCTTTAATACTGCCAGATGAGGGGAAAGCTATGGTGATAGCTGTGTTCACAGGATTGTCTCGTAAACAGCTGTGGCCTGGCATAAGACATGGGCTATGCAGCGAAGATATGGAAGATATTAAAGAGGTGGTGCATGGCATAGATCGTAAGGTAGACGGTGAAAATATTGATGACAATGGAGATATTAAAGAGCCGCTTCTTGGCTCAGATCGTGAGGTACATAGTGAGCATAACGAAGGTAATGGAGCTACCGAAGTCGATAAATGTTTTGTTTTTATAGGGGATGACGAAAATAGCATCATGAAGGCTTTCCACAGCGTATTCGCGCTTCTAGGAAATTGATAGTATTATGAGTTAATGGTAAATGGTACGCACATTGCTGTGGTGATTGTAAAGTGAACGATGAACAAACTTTCAAAGCAGCCTTACCGTTCATTACTTCGCTGATTAGCTCTCTTTATCGAACTTCCACCACTTTTCTATTTTCAAGTGTGCTTCACGCTTTTTGTTGATTACAAACTTTCATTCTCTTCTTGTTATAATGTATACTTTAATCTTTATTATTTCTATTTATAGATTTTAAATAAAATAGAAGTATAATATGTATAATAAATTCATTTGGATAAATAAATTATGATTGAAATTTAAGCCATGCTGAATGATAGTCTGGATTCAACAATAAAAGTAACATCAAATCTAAAGGACAGGTAGAGAGGAATTGGAAACATGGATCCCCACTGCCACAAAAGTTACATATCCAGAATAAAGGGTTTATGAAGGAACCCTAAACTATCATCCCGAAGAAGAGAACGAGCGGAGGGTTTTGAATGGCTTCCCGCAAAACTGTTTGCACCACCACTCTGATCCAACAAGATGGGACATGCAAGGACTCCCAAACTCAAAATGTAGCCAAACATAATGGCATCCCATTAGGAAGACAACCCCTCTCCTCTGAATCTCTTCCCCACCTCAATAAGGGAGGAGCCCACCTGAATAGAAGTGGAAGAGAGAGGAGCTCCCTCGAGAGAGACCGAAACTCTTATATCCACTATGCAGATCCATAGCAGAGAAATTACCCTACTAAGCCACAGACAGCCTCATTCTAAAAATAGCCTTTAACCGGAAGCAATAGAGAAGATCAACTCTCAAGAAGAAAGAATGACAAGTAGCTAGAGATAAGAAAGAAGCAAGGAAAAACATCGCTCCACTCCCGAAGGTTTGAAGAAGCCCAAGAACAGCCCCCTCCAGAACGAAACAAACAACAAAACCCACAATAGCTCCAACCATCAGAGCACCCCTAAAGTCAGTAGCAAAAGCCAAGCCCAAGGAAAGGCATGGCCCAGCCCGAACAAAAAAAGAGTGCAGTCTGGCAGCCCGGGAGCCCAAAAGAGAAAACCCGAAAAGACCAGAACAGAGGAGTGCCAGATGGAGCGATCCAGAGGCAAAGGAAACCACTTAGCCTCCACAAAAACACAAAGCCCACATTCAACTCTGCTCGTCACAAGAATAGATCACTAGGCCCTCAAAGGCCAAGAGGAAACTAACATCCAGATCACAGTAGGGCCGCAGCCGAACAGCCCAACTAACAAAACAATCCAAGAAACCCCACACAAAGGGGGCACAAACGGAAGACCACCTCAACACAGGCTACAGCAGCAAAGGGGAGAAAAACCCCAAAGATAACAAACTCTACCGCGAAACAACCACAGATAGAACCCACAATCCATCCAGGAAGAGCACGAGCCAAACAAGATAGGCGGTTGCAAACACCAAAAGCAAGTTGCCCCAAACAGAAGTGGGACCAGAAGCTCAGTAAGGGCTACCCCAGACCCAGCAGTCCAACGGTGAACAGGATCCACCGCAACCCACTAGAAAGCATCCATGAGAGGAGACACCACCATGAGGAGTGAAATCTGTCAATGCCTCCACTTGGAACCACCATAAAAAGAATGCCACGCTGCCAAATATAGGAAGCCAAAGAAATACCATGGGTAGGATCTGGAGCAGGGAAAAACCCACCCCAAGAAATATCTTTTCAAACCAGACACCAAATCTGGTAGCAGAGGGGAGCATATACAAACAACCGCGAAAGAAACAGCCATCTCCATAGATAGCAAACCGGCAGGAGCCTGGACAATTCTAGATACTTTGGATTTCTGATCAGTGATACTCCTCAAAGAAGCTTTCTCTATAAGTATATTGTAATCTATTTTTTATTGCTGAATAATATATTGAGCTATTTTTTAGTGTGTAGTTTTTCACCTCAAAGAGTTTTCCCCAAATAAATCTTTGTGTTGTGGTATACATGTTATTTATCCTTATCTTTATTACTCTTAAGTTTTTATAATTCTAAAAAAGATTTAAGAAAGTTTATACATTGTTTCCCTTTTAGGGTTAGTGTAGGAAGTTGTTCTCCTACTTTACTATCTTACACAATCTTCTTTCAAGAATATGAATATATTATTAATTCAAATTGCTTAGGTAAGGCCTTTTCTAGTACTAGTCATAGCATATGTGAGACTTTTCACTACACTAGTATAAGAAACATTGTTCAGGTCCTCCAAATTATCTTGAAAATTAAGACATTATTCCATTAAAAACTTACAACCTATAAATAAAGAAATATTTATAAAATTAGTTACATAGTAAACCTCAAAATATAGTATCAAATGACATTTATCTATAAATAAATATATAATTAATAACTTAATCAATGTTGAAAAACTATCTATATTTAATAAATATTTTTTGAGTTGAATATTAATTACAAATATTATGCTCATACAAACATCAGCATTAGGCCAATACAAGTTCTTTAGGAGAAAACTAATTAGAAATCATCTACTTAGAACATCAAGAGTCAATATATAGAAATCACCTCCATATTAGAAACCAATAATAGGAGATCACAAGTCATAACTTAGAATTCTATTTTAAGATGTCCCTACCAAGAATGAAAAATAAATGTCCACAACGAAAACACAAGACTTTAACCAATTAAACTCAATCCCTTAGACTTGAATAAACATTCTAATAATTTAAGAAACACGTACGAAAATGGATAAACAAAATATCACCTCAAATTTATTATCTATTAAACCTATTTAATAAAAAAAAATATTTTTTTAACAATAAGTTAAATTAAAAAAATTATTAAACTTTTTAACTTTTACATAGGTAGTTCAGAATAAATTTAAGGTAAGAAAGGGAATTCCATTTGATAAACTCAAATTAGTTTGTTTTAGCAAAACTGCACAATAGTCAATAATCAACTTTGTTTCTGTACATAAAATTAATTCACAGACAATGTAGCTTATCAACAATTCTGTGCAAAACTCGCAGACTTCTCCACTCTTCATCTCTCTTCGCTTCCATACATAAATCCTCCTTTATTATTGCACATAACCATAATACATTTTCCAGTGCGTCAAGACAACTGTAACTCCATTCATTAGATGCTACCATTGTAATTATCCATTTTCCGGGACACGTGTTAAGGCCGTGGTAAGAGTCAGATTCAGATTCAGAGTCAAATCTATTGTCATAGATATAATCATTTTCCAAGTAATGGTACTTTAAAAGTGATCTACTTACACAGCGTCCTGGAGTACTCAAACCAACGACGACCATTATGCATGCAATAACTGAACTGAATTTTGACCACTTGGGAAAATAATCTCTACAAGTACGCATCACTCCATCAACGCCAATGCTAACATCACAAACAGTCAGAAGTTGGTTTAAAGTTGACTTTGCTGTATGCACGGCTCTTTCAATCATGTCCATTCTCGTTGGCAAACTCTGTTACAAAACACAAAATATTCTCAGTCCATCCACTATATGCTTTTTACAGTTACATATCACTTAACATGTGATTAGATTAAGGGAAGAGCACTACTTACTGTTTATCTTTTAAATTATGGCGCTTTTGGCTGGATATTTTTAACGGTGAATCGGTAAGTGGATAGATAATACTGATCATTTATTGTTTAAATTGATTTTTTAAATGATTTTTAGTTACTCTGTACAGGCAGGTTATTATACCAATATTTTGCCTTCAATTTTTTTCATTCGTTTAGTCGACAAGCAGATAAAATTAAAGATATTGTCCAAAAAATAGACTTTCCTACATTTAGAAGGTACGGGCAATTTATTGTGTAATTTTGTAGGAGATGTGATAGATTCTCTCGCACACAATTCTTACCATTACTGCTCGGAGGCTCTGTTTCAGGACTCCATTTACAAATATTTAACAATTTTAAGTTAAGCATTCTTGTTTTTACCTACACTATTTTCCTACCCAGAGGACCTTTCTAAATCGGTTCTCCTCATAAATGAATGAGCTATATTTTTAGATCTACTTTTACTTTATTTTTAATGGATTGAGGCAGCAATTTTAGAGATATTGGTTTTGAATCGTCTCAGTTTTAGATTTTTCTTTTACTTTTGTAAGGTTACGCAAATCCTTTTTCACATAAAATGTAGGTGAATGCAGAAAAACACTAGTGAATGTTGTGGCACATAGGTTTGATTTTTTTTCTTCTGGAATCCACTGATTTTCAGCTAGAAATAGGGTATTGATTTGGCAGCAGAAGGAAAGCAAGAAGACCAAGCGTATCGCTCCAAAGAGCAACGATATTTACCTCAAACTTCTCGTGAAGGCATTTTATTTATTTATTTGTAAATTTTCTCCATTATTGTGTCTGTAATCTTTTCCATTTCAGATTTTGTTTCTACAATTCTAACACCAGTCCTGTTTTGCTTGAGGATTTGGAGCATTGAACAACTTTAAAGGTTTTTGGTGAGAACCACGAATAGTGGCTTCAAAGCGGTGGGTTTGAAGAGGCTGTTTATGACCAAGATTCACAAAAGCGCCGTTCTCTCCCTCTCCCATCGTGCCTTAAATGAATGAAGGAAAGGTTAGTAATATTTGTACCTTTTTTTATGTTTTAATTCCTGTTTCAGTCAAGAATTGATTGTAACCAGTGTTTTCACCGATTGTTAAAGTTAAGGTTAAAATTTTATAGGGTTATCTAATCGGCTACGTTTTGTGGCAGCAGTGAATGTCTTTAAACCCAAGTTTGGATTCGTCTAATTTATACATGTGCTAATAGGAAATAAAAATAGTATCGATTGAAATGAAAAACAAATGATTGATTCAACCAACAATTATGTGAAAATATAGTAGTATGAAGCAATATGCTTCTTTGATTTTAAGCTTCGTTGTTAAAATAAAAATCATTTAAAAACTAGTTAAAAAATTATTAGAAATTTAAAAAAATACATAATAAATATCAAGCTCAAAATGGTTTATTAAAAATGGGATCAGTTAAGTTCTAGACAAAATGTACTAAAGACAAAAACATGTCAAATTTTTTTTTCAGATTTACAAAAATACAGTGATTTTTTTTTGCAAATTTTTTGTGGTTTTCGACCACAAAATGTGTAGATCATGAAGAACAGATGCTGAAAATTTTGCAAAAATCTGTTGTGTTTTCTGTTTTTTGAAATTTAATCAATGGTACATTCTATGTGGAGCTTAGCCGCATCCATTAAAAATGGCTATATCTACTGTTCAAGAAGAGCAATAACTTATTCACCTTTTAGATACAATTATCATATAACATACCAACAAAACTATTCTATAAGAAAGAGAGTTCGAAACAAGTAGCAATCGTAGAATCTGGAATTTGATGAGATTTATTAAGAGTTTTTGTCACGTAACCTTTCATCTTAAAATTGCAATTTAATGGTCATTCGTACAACCTCCACAAAAAAGTGGCCCGGCCCTTTCCAAAGGCATGTGAACATAGACTTCAATTTACTTTTCTATCCAAGACTCGGTGTAGAACCCACAACTATCATAGCTAACTAAGCTATAAACAGATGATGACCTTGCTAACCAGTAGTGACTAACGATTACTACCCATTTGCCATAGCATAGTAGAAATTAAGTCCTTAGATTACCATAAAAGTGGAGACTTAATTGCCTGATGTCCTCCTCGTTGGAGACTCACAAATGAAGGGATACAAAAATGCTCTTTTCCTTGCTTTTTATCATACATCAAATATGATTGTAAACAAGCTAGCTCTGAGAGTTTCTTTGTAGTAAGCAGCTCTACCATTGTCCTGTTTTCCAGTACACTTTCCAATGTAACCACGAGAAGTCGGGATGGTGAACGCTATATCCCCTGGCTGGCAGCAACCTAATGCATAGGCTTATGTTTCCTATCTTTAGACGCCCTTTCTCTCAGCTCGATCTTGTCTGTTGGCGGAAGACCGTGTCTGTGCATCCAAGACTTCAAATCCACGTCATCTTGTACCGCGCGTTTAGCCATCTCCGTCTTCTCGACTATACCACTAGCGTGTCTCGACTATCCACTCCAAACACTTCGCGCCCTCCAAGGATTCGAACTCCCGACCAACCGACCTACCCGTGCAATTACAACAGACATTATACTTGCTTGACACAAACAAACCATATAACCACAGTTTTGGAGCTGAGTAAAAGCTTGCTGCCGCATGGGAATAGTAAGGGAATATCTTTGCTCCATTAAAGAATCCCATGGCCGGCGTCTGAACTTGATTTTCTTTCCCTTCACTGTTCACGGCCTCTTCAAGGGCCCTCTAATAAGCTTTTATGCCCTCCCCGACAGCTGATATTTTACCTTCTGCTTCATTTCTTGATTCTCCATTTGAGAGTTACGACTCGTGAAGTTCGACTTTTTAATTTAGTTACTTCAAAAGTACTTAAGTATAGAGCACTTTATTCATATGGAGAACTAATTTTAATTCAAAAATAGCCCATTTTATACCTTATCCAAATATCAGTACACAAAATGTCACTTAATTAACTTAAAATATGGTTCAACTTTATGTTTCTTATATAAACTATGTAATATATGTTGGTAGAAATATTACCTGAGGAGAGGAAAATTATTTTGTTTCATAACTCTTAATAGTTTATTAATAACTATAAGACGAAAGGAATCTTACAAATAATCATTATATGTTCCAATGCTAGGTCAAGTCAAGTTGGATCGGATCGGATCGTGGTATCTCTTGACTGGTTAAATATGACTAGTTGCAGACTTCCATCTCTTACTCGACTTGATTTTGATCATTTCCATATTGCCTTCATGAAAGAGATATGTTGTAGAAGGAAGAACTTCCCCATTAGGTTTGAGAAAATATGGATGTTGAACCTAAATCTTCAACTTCAAATTAAGGATTGGTGGGATATTGATATACTGTGTACTAATATGTATAGTGTTGTCAAGAAGTTGGCAGCACTTAAAACCAATATTGTGAAATGGAATAAATCTTCATTTGGCCAAATCTACAATATTAAGAATCAATTAAAATATGAGCTTGATGATATTTAGACCTAGGTTCAAAGCCAAGGGGCGTCTAATACCTTAATCAGTAAAGAAATGGGTCTTTTATCTAGACTTCATAATATTGTGTTAAAGGAGGAAGAATTTTAGAGACAACTCAATCTTGGGCTATTTGGCTTCAAAGTGATGATTATAATACCAAGTACTTCCTTGTGACTACTCTTAACCATAGAGCCACTAACAAGATCCACAACATCCGCTTTAACTAGAATAGATTTTCTAAAGATGAGGAAATTATACAAGTAGCAATGGATTATTTTTTTGTTTTCCTATCAAATGATCAACCTCTAGACCCCTCCTGTCAGCAAGAGTTACTCTTTGTTATTCCAAAATTGGCTTCATCTGAGATGAATAGTATTTTTACAAGGATTTCCTTAGATATGAAGGTTAGGGATGTTGTCTTTTCCTTTGAAGGATATAAGGCCTTAGGGCCTGAAGGATTCTCATGCTTTTCATTCAAACATACTAGGATATTTTGTCTAAAGATACCATGGCTACTGCGAAATAACTCTTTGTTTTTTATTCTATTTTGAAGGAATTTAATGCTACATTCATTGTGCTTATTCTTAAGAAGGTGCTTGTTGATTCCTTCCAATATTTATGCCCTATTAGTCTATGCAGCTCCATGTATAAGATCTTGTCTAAAATCTTGGTGTTACATATTAAGAAGTTTCTAGCCCATTTGTTCTCAATTCAAGAAAATTGCTTTGTCCTTGGATACCAAATCTTGGACTCCATTCTTATTGTTTATGATAGTATTCATTACTTGGCGAGGAATAAGAATGTTGGATTTTTTCTAAAACAAGATCTCTTGAAGGCATATGATCAGGTCACTAGTAAATTTAACCCCAAATTTTGATGACAATTCTTTGATTTTTTGACACCCTATCATCGAACAGATGACCAATATGGATGTCAAACTTTTTTTGTCTCATTTTTGACGGCCTAAATTTTTGTGGTATATTCGACACCTACATACATAAAAAAAAAAGGTAGGTGTGTGGTCTATAATTTAGAGCATCCCGATCGCCGATGAAGTTATTGTTAGGAATGGGAACACTGAGAGGGGGCGTGAAATCAGTGTTCTGTATTTTATCTTTTCTCTTAATCTTTAAACTGAACTTAAATGCTTAAGTACTGAAATGAACATCCACATAAACATGAAACATGAAATCAACACATAACACCAATATGGTTATGGGGAAACCCAAATAGGTAAAAACCCCAGTGGGAATTAACACCCACTAATATTTTGTACTAGTTTTTTATGATCCTTGTTAGAAGATCCTTAAACCTGTTAGGAGTTTCTTTACAATGTATTAAGCACAGTAGACCTTGTTAAGGGTTGGACCCTATTAGGAGTCTTTTACAATAAATGGGCTGTTAGGGGTGTGGACACACTGTCCTAGAGCTCACTGCTCAAGTGGTGAAGGCTACAACCTTTTGATCTCAGATACACACTATATCTATTGGATGAACTGTCATTGTGACACTGCTTGTCTAATCAGCTCCTTTGATGTGTTGATACTTTGACCTCTTGCAAAGCTCTAATACATCTTATAGATACTTCACATACTTCTTCTCTGCTTATCTCAACTCTATTTCAATTTCCACAATAATTACAATGGGCACATCTCATATTTATATGCACATATAAAACAAATAACTAGGTCATCCCTTTAACCGATTACATACAATGCTTCCAAGTGAATTGGCTCAAGCGTGTTTACAAACAAACATATTTACATGTCAGTAACCTAATTACAATAGGTGCATAGCCTTTACAACATTAGAATATAACCACAAATCAAAATGCTAACAATCAGTTGCTTACTCTTTTTTTCTCTGGCACACATTGACTCTATAACTTCAACTGTCTGTAACTTTGTCATACTTGCATATCTGATCATGCGTTCATAGACTAAGCATGAATATAGTCTAATAAACTTATCTTCTAGGGTGCACACCATAACTCGATCGTACGCATATGCACTAATGCTCTAAGCTTCAGGTACTCTATACACTATCTAGTCTTCAACACTTAACTAATTTTTGATCTTCTCATCAAGTGCACTGACTCCAAACTGCTATATGACTTTGTTTCCATAATGAAAACACTATAACAAGTCATATATACCAACATAGCTAACTGGCCCACAATCTCCCCCTTTTTCATTGATGGCAACAAAGAAATATGGCTACGTTGCTAACTGTTCCTTAATACAAAAAACTTTTGTCTTATATCTCCCTTATACATAACTTTCTATCTTATATCTCCTTATATATGTCTATAACCATATTCTATACATACTCCCCCTTTGACATTAATGACAAAGGTGCTTCAAAATTGTATAAACAACTACTTACTGTGATAAAACATCCGGATATGCTATATGAAGGTTTTAGATCTCCTTCTTCCAAAATGTGATTAGTGAATTTACAATCAGGAGATGAGCGCATAGTGCATACTGTAGCTTCTCCATATTCTCCAAATTTGTGTTAGGGCCTTGATCATAGGTTATCATGGTGGCATCTATCTCCTTGATATTCTGATCGAGTATATCTAGGGAGGGCGCAAGAGCATTCCTTAGCTGAGTCTGCCTAGCCCTTATCTTGGACATCTCCTTTTCTATCTTCTCAATCTTGTCAATTTGACCTTGATACACATTATTGCATATATTCACATAAACCGATGGATCTTCCACTAATTTCCTTATGCTATCTATCATAGCTTCAGCCTCTTGTATCTTTTTGTATAGATCACTTGTCAACTTGTCTTGGTTCATACAGTTAGCAATGATCTTTCTGCCCTTTGCTGCAAACTTCTTCAAGGATGCTTGACCAGTCTTTAGTGAGCTTAGGTCAAGTGCAAAATTGCTAACTAATTCACTGAGCCTTTTCTTCAAATACTTCTCTTCTGCAACTAGGGATGCAGATTCTTCGAGGTTAGAGAAATTATTCTTGAATTGAGAAATGACTGCACTCACATCATCGACGGAGTGTAGCTTGGACACTTTCTTGTCTACTGGTTACAAGCTATTCAGGATGTTCACTGACTCTACAAGGAGGGGATTCCTCATCACTTGTTTCTCCTTGGCCTTTTCCTTAGCTAAGACGCTGAACTTAATCAGGTATTCTTCTCCCCATGAATCCAAACTAGTTGTGTCAGGTGTCAAACTTGACAACAATGCTGCTGAGGGAAGTGGGGTGACAGGAGTACTATCCATAACTTCCTCTTTTACCTTGATAACTTCCATTGATGGTTCATTTCTTGCTACTTTTTCTATCTTTTCTTCTTCTTTCTTTTCATCTGTTATATCCTCAATCAGTATTTCTTCTTGATGAGTGGGAGGAGTGTTATTGCACAAGTTCTCATCTTCTTGAGTGCTTACAAATACCTCTTCAAACTTGTCCAGATCCATGTCTGTGGCCGCCATAGTAACTTTTACATTGTCAATGAAGATTGAATCATCTTTAGGTGTCTCTGTCATGGGTGCAATCTCCTTTTCCTCTGTGGATGCATCAGCTGCATGCGCTAGATCCTATGGACCTATAGATGGTACATTTATGGTCTCTAATACTTTTCCAACCTTTGTGGGTACTTGAGCTATGGGCGCAATAGCTGGATACATGTGCCTATTCATGAAGACCTTCTCAAAGGCTTTCTATGTTTCCTTTGCAACCAATTCATAGTTCTTGTCCATTATGTGCAGGGTCCTTGCCTTGGTTCTAAGATTTGGTTTCACCAGATCTAAAAATAACTTTTTCTCTTATAGCTCACATACTGGAAGGGTTTCATCTAAAATATTTTCTCTTATTCTTTGATCTTCTTCAATGTCTTGTCTTTTTAGGAACTCCAAGATGTTCCACACATTATCAAGAATTGCAGTCTTCAATTCTAGGACTGTCTTCTTAAAATTCAATATGTGTTTGACAATCATTCCATGTATCTCCGATTTGTCAATCTCACTGTATTTCTCATAGAACTTTCCTACTTGATCAATCCTGCCTTCATCAATGATTTTTGTACTTAGCACACAAAGACTAGGTTTGAAACTTACTTCAGGAGGTTCTTGAGTGTTCCTTCTATTCCTTGTTACTCTCGAGGATGGATGACCAATACTGATTTCTTTCTTCATCTTAGGCATTGCCTTATAGTCAAGAGGAGTAGTAAGGTCAATGGTTTCTTTGGGTGCAGAAGGAGTAACATCTATTTTACCCTTCTAAACATTAGATTTCTCAATTTTTACCTTCTTTATGTTGGGATCTTCTGATTCTGACTTTGTTGTTGCTGCACTCTCAATTTCTAAAGCAATCTTCTCTTCCCTAGCTTTATCTAGACCGTCTGCTTGAGACACTCCATGAATTCTCAAGATCTATGAGGTAACCTTGGCAACCTTCCTATTTGTTGATGCGTTGTTTAGAATAGCATCAACTTCTCTTGTTTTCTCTTCATAGGTTCCTCATCTTGGCTCATTAGGGTCTTTAGGGGCTGTATGCAATACTTGTGCATATGCTTCTAGGACTTGTTCATCAACTTCATACCCAAGTGGATAGATCCACTTTGTCCTTGGTTCAACTGCCTCCATGCATGTTGTGTCAGTCTCAACCATAAAACAAATAGTATCCTTATACTTTTCAACTATCTTCTCTGGAATTCTGAATCTCATCTGCATCTTAGCCATGAATGTCTTCAATTCTAGTATCATGTAATCTCTTAGAGTGCTCTCAGTAGATGCCTTGAAGGATATCTATGGCATAGTAGGAATAGTCCTGTCAAGGTATAAATCTGACACCTTTCCAACAATATGGAAGTACATATATATGATCAAAGACCCAAATCTGAATATCTTGGTCTTATCATGCTTGATGGCCTTAATGTTATCTATCAGTTGTTTCGCAGGATCTTGCACAAATTGAACTCTCCAGTCTCTTTCACAAGTCTTATGGCTGCAAGAATTGTGGTTGCAGACACACTGTTTACCCTACTAGTGTGTTGGAACCTATATCCCAGTATCATGGACATCAATTTGATGTCATCTTTCTCAATAGGCTCGATAGTCATACCGCGCCTATCACTTCTTGATTTGCAAGTCTGTTCAACAATCTTCCTCAAATATTTTCCCACTAGAATGACAACGCCTGTCCTTGAGAGGCCTGTCATCTCATGAATTAGGTCACTAGTAATTCTGACTGGTACTTCACCTATCCAAAATAGGTCATCATGAATTCTGCTTAGTAGAATCTTGATCCATTCTGATTCATAGAACTCATATGTCGTAGCATACTCCACTATAGGGTGATTATTCCATTGCGCATACTCATCCATGAAGGTTTTCTCTGGTTTCAACATAGTATCCATGTGCACTCTTAATCTGTCCAATCCTACTAGTTCTTTCTTATAGTAAATGTATGCCCTAATGTCCTCAACATGCATAACACCCATAGGTGTGCAGGAGAATGCCCCTTCTAGGTCATCAAGTGTTGAATTAAATGGATGCCTCTTAAACACATATCTTTTCTTCTCCGTAACATCAAATACTATAGACATAGCCATCACTTACTTGGATATTGCTTTCCAAATGATCTTGAAGACTTCTTGAATCAACACGATGAACTAGGGTTTCCGCAACCGATCAAAAGCACAACAAATCACTTGATGAATCAAACTTCAATCCTTCTCAATCAAATGTTGGGGCTCTTCTGCTCTCCAATCGCTCTCAATTTGAATGCGATGAGAGATCTTCAAACTTCTTTGTACTTTAAAGTAGAAAATATGTCATTAATGCTTGTCGCATAAACCAAGCTGTCACTTGAATTTTTATATCTTTTATTTTGTAAACAATCAGCTAGTGCACTCTCACACATAGGTTCTACTAGTCTCCAAAAGCTTAAGTCCAAGGGCGCATACTCTGAGAGTGAGTATACCAGCCGCACACGGGGCTAGAGCTAAATTAGCTCCCCCTATGACCCTAAGGGTCATTCATCCAGATGTAGAGGGTGTGTCCATTGTGGATGCATACAATACATGTTGGCATTAAGCATGATTGTCATCTAGTGACAACACTTATTCAGATTCTGAGATCTTACCGAGCAGAACAGAGCTTACCGAGCAGAATAGAGCTTACCGAGCAGAAGAAAGCTTACCGAGCAGAATAGAGCTTACCGAGCAGAACAGAGCTTACCGAGCAGAATAGAGCTTACCGAGCAGAAGAAAGCTTACCGAGCAGAATAGAGCTTACCGAGCAGAACAGAGCTTAATGAGCAGAACAAAGCTTACCGAGTTGAACAGTATCTACCGAGTGCTGCACGGTTAAATAGGAAATTCAGTTTCTACCAAGTAACACTATATCTACCGAGTCTCCCGTATTTACCGAGTTCCAGACTACGATCGAGTGATTAGTATGGACCGTGTCTCCACTTCTATCGAGTGCATGATGATGCCGAGTAACACAGTGGATGCCGAGTATCAGAAAGTCACCGAGTTAGTTTGCAGGAACCGAGTAACAATATTTGGGCCGACTCAGTAATACTTGTGTTTATTTGTTTAAGAGCCGACTTTGTAATTGTTTTGTAATTGTTTTGTAATTGTTTTGGATTGATATATATGCAATGTTTATATCATATCCAAAGTAGTAGAAGAAAAAGAAAATGTATGTGTATGCGAAGATACAGAAGTAAGTAATTACAAAGGGCTACAACAGTATAAGGAGCAGCAGAGACAAATCCATCACAGAAGGTGATCAGTACATCAGCGAATCTCATTCAGCAAATACAGTTGCAAGTAAGAGATCTACTGTTTCATTCTAACAAGTGAATCAGTACTAAATCCTCTAACAGGGTAGACTTAACAGTCTTTTGTAAAATCTCTTAACCGAGTGCATACTTCACTGTATGTTTGTAAATCCTCTAACAAGGTGGACTTAGCAATCCTTATTGCTCCTAATAGGGCAGATCATCAGAAGTGATCATTGTAAGCCTTAACCAGCCAACTTTATACTACAGCATTAAAGTCTTGTGGGTATCATCCCCACCCCAGTTTTACTTTCTATTTGGAAGGTTTCTGGGTTACCAAATCTGTGTGTCAATTTGATATGAATGGTTTTATGTTTTGAGTTTCTCATGTATGAAATTAGATCAGTAAAAGTATATAACATCTTGATCTGAAATTGATAAGAAAATTTGTAGTTACTGATTCACCCCTCCCCTCTCAGTAACTCGGTTAGTCTTGAATATTTCCAACAATTGGTATCAGAGCTTTGTGGTTCTTAGGATAAAGTTTGACAGCTTGAGTAAAGATCTAGGATAATGGAGGTATTCAGACTTAACAAAGTGATTGAGAATGAAAAGCTAGATCTGGAAATGGCCATAGCCAAATACAGAGAAGCAAAATAACATCTTTCCAAATCTCTAAGAAGAAGGAAGGAGCTTGCAAATCAAATGAATGACCATCTATATGTTGAAGAAAACATTGAAGATCTTTTCCCTTCAAGCAGCTCAGATGAAGCAAACAATGCTATCAAAGAACTCCTAGAAAAGAATGGATCTCTGCAGGAGGAAGTAAGAAAATTAAAAAGGGAACAGGAAATACACTCAACCAGATTTTGTGAAATCTTGGAACAAAGAAACAAGAAGAAAGATGAGATAGATGGAAAGAACAATGAAATCCAAAATCAATCTCTTCAGCTAGAAAGCCTTATTGATCAAATCTCCAATACAAATGAAGAAATCTTGACTCTAAGATCAGAGAATGAAAATATAAGAGATGAGCTGAGTTCTGTAAAGCAAATCAATTTAAGATTGGTGGATGATCTAAACACTGAAAGACAAATCAATGAGAGAATGTTGAAAACTCAAGAAGACCTAAATCAACTGCATGAACAAAATCTTCATATGCAAAAAGGAAAAGTAGGACTTGGATACAAAGAAGAAGGTGAATCTTCCAAGCAAGGTACTCAAAGGAATCAGAAACCCATTTGTAATCACTGTGGAAAAATAGGTCATACTTCAAACAGATGTTGGAGTAATGGCAAAGCAAAATTCAATGGAAAATGCTACAACTGCAATCAGCAAGGTCATAAAGCAAATGAATGCAAGGAGAAACCAAGATTTAAAGGAAATTGTCACAAATGTAACAAACAAGGTCACAAGGCATTTGAATGCATATCTAAAACATTCAATCCAGCGGAACAAATTATGAAAGAAATGTTTGGATGGGACTACAACACCTGGTGTAGATGTCATTATTGTGGAGAATATGGACACATTGGCATGAACTGTGTAAAACATCACTTAAGAAAAAGGGACACCACTAGAAGATGTTTTAAATGCACTAAACTTGGTCATATAGCTAAGAATTGCATGAATATTGGCGAAGTTGAAGATGGAAAGAAAGAAAAAATAGATAGCATCAGGAAGCAAATGAGACAACAATGGATTCCTAAATCTACCGAGCAAACCAATCCAAGTAATGGAGTGGGTGGCTCTGCCAGCCCTAACTAAGTCTCAAACAAAGCACTGGAACTGTATCTTCATAGACAAATTCTAAACAGTTCCAGAACTGAATCAAAAGAAAAATCAGTATACAAGATACAGTAGGATCACAGGAAAGTCGGTATCAGTTTTCACCGAGAAAGTCGGGAGTAACCCAACTTTATATGGTTACCGAGTAAGGTCGGAGTGGTATGAATTCCCATGATTGCTGAGTTGCGGAGTCTTCACCGAGCAATTAATTCATAGTGGATGACAGTCTGTCAAGTTCTTACACTAATTCTTACAGAGCATTAATGACAATTTTTTTTAACAAAAAGGAGCGAAATCAAGTTCATTATTCACTGCGAACTTTAGCATATTGAGAGCAGAAAAATCCCCTAGTGCAATCAAGCATTTCGAAGCATTTTACAGCAAAGATTTACCGTGTTCACCAAACTACCATGGCATCATCCAGTGCGAAAGTAAAGAAAGGTTCGGAAATGCTAGCTCATGGAGAATGGAAGGTACCAAATTTCAAACTCGTGCCAGCAGTTGCCGAAACCCTAGACCCGAGTGGAGCTCAATCGCAGATCCCTCCTAAGGTACTTCTCATTAATGATATTCGCAGTCATTTCAAATGTACAATTCAAGAACTTGGAACCCTAGAGATAGATACTATTCGTGAAGAACTATGTGTTGATGGTGTTCTTAAACCCGAGCATAAACATTTGGAAGATAAGGGTTTAGTTCACATTACACACTTGCCCCAAAACTTTCAGGTTAAATGGGTCAGATATATTCTCAGTCGAGTTCATGAAGGTAAAATATGGCTTGAACAACCAGTTGAGATTACAAAGAAGATGATTCAATGAATCACTGGTCTTCCCATGCTCAACAAGGCAAAATCCACAAAAACCCTAAGTCGGTCGGAACTAGAAGAGAAAACCCTAGCCGAGTGGGACGGTAGAGGCATGAAAATTAGCAACATTACTAATGCAAAATTGAAGTTCAGTATACATATCATAGCTCACAAGATATATAGTTCAAGTCGACAGAACAGTGTTCCGTGTGAAGCAATTGACCTAGCATACAAGATTGTGAAGAACAATTTATCATTTGACCTAGCAGATTTGTTATTGAAGCAGTTCAACAAGAATATGGAAAGCATTCAGACTTCTAAGAACAATCCATGTAAGTTTGGATCGCTGTTAGTTTGTTTATTTTTCTATGTTCAGAAGTTTTTCCCTTCTAAAGGCATGGTAGAATGGAGAAGAGATGTACTGGTTCTTTATCAGATAAATGAATACATTGCAGAAATGGGTCAAAATTTTGAAAGCATAATGGATAACTACTTTGAATCATTCAAAGAAAAGATGAACAACAGATTTCGGATTCCACAAAAATTAGTGGAAGATTATAAAAATGATGTTTGTTTTATGGTAGACTGTGATAATGTGTATATACAGGCAGTGAAACCAAGGATTGTACATGTGAAACCTCTTCCCTATGAGGTAAATATTGATGAAACCAAGAACATTATTGAAGCCCTAATTAATCAACCTATTGATCCCAAGGTACCATATTTTGGGACATATGAAGAAGCTAAGGAGAAAATTGAGCTTTTCATAAAGCTTCCTCAGGCGGTTAACAAAGGAAGAAAGAGGATGGCCCAAATGCTAGCTGACACACCTCTAATGTTAACCGAGGACAAAGGAAAGGATATTGAAGAAGAAGAGAAAAAGGATGAGAAGGAAGAAGAACAAACTCCAGTGAAGAAGAAAGGAAAAGTGGTTATTACCAAGGTACCCAAGCAATCCTCTACAGTATTTTCATGAAGGAGTACAAGAAGCAAGGCAGGTAAGAAGGAAGATAATATTGTATTTAAAAGGCCTCCTCCCACCTTTGAAGAAAGAATTAAAGAATTAAGAGAAGGATCTAGAATAGCTAACATCAAATCCTTCAAGTATGAGATCAGATCAGAGGCAGAGCAAAAGGAAATTGAAGATGCAGTTATTCAGAAAATGGGACAGTGGAAATACTCACCTGATGAAATAGCCCCACAAATTCTAGGTATGCTATTGGATAAAATCAGAATGAGATGGAACAATGCAAGGCAAACTGTCAAGGACATTTTTGATCAAAACTTAAGACAATTGATGCCTAGTATGAACAATGCTGAAATTAAAAAGGCATTGAAAGATAATGAAAATAAGATGACACTAAAATTTAACACTTGTTTGATGTTGGTCAACAATATTGAGTCGGTTGTGAAGAGTGCCACTGCCACATGGAAAAACATCTACAATCTTCACAAACCGAGTACTGAAACTATGATAATCAAGGATATAGAAGATGACAGTGATGAACAGGAAGAAGCTACTGAGGTAGGCAGGCGGAATGATGAGGAAGATGATATTGTTCAGATAGCTGCAGAAGTCATTGCCTCACTTCCTCACTCTCCAGTAAAAATTGCTACATCTAGCCCGGAGATAACTTCAAGTATGATTGTGACAACTTCCACAGATACATCAAATGTCCAATCATCACCAGCACAACTCAATGTATCATCAACAGAAGTGGCTACCACATCTTTTACCGAGTTGCAATCTCCTGTATCCACTTCTATACCTACTTCTTTATCAAGTTTTCCAGCAGCAAGTACTTCAGTTTTGGACACTTCAGTAAGTATTTCAGTTCTTGATTCTAAAATTGTAAATACTACAGCTTTGAGTTCAACAACTACTCCAGTCAGAAGTTTATCATTTTTCACAGCTAGTCCTACAATGTCTACAATAACTTCTACAAAAGCATTAAGCACAATAACAGTTGTTCCTAAGGCTCAACCGAGCACAAGATTTTTGAGTAAGAATGTAGAAGAGGATATAGACTTAGATGAAGAAATAGAGATCCCAACATTAGATTTTGCAAATCTGTCAGTAGACCAAATGCTAAGCATTGGTGAACTCCTCCAGAAGAAAGCTAAGCAAAATAAACTAAAAGAAGAAAGGGATAAGGAATATAAAATCATTGAGGATGCAAAGAATATTCTGTCAGAAGCAATAGGCATTAAAGTTGATTCCTCACAACATATTTTGTTACAATTAGCAGAGGCAGTGAACAAGTTCAATGAGGATTCCTCAAGGTCAGAAAAGTTACTTGAGAAAGCCGAGAAGAAGTTTGACAATAAAGTGCTTGAGCATATTGCTCAGCATATAGCAATTAATCAGGCCAAATTATCTTTAGTTTTGACAGAGATTGAGTCTTCCTATTCCAATATTGTCTCACTTTTTGCTAAGCTATGTAATATTGCCGAGTTCACTAAGGAAATCAAAGATAAAATAAATAAGATTGATGAGGATCTGAAGGACAGTATACAGAAGTTGCAACTTGAACCTAGTTCAAGCTCTACACATCATATGAAAATCACATTCCTATCTAATAAGCAGTCAGAATTATTGAAAGAAGACATAAGGATCCGGTCAACAATGCTAGACATTCAGAACATGATCCTTCCCATCATGGATACAATGCAAAAACATGTTGCTCACTCAAAAACATTATTCCATGACAATCAATTTTCCATTGCAGATCACATGATTGAACTCTCTGCAGAAGTCCAAATTGCACTCCATACATGCAAGATTCTGCAAGAGAATTGGGACAATACTCTGGCACTAATCAAGAAGGTAAATTCAGATTTTCTTTCACACTTTGGATTTTCCCTGTAAAATACTAGTATATATATACCTTTGGCATTATTGTCAAAAAGGGGGAGAGAATATATAGAGAAAGAATGTATAGGAGAAAGTATAAGATTCAGATGAGTAATATGAAAGGGGGAGAAAGTAATAAAATGTATATATATCAGTTTGACAAAGATAAATTTTGAAAAATCAAAATCAGATTCAGCATGATTCGTGTATATAAGTTTTGGCAATAAGTGTTTTGTCACTAATGCCAAAGGGGGAGATTGTTGGCATTAAGCATGATTGTCATCTAGTGACAACACTTATTCAAATTCTGAGAGCTTACCGAGCAGAACAGAGCTTACCGAGCAGAATAGAGCTTACCGAGCAGAAGAAAGCTTACCGAGCAGAATAGAGCTTACCGAGCAGAACAGAGCTTACCGAGCAGAATAGAGCTTACCAAGTAGAAGAAAGCTTACCGAGCAGAATAGAGCTTACCGAGCATAACAGAGCTTACCGAGTTGAACAGTATCTACCGAGTGCTGCACGGTTAAATAAGAAATTCAGTTTCTACCGAGTAACACTATATCTACTGAGTCTCCCGTATTTACCGAGTTCCAGACTACGACCGAGTGATTAGTATGGACCGTGTCTCCATTTCTACCGAGTTCATGATGATGCCGAGTAACACAGTGGATGCGGAGTATCAGAAAGTCACCGAGTTAGTTTGCAGGAACCGAGTAACAATATCTGGGCCGACTTAGTAATACTTGTGTTTATTTGTTTAAGAGCCGACTTTGTAATTGTTTTGGATTGATATATAAGCAATGTTTATATCATATCCAAAGTAGTAGAAGAAAAAGAAAATGTATGTGTATGCGAAGATTCAGAAGTAAGTAATTACAAAGGGCTACAACAGTATAAGGAACAGCAGAGACAAATCCATCACAGAAGGTGATCAGTACATCAGCGAATCTCATTCAGCAAATACAGTTGCAAGTAAGAGATCTACTGTTTCATTCTAACAAGTGAATCAGTACTAAATCCTCTAACAGGGTAGACTTAATAGTCTTTTGTAAAATCTCTTAACCGAGTGCATACTTCACTGTATGTTTGTAAATCCTCTAACAAGGTGGACTTAGTAGTCCTTATTGCTCCTAACAGGGCAGATCATCAGAAGTGATCATTGTAAGCCTTAACCGGCCAACTTTATACTGCAGCATTAAAGTCTTGTGGGTATCATCCCCACCCCAGTTTTACTTTCTATTTGGAAGGTTTTTGGGTTACCAAATCTGTGTGTCAATTTGATATGAATGCTTTTATGTTTTGAGTTTCTCATGTATGAAATTAGATCAGGAAAAGTATATAACATCTTGATCTGAAATTGATAAGAAAATTTGTAGTTACTGATTCACCCCTCCCCTCTCAATAACTCGGTTAGTCTTGAATATTTCCAACAATACATACTCATCAACCTTATCCTTCTTCGCTTCTGACCAAATCAAACTCACATCCTCTGAAGCTTTCAAAAAATAGACTTCTCCTTTAGGATCCAAAACTAGTTCTTTAGGATTTTTAGGGCTTTCCTGACCTTGCATCCTTGATCTGCAAAACTTTGAGATGTGTCCAGCCTTGTTACAAGAGTGACAAATGACTGGAGGCCTTATATTCCTCAGTGCATTGACATGAGTCACCATTTTACATTGTTTAGCTGAGTGACCATTATAGTTACATATCTGACATGTAACATTCTGAGAACTTCTTATATTTGACTGATTCTGATTTCTTTGATTGTACTGAGTCCTGTTCTTTTGACTTGTCTTGCAATTCATAACTCTATGACCAAACTTATTGCATGAAAAATAGTAACCATTGAAAGGTCTTACCTCTGTACAGTTCCTTGCTATGTGTCCATGCTTGTTACATGCATAACAAGTGTGGTCTACTAGCTTGCACTCATTATTAGTTGGTTCAATATGATCCTTAGTTTGACTTTTGGGCTCCTTAGTATCTAAGGTGCCTTCTAGTGCTTTCATTCTTACTCGCGTGTTGTTAATCATATTTTGTGCTTCAATGTATCCAATGCAGCTAGTGTCTCCTTTAGCTCTTCTTGCATACAACTGTGATTCTATCAAATCAGAAATAGTGTGAAATTTATCAATTTTATTCTTTCCTTCAATTAATTTAGACTATATCTTTTCTTTAATGTTTTTTACCTCCAAGATTTCCATATTTGCTTGCCTTAGTTCTTCATTCAGTTGAAAGTTCTCTTTGGTCTGTTCATCATAGACTTCCTAATTGTTAGTCAGCTTATCATCCAATTCTTCAAGTTGTTCTTTTAAGGATGCATTTTCTTCATTCAATTTCTTGACCATTATCCCTAAATCATTGGTAGAGCATTCTTTCAAATCATTTCTTATCCTTTTGATGACTAATTGAGCATCACTGAGTTTTTCCTTTAGTTCTTCAATTTCTCTTTCAGATTTGTCCAAATTTTCAAGAGCAGCTTCAAGATTTCTTTTTAGATGTTTCATTTCTACTTTGTCCATGATCTCCTCAAGTGGTTAAACTTCTTTGCTGAGGACCAGAGCTCTGATACCAATTGTTAGGAATCAGAACACTGAGAGGGGGGGTTGAATCAATGTTCACTATATTTTATCTTTTCTCTGAATCTTTAAACTGAACTTAAATGCTTAAGTACTAAAATGAACATCCACATAAACATGAAATATGAAATAAACACATAACACCAATATGGTTATGGGGAAACCCAAATAGGTAAAAACCCTGGTGGGAATTGACACCCACTAATATTCTGTACTAGTGTTTTATGATCCTTGTTAGAAGATCCTTAACCCTATTAGGAGTTGCTTTACAATGTATTAAGTACAGTAAACCTTGTCAAGGGTCAGACCCTGTTAGGAGTCTTTTACAATAAACCCTATTAGGGGTGTGGACACATTGTCCTAGAGCTCACTACTCAAGTGGTGAAGGCTACAATCTTCTGATCTTAGATACACACTATATATGCTGGATGAACTATCACTATGACACTACTTGTCTGATTAGTTCCTTTGATGCCCTGATGCTAAATGACCTCTTGAAAATCTCTAATACATCGTATAGATACTTCACATACTTATGCTTTGCTTATCTCAACTCTATTTCAACTTCCACACTAATTACAATGGGCGGATCTCATATTTATATGCGCATACAAAATAAATAACTAGGTCAGTCCTTTAACCGATTACATACAATGCTTCCAAATGAATTGGCTCAAACAAACAAACATATTTACATGTCGGCAACCTAATTACAATAGGCGCATAGCCTTTACAACGTTAGAATATAACCTCAAATAAAAATGCTAATAGTTGGTTGCTTACTCTATTTTTCTCTAGCACACACTGGCTGTGTAATTTCAACTATCTATAACTTTGACATACTTGCATATCTGATCATGCGCTCATAGACTAAGCATGAATATAGTCTAACCAACTTATCTTCTAGTGCGCACACCATAACGCAGTCGTACACACGTGTGCTAATGCTCTGAGCTTCAAGTACTCTATACACTATCCAGTCTTCAAAACTTAACTGATTTCTGATCTTCTCATCAAGTGTGCTGACTCCAACCTGCTATATGACTTTGTTGCCATAATGACAACACTATAACAGGTCATATATAGTAGCATAGCCAACCTGCCAATAGTTATCAGAGAGGCTTATAGTGACAGTTTCATTGGGAGAGTTTGTAGTTTGGTAGAAGAAGAATGTGCCCATCCCGATGGATGATAGTATCATTGGTGAAATTTACATCGAAAATGGTTGTCACTTACATTGTCGGCATAACTTGTACTGAGAGTTCTATTGGGCATACAAAAGCATCAACAAAAACAAACATCAAGTACTATGATCCCCAATTGAAACTTTAGGATATCTTTGGGCGATAAACCTATTGGAGGAAAAGGGAGGTCGACAAGGAATAATTTTGAGCATCCCTATCACTAATGAAGTTATCGGAGAGGCTTATAATGACAGATTCATTAGGAGAATTTGTAGTTCGGTAGAAGAAGAATGTGCCCATCTTAATGGCCAGTAGAATCATCAGCGAAATTTAAGTAAAAAATGGTTGTCACTTACGTCAACCACATAACTCATATTGAGAGTTCTATCAAGAATACAAAAGCATCAATAAAAACAAACATCAAGCACTCTGATCCCTAATTGAAACATCAGAATACCTTTGGGCGATAAACGTATCAGAGGAAAAGTGAGATCGATAAGGAACAATTTTGAGCATCCTGATCACTAATAAAGTTATCAGAGAGGCTTACATCAAAATATAGATGAGAATTCAACATTTTTTTGGTTTCTTGTACAACACTAGTGTTGAAAAAGTCCTTGCTTTTCGTCAAAATATCCACAAATTTTATTTTATTTTTAAAAAATAAAAAATTATTGTTTTATTTATGGATGGGCTAATGATCAATTAAGAGATGGGATTGATTTCTTTCAATCTATATGTTTGAGGTACTTCAATAGTGTTCTTCACAACACCAACTAGTTCTCATCAAGGACCATCCACATTTATGCAATCCAGACCATGAGCAATCAGAGTGCACAAGCAACTTCTTATGCTACCACCCACTCTACACCTTTGTAATCCACTTCATTCCCCTCAACCAATCACTAGTTTCATCAATACAACTTTACCAAGAAGCAATCCTTCACCCGGGTACTCAACTAGGCCTAATCCCCTAGTAGCCCTGCCAAACTGATTTTTCAAGGATTTCACCAAACTTCTCCAAAAGACTCATAAAAATAAAGGCATATATAAATACCCTTTTCACCCTTACATAACATATCTCAGAGGTTCATTTCACTCCTTTGGACCATAAGCCCAAACAATGCATTGTTACTCTACTATTAGCCCTTTATCAGGCCTCCCATTACAAAGAAACCACTAGTAGGTCTCATTCCCAAACCTTTTGATCCTCAAACAGAGTTGAGTCTTCATCTCAAACAAAGTATTTCAAAATTCCCAAGAGGTGCCATCAAGTTTTGATACTTCAATCACCAAACTCTCCTTCTTAGGTGCTGTAGCCTAGGGTTTTGCCAAAGTGAACTCTCCAATCACCTTTGTACAGCTACTAAGGGATCACACACCATTAATTGGACATATCAATGCATACTATGTCATAAAAAGTAGTGTTCATGTGGAATAATCTCCAGACCTTGAATGGTTTGAGTGCTAGTGACCCTTCAATCAACATTCTCTATTAATTAGAGATCCTTTTACTTCACTCCTGTTCGCCCCTGCAACCAAAGACTTCATGGAACATATAATACATGGAGAAGGTCTCCTCTCACATTCCATACCAACCATATAAGTGAGGGATCCTATGCATCCATGAAACAATTGACTCTTATACCCAAACTATCATTAGGAACAGCCAAAATAACCAGCAGTTCGTTGCTTTAAACTTCACAACAATAACACAACCTTGCATTGAAATGAATAAAAACACAACTCATGAATATTTTAATTTATTCTCATTTAAATTTTTATTGAAAGAAGAGTCTAAGAATCCCAAAATGGGGATTGTGTCCTCGCGGAAAGAGACAATACAATTTGTAAGTAATTTACATTTTATTGATTCAAACTTAGTTTACATTGCTTGTCACATGTAGAGGGTCTTTTAGAGGAGGATCCAAGTGAGTTTTTAGGGTATGTGGAGTGTGGTGTGATAGAGAACCAAATAAAATGGTTCTAATTCAATAAAAAGAAAATATTTTTGAAAACAATGTTCTTTTCCATGAGGGCTACAATCATTATAACTCTGGCTTCAAACTTGTCTTGAAATGATTTGTGGATTGGATAATGGTTTAATATGATTTTAGATTCATACATTTACATTTTCGTTCAAGTTTCTTGAAGTTTCATGAAGATTTGAAGCAACAAATATAACTTTGTATTGACTATTCAATAAGAGGGTTTTGTGCAATCAACATTTTGGGATTTGAAGTCTCCATTGACTGGATTGACTCTCCCACCCATATGGCTTCTATGATTGGTGGGAGGAGTAATCATAATGAATGAAATATCAAGCTGAAATAAATAATTGAACAAAATAGTATTCCACATAGACTGAATCAAATATACTATCAAAAGAAGCTGAACTCCATAATTGGCACAAACTCAGACATGGGAAAAGTCAAATTCAACGCTTAATTTATCAAGAACAACAAACAATGCGAAACCCCACAATCAAAAACATGAAACCTAATAAAAAAATACTACCTTATAGTTATCGAGTAGGGCTAATTGAGGTATTTAATACATTTAATGCCTTGCATAATAGTTGCACACTACAAAACTTGATTGGGACAATTGAATTTACAAAGTAAGAAAAGGTGAGAGGATCAATCAAATAATCACAAAAAGAAGCATGCTTTGTCAAAAATGTTCAAAATCCTATCACCGAGTACAGACATAGGAAATAAAAAAGGGACAAAAGACAAGAAATAAGAAAAATCATTAGGACTATAGAAAAAATCATTAAGACTATACAAAATTAAGTTCTAGAAATGGACGGTTCTGATACTTTTCCATTACAACAATTGAGCATTCATCATTTGGTACTTCTTGGTGTATTCCATTTAAATATTGTGGAAGCCATTGTATGGGAGAAGATGAGATCTACAAGCATAGTATGGATTGTGGCTAAATAAGAAAGCATTATATCTATCATTTGGATGTCTCTTTGCATGGTTTTTACGTTGTTTATTTGAACAAGTTCCAAATGTGTTGAAGAAGGTTTTGACTTCAATTTATAAACATTCTAAAATTCTTTGAAGACCTTTCCATATTATTTTCCTATATACTTCAGCACAATAGTCACAGTTTAGTTCTTTTACTTATAACTATTTTTCTTTTCTTTTAGAAGGAAGGCATTCCATGGAGTCTCAAGCCTAGAATCCATGTAATTATATCTAGATGTAACATTTTATTATATCACACTAACCTTGCATGAGAAGAAAAGTGAATGATAGGGGTGCGCACCAATGAAATTGTGAAGAAAACTTGAAGAAAATGCATGGACAGATCTATTACAGTGAGAAATTTGGCCAAACAAGGGGTACATTTTCTGATTTGAAGTGTCAAGATAGGTCATAGTAATGGTGAATCCATCACCAATTTGGAGGGAAGGTGTTTTCAAGTCTAATATTCGAAAAACCCTAGCTTTAAGGGTTTATAAGGATTGATTTGGGGCTTTTGGTGTTGTAGAAGCCATAGGTTGAAATTTAGTTGATATTTCTTCAATTAGGTTCATTTTAGAAGAATACTGAAGATTTAAGGTCTTGGGGATAAAACCATCTTATAGTTGCTTTGTTATTTGGACTCATTTCTATGCATTGGTGAGGGTACAATGCTAGCACTGTACTATTTTGTCCAAAGATATAGGGGGTAAGCTTGGGATATGTTGAAGTACTTCAAAATGGGTGTCTAGAAGTACAAAGCAATTATCTTGTGTTTTGCAAGGATTGGGAGTTATAAGTCATTTAGTGCTGCTGGTGGGCTACAAGCAGGGCAATTATGCCATTGAGGTAGTTTGGAGAGTTGGGTGTATTGGGTGTTTCCTAGAACTATAAAAAACTACTGATATTCCAATGGTTCAATTTTAGGAGAAGCTTATCTCTAGACCAGATATTCTCCATGTTGACATGGTGTTGGAAGATCTAAATAAGATGGTTGATCCAACTCAGGGGTCTTAGGTGATTATTAATTAGATTGAGGAAATAGAGATATGGAGACTAAGATTTTGTAGATCCAAAGTAGTGTCAAGGGTGTCCCAAGCATCAATGACGTACACATTAGAACTTAAATAGTATTAGAACTTTGTTATTGTGGAACCTTCAAGACCTTAATATGATTTTTATATACTCATCAACTAGAGAACAACATATCCTTCATGAAGAAGCCTCCATTTTATTATTAGAACAAGCATTTCACATTTTTTGACTATCACAAGTCATACTTGTTAAACAATGATATAAGGGATACTAAATTTTATCTAAGTTTAGATACTAAATACATTAATGCAGAAATTTACAAGTAAATTATTATAGAAGAGATCAAATACTTGATGTGGTATATAATTACCATTCTGATTGATTATAACCCACAACAAGTATTGATATGTATATATATTTACATAGAGTCATATCTACATAGAGTCATAACCGTACGTGGCTTATGCCATGTAGGATCATGACCCTATATAACAAAACCATTAATCTTAATTGTCGATTACATACCAACTAATATTTGTGTCGATAATAATTATCGACTGTTGTGTATTGTTATTGACAGTCAATAATATATATTGTGTGTAGTGTTATCAAATAGCTTTCCTAATATTATGCATTGTGTAATTCAAAATATATCAAAATCCTGATATATTTCTAGAATTTGGTGTACTCTATAGATTCTCTACATTAAAATAAAACATAGATGTTTCATTTTCTTACCATATTTGAATCTTCTATGAATTTGAATTTTTAGTTGTCAATTTATATATTTGTAGTAGTTAATATTTTAGAGCATAGTGTCCCTATCTTCGAAGCCAAATTTCTTGGTGTATTTATTTTGAGTAGGGACAATACAAATATTAGTTGGTATATAATCATAAATTAAGATTTAAAGTTTGCTAGATTACCAAGAAAGATGATAAAACTAAAAGAGAAACACAAACATAACACGGAACACAACACACAAAAATTTACAGTGGTTCACCTTAAAAAGGCTAGGTCCACTATCAATAAAGATTGAGGAAATAGAGATATGGAGACTAAGATTTTGTAGATCCAAAGAAGTAGGGTCAAGGGTGCCCCAAGCATCAATGACGTACACATTAGAACTTATATAGTAATAGAGCTTTGTTATTATGGAACCTTCAAGACCTTAATATGATTTTTATATACTCATCAACTAGAGAACAACATATCCTTCATGAAGAAGCCTCCATTTTATTATTAGAACAAGAATTTCACATTTTTTTACTATCACAAGTCATACTTGTTAAACAATGATATAATGGATACTAAATTTTATCTAAGTTTAGATACTAAATACATTAATGCAAAAATTTGCAAGTAAATTATTATAGAAGAGATCGAATACTTGATGTGGTATATAATTACCATTCTGATTGATTATAACCCACAACAAGTATTGATATGTATATATATATTTACATAGAGTCATGTCTATGTAGAGTCATAACCGTACATGGCTTATGCCACATAGGGTCATGACCCTATATAACACAACCATTAATCTTAATTGTCGATTACATACCAACTATTATTTGTGTCGATAATAATTATCGACTGCCATGTATTGTTATTGATAGTCAACAATATATATCGTGTGTAGTGTTATCAAATAATTTTCCTGATATTATGCATTGTGTATTTCAAAATATATCAAAATCATGATATATTTCTAAAATTTGGTGTACTCTATAGATTCTTTGCATTAAAATAAAACACAGATGTTTCATTTTCTTACCATATTTGAATCTTCTATGAATTTGAATTTTTAGTTGTCGATTTATATATTGGTAGCAGTTAATATTTTAGAGCATAGCATCCCTATCCTCGAAGCCAAATTTCCTGGTGTATTTCTTTTGAGTAGGGACAATACAAATATCCATTGGTATATAATCAAAAATTAAGATAAGTTTGCTAGATTACCAAGAAAGATGATAAAACTAAAAGAGAAACACAAACATAACACATAACATGACACACATAATTTGCAGTGGTTCACCTTAAAAAGGCTAGGTCCACTATCAATAGAGCTAATTAAAGCCTCTCTAAAACTTATTTTGGTTTATGCTATGAGCTTTTATAATGTTCCAAAGAAATTTGGTTATAAGATGGAACAAATTCTAAGGAATTTTTTGTGGGCTAGGTCAGAAGTAAAAAATAGAATGCATTTGGTTTCCTAGGATTAGGTGTGCCTTCCTAAACTGCTTAGTGGATTGGCTATTAGAAAAGTGAAGGATTCAATCAAGGTATTTTGGCTAAGTAGCTTTGGAGATTCATCAAAGAAAATAATGAATGGGCTCACATAACTCACAGTAAATATATCTCTTCTTATGATAGTTTCATATATTTCCTTGTTGATCATTGTTCAATGGATTCTTGTTCATCTCTTTGGATCTTTATCTCTACATCGAAACCTATGGTTCATAAAGGTATTAAATGGGTCTTGGGAAATGGTTATAAAATCTCAATTTGGGCTGACTGGTGGATTGGGGATCATCCAGTGGTCCTCTCCTCTTAGGTGGTATTAATTAAGGATATTTTCTTGAGGAGGTTTGCCTTTTGGGTGGCGAATTGTCATCATTAACTATAAATGGGTTCATCTCATGGAAGTGGATCCTAACTTAAAACTTCTTCAAGACATTTTGTATATTGTGCATATTCCTTCAATTGGTCTCCAAGATTTTTTTGGGGCTTTCTATAATGATGGATCTTACTCAATCTCCAAAATGTTTTATTGTCATTTTGGATGTTCTTTCTCTCAGCCTTTTAACTCCTTAGTTTGGAATACAACACTTATTCTGAGGATAAATATTTTCTTTTGGTTGCTAGATTAGAATAAAGTGCTTACTTTGGAAAATATGAATAAAAGTGGCTTTTCTCTTCCCAACATATGTTATTTATATGAGAATGATATTGAGAGTTCCTTTTATTTTCTCTTCACTTTTTCTTTTTCTAGTGACATTTGGGACCATTTAATAGAAATTTGGTAACTTTTGTGAGTGTTCCCAGCTTCTTTCTCAAAATGTTGGTTCCATTTGGTTTTCCCTTTCTCTTATCCTTCTCTTGCTCTCATTTGGTAACTAGTAATGACACACATTGCATGAGAATTATGGAAAGAGAGAAATAATCATATCTTTAGAGAAGTTTAGTGTCCACAAAAGGTTGTGGCATTGAAGATTCATTCTCCTATCAAGGAGAAGTTTTTGGTTTCTTTCTCTAATATATCAACTTGAGTTCCTCCCTTGACTCCTCCTCAAATAGATACATTTATGATTTTCATCGGTGGAGGATCTTTCAAAATAGTGCTACTCCATTGGCAAAATAGAAAAGATACAAAAAAGAATGTAGTTTGAAAGAATATCCTTATGGTTGAATAAAAATTAACACTACTCTATCCACAACATGAACAATATCATGTATGAAGCTTGAGGCCTAAAACTACAGATGGAAAAATTTAATAAATTAAAAAATAAAAAACTGAGCCCTAACATGTGTGTCTATGTGTGTGGAGAGAGAGAGAGAGAGAGAGAGAGAGAGAGAGAGAGAGAGAGAGAGAGAGAGAGAGAGAGAGAGAGAGAGAGATTTGTATTAAACCAACATTATTCATTGACTGATAGTCTAGAATACAAAACAATCCATTGATAATTACTACAAAAAAAAAATTAGGTTTGCATATAATAACTCAGAGAGAGAGAGATTTGTATTAAACAGATATTATTCATTGAGTGCTACTCTAGAATACAAAACAATCCATTGATAATTGCTACAAAAAAACAAACAAGTTTTGCATATAATTACTCAGAGAGAGAGAGAGAGAGATTTGTATTAAACCAACATTATTCATTGACTCCTAGTCAAGAATACAAAACAATTCATTGATAATTGCTACAAGAAAAAAATAAGGTACTAACAAACAATGCATGTTTGATTTCTCTACTAAAAGCTAAAGATTGTGTGAGAATAATTAAGGTCAATGAGGATAAAATTTTAATTAATTGAACTATATTCCCGGAGAATCTTTTAAATGACTACATACTAATATACCCTATAAATGCATTGTACATCTCATTCATGTCCTCATAAAATATTCTCTATATAAAAAAATTATATATTATATAACACATTGACTGCTAGTCTAGAATACAAAACAATCCATTGATAATTGCTACAAGAAAAAAAACAAGTTACTAACAAACAATGCATGTTTGATTTCTCTACGGAAAAAAATAAGGTTTGCATATAATTACTCAAAGAGAGAGAGATTTGTATTAAACCAACATTATTCATTGACTGCTAGTCTAGAATACAAAACAATCAATTGATAATTGCTACAGAAAAAAAAAACAAAAAAAAACAAGGTTTGCATATAATTACTCAGAGAGAGAGAGAGAGAGATTTGTATTAAACCAACATTATTCATTGACTCCTAGTCTAGAATACAAAATAATTCATTGATAATTGCTACAAGAAAAAAACAAGGTACTAACAAACAATGCATGTTTGATTTCTCTACTAAAAACTGAAAATTGTGTGAGAATAATTACGGTCAATGAGGATTAAATTTAAACAAATTGAACGATATTCCTCGAGAATCTTTTCAATGATTGCATATTGATATACCCTATAAATGCATTGCACATCTCATTCATGTCCTCATAAAATATTCGTTATATAAAAAAATTATATATTATATAACACATTGACTACTAGCCTAGAATACAAAACAATTCATTGATAATTGCTACAAGAAAAAAACAAGGTACTAACAAACAATGCATATTTGATTTCTCTACTAAAAACTCAAGACTGTGTGAGAATAATTAAGATCAACGATGATGAAATTTAAACAAATTAAACGACATTCCGAAGAATCTTTTAAATGATTACATACTGATATACCCTATAAATGCATTGCACATCTCATTCATGTCCTCATAAAATATTCTCTATATAACAAATTTTAATATTTTATAACACATTTCACGTTTATTTTTAATCTACACGCATGCATGCATACAGTCTAAGATTAGTCTAGATAATTAAATTAGATTCTCTAAGTGACTTTATTTCATTACAAATCTAATTGACGGGAGCAGTCCGTTGAGGTGAAGCCCTGGCCTAATTTATTTCTTCCATCATATGGCTGATGTTTTTAAAATAATTTATCTATTCCTTTCTTGTTTGTTTTCGTTTTGTTTTACGTATTTTTATTTATCTGACCATCTAGCCACAAAAAATCATCAAGGGGATTCAAGAAATTCTCAATGCCAAGATAATAACATCTACGAAGATTGATATTGAATTCTCTTCTCCAGTGTTGTTTACATAGTGTGGTTTAGTGGCCTTTGCTCTCAATGATCTACCTCTTATATCTTTTGTAACGGGGAGCACGAGAGTCCACCCTTCCAAGATTGTTTGTCTTGAAGAAAATCAAATTGGGATGATCGAGGAGAGAGTGCCCAAGATGATCCTCAAACAAAAATAGTTTGATTTTTTAACTTACTTTTTTATGAAAATCTATTGCAAAATTTACGTCCCCTGCACTTCTTTGATATTAACTTAAGTTGCCAATTTGAAACAGAATTTGTTTTTGTCAATATTAACAATTTAATCAAGGTATTTGAAATTTGCAAGGTTTGTAATTCTAGGACAAGTTTTCTTTCATCTCTTGGTGAGAGGGAACAAGACCATCTTGTAATAGGATCAACTGTATTTGCAAGAAGCTGATTAGGTTGGCTCTATGTTAGCAAAATGTTTCCATGGATAAACATCAAATACGAAGATAGAAAAGACGATACAAGACAAATAGTCTTGTTGAGGACGACGAAGGACAGTATATCAAACCTCTATTTTGCTTTTTTTTTTAAATAGTATGTCGTCTTTCCCAACACTTTCCTTTTCGTTGCCCTTAACGACATCCTTCAATTTCCTAGAAGAAGGTTGCAGTCCCATTCAGTCCGTTCTTCCTCAAAACACACTCATCGCTTCCGAGATTTAATTACCTTTTTTAATTTCATCCCCATCCTTACATTCATGGCTTCTACATTCTCTTCTGATCACCAACAAAATGCTTTATCTGGAATTGATCGTCCAAACAAAAGCAGAAAAGTAGAACAATCTTCCAAGCTTTATGATGTGTTCATCAACCTCAGAGGCCCCGACGTCAAACTCACTCTGGCTACTGATCTTTACAACTCTCTTAAGGAACGAGACATAAGGGCGTTTCTCGATTCCACGGAGAGAGAACTTGGAGATTCGTTTACTTCTGCTATTGAGACTGCCATCGGCTCTGCTTCGGTACACATTGCCATTTTTTCCAAAAGATATGCAGAGTGCCCTTGGTGCCTGGCTGAGCTGGTTCTCATGTTAAAAAGTAAGGCCAAAATTATTCCTGTGTTTTATGAAGTGGAACCATGGGAAGTGAAGCCTTGTGACCTCCGCCACATTGAAAAGGGAGTGTACAAGGATGCATTTCTTAATTATGAAAGAAGGGAAGATATCTGGACAAGATTAAAGAGTGGATGGAAACCCTTCAAAAAGTTTCATATACTGTAGGCTACGAATTCAAATGCTCAGGGTATGTTTTCTACCTATTTTCAGTTTACTTGCAAATTTATTTCTCTATGTGTTTTATCTTGCAGAACGGGCTAAATAAGAATTTCTTTCTCATAAAATTCCCTTTTCCCCTGCAGTTCTTGTGACTACAAGGAAATAATGTCCGCTGTGGAAAAAGAAGTACAAAGGACAAAATATTTACATAGTTGCCAAACATCCAGTAGGACTTCAAGCTTGTAAGAGATTTTGAATGGAAGTGCCTCGATCTTGTTCAAGATTTTGAGAGCCAGTGCCGAATAAACAGAGTAGGAAAAAGAAAGGCTAATGTTGTTGGCATTTTTGGCATGGGTGGGGTTGGGAAGACAACTCTCTCCAAACAGTTGTATAACCAATACGGATCAGAATACACAAGAAAATGTTTTCTGTCTGACGTTCACGAATCCTCTGCTACCGGCGAACGACCTAATTTGCAAAGCCAGCTGCTGGAAGAGCTCTTCCGAGAAAAGGATCGCAGATTTCGAAGTCTTGTGGAAGGGACAAGTTGTCTGACGGATTGTTTCGAAAAGAGCCGCCATTTGAGTTTCCTAATTGTGTTAGATGACATCGATCATGTAGAGTAATTGGATGCTCTAATACAACCAGTGGATATATTAAATAATTTTGACAGTCATCTGGTAATTATTACAACCCGGGATGTAGGGGTCCTTGTGACTGAGGGAATTGAGGTTAGTTATCATTTGAGAGGATTGGATAGAGAAGATGGGAGGGTGCTGTTTTGTTGGCATGCATTCCGCCAACCCAAACCACGTAGCGGATACGAAGATCTAGTAGAGACTTCCGTAAACGTGTGTGGAGGCTTGCTTCTGTCGCTTCAAGTTCTGGGCCGGCAGGTTTCTGGTAAAGATATCCGATATTGGATAGAAGAATTGGAAAAAGTCAGGAGGACACTGCCGAAAGATGTAAAGAAGACATTGAAGATAAGCTTTGATTCATTAGATTATGAAGAGCAACAGATTTTCGTGGATGTAGCATGCTTTTTCATCGGCAAATCAAAGACTATGGCCATGACCATATGGGAGGGGTCTGGATGGAGCTCTCACCATGCTTTGCAAACACTAAAAGGTAAGTGCCTTCTGGAGGAAGAAGAAAAAACGCATTGGTCTCTAAAGGACTGGAAATCGGAATTTGTATTGAGAATGCACGACCATCTGAGGGAATTAGGAAGAGAAATGACAAGGGAACTGAACCATCCTCATCGGATGTGGCATCCTCAACATCTGAAATCTTTGGTATGCTCACCCCTCCTCCAAATTCTATTTCTTATTGTTATTTAAATTTCAAAATTCATACAACTACACAATTGTAAGCTGCGTTCTGTGAATGCAGGAATTAAAGGGATTCCAAAACATCCTAACTCAAACCAAAAGCAGGTGTTTCCATTGCTTTCGGGACGAATCCATGGGTTGTCAAATTACATATTTTATAGGGAAGCCGAAAGATAGTTCCGAGACTTCTTTGCTCTGGCTTCACCTTGACTACCTAAAATATTCTTAACTTATCTTTAATCCAGGTATGAATCCAAGCATTGCTTCTATGCTCTGGCGTCGTCCTGTCGTGAGTTCAGATATAAACACGAGCATTCCTCGATAAATTCCTCTTGAAAACTTGCAGTGTTTGAGAATCAGCGGTGGGTTTTTCCGAAGACTGTGGCATAGGGATATGTAGGTACTTTGTCCTCCATCGAAAATTAAATCTTTCATTAATGTTATACATAGATGTGCCCTATGTTATGATACTTTCTTGGCTATTGGCCACAAAAAATTTGTCAAAAATAAATTTGTTTTCATTATCAGGCACCTTACCATTTAAAAGAGCTTCAGATTACTAGAACCTGTCTGGAAGAGATTCCAGATTTGACAGGAAAATCAGATCATATGGAAGCTGCAGTCTTAGATGCTAAGGAATTTCAAATGAAAATTCGGTCTTTATCAGGATCTCTACGAGTGGATCTCTGTAGTGTCAGATATAGCTGCTTGGAGCAAATTGAGCTTGACAACTGTAATGAGCTTCAGAACATTATGCGGCCAACGGCACTGATTAGACTGTCCGTACAGAGCTGTAGATATTTGCACAGAGCAGCTGGTAATCTTACAAGGCTTACAAATTTATACATTAATGATTGTCCTGAGCTTGAGGAGGAGTTGCCAAGCCTTTGCAGACTAAGCTGCTTGAAGAAGGCTGAGATTTGCTCCTGTCAAAGGCTAAAGAAAATTGTACTGCCAACAGCACTCATCAGTGTGTCTATAAAATGTTGTAGAAATTTACAAAGAATTCATGGTCATCTTTCAGAGTGTGCAGCGTTATACATTAGCGCTTGTCCTGAGCTTGAGGAGTTGCCAGGCCTTCGCAAAGTGAACTGCTTGAAAAAAGCTGAGATTTACTCCTATCAGAAGCTAAAGAAAATTAAACTGCAAACAACACTCATCAGTGTCTGTAAAAAGTTGTAGCAATTTGCAAAGGATAGATGGTGATATTTCAGACTGTACAGCATTCTACATTAATGATTGTCATCAGCTTGAGGTGTTTCCAGATTTTCACCTGGTAGAGTGAGCTGCTCGGAGCATATTGAGATTAAATCTTGTGATAAGCTACATAACATTACACTGCCAACGGCACTGATCAGGTTGACTGTAGGAAGTTGTAGAGATTTGCGAAGAGTAGCTGGTGGTCTTACTACGTTGACATCATTATATATTAATGATTGTCCTCAGCTCGATGAATTTCCAAGTTTATCCGGAGTAAGCTGCTTGAAGCAAATTAGGATTTACTCTTGTCAGAAGCTCAAATACATTCAACTGCCAATAGCACTCATCAGTCTGTCTGTACGAAATTGTATAGATTTGCAACGAGTAGCTGGTGATCTTACAAAGCTTACAGCGTTGTAAATTAGAGATTGTCCTCAGCTTGACCAGTTACCAAGTCTTTTCACAGTGAGATGCTTGGAGCAAATTGCAATTTTCTCCTGTAAGAAGCTACAGCATATTACATTGCCGACAACACTCATAGTAGTAAATGGTGATGTGGAAAACCTGACACGGCTGATTATTGCACACTGCCCTGAGCTTGAGGAGTTGCCAACTATTTGTGGGAAGTGCCAGTTCATGACTTTTGTAATTGACTCTTGTTAGAAGCTTCGGACTATGTCAGTTTGTGAAGATTTGTAAACTATATTAGATGGCAAAGATTTGGAAACTACATTAGATGGCAAAGGATTGCAAACTACATCAGATGGCAAAGATTTGCAAACTAAATCAGATGTTACGGAAGGTTTGCAAACTACAATAGTTAAAGAAGGTTTGCAAACTACATCAGATGGCAAAGGTTTGCAAACTACATTGTTTAAAGAAGGTTTGCGAACTACATCAGATGGTCAAGGTTTGGAATCAGTAAAAGAAAGTTTGCATGCATCAAAATATTTGAGACTCTGGTATTGCAGTAATGTCATAATAAAAAATTCCATTCATATGTTGAAGGTAATGATTTCAATATTCTGTTTATATAGATATATTCCATTTATATAGATAATCAGAAATATTGTTCTTAATATAAATGTTATTTAATTTTAAACAAATAATATAAACTTTTAAATTCATTTTTTAGTTTTTACAATTTAGTTTTTCATATCAAAATATTTCAAATACATAAATTTCTAAATTATGACTCTTAATTAATCTTTATGATTGATGTTCATTATTAAACTTCAGCTTTGTTTTGCCATTTCTTACTACAAGATAGTCTAAATTATCATGAGATGTTTCAAGTGATCTGTAATTGTAAACATCATATTTTGCTTTCAGAAAGTGGCATGGAGAATGGATATGATTGCAAATAAATAAATTTCTAAATTATGACCTTATTAAACTTCAGCTTTGTTTTGCCATTTCTTACTACAAGATAGTCTATATTATCATGGGATGTTTCAAGTGTTCTATAATTGTAAAAATCATATTTTGGTTTCAAAAAGTGCCATGGAGAATGGATATGATTGCAAGAGCGACGGTTACAACGGAGTAACTTTAAAGGGACTACTGGATTGTGAAACTGAATTTGGCGTAGGAGCAATCCGTCCTTGCAGAAATTATCTTCCCGATTGGTCAACAGTGAGGTCAGTTATCACATGCTTTGTGGTCATCGGTTTGTGCACTCCAGAACGTTATATGAGAAAGTTACTTTCAAAGTACCATTACTCTGAAAATGATTATAGATATGACTATGAATTTGACTTTGACTCTGACTCCGATTCTGACTCTGACTCTTATCATGGCCTTCACATGCATCGTGGAAAATGGATCGGGTCATGGTATCTCTTGACTGGTTAAATATGACTAGTTGCAGACTTTCATCTCTTATTCGGCTTGGTTTTGATCATTTCCATATTGCCTTCATGAAAGAGATATGTTGTAGAAGGAAGAACTTCCTCGTTAGGTTTGAGAAAATATGGATGTTGAACCTAAATCTTCAACTTCAAATTAAGGATTAGTGGGATATTGATATATCGTGTACTAATATGTATAGTGTTGTGAAGAAGTTGGCATCAGTTAAAACCAATATTATGAAATGTAACAAATCTTTGTTTAGCCAAATCTACAATATTAAGAATCAATATGAGCTTGATGATATTTAGACCTAGGTTCAAAACCAAGGGGTGTCTGATACCTTAATTAGTAAAGAAATGGGTCTTTTATCTAGACTTCATAATATTGTGTTAAAGGAGGAAGAATTTTGGAGACAGCTCGATCTTGGGCTATTTGGCTTCAAAGTGATGATTGTTTAATACCAAGTACTTCCCTATGACCATTCTTAAACATAGAGCCACTAACAAGATCTACAACATCAGCTTTAACTAGAATAGATTTTCTAAAGATGAGGAAATTATACAAGTAGCAATGGATTATTTTTTTGTTTCCCTATCAAATGATCAACGTCCGAACCCCTTCTGTTAGCAAGAGTTACTCTTTGTTATTCCAAAATTGGTTTCATCTCAGATGAATAGTATTTTTACAAGGATCTCCTTAGGTATGAAGGTTATGGATGTTGTCTTAAATACTTTTAAAGATATAAGGCCTTAGGGCCTAATAGATTTCTCATGCTTTTCATTCAAACATACTAGGATATTTTGTGTAAAAATATCATAGCTACTGCTAAATAATTCTTTGGTTTTTATTCTATTTTGATGGAATTTAATGCTACATTCATTGTGCTTATTCTTAAGAAGTTGAGTGTTGATTCCTTCCAATATTTCTACCCTATTAGTTTATGTAGTTGCATGTATAAAATCTTGTATAAAATCTCGGTGTTACATCTTAAGAAGTTCCTGCCCCATTTGGTCTCAAGTCAAGAAAATTGCTTTGTCCTTGGATGCCAAATCTTGGACTCCATTCTGACTGTTCATGATAGTATTCATTACTCGGAGAGGAATAAGACTGTTGGTTTTTTTTCTAAAACAAAATCTCTTGAAGGCATGTGATCAGGTGGATTAGGGTTTCCTTCTAAAGGTTTCAAGAGCCTTGGTTTTAGCAAAGTCTTTGTTCAAATTTTTTGGGAAATTAATTTACATTCCTAAATCTTTTTGTTATCACTAATGGGTCACCTACTTGTTTCTTTCTAGCTTCCCACGGATTCAGATAAGGAGACCCTATTTCCCACTTCCTTTTTATCCTGATGCTGGAAAATTTGTAAAGATTTATTCAAAATAAGGATAACATAAGTATAATTAAAGCTCTGCACCTCTCCTCTCACTTCATCTACTCGCATCAACAATTTTCTGATGATACTATCTTAGCGGGTGAAAGGTTGATTGTAGAAGCTAAGAATTTTAAAGAGTTATTGGACATCTATGAGAAAGACTCAAGCAAGAGGATTTGTTCACCAAAGAGTTATTTATTCTTTCTCAATATGATGCAGAGTCAATAACTTAGAATTGTTGATATTTTGGAATGTCATATCATGAACCTTCCCTCCATCTACCTTGTGCTTTCTCTTCGCCAAATGTTGCCCTGGACTCATTTTGGCAAATTCTTATTGAGAGATTTTAGTCCAAGCTAGCTAGATGGAAAGGAAACAAGTGTTAAGTCAACCAGGTATGCTTTAGCTAATAAAAGCCTCTCTAAAACCTATTTTGGTTTATGTTATGAGCCTTTTTAATGTTCCAAAGAAATTTGTTTATAAGATGGAACAAATTCTATGGAATTTTTTGTGGGCTAGATCAGAAGTAAAAAATAGAATGCATTTGGTTTCCTAGGATTAGGTGTGTCGTCCTAAACCGCTTGGTGGATTGGCTATTAGAAAAGTGAATGGATTCAATCAAGCTCTTTTGGCTAAGTAGCTTTGGAGATGCTTCAAAGAAAATTATGAATGGACCAGCATAACTCACAGTAAATATATCTCTTCTTATGATAATTTCATAGATTTCCTTGTTGATCATTGTTCAATGGATTCTTGTTCATCTCTTTGGAAATTTTTCTCCACATCAAAACCTATGGTTCATAATGGTATTAAATGGGTCTTGGGTAATGGTTATAAAATCTGATTTTGGGATGACTGGAAGATTGGGGATCATCCTATGGCCCTCTCCTCTTGGGTGGTATGAATTAAGGATATTTTCTTAAGGAGGTTTGGCTTTTGGGTGCCGAATTGTATCATTAACCATTAAGGGTTCCTCTCATGGAAGTGGATCCTAACTTAAAACCTCTTCAAGACATTTTGTATACTATGCATATTCCTTTAATTGGTCTCCAAGATTGTTTTTGGGCCTTCTATAATGATGGATCTTACTCAATCTCCAAAATGTTTTACTGTCATTTTGGATGTTCTTTCCCTCACCCTTTTTAATCCTTAGTTTGGAATGCAGTTCCCTTATTTCCAGGATAAATATTTTCTTTTGGTTGCTAGTTCTGAATAAAGTGCTCACTTTGGAAAATTTGAATGAAAGTTGCTTTTCTCTTCCCAATAGATGTTATTTATATGAGAATCATGTTGAGAGTTCCTTTTATTTTCTCTTCACTTGTTCTTTTGCTAGTGACATTTGGGACCATTTAATGGAAATTTGGAAACTTTTGTGGGTGTTCCCAACTTCTTTCTCAAAATGTTGGTTCCATTTGATTTCCCGTTTCTCTTATCCTTCTCTTTCTCTCATGTGGTCACTAGTAATGCCACACATTGCATGGGGATTATGGAAATAGAGAAATAATCATATCTTTAGAGAAGCTTGCTGCCCATGAAAGGTTGTGGCATTGAAGATTCATTCTCCTATCAAGGAGATTTTTTTGGTTTCTTTCTCTAATATATCGACTTGAGGTCCTCCCTTGACTCCTCCTCAAATAGATACAAATTCTTTTCATCAATGGAATCCATCTTTTGGAACACTGCTACTTCATTGGGAAAATAGAAAAGATCCAAAAAACAATGTTTTTCGAAAGCACCTCCTTATGGTTGAATAAAAAGTAACACTACTCTATCCACAACATGAACAATATCATATATGAATCTTGAGGACTAAAACTATAGATGGAAAAATTTGATAAATTGAAAAATGAAAAACTGAGCCCTAGCATGTGTGTGTGTGTGTGTGTGAGAGAGAGAGAGAGAGAGATTTGTATTAAACCAATATTATTCATTGACTACTAGTCTAGAAAACAAAACAATCCATTGATAATTGCTACAAAAATAAAACAAGGTTTGCATATAATTACTTAGAGAGAGAGAGAGAGATATTTTTATTAAATCAACATTATTCATTCACTGCTAGACTACAATACAAAACAATCCATTGATAATTGCTATAGAAAAAAAACAAGGTTTGCATATAATTACTCAAAAATAGAGAGAGATTTGTATTAAACCAACATTATTCATTGACTACTAGTCTAGAATACAAAATAACCCATTGATAATTGCTACGGAAAAAAACAAGGTTTGCATATAATTACTCAGAAAGAAAGAGAGAATTGTATTAAACCAACTTTAATCATTGACTGCTAGTCTAGAATACAAAACTGTTGATGTTTTGTAGCTTCAGTCGAATAAACACTATGAGTCAATACTAGTGAAGATATATATATAATCTAAATATTAGAGAAATTAATATACTACTCAAGATATATATATATATATATATATATATATATATATATATATATATATATATATATATATATATATATATATATATATATATATATATATATATATATATATATATATATATATATATATATATATAATTATCATTATATTAATTACATATTAATGAATAGACATGTCTCATGAAGAGACATGTCTCTCTTGGCTCATTCTCAATATAAATGCAAGAGATTGTTGCATTTGGAAAATACATACAATGAGATAGTGCTATTACATTTGCAATGATCCTAAAACTTTAACATGGTATCAAAGCCAAGTTGCAAATGTAAGAGAGTAGTTTGTTGATGATGAATGTGTGACTGTCTCAGAAAATACAGTCTCATTATGAAGACCATATCTCCCAAATGCATCGTTGGATTTTGCTAAATTTCAGATATGTTTGTGATAAACAAATTTACAAGAATCTCACCGGTGCGATTGAAGAGAAAATTCCAGCTTGAAAAGTTATGACCAACTATGTACGGGTCTATGAAAAAAAAAAATCTGAAAAAGAGTGAGGTTCCTTCTTTAAAAGCCTAATCACTTGAAGGGAGATCTAATAAGATTGAAGGTTGTGATAGTGTATAGAACCTTTGGATATTAAATATAGTTCATGTGAAGAATTATAGTAATGTTTGAGAATGATGACAGCATTTTGTGAATTTGCATGATATTTTCTATATGGGCTCACATTATAGAATGAAATACTTGAAATTTATAAAAGATAAGTATTTCATGTTTTATTAATGCACATAATTTTTGAGTTTATAATTCATGCTATACTATTGGTTAGTAAAATCGTGAATGCTTCTATCATTGGTATTTCCGGTCGAGATAGTTTAGTGAGCTATCTGTAACCTCTCTTTGACATACCTTCAAGATAAAAGTACAAGATAATTGCATTCAAGGGAGAAAGAATTTGATGCTTGCAAAAAAAATTGATGATTGAGACTAGATGCAAAGGTAGTCTGAAATTTCAAGAGAGGTCAAGCAGTTGATAAACTTGAGCTTCAGAGGGAGTAGATGGTTCAACCAACTTGTGACAATCTTGATCATATTGATTGAGAGGGAGTTCACTATTGAAGGTGAAACACTTCTTAGGTATACTTGATATAATTGATTATTATACTAATGAATCATGAATGTTTTTCATGGGCCCTCCTTCTGTGTAAACCATGAGGAAGTGACGACTTCCAAATGATTATCACTTGTATTTGCAAAAGTTATTGGAAGGTGATGATCTTACAATAACTTAAATCATGATATACATTATTTATAATGTTGAAATAGATCATGATGAATTAATGCAACAACTAAGTGTTAGATGTCATTAAGTTGATGGTCTATGAGTTGCTTGCATAAATATATCTTGTAAAGCAACAACTAAGTGTTAGATGTCATTAAATTGATGGTCTATAAGTTGCTTGTATAGATATTTCTTGTAAAGCAACAACTAAGTGTTAGATGTCATTAAATTGACGGTCTATAAGTTGTTTGCATAGATATATCTTGTAAATCAACAACTAAGTGTTAGATGTCATTGACAGTCTATGAGTTGTTTGTATAGATATATGATAGGTATTTGGTGAATATCATGTGTTGATATTCTGCAGGCCAGTACCTTATTGAGTACTTGGTGAATATCATATGTTGATGTTCTGATAGGCCAATACTCAGAGTATTTGGTGAATGCCATGTGTTGACATTTTGATAGGCCAATACTCAAGCTTATGGATAGAATCGCCAATGGAGGCAATCCACCTGAGAATTTGTGGATAGAATTGCCGATGGAGGCAATCCACATATTGAGACTATGTTTCTATTGATTACATCTTGAGGATGATGCCTTTATCTCTTACATCATATGATTGATGTTGTCATGTGTCTTAAGTGTTGACATTGGATTGATTTATCCTCCCTATCTAAGAGGGAGTGTTGATGTTTTGTAGCTTCAGTCGAATAAACACTATGAGTCAATACCAGTGAAGATATATATATATATATATATATATATATATATAGATATAGATATCATTATATTAATTACATATTAATGAATAGACATGTCTCATGAAGAGACATGTCTTTTCTTGGCTCATTCTCAATATAAATGCAAGAGATTGTTGCATTTGGAAAATACATACAATGAGATAGTGCTATTACATTTGCAATGATCCTAAAACTTTAACAAAAACAATTCATTGATAATTGCTACAAGGAAAAAAACAAGGTACTAACAAACAATGCATATTTGATTTCTCCACTAAAAACTGAAGATTGTGTGAGTATAATTATGGTCAATGAGAATAAAATTTAAATAAATCGAACGATATTCTTGAAGAATCTTTTAAATGATTACATAGTGATATACCCTATAAATGCATTGCACATCTCATACATGTCCTCATAAAATATTCTCTATATAACAAAATTATATATTATATAACACATTTCACGTTTATTTTTAATCTACACGCATGCATGCATATGCATAGAGTCTATGATTATTTTAGATAATTAAATTAGATTCTGTAATTGACTTTATTTCATTACAATTCTAATTGACGAGAGCTGTCCGTTGAGGTGAAGCCCTCGCCTAATTTATTTCTTGCGTCGTATGGATGATGTTTTTTAAATAATTTATCTCTTCCTTTCTTGTTTGTTTTCTTTTTGTTTAGTTACGTATTTTTATTTCAGGAAGGACGTAAAAGGTAAAGAGTCTTCTTTCGTCGTCCTTTCGAGGAAGGATGGTATATCAAATCTCTATTTTGCTTTTTAAAAAAATAGTCTGTCGTCTGTCGTCTTTCTCAACACTTTCCTTCTCGTTGCCCTCAACGGCATCCTCAAAACACACTCATCGCTTCCGATATTTGCTTAGCTTTAATTTTTTTGTTTCGTCCTCATCCTTGCATTCATGGCTTCTACATCCTCATCTCATCACCAACAAAATGCTTTATCTGGAATTGATCGTCCAAACAAAAGGAGAAAAGTCGAACAATCTTCCAAGCTTTATGACGTGTTCATCAACCAGAGAGGCCCCGACGTCAAACTCACTCTGGCTACTGATCTTTACAACTCTCTTAAGGAACGAGACATAAGGGCGTTTCTTGATTCCAAGGAGAGAGAACTTGGAGATTCGTTTACTTCTGCTATTGAGTCTCCCATCGGCTGTGCTTCGGTACACATAGCCATCTTTTCCAAAAGATATGCAGAGTCCCCTTGGTGCCTGGCTGAGCTCGTTCTCATGTTAGAAAGTAAGGCCAAAATTATTCCTGTGTTTTATGAAGTGAAGCCTTGTGACCTCCGCCACATTGAAAAGGGAGTGTACAAGGATGCATTTCTTAATTATGAAAAGAAGGAAAGATATCTGGACAAGATTAAAGAGTGGAAGGAAACCCTTCAAAAAGTTTCATATACCGTAGGTTACGAATTCAAATGCTTGGGGTATGTTTTCTGCCTATTTTCAGTTTACTTGCAAATTTATTTCTGTGTTTTATCTTGCAGAACGCGCTAAATAAGAATTTATTTCTCATAAAATTCCCCTTTCCCCTGCAGTTCTTGTGACTACAAAGAAATACTGTCTGCTGTGGAAAAAGAAGTACAAAGGACAAAATATTTACATGTTGCCAAACATCCAGTAGGACTTCATAAGCTTGTAAGAGATTTTGAATGGAAGTGCCTCCTTGATCTTGTTCAAGATTTTGAGAGCCAGTGCCGAATAAACAGAGTAGGAAAAAGAAAGGCTAATGTTGTTGGCATTTTCGGCATGGGTGTGGTTGGGAAGACAACTCTCTCCAAACAGTTGTATAACCAATACGGATCAGAATACACAAGAAAATGTTTTCTGTCTGACGTTCGAGAATCCTCTGCCAGGGGCGAACTACCTAATTTGCAAAGCCAGCTGCTGGAAGAGGTCTTCCGAGAAAAGGATCACAGATTTCGGAGTCTTGTGGAAGGGACAAGCTGTCTGATGGATTGTTTCGAAAAGAGCCGCCATTTGAGTTTCCTAATTGTGTTAGATGACATCGATCATGTAGAGCAGTTGGATGCTCTAATACAACCAGTGGATATATTAAATAATTTTGCCAATCATCTGGTAATTATTACAACCTGTGATGTAGGGGTCCTTGTGACTGCGGGAATTGAGGTTGGTTATCATTTGAGAGGATTGGATAGAGAAGATGGGAGGGTGCTGTTTTGTTGGCATGCATTCCGCCAACCCAAACCACGCAGCGGATACGAAGATTTAGTAGAGACCTTCGTAAACGTGTGTGGAGGCTTGCCTCTGTCGCTTCAAGTTCTGGGTCGGCATGTTTCTGGTAAAGATCTGCGATATTGGAAAGAAGAATTGGAAAAAGTCAGGAGGACACTGCCGAAAGATATAAAGAAGACATTGAAGATAAGCTTTGATTCATTAGATTATGAAGAGCAACAGATTTTCGTGGATGTAGCATGCTTTTTCATCGGCAAATCAAAGACTATGGCCATGACCATATGGGAGGGGTCTGGATGGAGCTCTCACCATGCTTTGCAAACACTAAAAGATAAGTGCCTTCTGGAGGAAGAAGAAAAAACGCATCGGTCTCTCAAGGACTGGAAATCAGAATTTGTTTTGAGAATGCACGACCACCTGAAGGAATTAGGAAGAGAAATGGCAAGGGAACTGAACTATCCTCATCGGATGTGGCATCCTCAACATCTGAAATCTTTGGTATGCTCATCCCTCCTCCAAATTCTATTTCTTATTGTTATTTATATTTCAAAATTCATATAACTACACAATTGTAAGCTGCGTTCTGTGAATGCAGGAATTAAAGGGATTCCAAAACATCCTAACTCAAACCAAAAGCAGGTGTTTCCATTGCATTCGGGAAGTATCCATGGGTTGTCAAATTACATATTTTATAGGGGAGCCGAAAGATAGTTCCGAGACTTCTTTGCTCTGGCTTCACCTTGACTACCTAAAATATTCTGAACTTATCTTCAATCCAGATATGAATCCAAGCATTCCTTCTTTGCTCTGGCGTCGTCGTGTCGTGAGTTCAGATATAAACACGAGCATTCCTTCATGGATTCCTCTTGAAAACTTGCAGTGTTTGAGAATCAGCGGTGGGTTTTTCCGAAGACTCTGGCATAGGGATATGCAGGTACTTTGTCCTCCATCGAAAATTAAGTCTTTCATTAATGTTATATATAGATATGCATTATGTTATGATACTTTCTTGGCTATTGGCCACAACAAACTTGTCAAAAATAAATTTGTTTTGCTTATCAAACACCTTCCCATTTAAAAGAGCTCAAGATTACTAGAACCTGTCTGGAAGAGATTCCAGATTTGGGAGGAAAATCAGATCATATAGAATATTGGAAACTCAAATTTGGCTCAGCTGATCACAGTCTCAGTCTAAAAATTTATAATCAATTTGTACATCAATAGACAAATCATGAGATTGGAAGAATAACCTAGAAATCATTGACTTTCTTCGCCTATCTGGAAACTTCCTTGGTCAGTGGTCAAAGTTGCTGGAATCATCTCTTATGAATGTTGGTGGTATAATTAATTTATTTTCCAACATCTGAAAAAATTTTATTATACCAATTTATATAACTATCCCCCCATAATCCAAATAGGACGGGTCCCGGCATTAAGTCTTCTATGGTACCCATGTACAACTCAAAATTTTGGTTCCCCTTATTATGATGACTTTGGAAAAAAATTTCCCCTTGTCATTATCACTTTGGGTTTTTAACTTGTTCACCCATAACCATTTGGGATTTTTCCTAACTGATACGATGTTACATTTACTTTAGGTTTTTCACCTAAACAAGTAGTTTTGGCTTACCACAAATAAACATGCACTGGTTCTAGTGACCAAGAAATCAGCATTACGGGGAAACTATCATTTCTTTGGGCTTTTCTCCTTTTATACCTGCATCAAAATTTGATTATTGAGTCTATATAAAAAGAAATCCATCTACCGAGAGACATGGGTACCCAACCGCTGTGCTCGCCAGTTGTATATGAATTCTTTTCAGATACATGGTTCATCAATATGTTAAACCAAAAACTTCTGAGGTGTCAGGTACAACTGATAATGCACCCCTTACAATAACTCAGGTACAATACATTCATCGACTTCGTAATTGCACACTGTTTGGGATTGACCTCCTTTCAAGAGCCTCCCAAATACTATCAAGAACTTTGACAAATGAAAATATCAATTTTATGAGGGGTCTCTCAACAACATTTTTCAATACAGACACATTCTACCACTTCAACACTAGCACACTTTTCTTGATAAACTTCAACCAACTAAACATCCAACAAATTTGAGCATGTCATCTCACCTGCAATCCAAACTATTTTCACTTAATGTAATCACGGCTAACTTTTGAAACTAATATCTAAAACACTAGACACGCATGGATAAAATATTAAAACTCGTTAATCTTCTCAAAACACTTCAAACACAAACACGTAGCAGAACACTTATAACAATAACAAAAAGACAAAGAAAACAGTACATGACTCTGCAAACTAGAAGACACTCTGTCATCACCTTTAGCTCTGATATCATATTGGAAATTCAAATTGGGCTCAGCTGATCACAGGCCCAGTCTATTAATTTATAATCAATTTGTACATTAATAGAAAAATTTGAAGATTAGAAGAATAATCTAGAAATTTCTGACTTTTTTCACCTATTTAGAAGCTTCCTTTGATCAATGGTCAAAACTGTTAGAATCTTCTCTTATGAATGATGGTGATATAATTAATTTACATTAATTAATGAACATTAAGAAAATTAAGTCTTCATTAATGTTATACATAGATGTGCGTTATGTTATGATACTTTCTTGTCTATTGGCCACAACGAACTTGTCAAAAATAAATTTGTTTTGATTATCAGGCACCTTGCCATTTAAAAGAGCTCCAGATTACTAGAACCTGTCTGGAAGAGATTCCAGATTTGTCAGGAAAACCTGATCATATGGAAACTGCAGTCTTAGACGCTAAGGAATTTCAAATGGATATTCGGTCTTTATCAGGATTTCTACGAGTGGATCTCTGTAGTGTCAGATATAGCTTCTTGGAGCAAATTGAACTTGACAACTGTAATGAGCTTCAGAACATTATGCTGCCAACGACACTGATCAGACTGTCTATACAGAGCTGTAGAAATTTGCACAGAGTAGCTGGTAATCTTACAAGGCTTACAAAGTTATACATTAATGATTGTCCTGAGCTTGAGGAGTTGCCAAGCCTTTGCAGACTGAGCTGCTTGAAGAAGGCTGAGATTTGCTCCTGTCAAACGCTAAAGAAAATTGTACTGCCAACAACAGTCATCATTGTGTCTATAAAAAGTTGTAGAAACTTGCAAAGAATACATGGTCATCTTTCAGAGTGTGCAGCGTTATACATTAGCGATTGTCCTGAGCTTGAGGAGTTGCCAGGCCTTTGCAAAGTGAAATGCTTGAAAAAAGCTGAGATTTATTACTGTCAGAAGCTAAAGAAAATTACACTGCCAACAACACTCATCAGTGTGTCTGTAAAAAGTTGTAGAAATTTGCAAAGAATAGATGGTCATCTTTTAGACTGTACAGCGTTCTACATTAATGATTGTCATCAGCTTGAGGTGTTTCCAGATTTTCACAGAGTGAGCTCCTCGGAGCAAATTGAGATTAAATCTTGTGATAAGCTACATAACATTACACTCCCAAGGGCACTGATCAGGTTGACTGTAGGAAGTTGTAGAGATTTGGAAAGAGTAGCTGGTGGTTTTACAAAGTTGACAGCATTATATATTAATGATTGTCCTCAGCTTGATGAATTTCCAAGTTTCTCCGGAGTAAGCTTCTTGAAGCAAATTAGGATTTACTCCTGTCAGAAGCTAAAATACATTCAACTGCGAACAGCACTCATCAGTCTGTCTGTACGAAATTGTAGAGATTTGCAACGAGTAGATGGTGATCTAAAAAAGCTTACAGCGTTGTATATTAGAGATTGTCCTCAGCTTGACCAGTTACCAAGTCTTTTCACAGTGAGCTGCTTGGAACAAATTGCAATTTTCTCCTGTAAGAAGCTACAGCATATTACATTGCCAACAACACTCATCAGCCTGTCTATACGATGTTGCAGAGATTTGCAAGGAATATCAGTAAATGGTGATCTCGCAAACCCGACACGGCTGATTATTGCACACTGCCCTGAGCTTGAGGAGTTGCCAACTATTTGTGGGAAGTGCGAGTTCATGACTTTTGTGATTGACTCTTGTGAGAAGCTTCGGACTATATCAGTTTGTGAAGATTTGCAAACTATATTAGATGGCAAAGATTTGGAAACTACATTAGATGGCAAAGGATTGCAAACTACATCAGATGGTGAAGATTTGCAAACTAAATCAGATGTTGAAGAAGGTTTGCAAACTACATCAGATGGCAAAGGTTTGCAAACTACATTGGTTAAAGAAGGTTTGCGAACTACATCAGATGGTCAAGATTTGGAATCAGTAAAAGAAGGTTTGCATGCATCGAAATATTTGAGACTCTGGTATTGCAGTAGTGTCATAATACAAAATTCCATTCATATGTTGAAGGTAATGATTTCAATATTCTGTTTATATAGATATATTTCATTTATATAGATAATCAGAAATATCGTTCTTAATATAAATATTATTTAATTTTAAATAAATAATATAAACTTTTAAATTCATTTTTTTGGGGTTTCAGAAAGAGCCATGGAGAATGGATATGATTGCAAGAGCGACGGTTACAGCGGACTTAAGTTTAAAGGGACTTCTGGATTGTGAAACTGATTTTGGCGTAGGAGCGATCCGTCCTTGCAGAAATTATCTTCCGGACTGGTCAACAGTGAGGTCAGTTATCGCATGCTTTCTGGTCATGGGTTTGTGCACTCCAGAACGTTATATGAGAAAGTTACTTTCAAAGTACCATTACTCCGAAAATGATTATAGATATGACTATGAATTTGACTCTGACTCTGACTCCGATTCCGACTCCGACTCTTATCATGGCCTTAACATGCGTCGTGGAAAATGGATAATTACAATGGTAGCATCCGACAAATGGAGTTACAGTTGTCTTCAGCAAGTAGAAAATTTATTATGCGACCGTGGATTAATAGATGTGGGGTTTTACATAGAGATGAAGAGAGGTGAAGAGGAGAGAAGTGTGCAGGTGTTGCGCAGAATTGTTGATCAACTACATTGTTAATCAAGTAATTTTATGCATATACTGTGCAGTTTGTAAAACCAAATTAATTTTAGTTTATCAAATGGATTTCAATTTCTTACACTCACGTGTAAGTTTATTTTAGATTTATCCATCTGAATGTTTATAAGCTAAAATAATATCTTTAATTAAAGGAAGGTTTGGTAGATAATATCTTGATATTTGTATATTTAATAATTATTTTTATATGTGTCTGTTAGATTATTGGAGCAACATTGATTAAATTATTATTAATTATATATTATTTATAAATAAATATAGTTTGATAATATATGTTCAACTTTATTATATAAAATAATAATTTTGTTAATATTTATTTTATTTATAGATAGTAAGTTGTATTTAGAATAATGTTTTAATTTTCAAGATAATTTAGAGGACATATACAATATTTTTAGTATAGTGAAAAGTCTCACATTTACTATGGCTAGTACTAGATAAGACCTTTTTAAGCAATAGGAATTCATAATAGATTTATATCAAATTTTAGAAAGAACATTGGACATTTCTAAAAGAGATATTGAGGTGGTTGAAAGGAACATCTGATTATCATACTTATTATCATGGCATTTGATGATGTTGGTGAATATATTTGATTTTATAAATTAAAATTGAATTAAAGATCTGTGATCCAATAGAATTTTGTTTTCTATTTTTAACTGAAGAGTAAATTGGATGGATAAAATCCAACATTTAATAACTTTGTAGACAATTGAAACAAAGTATATAGCTACATGATGATCCCATACAAATACTGTTTCCATTTCATTTTGGATGAATCCATGGGTTGTTATTAGATTCAATACTTTATAGTTCTGATACGTTCCTGTTCTGGCTTCAGCTTGACTTCCCGAACTGTCCTGAAACTTTCTTGACTTCAGATATGAAGCCAAACATTCCTTCATGGATTCCACTTCAAAAGGTTGTTACTAATATCTGTTCTTCCCAAGCTTATATAATTGAAGATTGAGAAGTGTTCAGTTTTGAAGAGAGGGTCAGGAAACCAGTTTTATAGAATTAAAGAATGTCATAAGCTGGGGGAGTTGCCAAATCTTGTCAGACTAAGCTGCTCAAGTTAAATTGAACTCGACAAATTTTGCCCTGAGCTTGAGGAGTTGCCAAGTCTTTTCAGAGTGAACTCCTTGGAGCAAATTGCAATTACTCCTGCAAGAAGCTACAGCATATTACATTGCCAACAACACTCATCAGCCTATCTATACGAAGTTGTGGAGATTTGTAAAGAGTAGCAGTAGACGGTCATCTAAATGAGCTTTTACGGCTGATTATTGCAAAGCGCCTTGAATTTGAGGGGCTGCGAACTCTTCGTAGAGTGTGCTGGATCAGAACTTTTGTAATTGACAGCTGTGAGAGGCCACAAACTATGTCAGGTGTCGAAGAGTTGCAAGTATCAAAATATATGAGACTTCGGTATTGAGCAACGCGGTAAAACAGAATTCCACTCATAAGTTGAAGGTAATGATTTCAATACTCTTCTTCAACAGGCAATTGTAAATTAGTACAAATTTTACTTCATTTTAGATAAATATATAAAAAATTTAGTCCACTTTTATTTTTCATAATTAATTTCTGAGATGAAAATGATTTCTAAAGAAATTTTGTAAATGACAACTCTTTATTAATCTTTATAATTACATTTGCAAGATTGATGTTCATTATTAAATTTTAATCTTCAGTTTTGGTTTGTCATTTGTTATTGTATGGTAGGGAAGCATATCACTAAATATCATTTTAGTTAACTTTGCGCATCTATAAATTTTAAAATGGCATATTAGATTTTGGTAAGAAAAAATTGTTGTTTTTCTATGTGGCTTACCTGCTTATAGCTTTTATTCTATTTTCTAGGTAGTAATGGCACAGATTTGTTGTGCACACACCAGAGTCGAAAACTGGACATTTCAAAGTATTGACAATTACCTATTTAAAGATACCCCAATAACTGTGCACTACGACCACCTCAAAAATTGCCAATATTGATGCATAAATGTCCCAGCAGTCTGCCCTACGACTGTCAATAAATTAGACAACTCTTCTAATATGACTATAAATAAATTAGACAACTCTTTCAATTGAAACTGGAAAATTCAACTACTGGAAGTAGAAATGAGTCCTATTAGTTTATGTGAAATTTATTAATGAACTTTTAGTCATCATTTTATTCATTTATTTAATGAAAGTTGAATGAACAATAAATGATCACTATTGAAAATAAAAGTTAGAAATTAAAAAGTTGAACCACGAAACATCTGTTTTTTCCTAGTGTAATTCATGACAGCAATGTCTAATTATTGCTGCTGCTCGCGTTGATGCAGCTGGTTCTCAGCTATTCTATTTATTTGTTTTTAAAAAACTTTGTAATATTTATTTTCCTTTAATTTAAAAGATAATTTCTGAGAGGATGACTACCCTGACTTGTACTTATTTCTTATATAGCCTATCAATAATTGTGTGTAATGCATGCTAGGTCTTCCATTCTGCATCTTTCTTTATACCCACAACATACTCTTTCCTCATTATTTTATAGCTCAGAAGAGCATCTTCAACTTGGTAAGTTCTCATTTTATGTTGATCCATAGTTACCGTAGTAATTAACCATTCTCCTCGTTGCACATCAACTTTCCCCAAATGATTCCAGTAATACGCTGCAAATGATTGGCAACATTATCTTCAGGAAGTTCGTAGAAGGGGGCATTTCTGGGTACTGTCTGGGGTCTGACCAGTTGCGACTAGCAGGCCTTAACTACATGCCAACATGGAGCGTATTGAAGTTAATCACTTTCAACCTAGATGTCTTGAATTGGATGATGAGAGGTCTGGAAGCAATATAAAATAAAAGATAATACGAACTTTCCCAATTTTTTGAGGCAGATAAAATGTACAACACTTTACTCCTGAAGATTATGACAATTACAAAGTTCAATTCTAGTAAGTACTGAAAACCAGAAAATCCTGATACGGTTATTGTGGATAAGTGATGCTGGAAAAAGTATTTTTTTGAAGAGTTTTTAATTAGTTTTATTTGTTTTTATGGAAATAAGGAATGTGCAAAAATTTACATATTCCGAATTAATTTTCTTTATTTTTTTAGTTTTATTCCTTACCAAATAAAACCTGTCTAGATACATGCGTATCTAGTTTTCTTTCCTATTTTTTCTATGGCTATGTGTTGAGTATCATTTTTACACAAAGACAACGGCCAGGAATTTGCGTGTGCAACTTCCCCTCTTGGAAGATTGATGAGATCAATCTTAAGGTTCTTGAAGGCTAGGTCTCAACCGCTCGAATAGCTCAACGGAAGACAAATGTGAATTTGTTATCAAGGAGGCCTTTGTAGGTTCTTCTCTTAAGGGAAACTGCAAAACAAACTTTAGGATTCCACAATATCTCTTTTTTTATTCAATTTTCAGATTTAAGAAACGAAAACAATACTAATTTAAATTATTCTATTGAAAGCAACTTTGCAAGGAAGGTTAGAAAGAGTAAGGTAACAAGAAGATTGAAAGGAAATATTTGAAAGAAACCTAACAGACATATGCTAGTAATCACACCACCATGCGAATTAAATGACCAAGAAGATGAAAAACCCACACAAAAGAGATCAGATCATGTCACAATCTTCACCTGAATGGATGCAATCATCGACGGAATTCAAACAATGCAGATGTATGATAAGTCAAAACTCATCAGATCACGAAGCCACCCCAGATGCGCGCACATGTGAGACAAGTTAATCTTTAGGCACCAAAGAAAGATCTTCTCAAAGATTCGTCACAACAGAACAGTATGATACTAGCAAACACCAAATTAAGAGATCGCAGAATTGAAATCATCAAACAAACAATCAGCTCTTTGAAATAAAGAATGAGCAAATCACACATTCATAAATTTCGCATAGACAACAGAAAAATCACACCATGAATGAAGCACCAATTGTATATCTTGTATTAATGATTTAGTCGACCCTCATTACATCATTTTATTACAATTTATAGAGCTCTGCTCTTATTTTCGCAACTAGGGTTTCGCTGCAACTAAAACTTGGAAAGAAATCTAAACTAGAGATTGCATTAAAGAAACTACTACTAGAGCTGAACTACCCTAGCATGGAATTAAACCTCGTGCATTACAAAGATTTGCATGAATCAAGCATCAGATATCTCAAAAATGGGGCAAGAACTGCTACATGCACTTGATGATCTTCCTGTTTGTACCCTTCATCATTGGCCTTCGCTGCTCTAAGTAGTCATGACTGAAAGAGATCCCACAATCATGCCCAGATGAACCAAAGAAAGAAGCCCAGATGACTGAGGAGTGATCTATGAGAAAACTGGAGTTAACTCCCGGATGTGCCAAAAAAAATGCCCAAAACCCGACACTTGGTCCGAAAAAATCACCACCCAAAATTAACTAAGTGTTGTCTTTATCTCTACTACTTTGGACTTGTCAGAGTTGTCGGACTTGTCGTAGGCCGAAAACCCCCTATGGCCGAAAGGGCCAAAAATCCTATACTGCAAAATTGGCTAAGTACCAAAACTGAACTTTCTGCATACGGAAGTTTGACAGATTTCGGGCTGGGAGTTCACTAACTAGGAGGCACTTCTGGATGAGCTTTCTTGAACCTATGCACCACCTCCAACACCTCATCGAAGTCCGGCATCTTGATCCCCTAGAGAATCCCCTTCTGTCGATCCCCAAAATCTTTCAATTCCCTGGCAAAAGCCTTTACTTCTTCTTCACGAGGCAACATTTTCTGAATCTCCTCCCTCTGATAAAACATTTGCTGAAGATCCTCCTTTGACTTTACTCCCCGGAAAATACCCAAGTATTGATTGACAATATCATTCACCGGATGCATAGTCCTATCATCATCATCATCCTTGAACAGATCCAAATCTAACCCCTCAAATAACTCCTGTAATTTTTTTACAAATAGCATGCCATCATCCCTTCTTTTATTCAACCTTTTGAGCACCTTCTCAAATATGGCCAATGTCGATGTTATCTCCTGGATCCATTCTTCAAAGTTATCCAGTTCTTCTCCTTCATAAATCTTCATTAGCACCTGGAAGCGTTGGTTCCTTATCATTGTTAGCTCATCTAGTACCTTTTGCCAATTGAGGATGGTTTCTTCTACCCCATTCTCCTCACTCATGATCTCTACTAAGAAAGTTATTCCCACCAAAACACCTCGAAACGGCCTTAAAATCCTTCTGAGGGATAAGCTAGCAAACTGCTCAAAATCTAGCTTCCATTCAGCACAAGCCTGTACAAAAGAATGTGGAATGTCAGTGTCTATGTCCCCCTTCTTTTCCAAAATTGCTTGTAATGAGGCTTCGGGGTCATTTGAGTCAATTGGACCCACCGTCTTCAGAATAAATTTCTTCATTGCCTCATTCTGCGCTTCCAGAGCCTTTATCCTTTCCTCATCTTTACTCATGAAGCCCAGAGCATGCTTCAAACCAAACGTAGCCAAGGTTTTGCTACCTTCTCTGGTTAGTTCTCCCAAGTCCACTTCTTCTAATACATAATCTTCCGGAGTGATCTCCTTCATGCTGATATCCGTTGTAGGGACAACCACCTGTGCCTTCCACATTCCCGTCTGATCTTGCATTACATAGGACATTCTCCTTATTTGGGGAACTGGTGCGATTTGGTGGAAGGCGTGCCCCAATGCGGTCATATCAACCTCATCATCGGTTTATATTCTAACCCTCGGCTGCACCTCTTTAGTAAACCAAGTGGGCTTTGAGAACGCATTCAAAGGCTCATAGGGAGCGTCCAATGCAATAGAAGTCCCCACATGTTATGTCCTTATCTCTTCGGGAGCTTCATCATCTTCTACCTCCTGCTCATTCCCAATATCTTGTTCCGGCTCTCCCTCATCAGTCGTCTAATGCTCATCAGCTGTTTGCTCCTTAGTATCCATTTGAGGCCTATCTTCTTCTGTATGTAGCTCTTCTTCTGTAAGTGGTTCACCCTTGTCACCTTCCTTCTCAGATCCAATATGAATTCCTTCTCCCCCTTCTCCGCCGATGACTTCAACTTCTTTCTCTGGTTCCTGTGAGCTCTGGGGTATTGACTCCATATGAACTTGGGGAGGAATGTTGAGTGGGGGAGGTGTAGAAGATACGAGGAGGGTGGTTGAATGGACTGGTGGAGTCGGAGTTGGGAAGGGAACATGAGATGAAGAAGGCTGCTGAGACAACGTAGCATCTTGCACGGGAGTGGAAAGCAGGGTAGTGGGAAGCTCTTGAAGTGGAATGGTGGGAAGTGTGGAGGGGTGAGATGAAGGTAAAGGTGGAACAAACACATTCAAAGGTACCTATGCACTTATTTCCTCTTCTGAGGTGATCTTAATAGAAGAATCTTTCTTGGGCTCTACAATTCCCTCCTGGTCTTTGGCTATTTCAACATTACTCTGCCCTTGAGGTTCCTGTGGTAACTCTTCTCCTATGTCACTGAAAAGACTAGTGAACTGAATAGGAGCTTGTTGCTTGGCCTCTTTGAACCCATGCAAGCCTACAAAATCAGAGATGTTGAATTTGTCATCTACTAGGGCATCTAAATTCATTGGCTCTACCTGAGCAGCCCCTTCATCATCCTTAGGATCATCTTCCATTATCCTTCTTTTCTTTAGGAATCCCGTTGTTTGTGTCCTCCTACTAAGGGGCATTTCATCCAACACATCCTCATCGTCTTCTTCCAGTGTGTCCATCTATTTAGGAGTTGAGCCCGCCTTTCTTTTGTAAACATGGCCCTTGGTTACTCTGGTTGGTTTAGGTCCAACTATTTTGAACTTCGGTTTTCTTTCCGAGCTTGGAGAACCATGATCACTCGATGAAGGTGCCTCTGGTGGATATATACTCCTAGTCATCTTGGTTTTCACCCTTTTGGAGTGTGTAACCAGACCATATGCAATGAGGCGCTCATGCCGATAAACAGTCTCGGGCTTCAGAGGGGCAGCCCCTTTGAAGTGTGGTTTTAATATCTTCTCTCCTTGCTTCTTTTCCCGAGATGGTTTCTCAAGGAGTTGCTTCATAGGAAGTGGTTACATAGGATATGGACGAGCAACCCAAGACTTTGTAAGCTTGATCACATGTCGTTCTCTAAAGTCCATATTATCATTCTCATCCCAATCCACCTCTGCATTCAGAATGGCCCTAGTATATATCTTATTTGCATTATATATGGAGTCCAGGATTTTATCAAGATCAGCATCCAATGCCTTCTGCGGAATCTTTAATGAAAGGGTGCCCTATGCCAATTCTAGGCTCATCCGGCAATAGTCACAGATTCTCACCTCATAATCATCCATGAAATTAGCCTAATGGTCTTCAATATGCGGCTCATGGATATAGTACCCTCCCATTATGTGGCTATAAGTACCAATGGGATCAAAATGTGGCCTCACCAGGTTGTAGTTTGTCAGTGGGAATTCATCCCATTCCCCAACTAGTGACTTGCAGACTTTCATGTCTGGAACACAATGAGGACCAACTAAAATGGGAATTCTCCAGCAATGTTTCTTCTTATGCTTGATATGCTCGTGAGCATCAGACAATTGCCTGGCTATTTCCAGTAGAACTACCCTATCAAGAGGATATCTTGGGAGCTTCTTGGGTGCTAAGGTGCTTCCTGCAACCCGTATGTATGTGAATGTTGTGAACTAAATGAAAAATGCTCTAATTCCATTCACTTTGGCTGCTGCTTTTGTAGATAGCCTTTTAGCAAAGTCACCCTCAATGAAGCGGATGATTGCGAAGACGAAAGCATCATTAACTATCCTGAATTCTGGGTTGTTATGTGCTAGGAAATCCTTTCGCACCAGTTGAGGATACGGTGTGAATGGCCAAGTGTTTTTTTCCCCAATGTTATCGACCTTAGTCAACCCTGGATACACTGCCCTGGTGGCTAGTAAGTACACAACATAAGACGTCATGTAAAAGTGTGGATCTCTCTTTACCCGAATCAGTTGTTCATCCAACTGGTCGCTTAGAATAGAGGCCCAATTGAAACTTGCTTGTGTTTCTTTAATCTTTTGGATGAGGAAGATCATCTAGGTTTCCAGCTGATGGGACTTGGGTAGGCCATACACCCTGCTTATCATTGTGATAGCGGCCTGGATATCTTCTTTCATATAACCTCTCCTCATGTAAATTCTATCCAGCCTATTCTTGGGCAATGGCCGCATTAGGTTTTCATTGTTGACAATGTTGTGTGCCCTCTGGGTATCTTTGTTGTAAAATTCCATCCCCTTGTTTATATTGAAGTTGAAGAACTTGTCTACTCCCTTTGGCAGGTGGAAAACATCCTCGATGTTGTTAGGCCTCAAGTACAAGACTACCTCCCCAATGTTGTTTCTGACCATGCGCTCATCTGGCACATAGTGATTGGCCAGTGTGTTAATCAGCTCTGCCGATTGGATCGACACAGGGTGTGCTACAGCCTTCACCAAGGAACAGTGGACCAATGATGTGCAATCCTCTGAACGGCCCACCGGTTGAGCACACTTATTCAAATATGCATTCCAGCTTACATTCTCGATGTCAGTATCAGTTATTCCGGCGTGCAAGTCCATCACTTTAGAGGGCGGGTGGTATCCTTTAAATTGGTATTTCATCGTTGGTGATGCCAGTATCTTCTCAGCCATATCTGCAAAAGAGCATAGGACCTAAATCAGTAACATATTCAAAGAAAAGAAACTAGGAAAACACCACCATTCAGTAAAATCATGATTTCAAAACAAAAACCAGAGATTTTGGCCCTTTCGCCCTTTCGTACTTATCGGACATAGGAAATGCTGACAGGTCCGACAAGGCCGACAAGGCCGAAAGGACCACGACTTGGAGGCAACATAACCAACTGGAGGGGCAGAGACTTTCGGCGTTATTGGACCTCTTAAACCCCGACAAGCCTCAACGTCTGAAAAGGCCAAAAGGCCACAAGCCAGATGAGCGAAAAACAAAGTGCATCCTGTCAGCAGTTTTGGTGATATGCGATTGTTCAGTGTGCGAAAATGGCAAAAGGCCAACAACAACACTTAGGGAGAGCGAGAACAAGGTAGTAGTACTTCCTTCGGCATTTTCGGGGGAGAATGATGTTTCAGTGTGTGAAAACACCAAAACACCAACAACGTCAGCACTTCGAAGTTTTTCCATTTTGGCGGATGCTCTGCGACTTTTGGACCCCAAAGGTCCAAAGCTAGAGTTTTGGGCCAGACTTGAAAAATGAGTTCGATGGCGAGTTTAACCAAAAATTCACCTAGGGATGTGAGGTGACTACCTCGACAATCCCTGAGGCCGAAAAAGGCTGACCTAAAACAACCTACACCTACGACTCAAGCCGAAAAGACTGAAACACTAAACCCTAGACCCAAAACGAAGCAAGAAAACAAGAAACAAAAAAGGAAACAACAAGAAAAGAAAAAATGAAGGGGAGGAGACCACCTACCCAAAAGACGAAGAGCTCGGCGAAGAATAGCGAGGAAACGAGAGCCAAACAGAGCGAAAACAATGAGCGGCAAAAAAGAGAGCGAGCGGATGACGGAGGAGAAAATGCGCAAAGTGAGGGTCTGAAAAGACCTTCGCACCTTTTATAGGCAGTGTGAGACTGGTGATGTCATCACCCAGCTCAGCGGCCTTTCAGCCGTTTTGGATATTTTGGACATCCAGTAGGCCGAGAACACCGAAAGGCTGACTCCAGCGAGAGTTGGATTTTCGGCATCCACAACCCCCGACAAGGCCGAAAACACCGAAAGCTGCCATCGCTCCTTCTCTTCGCCTTCACACTTTGCGGACTACCCAAAGGTCGAAAAGGGCGACAAGGACAAAAGGCTAACAAGGCCGAAAAGGCCAACAAACCACAAAAAACTAAGGACACCAACCCTAAAGATGACAAAAACAAGGCAAGCAAAAAGTAGAAGGGGGGCCCCGAAGGCTAAAAGGGCCAAGAAAGGGGAGCGTGGTTGTGGGACCACAACAAATAGCCCAAACAAAGAAAGGAAAAAAGGAAACGCCCCATAGCTAGTCGATTCAAAGAAAGTCCCGATGTGCAATGAGCCAAGTACAAAGATTATTGGACAGATTAAGCCTTTTAACGTCACCAAGGTTGAGAAAACCATAATGTCTGCATCTAGTGTGTGTGAGTGAGTTCAATTTTCCTTGGGAAAGTCTCACCATGAGCTCCCCTCGATGATCAACCTCTTATTGCCAGATAAGTACCCATCAATAAAAAATCGGCCATAAGTCAATCTGACCTTGCTCTATTACCAGGCAGGCGTTCATAGCCCCAATAGAGGTTGTGAAAGTCACCCTTTTCTGACTACAGACGAGCTTTTAGTAGAAGTGCTTAGAGTTCATAGGAGGGCTCTTAGACTTGACCCGCTTTAAGCTTTAGGAAAATTCCTTTTGAGAGAACCCATCTATTAGAAAATTTTACTTTGTGTGAACTGCTTTGATGCTCCTTGTAGCTTTACAAAACACCTTCTGCAGCTCTTTCTTTTCTTTTTTCTTTGGAAAACTGGGGCAGCGTTTAGACTGTGCTGTCCTAGTCTTGAGCATCTCTTTGTTTATCTTATCTTTATGCATTCCTCCTTTCCATTTTCTTGCTCTCTATTTTTTTTAGTCTATTTTCCAGTCCGGGAAGGGTTCTGACTTTTAGGCTTTACTCGTGATTGTGGGCACCTCCTAGCACAAATTGGAATCTCACCTAGGAAAGCTCGTGGCTCAGAATTTTCCTTTTAAAATGTGTTCCAATGTTGAGGATGCTTCAATCAGGCATACACCCCAAGGAGTCTGAAAAGAAGCAATCTTTCTTCTGATCCCTATCCTTGGCTCACTGCGCGATAGAACTATCTCCATAGTTCAAGCCATGGGAAGCTTAACTTGAGGCCTGGGCTACCTAAATGGACTGCTAAGACTGAAATCACTGACCCTCCTACAAAAAAGGAAAAGACATGGATGATAAGACTGACCAAAACTTTAAAAAACAATATAGTACAAGAAAATATAGTAAAGTGCAAGGTACCACTCAAGTCCCGAAATAATGCTTTAGAAATTGGCCATTGATTGGTAACGGGACCAATTCTCCATCAAGAGAAGTAATTTGAAAGGTATTTTCGTCTAGAATTTCAGTGATTTGGAATGGGCCTATCCACAGACATTGAAATTTGGTGTGGCTGCCCAGTTTTTCTTTTGCTTTGTCCCACATTAGGACCAGATCAGAAATTCGGAAAGCTTTTATAGTTTCTCTTTTGTCAAACCATCACTTGACAATAGTCTGGTGTTTGGCTACATGTTTTAGGGCCATAGTTCATTTTTCTTCAAGGTTCCACAAATTCATAAGGCAAATCTACACCCGATCCTCACCCTTGATGTATTGATCCATAAATCTCAAGATTGGTATTTTCAAGTTCATTGGAAAGACGGGCTACAAGCCATACACTAACTGGTAGGGAGAGGTCCCTAAGGCATTCTTGATTCTTACCCAATCGGTCCATAGAGCATATTTCAATTGGCTATGCCAGTCTCTGGGATTGTCATCCAACAAGCGTTTGATTACCGTTGTTAGGTTCTTGTTGGTGGATTCAGCAACTCCGTTCCCTTGCGGGTAGTAATTGGATGAGAATTTAAGAATTACCTGGTTCTCAAAGGCCCATTGAATGAGGCTTGCGGATGAAAAGTAAGGAGCATTATCGCATACCAGGAAAAAGGGCATGCTGAACTTTGTGATGATGAACTCCTCCAGGAACTTGGTGATGACTTTTGAGGTACAAATTTTCATAACTTGTGCCTCTGTCCAGCGCGTACAGTAATCAGTTGCAGTCAAAATATATCGGTGGCCTGTTGAGGATGGGGGATTGATCATTCCCATGAAATCCAGCCCCCATTGGCAAATGGCCGTACCTCATACACCAGTTGTAAAGGCATCGCTGGGTGTCTTTCTCAAATGGCACTGGTTTGGAAAACATGGCAAGTACGCACATGTTTGTGAGCATCTTTGAACAGAGTTGGCCAGTAATAGCCAGATCTTAGTATCTGATGAGCTATAGCTTCTGCTGATCCATGTCCCGTATCATACTTATTGTGAAATTCTGTGAGAACTAACTCTGCTTCCGTCCAAACCAAACATCGTAGATATAACCCATCGTAATTGCGTTTGTAGAGCTTCCCATTCTTCAGCATGTATGAACTACTCTTATTCTTAAGTGCTCTCCATTGGGAACTATCCAATCCATTTGGACAACAGTTTTTTAGCAAGTAGTAGACTATGTCTTGATACCATACATCAGTGATTATTCCTTCACTGGTGTACACCTGGCACACCAATCCTTGTTCTGTTTCTGCCATCATCTTGGTGAGACCTTGACCTCTCACTAATTTCATCAGTTGTATCTCAATGTCGAACTCCTGCAATATTGCCATCCATTTGCCTCTTCGTTCCCCGAGTTCATTTTGCATTAGTAAAGTTTTGACTGCTGGATCTGGAACAATAGCAGCGACCTTGCTCCTTAGTATGTAATGTCTAAATTTCTTGACAACCTTGACCAAGGTGAAAGACTGTTTGTCTAAGTTAGGATATTTGAGCTCCGCATTCTTCAGTGGGCAGCTCATGAAAGCAATCGGCCTTTCATCTTCACCTTCTTTCTTCTGCATGAGGATCCCTGCACATGAATGTTCTAAAGTAAATGAGTAGACTTTGAACGGTAGGAGATAATCAGGGTTGACAAAAACTAGAGCAGTGGCGATAGATGTCTTGATTTCTTCGAATGCCTCTTTAGCCAGGGCATTCCATTCAATTTTAGCATCCTTTTTTAGCATATCGTTCAATGGACGTACTATCTCTGCAAAACCATTGATGAACTTCCTGATGAAGTTGATTTTCCCAAAAAAGGTTTTCAATTCCTTCCTACTGTTTGGTGGGACCAATTTGAGGATAGCTTCGACACTTTCAGGATCAATTGAGATACCTATCTTAGATATAATGTGTCCAAGGAGTTTTCCTTGAATCACCCCAAAAACACACTTCTTGGGATTCAAAGAAATCCCATAGCATCGACATCTCTTCAAAGCCTTTCGCAAATCTTCGATGTGGTCTGCCCAGTTCCTAGAGAAGACTGTGAGGTCGTCCATATATATCACATTGCACTTGTTGACCAGACCCTTGAATGCCTCATCCATAGCCCGTTGGAAAGTAGCTCCTGTGTTGATTAGACCGAATGACATATGGCGGTAGGTGAATGTTCCCCATTTTTTGGTGAAGGCTATTTTCAATCTTCTTCCTTCACCATGACTTGGTTGTACCTTGAGTAGCCATCCAGAAAGGACATCATTTGAGAACCATTGACTACTTGTAACACTTCATCCAGAGAAGGAAAAGGATAGTTGTCTTTCTAAGAAGATCTGTTTAGATTCCTAAAATACATGTAGAGCCGGACCTCTCCACTCTTCTTTCCTATGGGAACCAGGTTGGCTACCCAAGTTGAATGCTGAATGGGAAAAATTATCTTGGCATCAAGCAACTTTTGTACCTCCTTTTGAACTACTGGCTCGATCACGGGGTTGACTGGTCTCTGCCCCTGGCAGAAAGGTTTGGCATCTGGATTTAGCGGGATGTTGTGGACTATAACACTGGGATCATATGTTTTCAGATCTTCATAGCACCATGTTATGACATCCTTGTACTCGGTGAGTAGCTCAACCATCCGTTTCTTTTCTTCTGGTGTGCCTACCTTTCCCACACGAACCTCCCTGGGTTTGAGTTGTGTACCCAAGTTGTAGAGCTCTCAATCATCCCCACTTACTACTGGGGTTTTCCTTCTCTCTTGGGCGTGTTCATCTTTATCAAAAATTCTTTCTAGAGCGACCATGCCCTTCGAAATGGAGTTTGTTTTCAAGTTCAAAATCCCTAAGTCATCGGGCTCCTCTGTTTCACTTTCTTCTTCATCAATGCTCTACTCGTCAAAGATACTAACATTTATAATGAACTCGAGGATCTATTGATCATCCTGAAACACTTGGAAGTTTTTGATGTTATCAGGAACAGCTGGCATGGCTACAAGTTCTACAGAAAACCTTTTCAACTTGGACTTCTCTAGTGGTTGCAAGGAACTTGCAAATACTGCCAAGGTGTCAGCAACAACATTTCTTCTCCTTGGGACACTTCGAATGTTGAAGGTTTCAAAATCCTTGATTAATCCCAGACACGGTTGCGGTATGAAACCAATTGTTTATCCATACAGTAATACTGGCTCTTGATCTGTCTGACGATTAATTGTGAATCTCTTTCTACAACTATCGCTTTTACCTTCTTCTCGTGCATGAAAAGGAGACCTTGAACTAGAGCCTCATACTCGGCAACATTGTTGGTGCAGTAGAATTACAACCGATAGGCGGTGTAATATGATCCCCCATGAGGGTTTATTAACTCAATTCCTGCTCCTACTCCGAGCTTGCACTTGGAACCATCAAAATGGAGCTTCCAGACCGAATGATTCTTATTGAGAGATGTCTTAACTTGTGGTTCAGAGATCACTTCTGGTGGAGTTGTCTTGACTTGTGGCTCGTTAGGAGTTTGGGGTGGTGACAGGTCTTTGGTATCTGGGGCTTTAGATGTTCCTTTGTCAGGGAAATCCCTTCCTTTTTTTAATATGTCACTACGTCTCTTGCATGCTGGGGTGCATCAGACATCTGGCTTACTACCTGAACAATCACCTGTTGACAGTCCTGGCATGTAAATTCTGAATGGTTGGTCTAGTGGAGGCAACAGTAACTTGGTAACATAAGTATATTTGGGTCTGCGTCTCTGCCAAGGTGTCTCATGTTCTTTGTCATGCCTATCATGAATTCCATAAGAACTTCATCTGTAATCTGAGCATCTGCCAATCCTTGCATTGGACCACTATCAAAATCTTCTTCCCCTTTGAGGTGGAATGTAAAAGCTTTGTCAAAACGGTACACTCTCAAATCAGCTTGTGAGAACAAAACTTCATTTGGGGCATTATATTCAGTTATCATCTATTTGAGCTTAGGTTCTACATCAATTTTTATCTGATTGTTGAGCCCTTTGCATGGTAGCCAGAGTTGAGTAAAATCAGTGCAGAACCAACCCCTCAAAGATCATGTCCATTCCCAGCTGAGTAGCATGCCATAGGTCTCCGGGATATCTACCACATGAACATCAATGCAATCCTAGATTCTAGGGTCAGCCGTCAGTTGAATTGGCGTGTCCTTCAAAACCCCAATAACTTTGACTTATGTTTTATCAAGCTGAATTACCACTCGGTTAGTGGGCTGAGGATTTACTCCTAGCCTCCGGCATATGGACAATGGCATCACATTACATGAAGCACCGGAGTCAATTAAACAATTATGCAAGTTCTTTCCAAATATTTTGAGGCTAAGTAAGAATGGGGGACTTCTACCCTATCTTTGAACATGGTCAGCATTACCTCTGTTGCATTTACGTTAGACACATTGTTAGCACTACTACTAAGGGAGGCTGACTTGGGATGATCCAAGGTCTTTAGGAGGGCTTCCCTTTGAGCGGGACAACTGTGCAGCATATTGTACATTGACATATTGGTTCTAACCCTCTTTAGTTCCTCCACCGCACTATACCTTTTAATGCGGCCGGTTGATATGATGTTGTCTGGACATCAGTGGTATTAGGTCCCCTCAGTGGTGTAGGGTTATTGATGGCCCTTGGATCAGGTGGAGTGGGCTGCATACTTGGAGGGATACCATCCGTCAGGAGCTCTCTCCTACTTCTCAAGTTGTGGGTATTCCTGTTGTTGTTCTGGAAGGCATGGACCTCAGAATATTCCGGTTGGTTTTCTTGGTTGAATGGGAAAACAAACTCTTCCTCTGAAGCGTTGCTAACCGGAGTTTCATCCGAACTTGGATTGTATGACTCGAATGCCATGGTGTTGAAATGGGCCTAGGAACTCTCAGGATCCTAGGTTTGATTATCATACTCCCCCTATACTCAAAATCTGGTTGATGCATACTGGGACCTTGGGTGTAACTAGCCTTTGATGAGCTGAAGAAGTTGGTGTTATCCACGGGGATACTACCATTGTTTGGACGTGTATTCCAAGTCCTATTTTCCCTTTGTTGTCCAAACTATTTTTCTTGAGGGCCATTCCCATAACCTCCTCCACTGTTGTTATTATTGTTGTTGTAATTTCCATAACTACGATTATGATTCTGAGAGTAGGTATTCGGGACAACAGCTGGCTGTGGAGGGTTTCCTTGATTTGGAGTTGGGTTGAGCTTCATTCATGTGATTTCTCTAGTTAATTGGGACAACATCTTCTTCATAGCATCCAACTCATTGACTAGAGCTTGGTCTGGTTCATTTGGGACAACAACCTTTAGTTCACACAAGGCATCCCTATGTGTATCATACCCTGGATACGTGATAGTCAACAGTGGGGCAACAACATATGGAGTTGGTACTGGGTTGATCTTTGGGTTTTGGTGCATTGGTAATTGATTGTTTGCTGCGAAAGGACCAGTTGCAACTACGTTTGTCAATGTAGGTGGTACACCATAACCCCCTCCTACTTGCAGGTCCATTTGTTGAGTGAACAAGATAGCTTCGTTACACACTTTCTCCATAGTGTCGATGTCTCTTGGAGGCAATCTTTTCAGGAATATGGAAGTTAGTGGATCCAAGGCACGCAAGTATACTTGTATGGCAGCGCTGACTGGTACCATGTATGGAGCCTCAAGATTCTGATACATCTTGTGAAAATGGTGGCTGAACATGGCAATAGATTTGTTGAGGTCCTTTCTTACCAAGATGAACTAGTGATGGAGAGTTGCCAGATCCACATATATTTTGAATTGATTTAGGGACTTCATTTCAAAGTCTTGCCAGGTAGTAATGGATCCTCATGGAAAATTCAGATACCAATTATATGCAAATTCCCCCAGTGTGTAAGGGAAGAGGCGGCACACAGCATCTTGATGAGCAATCTCTTTCTGATTGCACAATTCTTTGAATGCGCAGACATGTTCTTCCACCGTCCTGGATTCTCCATAGATGAAGCGTGGAAAAAACTTCTCAGGATTTTTGGGTAGCTGGTGGAGCTATCCCTATATGTTTAACGGTGAACTTTGAGCATTTGCAAAAAATGCCATTGCAGCCGGTGGTGGCGGAGCAGCAGGCGGGGCAGCAATGGTTAGAATTAGAGGAAGATCTGGATGATCTGATGTATCCTCTCCATCCTTTGTTTTTCTACTGTGAGGTCTGCGAAACTCTATAAGTTCAAGGAACTCCCCTTTGTTGGGTGAAGATCTAAGGACTCATTGAACCCTCTCAGGAGAGAACGATCCAATATTCTAGGTTATCCCTTTCGAGGGCCCTCCTTCTAGTGCCACTTTTGTTGAGCATCATTTTTACACGAAGACAACCGCTAGGAATTTGCGTGAGCAACTTCCCCTCTTGGAAGATTGATGAGATCAATCTCAAGGTTCCTGAAGGCTAGGTCTCAACCACTCAGATAGCTCAACGGAAGACAAATGTGAATTTGTTATCAAGGAGGCCTTTGCTGGTTCTTCTCTTAAGGGAAACTGCAAAACAAATTTTAGGATTCCACAATATCTCTTTTTTGATTCAATTTTCAGATATAAGAAATGAAAACAATACTAATTTAAATTATTCTATTGAAAGCAACTTTGCAAGGAAGGTTAGAAAGAGTAAGGTAACAAGAAGATTGAAAGGAAATACTTGAAAGAAACCTAACAAACATATGCTAGCAATCACACTGGCTATGGGAATTAAATGACCAAGAAGATGAGAAACCCACACAAAAGAGATCAGATCATGTCACAATCTTCACCTGAATGGATGTAATCATCGACAGAATTCAAACAATGCAGATGTATGATAAGTCAAAACTCATCAGATCACGAAGACACCCAAGATGCGCGCACATGTGAGACAAGTTAATCTTTAGGCACCAAAGAAATATCTTCTCAGAGATTTGTCACAACAGAGTAGTATGATACTAGCAAAAACCAAATTAAGAGATCGCAGACTTGAAATCATCAAACAAACAATCAGCTCTTTGAAATAAAGAATGAGAAAATCACACATTCATAAATTTTGCATAGACAGTAGAAAAATCACACCATGAATGAAGCACCAATTGTATATCTTGTATTAATGATTTAGTCGACCCTCATTACATCATTTTATTACAATTTATAGAGCTCTGCTCTTATTTTTGCAGCTAGGGTTTCGCTGCAACTAAAACTTGGAAAGAAATCTAAACTAGAGATTGCATTAAAGAAACTACTGCTAAAGCTGAGCTAAACTACCCTAGCACAGAATTAAACCTCATGCATTACAAAGATTTGCATGAATCAAGCATCAGATATCTCAAAAATGGGGCCAGAACTATTGCATGCACTTGATGATCTTCCTGTTTGTACCCTTGGTCATTGGCCTTCGCTGCTCTAAGTAGTCCTGACTAAAAGAGATCCCACAATCATGCCCAGATGTACCAAAGAAAGAAGCCCAGATGACTGAGAAGTGATATCTGAGAAAACTGGAGTTAACTCCTGGACGTGCGAAAAAAAATGCCCAAAACCCAACACTTGGTTTGAAAAAATCATCACCCAAAATTGACTAAGTGTTGTCCTTATCTCTACTACTTTGGACTTGTCAGAGTTGTCGAACTTGTCACAGGCCGAAAACCCCCTATGGCTGAAAGGGCCGAAAATCCTATACTGCAAAATTGGCTAAGTACCAAAACTAAACTTTCTGCATACCGAAGTTTGATAGATTTCAGGCTAGAAGTTCACTAACTAGGAGGCACTTCTGGATGAGCTTTCTTGAACCTATGCACCACCTCCAACACCTCATCGAAGTCCGGCATCTTGATCCCCTAGAGAATCCCCTTCTGTCGATCCCCAAAATCTTTCCATTCCCTGGCAAATGCCTTTATTTCTTCTTCACGGGGTAGTATTTTCTGAATCTCCTCCCTCTGATAAAACATTTTCTGAAGATCCTCCTTTGACTTTACCCCCCTAAAAATACACAAGTATTGATTGACAATATCATTCACCGGGTGCATAGTCCTATCATCATCATCCTCGAAAAGATCCAAATCTAAACCCTCAAAGAACTCCTGTAATTCTTTTACAAATAGCATGCCATCATCCCTTCTTTCATTCAACCTTTTGAGCACCTTCTCAAATATGGCCAATGTTGATGTTATCTCCTGGATCCATTCTTCAAAGTTATCCAATTCTTCTCCTTCATAAATCTTCATTAGCACCTGGAAGCATTGCTTCCTTATCATTGTTAGCTCATCTAGTACCTTTTGCACATTGAGGATGGTTTCTTCTACCCCATTCTCCTCACTCATGATCTCTACTAAGAAAGTTATTCCCACCAAAACACCTCGAAATAGCCTTAAAATCCTTCTGAGGGATAAGCTAGTGAACTACTCAAAATCTAGCTTCCACTCAGCACAAGCCTGTACAAAAGAATGTGGAATGTCAGTGTCTATGTCCCCCTTCTTTTCCAAAATTGCCTGTAATGAGGCTTTGGGGTCATTTGAGTCAATTGGACCCACCATCTTCAGAATAAATTTCTTTATTGCCTCATTCTGCTCTTCCAGAGCCTTTATCCTTTCCTCATCTTTACTCATGAAGCCCAGAGTGTGCTTCAAACCCAATGTAGCCAAGGTTTCACTACCTTCTCTGGTTGGTTCTCCCAAGTCCACTTCATCTAATACATAATCTTTTGGAGTGATCTCCTTTGTGCTGATATCCGTTGTAGGGACAACCACTTGTGCCTTCCACCTTCCCATCTGATCTTGCGTTACATAGGACATTCTCCTTGTTTGGGGAACTGGTGCCATTTGGTGGAAGGCGTGCCCCAATGCGGTCATATCGACCTCATCATTGGTGTATATTCTAACGCTTGGCCGCACCTCTTTAGTAAACCAAGTGGGCTTTGAGAAAACATTAAAAGGCTCATAGGGAGTAGCCAATGCAGTAGAAGTCCCCACGTGTTCTGTCCTTATCTCTTTGGGAGCTTCATCATCTTCTACCTCCTGCTCATTCCCAATATCTTGTTTCGACTGTCCCTCATCAACTGTCTGATGCTCATCAGTTGTTTTCTCCTTAGTATCCATTTGAGGCCTATCTTCTTCTGTATGTAGCTCTTCTTCTGTAAGTGGTTCTCCCTTGTCACCTTCCTCCTCAGATCCAATATGAATTCCTTCTCCCCCTTCTCTACCGATGACTTCAACTTCTTTCTCTGGTTCCTGTGAGCTCTAGCATATTGACTCCATATGAACTTGGGGAGGAATGTTGAGTGGGGGAGGTGTAGAAGATACGAGGGGGGTGGTTGAATGGACTAGTGGAGTTGGAGTTGGGAACGGAACATGAGATGAAGGAGGCTACTAAGACAATGGAGCAGCTTGCATGGGAGTGGAAAGCGGGGTAGTGGGAAGCTCTTGAAGTGGAATGGTGGAAAGTGTGGAAGGGTGAGATGAAGGAAAAGGTGGAACAGATGCATTCAAAGGTACCTGTGCACTTATTTCCTCTTTCGAGATGATCTTAACAAAAGAATCTTTCTTGGGCTCTGCAATTCCCTCCTAGTCTTTGGCTATTTCAACATTACTCTGCCCTTGAGGTTCCTGTGGTAACTCTTCTCCTACGTCACTGAAAAGACTAGTGAACTAAATAGGAGCTTGTTGCTCGGCCTCTTTGAACGCATGCAAACCTGCAAAATTAGAGATGTTGAATTCATCATCTCCTAGGGCATCTAAATTCATTGGCTCTACGTGAGAAGCCCCTTCATCATCCTTTGGATCATCTTCCATTATCCTTCTTTTCTTTAGGAATACCGTCTTTTGTGTCCTCCTACTGAGGGGAATTTAATCCAACACATCCTCATCCTCTTCTTCTAGAGTGTCCATCTGTGTAGAAGTTGAGCCCACCTTTCTTTTGTAAACATTGCCCTTGGTTACTCCGGCTTGTTTAGGTCCAACTATTTTGAACTTCAATTTTCTTTCCGAGCTTGGAGAACCATGATCACTCGATGAAGGTGCCTCCAGTGGAGCAATACTCCCAGTCATCTTGGTTTTCACCCTTTTAGAGTGTGTAACGATACCATATGCAGTGGGGCACTCATGTTGATAAACAGTCTCAGGCTTCAAAGGGGCAGCCCCTTTGAAGTGTGGTTTTAATATCTTCTCTCCTTGCTTCTTTTCCCGAGATGGTTTCTCAGGCAGTTGCTTCATAGGAAGTGGTTGCATAGGATATGGATGAGCAACCCAAGACTTTGTAAGCTTGATCACATGTTGTGCTCTAAAGTCCATATTATCATTCTCATCCTGATCCATCTCTGCATTCAGAATGGCCCTAGTATATATCTTATCTACGTTATATACGGAGTCCAAGATTTTATCAGGATCAACATCCAATGCCTTCTGCAAAATCTTCAAAGAAAGGGCGCCCTATGCCAACTCTAGGCTCATTCGGCAATAGTCACAGATTCTCACCTCATAATCATCCACGCAATTAGCCCAATGGTCTTCAATATGCGGCTCATGGATATAGTGCCTTCCCATTATGTGGCTATAAGTACCAACGGGATCAAAATGTGGCCTCACCAGGCTGTAGTTTGTCAGTGGGAATTCATCCCATTCCCCAACTAGTGACTTGCAGACTTTCATGTCTAAAACACAATGAGGAGCAACTAAAATGGGAAAGCTCCAGCAATGTTTTTTCTTATGCTTGATATGCTCGTGAGCATCAGACAATTGCGTGACTATTTCCAGTAGAACTACCCTATAAGGATGATATCTTGGGAGCTTCTTGGGTGCTAAGGTGCTTCCTGCAACCCGTATCTATGTGAATGTTCTAAACTGAATGAAAAATGCTCCAATGGCCTTCACTTTGACCGCTGCTTCTGTAGATAGCCTTTTAGCAACGTCACGCTCAATGGAGCGGATGATTGCGAAGATGAAAGCATCATTAACTATCCTGAATTTTGGGCTGTTATGTTCTAGGAAATCCTTTCGCACCAGTTGAGGATATAGTATGAATGGCCAAGTGTTTTGTTCCCCAATGTTACCGACCTTAGTCAACCCTAGATACACTACCCTAGTGGCTAGTAAGTACACAACATAAGATGTCATGTAAAAGTGTGGATCTCTCTTTACCTGAATCAGCTATTCATCCATCTGGTCACTTAGAATAGAGGCCCAATCGAACCTTGGTTGTCTTTCTTTAATCTTTTGGAAGAGGAATATCATCTAGGTTTCCAGCTGATGGGACTTGGGCAGGCCATACACCCTGCTTATCATTGTGATAGCAGTCTGGATATCTTATTTCATATAACCTCTCGTCATGTCATTTCTATCCAGCCTGTTCTTGGGCAATGGTTGCATCAAGTATTCATTGTTGACAATGTTGTGTGCCCTCTAGGTATCTTTGTTGTAAAATTCCATCCCCTTGTTTATATTGAAGTTGAAGAACTTGTCTACTCCCTTTAGCAGGTGGAAAACATCCTCGATGTTGTCAAGCCTCAAGTCCAGGACTACCTCCCCAATGTTGTTTTTGACCATGCCCTCATCTGGCACATAGTGATTGGCCAGTGTGTTAATCAGCTCCGCCGATTGGATCGACATAGGGTGTGTTGCTGCGTTGACCAAGGAATAGTGGACCAATGACGTGCAATCCTCTAAACGACCCACCGGTTGAGCACACTTGTTCAGATATTTGTTCCAGCTTACATTCCTGATGTCAATATTGGTTATTCTGACATGCAAGTCCGTCACTTTAGAGGATGGGTGGTATCCTTTAAATTGGTAGTTCATCCCCGGTGATGCTAGTATCTTCTCAGCCATATCTGCAAAAGAGCACAGGACCTGAATCAGTAACACATTGAGAGAAAAGAAACTAGGAAAACACCACCATTCACTGAAATCATGATTTGAAAGCAAAAATCAGAGATTTTGGCCCTTTCGTACTTATCAGACATAGGAAATGCTGACAGGTCCGACAAGGCTGACAAGGCCAAAAGGACCACGACTTGGAGGCAACAGAACCAACTAGAGGGGCAGAGACTTTTGACGTTATCAGACCTCCAAAATCCCGACAAGCCTCAACGTCCGAAAAGGCCGAAAGGCTACAAGCCGGATGAGTGAAAAACAAAGTGCATCCTGTCGGCAGTTTCGGTGATATGCGATTCTTCGTTGTGCGAAAACATCGAAAGGTTGACAACAACACTTAGGGAGAGCGAGAACAAGGTAGCAGTGTTTCCTTCAGCATTTTCGGGGGAGAATGATGTTTCAGTGTGCGAAAACACCGAAACGCCAACAACATGAGCAATTCAAAGTTTTTCTGTTCTGGCGGATGCTCTGCGACTTTTGGACCCCAAAGGTCCGAAGCTAGGGTTTTGGGCCAGACTCAAAAAATGAGTCTGAGGGTGAGTTTGACCACAAACTCACCTAGGGATGTGAGGTGACTACCTCGACAATCCCTGAGGCCAAAAAAGACCGACTTAAAACAACCTACACCTACGACTCAAGCCGAAAAGACTAAAACACTAAACCCTAGACCCAAAATGAAGCAAGAAAATGAGAAACAAAAAAGGAAACAACAAGAAAAGAAAAAAAGGAGGGGAGGAGACCGCCTACCCAAAAGATGAAGAGCTCGACGAAGGCCAGCGAGGAAATGAGAGCCAAATAGAGTGAAAATGATGAGCGACGAAAAAGAGAGCGAGCGGATGACGAAGGAGCAAATGTGCAAAGTGAGGGTCTGAAAAGACCTTCGCACCTTTTATAGGCAGTGTGAGACTGGAGACATCATCACCCAGCCCGACGGCCTTTCGGCCATTTCGGACATCCGGTAGGCCGAGAACACTGAAAGGGCGACTCTAGCGAGAGTCGGACTTTCGACATCCACAACCCCCGACAAGGCCGAAAACACCAAAAGCCGCCATTGCTCCTCTTCACCTTCACACTTTGTGGACTACCCAAAGGCGGAAAAGGCCGACAAGGCCAAAAAGGCCAACAAACCACAAAAAACTAAGGACACCAACCCTAAAGACGACAAAAATAAGGCAAGCAAAAAGTAGAAGGGGGGCTCCTGAGGCCAAAAGGGCCAAGAAAGTGGAGCATTTTTGTGGGACCACAACATTATGAATTCTATATATTCAGCCATTTGTAATATTTTTTATATAGAGCTCCAATAAAAGTTGTATTTTCAGAATTTCTTCTTTTTTAAAATCTTCATTTGGTATCAGAGGATTAGGATTATGAAGTTTTTAGCATGATAAATAATTTGCAAATTCCAGAATTTGATGGACTTGATTACCAATATTGGTCAATCAAGATGAAGACCTTTTTAATAGCAAAAGATTTTTGGGAGATCGTTGAATCAGGATATAAAGTATCTGAGAATTGGGATGATCTCACACCTAATGAGAGGAGATTGAAGAAGGAAGCTGAGAAGAAGAATGCAATGGCTCTATTTCACATTCAAATGGCTCTTGAGAACAGTTTATTTCCCAAAATTGCTGATGCACACACAGCAAAAGATGCCTGGAAGACTCTAAAAGATGCTTACCATGGCAATGATCAGATCAAGGTTGTGAAGCTACAAACATTGAAAAGAGAATATGAGAATTTGAAGATGAAGGAAGGTGAGAATGTGGGAGATTTTTGTGTAAGAGTCAAGGATGTGGTTCATAAAATAGCAACTTTGGGTGAACCTATGAGCCAAGAGCATGTGATATAGAAGGTATTGAGAACTCTAACCCCAAAATGGAATACTGTAGCAATTATTATGGAAGAAAGTAAAAATTTAGCCACCTTGGAGTATGATGAGCTAGTTGGATCTCTCATATCACATGAGGATAGAATAAGGGACACTTCTACCAGCATTAGTGAGAAGGTTTTTTCTTCCCAATTGCAAATTTCAAAGAATGATGGTGCTAGCAGCAACAATAACAACCATAGAGGTTTAGGAAGGGGTTAAAGTCAGAACTTTTCAAGAGGAACTAGAGGAAGAGGAGCTCAAGGAGGAAGAGGCCAAGGTAAATTTGTTAAAAGAAACATTCAATGTTACCATTGCAATCGGTATGGACACTATGAGAAAGAGTGTAGGCTGAAATCAAGTAACAATAATGCAAATTATGCTCAACAAGATGAGGATCCTTCCTCAGGTAATTTATTTTTGTGTTATGGCAAAGCTGAAAATAATATGAGTGATGTTTGGTATTTGGATTCTGGGTGCTCTAACCATATGTCTGGTAACAAGGATATTTTTTCAAAGCTTGATGATGGCTATAGATCAAATATTACTCTTGGTAATAATAATACGGTGGAGGTTGCAACCAAAGGATCCATGGAAGTTCAGACAAAAGAAGGTATGAAAAGTGTTCAAGATATCTATTATACTCCAATATTGAAGCATAATTTATTGAGTGTTGGGTAGCTATGTGAGAAGAATTATAGAGTTTTATTTTAAAATATGAAATGTACTATCTATGATAAGAATCAGGGCAATAAAGTGATTACAGTTGTTCCTATGACAAAGAATAGGATGTTTCCCTTGAAGTTTGGTGAAAATGACAATCAGCTTGTGAATATGGCTTATGAGGATAAAAGTTGGTTGTGGTATCTCAGGTATGGTCATTTGAATTTTCATAGTTTGAAGATTCTAACATCAAATGCATTGGTTCTTGGATTGCCTAAGGTTGAAGAGCACAACAAAATTTGTGAAGGATGTGCAAAAGGGAAGCATGCAAGTGTTGATAAGTTGTCTATACTAAAGTATATGACTATAGATAGTGTTTTCATTATGGAAACAAAGTCATATAGAAGTTTGGAGTCAGCACACTAAGTATAAAGATCTGAATTTAGTTAAGTGTTGAAGACTAGACAACATACAGAGCACCAGAGACTCAGAGCATCAACGCATGTGTGTATAGATGAATTATGCCATGTGCCCTAGGATATATGTTGCAGACATGTTAGTGATGTTAAGTTGATGGATGCATGGTCTGATGATGAACGCAAGTGAAGTTATGCAATCGCTATTCGCATGTAGTAGTTTCTTGTGTTTGTTCAGCAGAGCCGATAGAGATTTTATTGGTTCATGAGTTGTGCCTATCTTTATGGTATGCGCCCTAGAAGTTAAGGTTGTTAGACATTACTTATGCTTAGTCTAAGAGCACACAAGTAGATATGAAAAGATGTGAAAGTTACAGTCATTTGAAGTTGCACAGCTAGTGTGTGCCAGCAAAAAATAGAGCATGGAGCTGACAGTGACTATTTTGGTTTGCGATTATAATTTAATGTTGTAATGTCTATACACCCATTGTATTTAGGTTGCCGACATATGTAAATGTATAATTGTAAGCACGCTTCAGCCAATTCATTTGGAAGCATTGTTTGTAATTATTTAAAGGGCCGACCTAATTATATGAGTGTATAAATATGAGATGTGCCCATTGTATTCGGTATGGAAGTTGTATGAAAGTCATGTGAAGTAGAGAAGAGGTATGCGAAGAAAGCATATGATGTATTAGAGCTTTGCTAGAGGTCAAAGCATCAGCGCACCAAAGGAACTGATCTGACAAGCAATGTCACAGCAACAGTTCACCTACAGAAATAGTGTGTATATGATCTCAGAAGGTTGTAGCCTTCATCATTTGAGCAGTGAGCTCTAGGACAGTAAGTCCACTCCCCTAATAGGAATCATTGTAAAAGACTCCTAACAGGGTCTGACCCTTAACAAGGTCTATTGTACTTAAAGCATTGTAAAGCTACTCTTAATAGGGTAAAGGATCTTCTAAAAAGGATCACAATACACTAGTGTAGAATATTAGTGGGTATCAAGTCCCACCGGGGTTTTTACATATTTGGGTTTCCCCATAACCATATTGGTGTCATGTGTTGATTTCATGTTTCATGTTTATGTGAATGTTTAATTCAGTACTTAAGCATTTATAATTCAGTATTCAGATTAAAGTGAAAATTTAAATTACAATGAACAATGATTCACCCCCCGCCCCCCTCAGTGTTCTCATTCCTAACAATTGGTATTAGAGATCTGGTCCTCAGCAAAGAAATTTAACCACTTGAGGAGATCATGGACAAAAAAGATATGAAACATCTGAAGAAGAATCTTGAAGCAGCTCTTGAAGACATGGACAATTCAGAAAGGGAAATTGAAAAACTAAAAGAAAAAGTCAGTGATGCTCAATTCGTTATCAAGAAACTAAGAAAAGATTTGAAAGGACACTCTAACAGTGATCTTGAAGAAAAAGTCAAGAATTTGAATGAAGAAAATGCATCCTTATTGAGTCAGCTTGAAGAACTTGATGACAAACTGATGAATAATCAAGATGTATACAATGAACAAGTAAAGGAGAACCTTCAACTCAATGAAGAGTTAAGGGAAGCAGATTTGGAAATCTTGGATCTGAAGAATTGCAAAGTAAGATTGGAATCTGAATTGAAAGATGCAAAGAACCACATTGATAAATTGCACACCAGTTCTGATTTAATAGAATCTCAGTTGTGTTAGGGATTTTTCTTGCATGAACCAAATGTTTTAATGATTACTTGATACTATGCTTTTTGAGACTAACTCAAACAAGAGAAAGACCTAATTGCTTAGGATTGGATAAGATCCTCCTTCATTTTTGAGTTCCACAGGACTTAGGCAGGTATTACCTTTGACAGGTTATTGTATTTCAAGTAAACTTTGATTTAGTGGATTAAATCTTCACTGCTCTGTTGTTAATTTTCAGGTTCACGGTCAATAGAAAATTATCACTCTACATAGAACCCATAATATCCTAAAACAGAGGACTAGAATGGAAACCATAAGTGTCAAAGTATGGAGCAGTGGTATAAGGATGTTCATCCTTCTTCCTTTTAAGGAGGGGAAACCTAAATGATTCTCTCTTCAAGGAATCAAGAAATCTAAACTGTAAACCTTAGGTATAGTCCAATCTATTTTATGCAATAGACATAAAATGAAAAATATGCTGGTATTGATATGAAATTTTCAATTTTCCATCTTTTAAAGATATGAAAGGTAAGATCATAGGAAACAAACAATAAACCAGTGCCTTATTCAATGGGCAAAAGAAATCCAAATGTAAATCAACCAGATAATTTTAAAAGAAATACAAAAGTATGCCTCACATACTAGCTGCAAATCCAAATAGGATGCCTTACAAACTATTCTGTTAACCACACACTGTTATCATCAACAATCCCTACAAATATATCTACTCTTAAAGAAGAACCATGAGAATTTTAATTCTTTCCTTGAAAGAAATTCACAATCAATCAAGCAAGCTGCTTTACAACTGGTATCTTTTAAATGCCTAACATATAAAACATACAAGAGTACAACATAAAAGTAAAGAGACAACAACAAGGTATGGCAGAAGTTGCAGTGTATTTGTATTAAAATTAACTTGCCAATTACATTCAAAAATCAATTGCTCAGAAAGTCAGACAAAAAATTTACAAGTCTACTTCAAAGCAATTATGTTCAATTTTTCTATTATCTTCCAACCTCTCAAAAATAAGTCTACAACTCTATTTATACATTTATGTTTCAACCATCTTGGAATTCTCTTATCAATGAGAATGCAACAAGCTTCAGATGGTTGAAAACCCTAACCCTAAAAGCATAAGAGACAAATCAGAAAAGACAAAATACAATGTTCCCTCAGGTGGTGGAAAGACAAAACTTTTTTGGATTGTTCTGCATCCTGGATTGCTTGATAACTGACACCTTTGTTTGAAAGTCTTCATGATAGCTCCTTAGTTTTTATGAGATATCGTGACCACCATTTCAGGCTAACCTACACCATTCTTAATGATAGCTTATCATACCTATATTCTAGGCTTAGGTGTTAGATACTTCGGATGTCTTCTTCACTCATCATCCAAAATATCTAAGTCAACTGTGGCAGATTTAGCTTTCTTTGGCTTTGTCAATTCATCCCATGCAGTTTCTTCATCCTCTGAAGGCCAATTAAATTTCTGAACAAGTTGCAACTATGCCTTCTGTCTCTCCCACCCGGCATCGGTTGTGGCTTTGACATTTGTAACAAATTTGGTGAGATCTGTCTCTGCCTTTATTGCTTCATCTAGAGTTTTATTGAAGCTCTCCATGTCCACATTATTGTCCTCACCTAAAAATGCCTCTTTCCTAGGTAGTAGAAGATCAGCATCCGATCTCCATTGATCAAGACTTTTAATGGCTCCATCTTCATTCAAAATTGGGGGGATAAATTTATTGGAGGAGCAGCTAAGCATGGCTATCTTAGCCTCAATTAGATTTGCCTTACATTTGAAAAGTGGTAATATGGCCTTTACTCTGTCAATCTCCTCACAAACCCTCACAACTGTCTCTGGAATAATACTGCTCAAAGATTGAGCCAAAATCAATCTCTCAAAAAGGGGCGCCCTGACAGACCAAGTTGTATGGAAACCACTTAAAAATTGCACATAGTTATTTACTTCCTACTGCAATTCTAGCAACTTGCCATAAGCATTAAAAACCAGGTCAAATTTATCCTTAATTATATTCAATCTGTGCTGTAAAATATTTAAAAGGGCCTATAATATGGCCTCATTCTTTTCTTCATTAATTTTTTTCAGCTATGCTGCCACCTCTTCTTCTGTCATTGCTTGTACTATGGGTTTCTCTGGAGGTGCAGGGGCTACTGCAGGAACACTAACTAGTTGTTCTTCTAAATCATTTGCTGGTTTTTCCAGTGCTATGTTCCTCATTATTACTAAATCTCTATCCTTCACAGGAGTACTATAATCTTCTAAAAGATCACCATACCTCTTTGATAGTTGCTTAGTTTTGTCCTCATTTAAGTTAGCAAATTGGGTCAATACCTGAGAAATTTCTAGGTCCCCTGTATTGTGGATTGACCACACAATTTTATCTCCCTCCATTTGTTCTTTCACATTCAAAATTTGTGGCTTTCTGTCTTTAGGATAAAGACTCCACATGGCCAAAGCCTGATTTTTTGGGCTATACCCAAACCCTCTTATTATATACCCTACTTGGGTTTCTGAAGAAAAAGTGACATCTTCTTGTCTCTTTATTTGGTCAATTATAAAATCAGAATATAGACTCCACCAAGGTACCAGTAGCATATTGCTCTGTTTTACCAATTTTCTAGCCTCATCTAGAGTAAAGTTATCTACCTCTGGGTCATATTCTTTCAATTGCTGCAATGCCTCATTTGGTACTTGACCCTCCTCAGTTATCTATACACTTGAGGCCATCTATTGTTGTTTATGCCACATTAAAAAACTTTTAAATTCTTCTGAATTGACAAAATTGTCTTCATTCAGGAATGCATCCTGCTAAATTATTCTTTCATCTTGGCCAAGGGCCAAAGGTAACTCAACATTTTCAACTTCAAGTTTTCTCTTTCTTTTTTCCTCTCTCACCTTCTTTCTTATTAGGTGGTGATGTTCACTGGTCCCTGTATAGAGGGCACTCACTCTCATTTATCTTCTCAGAAGGCTCTCCAACCATTAATTTCTATTTTTTCTTCAGGGGCTCATTAGTATCCTTAGAGCTAGGCAGCTCACTAAGGTCAACATTCTCCTTTTCTTCTTCAGACCCTTCAGCCATTGGTTGTTCTATAGGGCGTGGGCTATATATGGGATAGCCACCATCACTATCATCATCACATTCTAATTTAGAATGGGCCTTCTTTCCCTGTTTAGTCTTATCAAACTGGTCTTGCATGGACCTCATCAGTGTGTGAAATTGAGCCATCATTTTCTCAAGTCTTTGAAAGTACGGTAGAGTGGGAAAGAATCCCCCAAATACCAGTCCTTGACTTCTCAATTGATTCTCAGCACCATACAATGTTTGCAATTGATGGATTCTCTTCTCCACCTCATTATCCTCAATGATATTTGTAATCACATCTTCCTCAGGGTACTCCTCATGCTGCCTATTGAAGGGAATACTAGGCATGTAATATTGCCTAGCAGCAGCTATAAAACCCTCTGTATCCACGTATCTATATGATGCTACAAACATGTGGTAACCCTCCAACCAATCATTAACTCTGTTGAGAGCTCCTTTTCCAATTGTAAGATAATGCACCCTGAAGTGCCTTGCAGTAAAAGTCCCTTTCCTGTGGGAAGCTAGGTGTTCTTTATCTGTTAACATAAGCTACCATATAAACTCAAGAAAATTAATTCTTGGTGGAACATAAAATGGGAGATGTGGAGGCTGAGGGCATCCATAAACCCTAATCATTGTGTAACCACTTTCATAGTAGATATCTCCCCAATTGTGGCCCTTGGTCCACTTATCAGTAAATTGTTTGGGTCTCACCAATTGTAAGACTTTAGTGGATAACCTTGTGCAGTTTACACCCAAACTTTGGAGAATTGGATATACAATCTAGTTCTCAAATGCACCAAAATCACGCCTAGGGAAAGTAGGGCTCCAAATTCCCAACCAAAACTACACTGGGTTAGGCTCCCCATTCCAAGTCATCTGAGGCTTGATATCTTGCAGGTTGATGAGATTATAATTATGATGCACAATAAGGTGCATCAACAAAGAGTAGTGCATGAATTTGGGTGCAGTGCTGGATGCAAATTTCTTCAAACAGAGTAAACCCTCATGCATTTTGTTTATTATGTAACCAATATAATCATATCCTCTATTCACCAGATGATTATGTGAATCCATAAACAGCACTAAAATATTAGAGGTAATCCTCTCTGGACTAGCATCAACTCCCAAGACCTGGCATATCCCATATGCAATATATTTCATGTAAAACTTGAGGTCTTTGTACTGATATGGAATAGGTTCGGCCATAGATGCAATATAATTTTTGTTCTCCTTTGGCATATGGCCGATGCAATATAATTTTTGTTCTCCTTTGGCATATGGCTCTTAATCTCCTTGGAAACTAACACAACCTCTCTAACATATCTATTGGCCTGAGCTTTTAGGTCAATTTTTGTAGCCATTGGAATTTGGATTCCGAATGCCTTCATGAATGAATTTCGGTCTAGGGTTACAAGGGGAGAACCATCCTCCTTTCTAATAGTCCTCGATAAGGGATCATAGCATCGAGACAGCGCAAGTAATGCGTCTACGTCTAAAAAGACCTCAAGAACAATCAATTTTGCCAACCCTGATGTCCAAGGGTTTGAGACCGGTAAAACACTATCGTGATTTTTATAAAAATATGAAAATAGGCACATGCCTGTGATTTCTGGAGTCTTAGCATCTCTGCAATAAGCTAAATCATCCATGAAATAATCATCACTAACCTTCTTATTCTTAGATGAACTTGGCAAGAGGGCGAGGAATTCATCTGAAAAGCTCTCTTTCACTTTCTGTTTCGACCCTCCGCTACTAGAGGTTCCGCTTGCTGTTCCTTGACTCATCCTGACTGTAATTCTGCAAATTCTTTGAAAAATTACTGGTTGCACTATAAGTCTGGAAAGCTCAGAAAACCTAGCGCTTTGTACTTCTTCGATATGCTCCATAATTCTCAAATGAGTAGCTTCTAATTGTTTTATTCTGCAAAGTTGAATGCGCCACCATTTTCTGACATCTACAGCTACCAAAAGGTCAATTCTGCCATTACTGCACATGAACAGGGCTTCAATTTACTAGTTGTAGCTCAAAAAATTTAAATTCAAACATTCAGTGACCTAGCGACTGAAGAAAAAGTGTCATAGTCATTTTATAATATTGGCGCCTTAGAAAAGTTTCTGAGATCTGGCGACTAAGAGGGCTTCTCGTAGTCACAGAAAGATCTTCCACTTTATGAATTCATTACGAGACTAAGCGACCACAAATTTTTGATCTAGAGACTCAGCGACTATAGTCGATTTACTTTTGATTTTTCATTTGGAGATTACCCAACTATAGTCTATTTCTTAGTCACAGGTGAAATATTTCTCATTATGAGATCTGGCGACAATAGACAAGCTCTAAGTCGCGGAACACTGTTGACTCTTCAAACTTCTTTCTGAGATATCCCGACCTGGCAATTTGGAGATTTGGCAACTGAAGGAAAGAAATCTTAATTTATCTTATCTGGAGATCTGGCGACTATAGCTTCCTTATAGTCGTGGAAACTTTATTAATCCTTTAAAAACATTCAACGATCACTCGAGCTGGAGATCTAGCGACTAGCTTGAAGTCTCCTAATCGCTAAAGCTTTTGACTTTTCAACTTTTATTCTGAGATCTCGAGACTGCCATTGATCCTTTTCTTCATTCCATCCTACGGTCCATATTAAGTCATGAGAGATTTTCTTAACTAACTGTTTGATTCAGTGACCCAGAGATAACCATTTCGCTGAATTGCTGGATGTTTAACCTTTGACCGTCACGAACTTGAGACTTCAAAACTATACAGTCGCTGGACCGTTGAATGTACACATAACCGCTGGGCTTTAAACATTATACTCAACCTTAACTCAGCCTGGGAAAATCTGGAGACTTGGCAACAAAAGGAATTCGCTGAGTCTCATAATCTTTCTCTAAACTGGGGTTAAATCCCGACAACATATGACTGAAGCAGTTTCTAAGTCGTGAAATATTTTATCTAACCATGGTTACATTTGGAGACCTAGAGAAAACCTCAATTCTCAGAGTCGATGAAAGATTTCTTAAATCATAGTTTAGTTCTGAGATTACACCCCATCCGTCGATTAAATCCTCATCTTATGGTTTATATTAAATCTCACAATCCTTTATCACTTAACTGCTGGATCTGGAGATTTGGAGACAACTGCGTCGGTGAATCACTGACCGGCTAGAGGATAACCGCCATCTTTGGGAGATTACACGACCAAAGAGAAAATCATAATCGCTAAATGAAACATCACTTTAATAAATTATTCTGAGATCACCCAACCAAAGGTAATTTCTATCTAGAGACCACGCGACTATAGTTCATTTCTTATAAAATTTGTCACAGCAGTCGCTAGATCTTGAGACAAACATTTTGAGACTTGGAGACTAAAAAGCAATCGCTAAGTCATTTGATAATAAGGAATATTCCAAAGTGCTTCTGAGATCGGGCGACTAAGGCATTCTGACAATCGCTAGATATGAGGGCATATTCTGACTTATTTAGGAGACTAAGCAACTAACTGAGAAAATTAATAGTGCACATGCTTATATCATTGCTTAAAAGACCTGATAAAGTAATAGAGAATTAGAAAGCTAACATCCACAACTAGGGTTTTTGACTTTACAGGGTAAAGGGTCTGAAACTTAGGGTTACTCACCTAGGGCTTAAAAATTTGGCAAGAGAGACCAGACAAAAACTCAAAATTTCGACTATGAAAAGACTAAAACCAGAAATACTAGCAATAGTGGCTCTATCTGAGGATGTGGAAATGCAAGTTTGAACAAGAACCACAAATCTCTGGGACACAGACCAAAAAACTACACTAACCTAGAATTGGGAAAGAAACACACAGGCTAAAGAAACACACCTATACAGAATTTTAAAAAATAGACATATGCATGAGAATCAAAACTTAATTGAAGGAAGGCTTCAAAAATTGCCCATGCATAGGCAATTCAAAAACTTCATCATCCATATTTTTCAACAAGTAGGAGTCTTTCCCAAAACTTTCATGAATCACAAAGGGACCAAGCCATAATGATTCAAACTTTTTATGCTTCACTTTATCTTCTGCTCTCACATTTCATTGAAGCACTAAGTCATCTGCTTTGAATTTTCTGGTAGTTGCTCTCTTTTCAAATAAATACTTCATTTTTTGTTGCAATTTGATTTTTCTCTTTTGACTCTCCCTTCTTAACTCATCTAACTCAGTTAATTGCATGATCCTATCCTGCATTGGTTCTGAAACATCTAATTCTTCATCCTGAATAAATTTATAAATAGGAAGCAAGTTGTTTATGGGAAATCTTGCCTGTAAACCATAAAAAAGCTCAAAGGGAGACTTCCCAGTAGCTTTCTTCACTGTAATCCTATCTACCCATAAGGCCAATTTCAACTTTGAGTGCCAAGCTCTCTTATTTTTCTCAAATGTTTTCTTCAAGATTGTCAGAATGCTTTTGTTACTAGATTTAGCTTGTCCATTTGATTGAGGATGATAAGGAGATGAATAAGAGGTCATGATTCCATTGTCTTTACAAAACTCCTTGAACTCATCTGATCTGAAACACATTGCATTATCTATGATCAATTTCATGGGGACACCATATCTGGTCAAAATGTTTTCAAGTAAGAAATCAATAACAATTTTACTTGTTGCCTTCTTTGTGGGAGTGGCCTCTATTGACTTTGTGAAATAGTCAGTTTCAACAAGTATATAACTGTGTCCTCCACTAGATTTATCAACAAATTCTCCTATGAAATCCATTCCCCACATGGAAAATGGTGCCTCAGTAGTTATTGGGTTCAACAATAGTGCTCCTAAGTATTTTAATTTGGAAGCAAATTTCTGACAGGCTTCACATTTTTTAACAAACTGAAATGAATCTTTAAATAATGTAGGCCAAAAATACCTAGCCCTCAACATCTTATGGGCAGTAGTCTTTGCTGAATAATGACCCCCACAAACACCAGCATGCATTTCATTCAAAACCTTCTCTGCTTGACACTTATCAAGGCAAAACAACAAGACTCCATCTTTGTTTTTCCAATACAAGGCCCCTTGTATTAATATATATTTCTAATCTTGCAACATTAAAGATCTCTTTTGGTTATCTGTCATATGTTCTGGACATTTGGTATTCTTAATGAAATATACAATATCAGTATAATCTGGTTGCAACTCAATACTTGTTACTGTCATATCCTGAGTTCCTTCACTATTGACTTGGACTAAATCTATATTTTCTTCAGTCATTAGTTTTTCCAGGCCTTGTCCTCTTACCAACTTGGTGATATGGATTTCTAAATTGAATTCTTGAATCCTGGTAATCCACTTGCATCTCTTACCAGTAACCTCAGACTGTGTGAGGACATCTTTTACTGCTGCATGAGGGACATATGCAATGACCTTAGCACAAACAAGATAAGGCCTGAAGGATTTTACTATTTTTACCAATGCATAGGCCTATTTCTCCATCATCTCATAGTTTAGTTCAGCAACCTGCAAGGATTTACTAAAAAATGCAATTGTGTGCTCAAAACCTTCTTCATCCTTTTGTAATAGTACAACATCAATAGTGTGAAATGATAAAAAAGAGAAGAGTAAGAATGGCTTAGTATAATTAGGATATCTTAGTACAGTTGCTTGTTGGACTACTTTAATTTTATCAAATGCACCTTGAGCTTCTGTAGTCCATTGAAACTTGACATCTTTCTCGAGCAATTTCACTATGGGTTTGACAATTTTAGAAAAATTTACAATGAATCTCCTGACAAAATTGCTCTTTCCTAAAAAGGATTGCACACCTTTAAGATTTTTGGGTGCAGAGACTTTCTTGATAGCTTCAACTCTTTCTGGATCAATTCTAATTCCTTTCTTTGATACTATGTGTCCCAACAACTTTCCCTCTTTGACTGCAAAGTTACACTTTTTAGGGTTTAAAGACACTATATTCTAAAGCTTTGACAAAAAAATTTCTAGATGTGAGAAATGATCAATAGCACATTTAGATTAGGCAGTCAGGTCATCCTGGTACACAACCATAAACAAGTCTATATATTCTTTGAAAGCAACATCCATGGCTCTTTGAAAAGTTGCTCCAGCATTTCTGAGACCAAATGACATTCTGACATATACATAGGTTCCCCAAGGTGTTGTAAATGTTGTTTTGAATTGTTCAGATTCCTTGACTAATACTTGATTATACCCAGAGAAACCATCCATCATGGACACTAATCCACATCCAGTGACCTTATGCAACATTGCTTCCATGTAGAGCAGAGAATAGTTATCCTTTAATGATGCAACATTTAAATTTCTAAAGTCCACACACAACCTGATATCCCCATTTTTCTTTCTGACTGGGACTAGGTTAGATACCCAAGTCGAATGCCTTATAGGCTGGATTATTCCTGCATCACTTAACTTGATTAGTTCATGTTGCATTTTGGGAGCTAATAGGGGATTGATTGGTCTTTGCTTCTATCTAAATGGTTTAACCTCATCCTTCAATGGGATTTCATGTTGGAACAGATCTTCCCTATAAGCTTTTAAGTCATCATATGACCATGCAAAGACATGCTTATACCTTCTTAACAATTTAATCAGGTTAGTCCTTATGTGAGAATCTAGCCCCTTCCCAATGTAAACCTTTGGAGGGGCACTGTGTGACCCTAAATTTATTTCATCTAAATCCTCAATTTTGGCACTACTTGTTTTTAACATATAATCATCTTCATTTGTGTACAAAGCTTTCAATTCTGTCAGACCTTAAGGGATATGATTTGAACTCAAATGGATAATTTCATTCCCCAAAACCATGTCCTTACCATCTATCTCTTCAACCAAAGCATTACAATCTATGAGTTGATCTTCATAAAGGTCAAGAAAGTGGATAAACTTTAAGATGTCGAGGTCATCTTCAAAAACTTGCCAGTTATAGATATTGTCTGGGACTACTGGCCTACTCTTGATTTCTACTATTGATACCCCAAACAAAGTTGAATCATCTTTCTTCAAAGCAACATTGGCAAAAAAATCAGCCATTATGTTCTTGGATCTTTCTACCCAATTAATGTTAAAAGCATCAAAAAGCTCAATCTGATCCCAAATAGCATGCTTATACATCTTTAGTCTATCATTTTTTATTGCATATTTGGACCTTAATTGTGCAACCACGAGTTCAGAATCACCATACACACTTAAACATTTTATTCCATGCCTCAAAGCAATATTCAATCCTAAAGACAATGCTTCATATTCTGCAGTATTATTTGTGCATTGAAAAGTCAACAGGAATGAATACTTGAAAGTGGTACCTGATGGAGATATGAATAAAACTCCAGCGCCAGAACCTTCCTTTGAACAGGCTCCATCAAAGTACATTTGCCATAATCCTTCTTGCTGTTTTTTTAGTTCTGCCACCAATGGATCTACTTCTTCCACTGGTGGAATAGTCTCTTCTAATCTGAAATTCTCCATTTCAACATCCACACAACAATTTAAATGATCATCATTTATTTCAGTCATATGTGGAGCTCTATTTTCTCTAGAAACCTTGACATTATCACCATCAATGTTAAAGGTTGCAAAAGACAAATCACACTGTATACTGCCTCCCATTGAAGCACTCCATTTTCTTGACACCAACATTCCATACTAGGGTGGAATGTCAACCACTAATACACTCATAGTTAGCAACATACCAGGATATGCTTCAAGTCTATAGGGTAATGCTTTTATAGTGCCAATCACTGGCACTTCTCTGGAATCCATAGCTTGACACCTTCCATGAGGTGTATCAACTTTCAAACCTAAAGATTTCATAATTTCTACTAGCATGACAGTGTTAGAGGCTCCAGAATCTATCATACAATTCTTGAGATGTTTTTCATTTAAAATCAAAGTTAGAAAGAAAGGATCATTTGTTCCAAGTACAGTATGAACAACATTTGTATCTAAATAGATTTGAGGGATCTCTGAAATAATCTCTCCATTTTGGTTTGTATTGACATCTTCAGAAACCTTTATTTTCTTAGATTGGTCATGGTTTTGAGTGTCAATGTTATTAACACCATTTACCCAACTTAGAGCCTTCTCTTTATGTTCCTCTATTCTCATCATTTCTAATAAAGGGACCTTGGCAGTGATTTGTGACAATAATTTACTCATTTCAACGGGAACATACTTTGAGTCTGTAACATCTTTCTTAATGACAACGATCTCTTTATTTTCTTCATGTGTAATCAGATTAGGACTATCTTTGCTCTGAATCTTTACTTCCTTTTGCAAAGAGGATACGGTATCTACAAGAGGCTTGGTTTTTACTTTTTAAGCAACCATTGGCTTAGTGAAAGTGACATTTTTCTTCACTTTGGTCTTGTTGACAATTTCAATAGCCTTTTGCTTATCTTGGACTTGTTTTTCATCCTTTTCTATTTTCTTGATGAAAATTCCAGCAGGCCTACCACTTGGACTACCTACCACTCTATTCCTTATGTTGTAATTGCTTTTAGCTTGAGTCACCATGTCTGCTATTATCAGAGAAATTTCTTCATCAGATGGTCTCCTTAGAACAATAGATTCTTCATCTTTTGAGGTGTTATACTGAACATTATCCAAATGACTATCTTCTTCATCTGAGAAAACTTGTTGATGGTAGATCTCATTTCTAACTTGGGAACTATAGACATCCTAACTTTCATCTTCCTCTATAGAGTCTACTTCATCACAAATGTAGGAAGAGGTCATACCACAACCCTCATCATCATAAAATTATTCCTTACTAGTTTCTTGTTCACTTTCTGCAGAAACACTTTGGGAAATTGCACAATAGTATGGATCATGTGGTGATTGACAAACAACACACCAAGGCACTTTATCAGTCATGTTTACTATATTTCTGTGTAAAGGGCCCGAAGTCTTATCATTTGGTTTGTCTTTTCTTTCAGGAAGAACTGGCTTCCCATCTTTCCATTGAGTATTATAAGGATAATTCTGCATTCTAGGCAACTTGTTAAAGTTATTGAAAGAAGGTCTATCATTCCCTTGTATTCTGTTGTTTCTTGCATCACCAGGCTTCAAATCTTTTCTTGCTTTCAAGATTTGCTTCAAATAGTCTTCATCTTTTGGTTTTGTGTCAAATTTTCCTAGTTCCTTTCTGTTTGGGACTAGAGGTTTATAATCCTCCCTTCTTCCCAACTTCCCTGATATCCTTCTATTACTTTCTATATTGATGGCCAGTTTGTAAGCTTATGCAAGATTTATAGGGTTCTTATCTCTCAAAAGATATCCCATTTTTTAATCAAAAGCATTTAGGTATGTGACCAAACAAATTTTGTCATCTAGTCTGATAACTTGCAATAATTTATGCATAGCTTTCTGAAATCTGACATTGAATTCAACAACACCTTCATTTGGGTTTTTCTTGATGTTGTTAAACTCATTAAGCATGAAAACTTCATTAGTTTTATCACCATATTGTTCTTTGAAAAAGTGCCTGAACTGATCCCACGAACATATGCTAGCATGAGGTAGATTCCTAAACCAATCTCTAGCATCTTCAGTCAGAGATTGAACAAAAAGCTTCATGATCACATCATCAAGTTCTATATTGTAATCATCTATTACATCAGTGAAACTTTTCAAATGTTCCTCACAAGTGACAGCATTGCTCCCAGTGAACTTTGGGAGTTTTTTCCTAATTTCATCAGGGATGGGATTTGCGTAACCAGGAATCCCAATAAAAACCAATTTCTTATGTCTCTCATGTATGGACCCTATTTGAGATGGGCCAGCACCTAAAGATGTAGATGTTTGAATATTTGAAATAGTAGAAGTTTTGGGCATGCCCATAGTTTTGGTAGTATTCAACAGATTTGCACCTTGTGCCATAGAAGTGGAAAGTGTATTGGTAGGTCCAAAAGATTGCTTAAGGAAGTCAATCTTCCTTTTCATTTCAGCTACAGTGGCTTCTAATTCTGCCTTTTCTAACTCTTTTGCCAACAATTCTTGTTCTCTTTTGGCCTTTTCTAAGTCAGCATCTAATCTTGCTACTTGATCAAAAGGCTTGTTGGCAACATTTGATTCATTTATTGTAATCCCTACAGCCATTTCTTTCCGTTTGTCCCTTGGATTTCTTATTTCATAAGTTTGTTGGACAACAGGTTGCTCTTGTGTTTGCTCAATCATGGGAACACGATTGAAGGCTTCAACATCCAATAATTGTTTTCTTAATTGTTCTGCTCTGATCATAGCATGCCTAATCTTTTCTTCCTTTTCTTTCTCCCTTTTTTGCCTTATTTAAATCTGCTCTTGAATCCTCCTTCTTTCTAATTCAAATACTTCTTCAAAAATTTCCTCAGAATCAGGAAGGGTTGTTTCAGATGATGATTGTTGGGCATGGGTTTCTTCTTGATGACTATCTGGAGCATTCATGGCTTATGGAGGAGTAAGGTTCATTCTATTCCTACTCTGACTTCGAGACCTTAGGGGATTATGAGAGATTGTCCTCCTAGAATGCCTGGATCTTTCTACATCTTTCTCAGTACGAGAATAATAGTCCTCATATTGGTTAAGCCCTAAATCAATTGCTTCCTCATATTCTAAGCCATTTCCTTCTTGGTTTGTTGGGACAAAGTCCTCATTCCTCCCATTTCCCTTTTGTTTCCATGTTAACGACACATCACTTGTAATTTTATCCTTTCTCATTCACCTAGATGTGTTTGGGAGTCCACCTTCCAAATTTGCTTCTGGGTGATACTTTTTCCAGGCTCTAGTATTTCTCATACTCATTATGATCAACTCTTTAATTGCATTGGTGTAGAGATTTGTAAGAGTCACCACCCAACTATTTGGGAATTTTGTTTAAAATATGAACACTAATGGTAACCAACTGGTTTCTATAGGATAGGAGCCCTGAATCAATTAAGCCCTATATTGTAACAAAGTTTTTAATAAAATCCCCAATAGAGTAGCCAATTTGTTAGGGATTTTTCTTGCATGAACCAAATGTTTGAATGATTACTTGATACTATGCTTTTTTAGACTAACTCAAACAAGAGAAAGACCTAATTGCTCAGGATTGGATAAGATCCTCCTTCGTTTTTGAGTTCCACAACACTTAGGCAGGTATTACCTTTGACAGGTTACTGTATTTCAAGTAAACTTTGATTTAGTGGATTAAATCTTCACTACTCTGTTGTTAATTTTTAGGTTCATGGTCAATAGAAAATTATCACTCTGCATACAGCCTATAATATCCTAAAACAAAGTACTAGAACGGAAACCATAAGTGTCAATGTATGGAGTAGTGGTATAAGGATGTTCATCCTTCTTCCTTTTAAGGAGGGAAAACCTAAATAATTCTCTCTTCAAGGAATCAAGAAATGTGAACTGTAAACCTTAGGTACAGTCCAATCTATTTTATGCAATAGACATAAAATGAAAAATATACTGTTATTGATATGAAAGTTTCAATTTTCATTCTTTTAAAGATATCAAAGGTAAGATCATAGGAAACAAACAATAAACCAGTGCCTTATTCAATGGGCAAAAGAAATCCAAATGTAAATCAACCAGATAATTTCAAAAGAAATACAAAAGTATGCCTTACATACTAGTTGCAAATCCAAATAGGTTGCCTTACAAACTATTCTGTTAACCACACATTGTTATCATCAACAATCCCTACAAATATATCTACTCTTCAAGATGAACCATGAGAATTTTAATTCTTTCCTTGAAAGAAACTCACAATCAATCAAGCAAGCTGCTTTACAATTGGGATATTTTAAATGCCTAACATATAAAACATACAAGAGTACAACATAAAAGTAAAGAGACAACAAAAAGGTATGGCAGAAGTTGCAGTGTATTTGTATTAAAATTAACTTGCCAGTTAAATTCAAAAATCAATTGCTCAGAAAGTCAGACACAAAATTTACAAGTCTACTTCAAAGCAATTATGTTCAGTTTTTCTATTATCTTCTAACCTCTCAAAAATGAGTCTACAACTCTATTTATACATCTATGTTTCAACCATCTTGGAATTCTCTTCTCAATAAGAATGCAACAAGCTTCGGATGCTTGAAAACCCTAACCCTAAAAGCATAAGAGACAAATCAAAAAAGACAAAATACAATGCGCCCTTAGGCAGTGGAAAGACAAAAAAAATTTGGATTGTTTTGCATCTTGGATCGCTTGATAACTGACACCCTTGTCTGCAAGTCTTCATGATAGCTCCTTAGTTTTTATGAGATATGGTGATCGCCATTTCATGCTAAACTACACCATTCTTAATGATAGCTTATCATCCTTGTATTCTAGGCTCAGATGTCAGATCCTCTGGATGTCTTCTTCACTCATCATCCAAAATATCTAAGTCAACTACGGTAGATTTAGCTTTCTAGGGCTTTCTCAATTCATCTCATGCAGTTACTTCATCCTCTGAAGGCCAATTAAATTTCTGAACAATTTGCAACTGTACCTTCTGTCTCTCCCACCTAGCATCGGTTGTGGCTTTGACATCTGTAACAAATTTGGTGAGATCTGTCTTTTCCTTTATTACTTCATCTAGAGTTTTATTGAAGCTCTCCATGTCCACATTATTGTCCTCAACTAAAATGCCTCTTTCCTAGGTAGTAGAAGATCAGCATCCGATCTCCATTGATCAAGACTATTAATGGCTCCATCTTCATTCAAAATTGGGGGGATAAATTTACTGGAGGAGCAGCTAAGCATGGCTATCTTAGCCTAAATTAGATTCGCCTTACCTTTGAAAAGTGGTAATAGGGCCTTTACTCTGTCATTCTCCTCACAAACCCTCACAACTGTCTCTGGAATAATACTGCTCAAAGATTGAGCCAAAATCAATCTCTCAAAAAGGGGTGCCTTGATAGACCAAGTTGTACGGAAACCACTTAAAATTTGCACATAGTTATTTACTTCCTACTACAATTTTGGCAACTTGTCATAAGCATTAAAAACCAGGTCAAATTTATCCTTAATTATATTCAATCTGTGCTACAAAATATTCAAAAGGGCCTGTAATATGGACTCATTCTTTTGGGTGTAAACTACACAAGGTTATCCACTAAAGTTTTACAATTGGTGAGACCCAAACAATTTACTGATAAGTGACATCTTCTTGTCTCTTTATTTGGTCAATTATAAAATCAGAATATAGACTCCACCCAGGTACCAGAAGCATATTGCTCTGTTTTACCAATTTTCTAGCCTCATCTGGATTAAAGTTCTGTGCCTTTGGGTCATATTCTTTCAATTGCTACAATGCCTCATTTGGTACTTGACCCTCCTTAGTTATCTATACACTTGAGGCCACCTATTGTTGTTTATGCCACATTAAAAAACTTTTAAATTCTTCTAAATTCACAAAATTGTCATCATTCACGAATGCATCCTGCTCAATTATTCTTTCATCTTGGCCAAGGGCCAAAGGTAACTCAACATTTTCAACTTCAAGTTTTCTCTTTCTTCTTTCCTCTCTTACCTTCTTTCATATTAGGTGGTGATGTTCACTGGTCCCTGTATAGAGGGCACTCACTCTATATTTTTTCTTCTCAGAAGGCTCTCCAGCCATTAATTTCTGCTTTTTCTTTAGGGGCTCATTAGTATCCTCAGAGCTAGGCAGCTCATGAGGTCAACATTCTCCTTTTCTCCTTCAGACCCTTCAACCATTGGTTGTTCTGTAGGGGGTGGGATATATATGGGATGTCCACCATCACTATCATCATCACATTCTGATTTAGAATGGGCCTTCTTTCCCTGTTTAGTCTTATCAAGCTAGTCTTCCACGGACCTCATCAGTGTGTGAAATTGAGCCATCATTTGCTCAAGTCTTTGAAAGTACGGTAGAGTGGGATAGAATTCCCCAAATTCCAGTTCTTGACTTCTCAATTGCTTCTCAGCACCATACAATGTTTGTAATTAATGGATTCTCTTCTCCACCTCATCATCTTCAATGATATTTCTAATCAAATCTTCCTCAGGGTACTCCTCATGCTACCTATTGAAGGGAATACAAGGCATGTAATATTGCCTAGCAATAGCTATAAAACCCTCTGTATCCACATATCTATATGATGTTGCAAACATGTGGTAACCCTCCAACGAATCATTAACTCTGTTGAGAGCTCCTTTTCCAATTGTAAGATAATGCACCTTGAAGTGCCTTGCAGTAAAAGTCCCTTTTCTATAGGAAGCTAGGTGTTCTTTATCTGTTAACATAAGCTGCCATATAAACTCAAGAAAAGCAATTCTTGTTGGAACATAAAATGGGAGAAGATGAGGAGGCTGAGGGCATCCATAAACCCTAATAATTGTGTAACCTCTTTCATAGTAGATATCTCCCCAATTGTGGCCATTAGTCCACTTATAAGTAAATTGTTTGGGTCTCACCAATTGTAAAACTTTAGTGGATAGCCTTATGTAGTTTACACCCAAACTTCAGAGAATTGGATATACAATCCAGTTCTCAAATGCACCAAAATCACACCTAGGGAAAGCAGTGTGCCAAATTCCCAACCAAAATTGCACCGGGTTAGGCTCCCCATTCCAAGTCATTTGAGGCTTGAGATCTTGCAGGTTGATGAGATTATTGTTATACACTAAGTTTGCACCCTTGTTTCAAGCTCTCTTGGTCTTGATAACTTAGTATAACATGGGAATCATCTCTAGGTTGTGGGACCTATGCTACCTGAGATGAGACCTCTAGGTTCTAGGTTGGTTCTTCTTGGATAATCACCTTAATCTTCTTCTTGATAGGAAAGTAAACTCTTGAGGGGAAAGGGATAGAAGGAATGCTTGAAAGGGAAATGACTTGGAAAAGTAAACTATCTACTAGGTGATACACCAAAATGATGGTTTGAATTGCAATATGGAGGATGAAATCAGTGCACAAACTTAGGTCTAGGAGATCACAACTCACTAAATAGGATTTCATCAATATTTCATAGAAGGGTCTGCGATAGAAAGAGGCTATTCAGGGAAAGAAAGGATTTCACAAACAATAGCATTCCTAAGAAGTTGGACACAATCTATAACCTACAAACAAACATTCACCTCTGCAACTAGGTATAGGAATGAGACAAATAGTCAAGGGGTTACAGTATACCCACAAGAGCATTCAAATCAAATCATCCACAAGAATACACATGAATTGCAGAAAGAAAGAGGGATCAGGAACCCTAAGATATTACTGAAAACACACATATACTTCAATTCAATAAGAGAGAATTCAGACAAGGAAGCATAGGGATAGAAAGGATGTCACAAAATACATCTACAATAACTAAATTATCAATGGGAGACTAAAGAAATGTAGAAAACTAGAGGGTAGAGAAAATGCCACAGATAGATTTCTAAGAAAGAGATTCCTTCCTTTTTACAATTGTAAAACTCTGAGCCCTAAAGATCTCCAAAAAAAATTTATACATCTCCTTCTATACACGCAGGCAAGAGAAAAAATATCTAACTAGGGTTACAAATATTTTCATTAGAATAATGGAAAACCCTAATTCCATCAAGTCTAATCATAAATGTCATGGAAATATCTCAACCGATCAAACATCATGTTGCGTGCCCATCCCTATACTACAATTGCCTGCAGACAAGCCACCTTGATCTATCTACCTCTCTATAACTCGGGCTTGCCATGAATGTTCAAATTGGTACCCTCAGGGAGCAAGAAATGACCTGTGACGGTTGCTCAGATCTTTTCATCATCCTTTCCAACTGCAAACATCCTGAAAAATCAATTATGAGCTACCCCTTTTGTCACTTACGGTTCACTGGATCAAATACTGGTAGAAAACCCTCCAGAAATGTTTAAATTTGAATAAAAACAGCTAGCAGGTTCAGGTTTAAAACATGACCATTGATTAATTTATTTCCCGACAGATCGGGCGGTCCTCATCATCTTTCTAACAGTCAGCAAACTCTTGAAAAGTCAATCAGCCACATCAATACTCGGAACCAATAAGAATCATGCATGTCAGCAATACCTGGCAGTTTGGACCCACTTATTTCGGCAAACTTTAGTAACCCTTAGTCATTCAATGAATGTGCGACTGAAGGAAGTCTCCAAGTCGCGAAACACATTTCCTAACTCTGGTTTGATCAAGCGATTGAGTGAATGAAGCATTCACCAAGTCTCATAATCCTTCGTTGACCCCTGGTTACATTTGGAGAACTGGCGACCAAAGACTATCTCCCATTCACTAAATATTTAGGGCACCGTTAAACTATTAAGAGAATAAGCGACCAAAGGGAAACTTATCAGAGCTGCCAAACATCTTGTCAAAGCCGCTAAATTTAGGGGACAATGGAAACTTCATAGTCACCATTTTGTTGAATATTTTATGCAGGACCCACACATGGGCCCGCCTAGTGCCACCTGTCACCAAACCATTTGTCATTTCTGCCTAGTCACCTCTGACACAGGACCCACTACGCAAGCCCCTTTAATCAAACGGTGGGCGCATGATAGCCTAGAAGATTCCATGAGATTATACACCAACCATAGATTTTGCTTAACTGGCGCCCCTGCAGATTCTCTAACAACAGTCCCACTGAAAAAAATCCAGTCACCATCCGGCCAACCAATGAAACATGAGCACGTCACAATAAGAGGAACCACCTGACAGAACCTGGTGATAAAGTAACATCAATGGTTGTCTTATGATCTCATAGACTCAAAATATTCCATGCGAACATAAGACAACCGTTAGATCTTAAAGAAGAGACAACTCACTAGGCCCGCACTGACATAGGTCCACCTCATAACCTTCGGCCAATTAGGAGCTTGCATGACGAACAACGTGGTAGTGGACCCACTAACAACTGAAGCGCTGCATTGAAATAAAGATCAATGGTCGGTGTAAGATCTCATGTGTCAGAAAGTCTCTATGAGAAGATATGTCAGCCATTGATTAAGCTTTAACAGAGAGCTGGGCCCAGGGAAGAAAAGCCGTCAGGACTTAGGAAAAAATTAAAGCGCCGAGCGGTAAGGACTTAGGGAAATATTAAATGGCGACTAGCTTAGGATAAAAGACATGAAAACATTACCCCACAGGTGACAAAAATAAAGCACATGCTTTATTAAGCAGTTAAGTGGCCCGGAAAAGGTAACGGCAAATTATAACAAGACCTAGGGTTTTCAAGGTTCTTTGACTCCAACGGCTAGATTTTCAAAAATTTAGACTTGCAGACTAGGGATTTTGGTAATTGTAGAGAATAGAGAAAAAGGCACAAGACCATGAAATTTTCAGAGGTGCTTAACAAGATTAAAATGCAGACCCAGGGGTAGAACTTAGCCAAATTTGTATGGAACAGGGAAAATTGGGTAATATTTTGGCGATTTCTGCTGGATGTCAGCCTGCTAGACATTAGATCAGTGGCCTTGACATAATTCATTGGGCATGGGGTCATCTTCCTAAGCACAAAACCCTTCTTGAAAGAGAGACAAACTGGAACTGGAAGGAACAAAAATGCGCATGAGCACTTCTTGGAAAAAAGGGGAAACTAACCTAGAAAACAGGGAAAGAAAGCAGAAAATATATTTACAAAAATTTACAAGGAGGGATTAACCTCAAAACAGGGCTTCAAGTGGAATCCACTAATTGAAAGGGGCAAGGCATCTCCTTCAAGAGTTGATAACTGAAAAGCATTAGGCCCCTTGCATTCTATAATAACAAATGGTCCACCCCAAAAGGAATCAAACATTGTGTGTCTGCTAGGCTTTGATCTGAACTCATCCCACTTGAGGACTACATTTCCAACTTTGAAGTTTCTGACCCTGGCTCTTTTATCAAAAATTTTCTTTGTTTGTATCTGATGGAACTCCATATCCTTCATGGATTTGTCTCTGAGTTCTTCTAATTCCATCAGTTGAGCATACCTGATTTGTAAGGGATCTCCTTCTTCAAACAGGGCATATTGAGTAGCCAAGTCCAAAGATGGCAATTCAGTTGAAATGGACAACTTAGCCTCTTTTCCGTACACTAACACATAAGGAGAATTTCCAATGATCTTCTTTGGGGTAATCCTATCTAACCACATGGCAGACTTCAATTTAGTATGCCAATCCCTTTGGTTATCTTGCAGAGTCTTCTTGATTATCCTAATCAAGTTCTTATTAGTTGATTCTGCAAAGCCATTGCCTTGAGGGTAGTAATTTGAGCTTGTATTCAGATAGATGTCATTTCTGATTGCCCATTCTAAGAATTTAAGGCTTGTGAATGCCAATGCATTATCTAATATTATGGAGTCTGGAGTGCCAAATCTATGAATTATATCATCATAAAAACTTAAGACAACACTCTCATCTGATTCTTTCAAGGCAACTGCCTCTATCTGTTGGAAATATTCAGGAATTAACCGAGTTACTGAGAGGGGAGGGGTGAATCAGTAACTCCAAATTTTCTTCAATTACAGATGTATTAACATATAATTCACTTTAACCTTTTGCATATAGAAAGCATGAAACTTAAAAGCATTCACAACAATGACACATAGATTTGGTTACCCAGAAACCTTCCAAAAAGAAAGTAAAACTGGGGTGGGGATGAAACCCACAAAGCTTTAGTACTGCAGAATAAAGTTGGCCGGTTAAGGCTTACAATTGATCACTTCTGATGATCTGCCCTGCTAGGAGCAATAAGGCCTGCTAGGTCCACCTTGTTAAAGGATTTTTACAAACTTACAAAAGAAGTATGTACTCGGTAAAGAGATTTTACAAAAGACTGTTAAGTCTACCCAGTTAAAGGATTTTAGTACTGATTCACCTGTTAGGATGAAACAGTAGATCTCTTGCTTTGCAACTGCATTGCTGATTGAGATTCGCTGATGTACTGATCACCTTCTGTGATAAATTTGTCTATGTTGTTCCTTATACTGTTGTAGCCCTTTGTAATTCGCTTATCTCTGCCTTTCTTTCTTTTTCACATTCATACTCATTTCATATCTTGGCATTTTTACAACATTGTTTATATACAAGGCTAAACAATTAATTACAATTACAATTACAAAGTCGGCTTGACAAATAAACATAAGTGCCACTAAGTCGGCCCAAGTATGGTTACACGGTTCCTACAAACTAACTCGGTGACTTTCTGATACTCGGCGTCCACTGCATTACTCGGCATCGTCATGCACTCGGTAGAAGTGAAGGCACGGTTCATACTAACCACTCGGTAGGTTTTGAACTCGGTAAATACTGGTGACTCGGTAGACATAATGTTACTCGGTTTACACTGTCCTGCTCGGTTTGCACTGTTCTGCTAGGTTTGCACTGTCTTGCTCGGTTTGCACTGTTCTGCTCGGTTTGCACTGTTCTGCTCGGTTTGCACTGTTCTACTCGGTTTGCACTATTCTGCTCGGTTTGCACTGTTCTGCTTGGTTTGCACTGTTCTACTCGATTTGCACTGAGAATGCAAATAACTGTTGTCACTAGTGGCAATTCTGCTTAATGCCAACAATCTCCCCCTTTGGCATTAGTGACAAAAACACTTATTGCCCAAAACTTATATACATGAATCATGCTGAGTCAAAATTTGATTTTTCAAAATTTGTCTTTGTAAATTATCTCCCCCTTTCAATGTGCTAACTTTTTCTTCTATACAAATCTTTTTCTATACATATCTCCTTCTATACATATCTCCCCCTTTTTGGCGATAATGCCAAAGGTGTATGTACAAGTGATTTACAGAGAGAATCCAAAATTTGATAGAAAAACAGAATGTACCTTCATTATTAGTGCCAGGGTTCTGTCCCAATTTTCTTGCAGAATCTTGCATGAGTGGATTGCAATTTGGACTTCTGCAAAGAGTTCAATCATGTGATCTGCTATAGAGAACTGATTATCATGAATCAATGTTTTGGAATGTTCAATGTGCTTATACATTGTATTCATGATGGGAAGGATCATGTTCTGGATGTCTAGCAGTGTGGACCGGATCCTTGTGTCTTCTTTCAGTAGATCTGACTGCATATTTGATAGGTATGAGATTTTCATGTGATGAGCAGAGCTTGAACTTGGTTCAAGTTGCAGCTTCTGTATGCTAATCTTCAAATCCTCATCAATTTTAATCATTTTATCCTTGACATCCTTTGTGAACTCGGCAATATTGCACAGTCTGGCCAAAAGAGAGGTAACATTCGAATAGGTAGATTCAATGTTTGACAAAACTGAAGACAATTCCACTTGATTAATAGCTATGTGCTGAGCAATGTGCTCAAGCACTTTATTGTTGAATCTCTTCTCGGCTCTTTCAACTAACTTTTCTGTCCCAGATGAATCCTCATTGTATTTATTTACTGCTTCTGCTAATTGTAGCAAAACATGTTGGGAGGAGTCTACTTTAATACCTAATGCATCAGACAAAATGTCCTTAGCATCCTTAATGATTTGATATTCCTTGTCTCTCTCCTCTTTAAGCTTCTTTTGCTTTGCTTTCCTTTGGAGGATTTCACCTATATTTTGCATTTGGTCTGCTGATAGATTTGCAAAATCTAATGTTGGAATCTCTATTTCCTCATCTAGGTCTATATCCTCTACTATATTCTTACCCAAAAATCTTATACTCGGTTGAGCCTTAGGCTTATCTGTACTTAATGCCTTAGTAGTAGTAACAGTAGACATAGTAGGACTGGCTATAGAGACTGGTATACTGTCTAATGGAGAACTTAAAATATTTACACTTGTAGAATCAAAAACTGGAATACTTACTGCTGGAAAACTGGATGAAGTGGGAGACTGCAACTCAGTAGAAGAAATGGTAGTTGCTTCTGTTGTTGCTATAGGTGATTGGACAAAAGTTGAAGTTGTCACAACCATGCTTGAAGGTGTCTCCGGGCTAGATGTAGAAACTTTTACTGGAGAGGTAGGAAGTGATGCAATGACTTCTGCCGCCATTCTCACAGTATCATCTACCTCAGTGGCTTCTTCTTGTTCATCACTGTCATCTTCCATGTCCTTTATTATAACTGTTTCAATACTCGGTTGGTGAAGATGGTATATGTTTTTCCATGTGGCATTTGCAGCCTTCACAACCGATTCAATATTGTTGATCAGAATCAAACAAGTATTGAACTTCAATGTCATTTTATTCTCATTTTCCTTTAATGCCTTCTTTATTTCATCATTTTTCAAACTCGGCATTAACTGTCTCAGGGTTTGATCAAATATGTCTTTTACAGTTTGCTTGGCATTGCTCCATCTCATTTTTATTTGATCAAATAAAGCTGCTGGAACCTGTGGGGCTATTTCATCAGGAGAGTATTTCCACTGTCCCATCTTTTCAATGACAACATCTTCTAATTCCTTCTGTTCTGTTTCCGATCTGGTTTCATATTTAAAAGATTTTATATTACTTACTCCAGATCCTGATCCTTCTCTAAAAAGTTTGATCCTCTCTTGAAAGTTTAGAGGCCTTTTGAACACTATATCTTTGTCTGCCTTGTCTGCCTTGTCTGCCTTACCTCTTGCACTTCTCCTTGTAAATACAGCAGTGGGAGGCTTAGGTGCCTTAGTGATGAATACCTTTCCTTTCTTCTTTGCAGGTTCTGGTTCCTCTGTTTTCTCATCCTTTTCCTCTTCTTCTTCATCGTTTTCTACTTTGTCCTCGGTTAGCATTTGCATTTTGGCTATCCTCTTCTTTCCTTTATTTACCGCCTGTGGAAGCTTTATGCTTAATTCAATTCTCACCTTAGCTTCATCATATGTTCCAAAATATGGAGCTTTGGGATTAACAGGCTGATTAAGAAGAGCTTCAATGATATTCTTGGTTTCATCAATATTTACCTCATAAGGAAGAGGTTTTACATATACAATCCTTGGTTTAGCTGCTTGAATATATACATTGTCACAGTCCACCATTAAACAAATGTCATCCTTATAATCTTCCACCAACTTCTATGGAATCCGGAATCTGTCATTCATTTTCTCTTTGAAAGACTCAAAATAATTATCCATGACGCTTTGAAAATTTTCACCCATTTCTGAAATGTATTCATTTATCTCATAAAGGACTGGCACATCTTTTCTCCATACAACTTTTCCTTTGGAAGGGAAGAATTTCTGAACATAGAAGAATAAACAGACCAGTAAAGATCCAAACTTACATGGATTGTTTTTGGAAGTTTGAATGCTTTCCATGTTTTTGTTAAACTGTTTTAACAATAAATCTGCTAGGTCAAATGATAAGTTATTCTTGACCACTTTGTATGCTAGGTCAATGGCTTCACAGGAGACACTATTCTGTCGACTTGAACTGTAAATCTTATGGGCAATTATGTGTGTACCAAACTTCAGTTCAGCATCAGTAATGCTGCTAACTTTCATGCCTCTACCGTCCCACTCGGCTAGGGTTTTCTTCTCCAGTTCCGTCCGACCTAGGGTTTTCGTAGTTTTTGCTTTGTTCAACATGGGAAGACCGGTGATTTGATGAATCAACTTCTTGGTGATCTCTATGGGTTGCTCAAGCCAAATCTTGCCATCATGTACACGGCTGAGAATGTATCTAACCCATTTCTCCCGAAAGTTTCGAGGTAAGTGTGCAATCTGAACTAATCCTTTATCTTCCAGATGTTTGTGCTCGGGTTTTAAATACCATCCACACAGTTCCTGACGCACAATATCTAGCTCTAGGTTTCCCATTTCTTGAATTGCACAGTTGAAATGATTGCGAATATCGTTAATAAGTAGTACCTTAGGAGGAATCTGAGATTGAGCTCCGTTCGGGTCTAGGGCTGCTGCAATTGCGGGCACGATCTTGAAATTTGGTGCTCTCCATTCCCCTTGGACTAACATTTCTGATCCTTTCTTCGCTGAAGTGCTGGATGATGCCATGGTAGCTCACAGAAAATTCCTTTCGCAAAAGTGTTTGAATCGCTGGGTTGCTCTTGAAATTTTCTGCTCTCAAAGTGCTAAAAGTTCGCGGTGAAGAATGAGTTCGATTTCTTGCCTTTTGTTTACAACTCTGTCATTAATGCTCAGTACAAATTAGGGTATGAATTCCGACAGACTGTCACCCACTAAGAATTAATTGCTCGGTAAAGACTTCGCAACTCGGTGAACTCGAGAATTCATATTACTCCGTCCTCGCTCGGTAAAGACTGATACCGACCTTCCTGTGATCTTACTGCATCTTGTATGCTTATTTAGATCTTTCTTTTAATTCGGTTCTGGAACTGCTTGAGATTGGTCTATGAGAATACAGTTCCAGTGCTTTCTTGGAAATTTAGTTTGAGTCGGTAGAGCCACCCATTCCATTACTTGGATTGGTTTGCTCGGTAGATTTAGGAACCCATTGTTGTCTCACCTGTTTCCTGACCTTAGTTGCTTCATTCTTCTTTCCATCTTCAACTTCACTAGCATTCATGCAATTTCTGGCTATGTGACCGAGTTTAGTGCATTTGAAGCATCTTACGGTAGTATCTCTTTTCCTTAGATGATGTTTTATGCAATTCATGCCAATATGTCCATATTCTCCACAGTAATGACATCTACACCAGGTGTTGTAGTCCCATCCAAACATTGTTTTCATAATTTGTTCTGCTGGATTGAATGTTTTGGATCTGCACTCGGATGCCTTGTGACCTTGTTTGTTGCATTTGTGATAATTACCTCTGAATCTTGGTTTTTCCCTGCATTCATTTGCTTTGTGACCATGTTGATTGCAGTTGTAGCATTTTCCATTGAATTCTGCTTTTTCATTGCTCCAACATTTATTTGAAGTATGTCCTATTTTACCACAATGATTACAAGTAGGTTTCTGATTTCTTTGAGTACCTTGCTTAGAAGATTCACCTTCTCCTTTATATCCAAGTCCTGCTTTTCCTTTCTGCCTATGAAGATTCCGCTCATACAGCTGATTTAAGTCTTCTTGGCTTTTCAGCATTCCTTCATTGATTTGTTTTTCGGCGTTTAGGTCATCCACCAATCTTAGATTGATTTGCTTTTCAGATCTTAGTTCTTCTCTTGTGCTTTCTATTTCTGATCTGAGATTCAGAATTTCCTCATTTGTATGGGAGATCTGATCAATTAGGTTTTCTAACTGAAGGGTTTTATTTTGGACTTCATTGTTCCTTTCATCCAATTCATCTTTCAACTTGTTTCTTTGTTCTAAGATCTCACAAAATCTTGTTGAGTGTAGCTCTTGTTCTCTTTTTAATTTTCTCACTTCTTCCTGCAGAGACCCATTCTTTTCTAGGAGTTCTTTGACAGCATTGTTGGCTTCATCTGAGCTATTTGAGGGAAAAAGATCTTCAATCTTTTCTTCAATGTAATTCTGATCATTCATCTGATTTGCAAGTTCCTTCCTTCTTCTTAGGGATTGGGAAAGATGTTCTTTTGCTTCTTTAAGTTTAGCTATGGCCATTTCCAGATCTAGCTTTTCATTTTCAATCACCTTATTCAGTTTGAATACCTCCATTGTCCTGGATCTTTGCTCAAGCTAGTTAAGCTTTGTCTTGAAAACCAATGCTGCTCTGATACCAATTGTTTTAAATATTCAGGAATTAACCGAGTTACTGAGAGGGGAGGGGTGAATCAGTAACTCCAAATTTTCTTCAATTACAGATGTATTAACATATAATTCACTTTAACCTTTTGCATATAGAAAGCATGAAACTTAAAAGCATTCACAACAATGACACAGATTTGGTTACCCAGAAACCTTCCAAAAAGAAAGTAAAACTGGGGTGGGGATGAAACCCACAAAGCTTTAGTACTGCAGAATAAAGTTGGCCGGTTAAGGCTTACAATTGATCACTTCTGATGATCTGCCCTGCTAGGAGCAATAAGGACTGCTAGGTCCACCTTGTTAGAGGATTTTTACAAACTTACAAAAGAAGTATGTACTCGGTAAAGAGATTTTACAAAAGACTGTTAAGTCTACCCGGTTAAAGGATTTTAGTACCGATTCACCTGTTAGGATGAAACAGTAGATCTCTTGCTTTGCAACTGCATTGCTGATTGAGATTCGCTGATGTACTGATCACCTTCTGTGATAAATTTGTCTATGTTGTTCCTTATACTGCTGTAGCCCTTTGTAATTCGCTTATCTCTGCCTTTCTTTCTTTTTCACATTCATACTCATTTCATATCTTGGCATTTTTACAACATTGTTTATATACAAGTCTAAACAATTAATTACAATTACAATTACAAAGTCGGCTTGACAAATAAACATAAGTGCCACTAAGTCGGCCCAAGTATGGTTACACGGTTCCTGCAAACTAACTCGGTGACTTTCTGATACTCGGCGTCCATTGCATTACTCGGCATCGTCATGCACTCGGTAGAAGTGAAGGCACGGTTCATACTAACCACTCGGTAGGTTTTGAACTCAATAAATACTGGTGACTCGGTAGACATAATGTTACTCAGTTTACACTGTCCTGCTCGGTTTGCACTGTTCTGCTAGGTTTGCACTGTCTTGCTCGATTTGCACTATTCTACTCGGTTTGCACTGTTCTGCTCGGTTTGCACTATTCTGCTCGGTTTGCACTGTTCTGCTCGGTTTGCACTGAGAATGCAAATAAGTGTTGTCACTAGTGGCAATTCTGCTTAATGCCAACACTATCCACCTAGTGAAATAATCTGTTGTAGTAATTATCCACTTGTGGCCTGCACTAGATGCAGGATTGATCATGCAAATAAAGTCTATGCCCCATTTCATGAAAGGTTGCTCTATTCTGATTGGTTGAAGGGGCAGAGCTGCAAGTTTTTCTTTTCCTGCAAACATAGCAAATTTGATACATTTTATCACATAATCATGACTATCCTTGAAAATAGATGGCCAATAGTATCCGGCCCTCAAGATTTTAAAAGCAGTAGTCCTTGGAGACAAATGACCTCCAGAAGGTCCATCATGAAACTCAAATAGGACATCAGCTATCTTTTCTGAATCAATGCATCTTAGAAGGACACCATTGTGATCCTTTCTAAAAAGAACTTCATCTATCAGCACAAAAGGAATAGATTGTAATCTATAATATCTTTTTTTTTGCTGAATCTAGGCCTGTAGGACATTGTCTTGTTTTCAAGAAATGAATCATTTTAGGCAACCAACCTGATGCCTTGGCATGTTCTTCTATAGAATGCATGACCAGAGATGCATCCATTTGCTCTGATTTCTTTGAACTTTCATCCTCTGCAAAATGCTCACAAAGACCTTTTCCTCTAACCAGCTTGGTGGTCTGAATATCAATGTCATATTCCATCACTTTGGTAATCCACCCAACTCTTTTTTCATTCAGGTCCTTGGAAAGAAAAAATTCTTTGACACTTGGATGAGTAACCTTCAAGTGTACCTTTCTATGAGTCAGTAAATATCTGAATTTTTTAAGGCTTTTCACCATAGCAAGCACATGTTTCTCTACAAAAAGAATATCTTTGTTCATAATCTTCCAAAGCTTTGCTGAAGAAAGCAATAGGCTGCTCCAACCCCTCTAAATTCTCTTGAGTCAGCATAGCAGATATAGCATCATGACCTCCATAAGCATAAAGGATAAAATCCTTACTGAAATTTGGGTTGAAGAGGGCAGGAGCTTCTATCAAGGCTTCTTTGATAGCCTGGACATTGGCTTTCCCTTTCTTAGTCCAACTGAAAGTTGAACTCTTCTTTAACATGGTTGTTAAAGTCCTTAATAAATCTGCAATATCAGGCAAGAAATGCCTAACAAAGTTAATCTTTCCTATGAAAGATTGAAGGCTTTTCTTATGATGTGGCAAGGGTATCTCTAGGATGGCTGCAATTCTCTTAGGATCCACTGTAATTCATTTCTTGGATACTATATATCCTAGCAATTTTCCCTCATGAACTGCAAACACACATTTCCTGGGATTAAGAGATATCCCAAACTCTCTACACCTTTCAAAGATCTTCCTCAAATGTTTGATATGGTTTGCTGCATGTTTAGAATAAACAGTTATGTCATCTAAGTAGACCAGTACAAACTTATACATGAGATTTTTAAACGCCATATCCATTGCCTTTTGAAAAGTAGCACCTGCATTTGACAAACCAAAGGGCATCTTTTGATAGGTCATGGTTCCCCACTTGGTTGTACATGCAGTCTTATATTGATCCTCATTATTAACTAGGATTTGATTGTATCCTGAATAGCCATCCAATAATGAAAACCTCTCAGACCCAAAGACACATTGTAAGATTTGTTCCATAGAGGGTAATGGATGACGGTCTTTTAAAGAGGCCCTATTGAGATCCCTGAAGTCAACACATAGTCTCAATTCCCCATTCTTCTTCCTCACAGGAACAAGGTTGGAAACCCAACTAGTATGCTTAATGGGGTAGATGATACCACTTTCTATCAATTTGATCACTTCTCTATGCATAAGTGGCTCAAGCTTGGGATTAACAGGCCTTTGCTTTTGCCTTACTGGCTTGGCATTAGGTTCTAATTCAATAGTGTGCTAAGCAAGAGCTGGATTAAAACCTTTAAGGTCTTCATATTGCCACGCAAAAACATCACTGAATTCTTTAAATAATTGGGTATAAGCCTGCCTTTCTGAATCAGTGTTTACTTTTCCAAATTGTAAACTTTTACCTGGCTCCAATTCTAATTCAACACAATGTTCTTGTTGGACTGCTAGGCCAGCTTTGTTTTTCTTAACTTGATCATCCCTGTTGAAGATAGTCTCTAAGGTGACAAGACCTCTAGGCATCTTATTAGACTTGAGTTGTATCACTTGGTCACCATAATTCTGCAATAATCTATCTTGATTATGCCCTGAGAAGACATCTTCTTCAAACAAGAATTGCAAAATTTGCTCATCATTGTCAAACACCTGCCAATTGACATCATTATCAGGAATAGAGGGCCTGACAATCACTTTAATGTGTTGTTGGTCTACTTTTTTTGAAATGCTATTGGGAATGTCAAACTGAGATCCAATAGCAGCTAATCTATCTGCATTTTGATTTAGCTTCCTAGGAATGGCAACAATATTGAAAGCACAAAAGTCTTCAATTGCATCCCAAACTCTATGTTTGTATGCTTTCATGGTGTCATTCTTGGTTGCACTTAACCCTCTCACTTGGCTGACTACTAACTCATTGTCACCATAAAATTTTAGAGCTTTGAACCCTCTTTTCCTAGCCCACTCTAGTCCATTCACTAGACTTTCATATTCTGCAGTGTTGCTAGTGCAAGAGAAACTAGATCTGAAAGCTGCATAGTACCTTTCTCCTTTTGGGGACACTAGCATAGCACCACCACCAAACCATGTCTACTTCTAGCTCCATCAAAAAACAATTCCCAAACCTGATTACTCTGATCCTCTAAATCGGTGTCCTCTTTGAGAAAGTTTGGCTCTATGGATCCACTCTCTTGTATCAAATAACTTCCCAAACCAACATCCCAAATAACACTTTCTTGGGCTTCTGAAGCTCTTGATTCTAGAAGAATATCAGGGATATTTTCTATCTTAGTGCTTGCTTCGCTAATGGTTTGGAAGTCATTGTCATCAAATATAGGGCAGTTTACATTGATGGTGTTGAACACATATGGTTCTATGTGGTGTGTTGCCAATGGTTTTGATTTAATGGTGACCTTGGTACCATATCTTGTATGGAAAAGCATGTGAGACCAGTCAGAAGATAGGTAACCTCCTATTTTGGTTGTAAACTCCCTTGACAAACATATGACAAATAGAGCAGGGAGATCTATGATATATATATCAAGGAGGATGGAGAAATTAGTACTAGCATGAAGGATCAAACTGGTATCCTTAGCCACACCTATAGTATTGACTGAGGATCCATCAAGTTGTGTAACCTTCTTTTAAAACGGTTCATACTTAAGTCCTAGTTGGTCGGCCACTTTTTTGGGCATTACAGTACTAGTAGCTCCATTATCTACCATACAATTATGTACTAAAGATTTTCCAATGATTAAAGACATAAAATGGAGGTGGTTTTGAGTTCCTACCTTGAATGGTATTGGCTTTGGAGTTGCTACTTAGAGTCTCCTTTCCTTGATCAATGTTGACTAACACCGGCTTTGCAGCTTCTTTTGTAGGCTAATGAGTTGTTACTTCATTCATGGCCCTCTTCAAAATCTCAGACTATCTCGGAATAGCCAAAGAGTCCCACATAGACATGGTGACATTCACCTTCTTCATGTTGTCTACAATGTTGAAAGGTGTCACAGTGTGTGTTCTTTGTTGTGCTTTTACTATGATGGGCTCTGCCTCTTTGAGAGTCTGGCCCTCTTTGCTTGTAATAACAAGAGCCTTCTTGAATGTGGTGGGAGTATCTTGTTGCACTAGTTCTGCAGATGTAGTAGCCTTAGTACCAGAGTCTGCTCGCTCCATGTCTTGAGCTCTTCTTTTTGACCTTGTATTGGTAGAAACGGAAGATTCACCAATGACTCCATTGAAGTCTTGCTGCTCCCAATTGAAAAGAGCAGTCTCGTTCTCTTGTGGCTCTTGTTGAGGAACTGATCCACTGGAAGAAGCCACTGATTGAGCTTGCGAGGCATTTTGAACCATTAATGCTTGGTTCATCCACCCATTTGAACATGTAGCCTAATTGTGAGGCTGATTATAAGGAAAACACCATTCATTATCCATAGCCATATTATTTTGACTAGGAACCATATCTCTAACTGGATTTGCAAAATTAAGAGGTGTAGGGTTATATGGTTGGAATGGTCTCTGATTAAAACTTTGTCTTTGTCCTTGATACCCTCATTGGTATGGTGGCCTATTTTGCTGATAAGGCTATCCTTGATTCTGATATTGTTAATTAGGACTTTGGCCTTGAGGCTGAAAGGGTGGTCTAATTCCTTACCCTTGCCTCTTTAGATTTGTAACCTCTTTAGTCAAAGTTTGAAGCAAATTTGTCATTTCTTCCTGACTAGTTTGTTGACTGTTCTTACTCTCTTGTAACTCTTGAAAGAAACTTGCTTCTAGCTCTTGACCACTAGTACTAGCTTGGGGTGCTAATATGGTAGGAATAGGGGTAAATGGAGGTACTTGTGCAGGTGCAAAGGGTTGAATGCTAGGGAAGATGGGCATGGGTGGCCTTCTAGCTATCATGCCTGCTTGTATTAAACAATTTTCAGCCCTGACAGTTGTGTCAAAAACTTGGGGTAAAGAGGTACCACCCATAGATTGGATCATGATAGAGATTTGGCCATTCAAGCTTTGCAAGAAATATAGGAAAGCATGATCAGCTGATGGCCTCACTGAGACTGGAATTCTATTCCATGTCTTGAGGAATCTATTATTATAATCTGTCATTTGTTCTTGAGAGTCTCTTTTTATGGTTGTCAACTATTCAACCAATGACAAGTTGTCTGATTTATCCTCAAAATGTTTACTCAATGCATCTCCTAATGCATCCCATGAATTAATGGAACCAACAGCTAAAGTTCTAAACCATTCAAGAGCCTTACCTTTTAGAGAGGCTGCTAATAACTTGGTGCCTACATCTTCTTGAGTTATGTTGTGTATGCTGCAGATGGTGGTCACATCACTTATGTGTTCAAAAGTAGTTGTTTGCCCTTCACCTGTGAAATTAGGTAAACTCTTTAGTGCCACCAAGGGTACATCATGTTGTTGAGCGAAAGTTAATGGACTTCCCTAGTTGAAAGGTGCAAAAGAAAACTGTCTAGCCATTGTAGGAGCTAAGATTTGCTGAGTAGCAACTGTATGAGTTGTATTTGATGTTGGCTCTGAATCTTCTTCTAGATCTCTGGTTAGAGATCTTCCTCTCCTTCTAAGATGAAAGGGCAAAGGCCTCCTTTCTGAAGTATCAGGTGGTGTAGACTGAACTCTCCTTGCAGGGGACGTTCTTTGAGTTGACCTTCCTTTATAGCTCCTTTTTTAGGGCAATTCTGAAAATTTAGTAGGCATTGAGCTCCTAGTCTCAATCTTTCTCATAAACTTTAAACAAGGTTGTCCTAAATCCTTTAAATCAATGGAGTCACCAGATATAATTCATAGAAAACTTCTAAAAGTCTAAATTATGCAATCAGTATATCGGAGATAGCATAATCTTTAAGATGAACTTCTTTTTTTTTGTCCCACCGGGCATGCTAGAAATGTTATACACTAAGTTTGCACCCTTGTTTCAAGCTCTCTTGGTCTTGATAACTTAGTATAACATGGGAATCATCTCCAGGTTGTGGGACCTATGCTACCTGAGATGAGACCTCTAGGTTCTAGGTTGGTTCTTCTTAGATAATCACCTTAATCTTCTTCTTGATAGGAAAGTAAACTCTTGAGGGGAAAGGGATAGAAGGAATGCTTGAAAGGGAAATGACTTGGAAAAGTAAACTATCTACTAGGTGATACACCAAAATGATGGTTTGAATTGCAATATGGAGGATGAAATCAGTGCACAAACTTAGGTCTAGGAGATCACAACTCACTAAATAGGCTTTCATCAATATTTCATAGAAGGGTCTGCGATAGAAAGAGGCTATTCAGGGAAAGAAAGGATTTCACAAACAATAGCATTCCTAAGAAGTTGGACACAATCTATAACCTACAAACAAACATTCACCTCTGCAACTAGGTATAGGAATGAGACAGATAGTCAGGGGGTTGCAGTATACCCACAAGAGCATTCAAATCAAATCATCTACAAGAATACACATGAATTGCAGAAAGAAAGAGGGATTAGGAACCCTAAGATATTATTGAAAACACACATATACTTCAATTCAATAAGAGAGAATTCAGACAAGGAAGCATAGGGATAGAAAGGATGTCACAAAATACATCTACAATAACTAAATTATCAATGGGAGACTAAAGAAATGTAGAAAACCAGAGGGTTGAGAAAATGCCACAGATAGATTTCTAAAAAAGAGATTCCTTCCTTTTTACAATTGTAAAACTCTGAGCTCTAAAGATCTCAAAAAAACAATATATACATCTCCTTCTATGCACGTAGGCAGGAGCAAAAATATCTAACTAGGGTTACAAATATTTTCATTAGAATAATGGAAAACCCTAATTCCGTAAAGTCTAATCATAAATGTCATGGAAATATCTCAACTGATCAAACATCATGTTGCGTGCCCATCCCTGTACTACAATTGCCTGCTGACAAGCCACCTTGATCTATCTACCTCTCTGTAACTTGGGCTTGCCATGAATGTTCAAATTCGTACCCTCAGGAAGCAAGAAATGACCTGTGATCGCTGCTCAGATCTTTGCATCATCCTTTCCAACTGCAAACATCCTAAAAAATCAATTCTAAGCTACCCCTTTTATCGCTTACGGTTCACTGGATCAAATACTGGTAAAAAACCCTGTAGAAATGTTTAAATTTGAATAAAAATGGCTAGCAGGTTTAGGTTTCAAATGTGACCATTGACGAATTTATTTCCTGGCAGATCGGGCGGTCCTCATCATCTTTCTAACAGTCAGCAAACTCTTGAAAAGTCAATCAGCCACATCAGCAATACCTGGCAGTCTGGACCCACTTATTCTGGAAAACTTTAGTAACCCTTAGTCATTCAGAAAATGCGCAACTGAAGGAAGTCTCCAAGTCACGAAACATAATTCCTAACTCTAGTCTGATCAAGCTATTCAGCGAATGAAGCATTTTCCAAGTCTCATAATCCTTCATTGACCCCTAGTTACATTTGGAGAACTGGCGACCAAAGACTATCTCCCATTCGCTAAATATATAGGGCACAGTTAAACTATTAAGAGAATAAGCGACCAAAGGGAAACTTATCGGAGCCGCCAAACATCTTGTCAAAGCCGCTAAATTTAGGGGACAATGAAAACTTCATAGTCACGGGTTCATTGAATATTTTATGCAAGACCCACACATGGGCTCTTCTAGTGCCACCTGTCACCAAACCATTCATCATTTCTGTCCAGTCACCTCTAACACAGGACCCACTACACAAGCCCCTTTAATCGGACGGTGGGCACATGATCTCATAGCCTAGAAGATTCCATGAGATTATATGCTGACCATAGATTTTGCTTAACTGGTGCCCCTGCAAATTCTCTAACAATGGTACCACTGACAAAAATCCAGTCACCATTCGGCCAGCCAATAAAACACGAGCACGTCACAATAAGAGGACCCACCTGATAGAACCTGGCGATAAAGTAACATCAACGGTTGTCTTATGATCTCATAGACTCAGAATATCCCATGCAAACATAAGACAATTGTTAGATCTTAAAGGAGAGACAACTCACTGGGCCCGCACTGACATAGGTCCACATCATAACATTCAGCCAATCAGGAGCTTGCATGTCAAACAATGTGGCAGTGGACCCACTAACAACTAAAGCGCTACATTGAAATAAAGATCAACGGTTGGCGTAAGATCTCATGTGTCAAAAAGTCTGTATCAAAAGATACGCCAGCCGTTGATTAAGCTTTAACAAAGAGCTAGGCCCAGGGAAGAAAAGTCATCGGGACTTAGGAAAAAATTAAACTGCCAGGCGGTAAGAACTTAGGGAAATATTAAATGGGCACCGACTTAGGATAAAAGATATGAAAACATGACCCTGCAGGTGACAAAATTATAGCACATACTTTATTAATCGGTTAAGTGGCTTAGAAAAGGTAATGGGAAATTAGAACAAGACCTAGGGTTTCCAGGGTTCTTTAACTCCAATGGCTAGATTATAAAAAATTTAGAATTGCAGACCAGGGATTTTTGTAATTGCAGAGAACAGAGAAAAAGGCACAAGACCATGAAATTTTTTGAGGTGCTTAATAAGATTAAAATGCAGACCTAGGGGTAGAACTTAGCCAAATTTGTATGGAACAAGGAAAATTGGGTAACAATTATAATTATGATACACAATAAGGTGCATCAACAAAGAGTAGTACATGAATCTGGGTATAGTGCCGGATGCAAATTTCTTCAAAGAGAGTAAACCCTCATGTATTTTTTTTATTATATAACCAATATAATAATATCCTTTGTTCACCAAATGATTCTATGAATCCATAACTAGCATTAAAATATCAGATGTAATCCTCTCTGGACCAGCATCAACTCCCAAGACCTGGCATATCCCATATGCAATATATTTCATGTAAAACTTGAGGTCTTTGTACTGATATGGAACAGGTCCGACCATAGCTGCAATATAATTTTTGTTCTCCTTTGGAATATGGCTCTTAATCTCCTTGGAAACTAACACAGCCTCTCTAACATATCTATTGGCCTGAGCTTTTAGGTCAATTTCTGTAGCCATTGGAATCTGGATTTTGAATGGCTTCATGAATGAATTTCGGTCTAGGGTTACAAGGGGAGAACCATCCTCCTTTCTAATAGTCCTTGATAAGGGATCATAGCACCGAGATAGTGCAAGTAATGCGTCTACATCTAAAAAGACCTCAGAAATAATCAATTTTTCCAACCCCGATGTCCAAGGGTTTGAGACCGGTACAGCACTATCGCAATTTTTATAAAAATATGAAAATAGGCACATGCCTGTGATTTCTGGAGTCTTAGCATCTCTGCAATAAGCTAAATGTTAAGTTTTAGGATCGCTGCAAATGTAATAACATAAGTTTTAGGATCGCTGCAAATGTAATAACATTGTCTCTTCGGTATATGTTTTCCAAGAGCAGTGATCTCTTATTTATATTGAGGAAAACACATTAAGAGACATGTCCCTTCATGGGACATGTCTATTCATTATTATTTATTTTATTTTATCAATTAATTAAATAGTTATTATAAAAATAATTATAATCTAATTATATATATATATATATATATGTCATTTCTCATAATGATCATATTATTGGTATTATTTATCTGACCGATGCTACAATCATCAACACTCCCTCTTAGCTAGGGAGGATAAATCAATCCAATGTCAACACTTAAGACACTTGACAACATCAATCATATGATGTAAGCAATAAAGGCATCATACTCATGATGTAATCAATAGAAACATAGTCTCAAATGTAGATTGCCTCCATTGACGATTCTATCCACAAACTCTTGAGTATTGGCCTATCAGAATGTCAACACATGACATTCACCAAATACTCAATAAGGTACTGGCCTGTAGAATATCAACACATGATATTTCACCAGATACCTAAATATATCTATACAAACAACTCATAGACCGTCAATGACATCTAACACTTAGTTGTTGATTTACAAGATATATCTAAGCAAACAACATATAGACCGTCAACTTAATGACATCTAACACTTAGTTGTTGCTTCTACAAGATGTATCTATACAAGCAACTTATAGACCGTCAATTTGACATCTAACACTTAGTTGTTGCTTTACAAGATATATTTATGCAAACAACTCATAGACCGTCAACTTAATGACATCTAACACTTAGTTGTTGCATTAATTCATCATGATCTGTTTCAACATTATAAATAATGTATATCATGATTTTAAGTCATTGTAAGATCGTCACCTTCCAATAACTTCTGCAAATACAAGTGATAATCATTTGGAAGTCGTCACTTCCTCATGATTTACACAGGGGGTAGGCCCATTAAAACATTCATGATTATCAAAAGTTGACTGAACCATATCATTTATCTTCTCCCTCTGAAGCTCAAGTTCATCAACCTCTTAACCTCCTTCTAGATTCTCAGACTCCTAAGAAGTATCCAAATCTGATCATCTGTTTCATAAGGTTGTCTCCTTTCAGAGAGAATCACTTGGAATTCACAATCCTATAAAATATTGTCGTCCCTATCACTCTATCCTTTCTTGGCAAGGTTCTGACTGAATAATCAATATTGATCTTCAACTAGCATATCTTCCTTTTTAGCATTGAATCAAACTTCAGTACAGCGAACATATATCCTTCTCAGAATTCATTGTCTTTTCAAACATTACCCACTCTTTACATCTTCAGGTCTCAGCATACGTCATTGTTTGTTTCATAATATATTATGCATATCTTCATATAAAAATGCCTCCTTTCAATCTGAAACATGACTCCTATACACTGCACACATTCATTTTATTCACAAGTACACATAACCCCATTTGCATTGAGTTGTATAATTCTGATTCAGTACCACATACTTTTCACTCACCAATGATACAATCTCATAGCTTTCAACAGACATATATAATATGTATCGATTTTCAAATTCCAATCACACTATTCTATTTTCACACAGCCTTCGACTACCTTGTCTTCTTAAATAACTTCTCTTTATCTTCACCGGTTTGCATAGTTTTCCAATTAGTTCCCAACTGTTTGTAACCATATAGGAATCAGTTCAACAAACCAAACCAACAACAACATTCCCATATTACAAACAACAATATTATGAACTTTGAAATATGTTTCCGCCTTTTATCAAGCACATACGGAAAAGTTTTATCTGAGGAGGTGCGATTCTAAGGTCAAAATCGATGTGAATTGCCAGACTATTCATATGTTAACATCCAGCCCCCAATAAGAATAACAATCGCCAACTGCGAGAAATTGCAAGAAGACCGATTATACTTCTTCAGACATTTGAATTCGACATCATCCAATTGAGCATCACATATGAAAGCACCCGATGATTATATAATGAGATATCCAAGAATATCTGCGATACAACTATATTGCTTCACCCATTCAAGCCGCCAATAATTGATTGCCTCAAACAATGATCTTTCTCCAATTATTATTCTTCAGTCACGCCAATAACTTTAGATCTTTCTCACATCTGCAGTCTGGCTCTGATGCCATGTTAAGTTTTAGGATCGCTGCAAATGTAATAACATAAGTTTTAGGATCGCTGCAAATGTAATAACATTGTCTCTTCGGTATATGTTTTCCAAGAGCAGTGATCTCTTATTTATATTGAGGAAAACACATTAAGAGACATGTCCCTTCATGGGACATGTCTATTCATTATTATTTATTTTATTTTATCAATTAATTAAATAGTTATTATAAGAATAATTATAATCTAATTATATATATATATATAATATGTCATTTCTCATAATGATCATATTATTGGTATTATTTATCTGACCGATGCTACAATCATCAACACTAAATCATCCATGAAATAATCATCACTAACCTTCTTATTCTGAGATGAACCCGGCAAGAGGGCGAGGAATTCATCTGAAAAGCTCTCTTTCACTTTCTCTTTCAACCCTCAACTGTTGGAGGTTCCGCTTACTGTTCCCTAACTCATCCTGACTGTAATTTTACAAATTCTCTAAAAAATCACCGGTTGTACTATAAGTCTGGAAAGCTCAGAAAACCTAGCACTCTGTACTTCTTTCATATGCTCTGTAATTCTCAAATGAGTAGCTTCTAACTATTTTATTTTGCAAAGTTGAATGCGCCACCATTTTCTGACATCTACAGCTACCAAAAGGTCACTTCCGCCATTACTGCATACGAACAAGGCTTCAATTTACTAGTCGTAGCTCAAAAAACTTTAAATTCAAACATTTAGTGACCTGGCGACTGAAGAAAAAGTCTCATAGTTGTTTTATAATATTGGCGCTTTAGAATCATTTCTGAGATCTAGTGACTAAGAGGGCTTCTCGTAGTCACGAAAAGATCTTCCACTTTATGAATTCATTACAAGACTAAGCGACCACAAATTTTTGATCTAGAGACTCAACGACTATAGTCGATTTAATTTTGATTTTTCATTTGGTGGAGATTACCTGACTATAGTCTATTTCTTAGACACAGGTGAAATATTTCTCATTACGAGATCTAGCGACAATAAACAAGCTCTAAGTGGTGGAACACTGTTGAATTTTCAAACTTCTTTCTGAGATATCCCGACCTGGCCATTTGGAGATTTGGCGATTGAAGGAAAGAAATAATAATTTATCTTATCTGGAGATCTAGTGACTATAGCTTCCTTATAGTCATGGCAACTTTATTAATCCTTTAAAAACATTTAGTGATCACCCAAGCTGGAGATCTAGTGACTAGCTTGAAGTCTCTTAATCACTAAAGCTTTTAACTTTTCAACTTTTATTCTGAGATCTCAAGACCATCATTGATCCTTTTCTTCATTCCATCCTATGGTCCATATTATGTTGTGAGAGATTTTCATAACTAACTGTTTGATTTAGCGACCCAGAGATAACCGTTTCACTAAATCATTAGATGTTTAATCTTTGACCATCAGGAACTTGAGACTTCGAAACTATACAGTTGTTGGATCGCTGAATGTACACATAACCACCAGGCTTTAACCATTATACTCAACCTTAACTCAGCCTAGGCAAATCTGAAGACTTGGCGACAAATGGATTTCGCTGAGTCTCATAATCTTTCTCTAAACTAGGGTTAAATCCTGAGAACATACAACTGAAGTAGTTTCTAAGTCGTGAAATATTTTATCTAACCATGGTTACATTTGGAGACCTGGAGAAAACCTCAATTCTTGGAGTCGCTGAAAGATTTCTTAAATCATAGTTTAGCTCTGAGATTAAACCCCATCCGTCGATTAAATCCTCATCTAATGGTTTGTATTAAATCTCACAATCCTTTATCACTTAACTGCTACATCTGGAGATTTGGAGACAATCGCGTCGGTGAATCACTGACCGCCTAGAGGATAACCGCCATCTTTGGGAGATTACATGACCAAAGAGAAAATCATAATCGCTGAATGAAACATCACTTTAATAAATTATTCTGAGATCACCCGACCAAAGGTAATTTCTATCTAGAGACGTGACAATAGTTCATTTCTTATAAAATTTGTCATAGCAGTCGCTAGATCTCGAGAAAAACATTCTGAGACTTGAAGACTAAAAAGAAATCGCTAAGTCATTTGATAATAAGGAATATTCCAAAGTACTTTTGAGATCGGGCGACTAAGGCATTCTGGCAATTGCTAGATATGAGGGCATATTCTGACTTCTTTAGGAGACTAAGCGACTAACTGAGAAAACTAAAAGTGCACATGATTATATCAACGGTTAAGTGACCTAATAAAGTAACAGAGAATTAGAAAGCTAACGGCCATGACCAGGGTTTTTGACTTTTTAGGGCAAAGGGTCTGAAACTTAGGGTTACTCACCTAGGGCTTAAATATTTGGGAAGAGAGACCAGACAAAGCATCAAAATTTTGACTATGAAAAGACTAAAACCAGAAATACTACCAACAAGTTGTATGCAAGAAGAGTCAAAGGAGAAACTAGCTGTATTGGATAACTTGAAGCACAAAATCAGATTGATAAGATGCGAGAAAGAAAGGAGACACAAAAAGAATCTACTGATACTGAGAAGACTGAAGATCAAACCAAAGACAATGGTAGTCCTCCTAAAAATGAGCGCAAGCCTGTTGAACGCACCTATTTTGCATGTAACAAACATGGACACATTGCAAGAAACTGTACAGAGGTAAAGCCTTTTAAAGGTTATTGTTATACATGTAATAGATTTGGTCATAGAGCAATAAATTGCAAGACTAGCAAGAAGAATAGAATTCAACATGATCAAAGAAATTAGAATCAGACCAATGCAAGAAGTTCTCAAAATGTTACATGTCAGATATGTAACTATAATGGTCATACAACAAAACAATGTAGAATGGTGACTCATGTCAATGCGCCAAGGAATAATAGACCTCCAATGATTTGTCACACCTGTAACAAGGCTGGACATATCTCAAAGTTTTGTAGATCAAGGATGCAAGGTCAGGAAAACCCTAAAAAGGCCGCAGAACCAGTTTTGGATCTGGAAACAGAAGTCAAGTTTGTGAAGGCATCAGAAGATGCGAGCTTAATTTGGTTAGATGGAAAGAAAGAAAATGTTGATGAGAATGTATTGGATGCATCCCCAGTGGATGCACCCTCTACATCTGCATGAATGGCCCTCAGGGTCATAGGGGGAGCTAATTTAGCTCTAGACCCCTGCGTGTGTAGTATACTCATCCTCAGAGTATGCATCTTTGGACTTAAGCAATTGGATTATATTGGAACCTTTGTGCGAGAGCACACATGCTGATTATTAGAAGAACTCAAGTTTGAAATTTTGAAGTGACAGCCTGGTTTACGTGAGTTGCATTAATGGCGAATCTCTCACTTTAAGTACACAAAAGATGTTTGTTCAATCATTGCATTCATGCTCAAAGCGATTCGAGAGAATATTGAGCCTTGGAAATTCCTGTGAGATTTGGAGATTAAGTTATCAGGGATTGCAGTGCTTTTGTTCGATTGTAGAAACCCTAGCTCATTGCCCTGATCCGGAAGCCATCAGAACATCTTAGAGATCCTTTGGAAAGCAAATATCAAGTAAGTCATGGCCACTCCTATTGTTTTTGATGTTGCTAAAAAGAAGCGGTATGTTTTCAAAAGGAACCCATTTAAATCAACCCTAGATGATTTAGAGAGAGCATTTTCCCGCACACCGATGGGCATCATGCATGTAGAAGACATAAGGGCTTACATTCATTGTAAGAAGGAACCTGTTGGACTGGATAGATTGAGAGTGCACATGGACGCAATGTTGAAACTAGATAAAAATTTCATGGATGAATACATCAGATGGAAAGATCACCCCATTGTTGAATATGCCATGGCATGTGAGTTCTATGAGGAAGAATGGACAAAGATATTGTTGAGTAGAATCCATGATGATTTGTTTTGGATTGGAGATGTACTAGTGAGAATCATAGGAGACTTGATTCATGAGATGACAGGTCTCTCTAAGATAGGCATCATCCTTCCTGTGGGTAAGGATGTCAGGAAAATGGTGGAGCAAGTGTGTAAATCTAGAAGTGATAAGCGCGGCATGACCATTGAGCCTATAGAGCAACCAGACATCAAGTTGATATCAATGATATTGGGTTACAGATTTCATCATACCAGCAGGGTGAATAGTGTGTCTATGGGCACTATTCTAGCAGCCATATGTCTTGTGCAAGAAGATGGAGAGTTCAACCTATGTGAGATCTTGCACGCATAGTTGATAGACAATATCAAAGCTATCAAACATGACAAAACTAAGGTATTTAGGTTTGGGTCCTTAATCATCTATATGTACCTTCATATAGTTGGTAAAGTGTCAGACTTGTATCTAGACAAGTCCATTCCTACCATGCACCAGATATCAGACAAAGCATGCACTGAAAGCACCATAAGAGACTACATCACTTTGGAATTGAAGACCTTCAGAGCAAGGATGTAGATGAGGTACAAAATTCCTGAGAGAATTATAGAGAAGTATAAGGATTCAATATGCTTCATGGTGGAGATTGATACTACTTGTATGGAAGCTGTTGAGCCTAGAACTAAGTGGATTCATCCACTTGGCTATGAGGTTGAAGAACAAGTTCATGAAGCTTATGAACAGGTACTGCTATCAGCACCTAAGGATGACAATGAACCTAGGTGGGGAACCTATGAAGAAAAGACTAGAGAAGTTGATGCCAAGTTGAACAGTGCTGCAACCAAAAGAAAGGTTGCAAAGGTCACCTCAGAGATATTAAGGATTCATGGTGTATCACAAGCAGACCTTAATAGAGCAAGGGATGAGAAGATTTCCCTAGAATTGAAAGGTGTAGCAGCAGAAGAAGAAGATCCTAAGATGAAGAAGATAAAAATTGAAAAAGATGTCAGTCAGAAGGATAAAGAAGACAATACTCCTTTTGCACCCAAAGATACTCCTCCGGAGTATAAACCAATGATCAAGAGGAAAAAAGAAGTTAGCACTGGTCATCCATCCTCGCGTGCTACAAGGAGCAAAAGAAACATTCAAGCACCTCAAAAGGTAGGATTTAGGCCTAGCCTTAAAGTTTTGAGCACTAGAATTATTGATGAGGGAAAAATTGATCAAGTTGGAAAACATTATGAATCATATAGTGAGATTGATAAGTCAAAAATTCATGGAATGATTATCAAACATATGATAAAGTTCAAAAAGATAGTTCTTGAATTGAAAATAGAGATTCTAGATAATGTATGGGACATTTTGGAACACCTGAAGAGACAAGCTAATGAGGAAGATCAAAGAATAACAGAAGAAGTTCTAGAAGATACACTGCATGTATGTTCTAAAGATGAAGAAGCACTTATATTGAATCTAGTGAAGCCGCACCTAAGAACAAAGATGAGAACTCTACATATAATGAACAAGGACTATGATCTGATAACGAAGGAGACAAAAAAATCTTTTGAGAAGGTACTCTTGGAGAAACAGATTAGACTACCTCCTGTGCCCATCACTCATGCACCCAGCAAGGAAGATGAAGTGGCCGAGCCCACTAATATACCAATAACAGGTCCTCAGGACTCACCGCCTATAGCAGGAACTCAAACAGAAGCAGATCAGTCTGCGCCCATGACAAGATCATCCAAAGACAGCACAATTATCATAGATAATGTGGAAATAGCCATGGCGGCTACTGATAAGGACTTAGATAAGTTTGAGGAAGCATTTGTCAGCACTGAGGAAGAAGAAATCATATGCAGCAATATGCCTCCCACTCAGCAAGAAGAAGTAATCATAGAAGACATTTGTGATGAGAAAGAAGTAGAAAAGAAAGATGAATCTTCTGTTGATTTGGTCAAGATGAAGCAAGAGGTGATGGATAGCACTCCCATCACTCCCTCCTCAGCATTATTGTCAAGTTTCACACCTGACACTAGTAGTTTGGACTCTTGGAAGGAAGAAGACCTGATTAAGTTCAGTGTCCTAGCGATGGAGAAGGCTAAGGAGAAACAAGTAATGAGAAATCCTCTCCTGGTAGAATCAGTAATTATTTTGAACAGTTTTCTGCCAGAGGATAAGAAGATAGTAAAAGTTCATTCGGTGGATGATGTGAGCATAGTCATATCACAGTGCAAAGTCAATTTCTCAAGCCTAGAAGAATCTGTGGCCATAGTGGCAGAGGAGAAGTACTTAAAGAAAAGACTAGATGAGCTGATGAGTAATTTTGCACTAGACTTGAACTCTCTTAAGTTTGGTCAAGTCTGGTCAGGCATCATTGAAGGAGTTTGCAGATCAAGGAAGAAAAGTTATTGCAGAATCCATGGATCGGGATAAGTTCACTGATGCACATCTGAAGAAGATCAAAGATGTAGAGACAATGATTGCGAAGGTAAAGAGTTTAGTGTTAGATACTTCCACTAATGTAAATATGTGTAACAATGTCTATCAAGGTCAATTAGACATAATTGAGAAGGCAGAGAAAGAAATGGAGAAGATACTTGGTCTAGACAGACTCAGTTGAGGAACGCTCTTGCGCCCTCACTAGACATTCTCAGTCAAAACATAAAGCAGATTGATGCAACCATGATAACCTATGATCAAGGTCTGAGCACAAAATTGGAGAAGATGGATAAGCTTCAATATGCATTATGAGCCCATCTACAAATAGTCAATTCTCTGATAACCTTTTGGAAGAAGGAGATCCAAAAACTCAAGATTGCATATCCGGATGTTTTCCCTCAATAAGTGTATATAGATAAACTTTTTGATGCACCTTTGTCATTAATGTCAAAGGGGGAGTTGTATAGAATGTGGAGTATATATATGTATAGGGAGATATAAGAGTATGTAAATGTATAGAAGATAAAATGTTTTTGTGTAAAGGAACAATTAGAAACTTGGCCACATTCCTTTGTTGCCATCAATGACAAAGGGGGAGATTGTTGGCAAGTTGTCTACAATGATGTATATGATTATAGATAATGTTGTCATTATGGAAACAAAGTCATATAGAAGTTTGGAGTCAGCGCACTAAGTATAAATATCTGAATTCAGTTAAGTGTTGAAGATTGGACAACATACAGAGCACCAGAGACTCAGAGAATCAGTGCACGTGTGTACGGATGAATTATGGCATGCGCCCTAGGATATATGTTGCAGACATGTTAGTGATGTTAATTTCATGGATGCATGGTCTGATGATGAACGCAAGTGAAGTTATGCAGTCACTATTCACATGTAGCAGTTTCCTGTGTTTGTTCAGCAGAGCCGACAGAGATTTTATTGGTTCGTGTGTTGCGCCAATCTTTATGGTATGTGCCCTGGAAGTTAAGGTTGTTAGACATTACTTATGCTTAGTCTAAGAGCGCAGAAGTAGATATGCAAAGATGTGAAAGTTACAGTCAGTTGAAGTTGCACAGCCAGTGTGTGCTAGCAGAAAATAGAGCATGGAGCCGATAGTGACTATTTTCGTTCGCGATTATAATTTAATGTTGTAAGGGCTATGCACCCATTGTATTTAGGTTTTTGACATATGTATATGTATAATTATAAGCACGCTTAAGCCAATTCATTTGGAAGCATTGTTTCTGATTAGTTATAGGGCCGACCTAATTATATGAGTGTATAAATATGAGATGCGCCCATTGTATTCGGTATGGAAGTTGTATGAAAGTCATGTGAAGTAGAGCAGAGGTATGTGAAGAAAGCATATGATGTATTAGAGCTTTGCTAGAGGCCAAAGCATCAGTGCACCAAAGGAACTGATCTGACAAGCAGTGTCACAGCAACAGTTCACCTGCAGATATAGTGTGTATCTGATCTCAGAAGGTTGTAGCCTTCATCATTTGAGTAGTGAGCTCTAGGATAGTAAGTCCACTCCCCTAATAGGGATCATTGTAAAAGACTCCTAACAAGGTCCGACCCTTAACAAGGTCTACTGTACTTAAAGCATTGTAAAGCTACTCTTAATAGGGTAAAGGATCTTCTAACAAGGATCATAATACACTAGTGCAAAATATTAGTGGCTATCAAGTCCCACCATGGTTTTTACCTATTTGGGTTTCCCCATAACCATATTGGTGTCATGTGTTGATTTCATGTTTCATGTTTATGTGAATGTTTAATTCAGTACTTAAGCATTTATAATTTAGTATTCAGATTAAAGTGAAAAGTTAAATTATAGTGAACACTGATTCACCCCCCCCGCCCCCCTCTCAGTGTTCCTATTCCTAACAGCAAGAGAATCATTTCCAAAATGAAATGCATGGAGGGCTCATCACCCACTTCAGCTTATTCATTATGATATTTGTTGTCCTATGCAAACACAAAGTTTGGGTAAGTCATCATATTTTATCACTTTTATTGATGATCACTCACACATGTGTTGGGTTTATTTTTTGAATACTAAGGATGAAGCCCTTGATACATTCAAGAGGTTTAAAGCCCATGTAGAGAATGAGAAAGGAAATACAATCAAATGTTTGAGAACAGATTGTGAAGGACAGTATTGCTCCAAAGATTTTTAGAATTTTTTTGAGATGAATGGGATCAAGAAACAACTCACAACTGCTTACACACCTCAACAAAATGAAGTGTTTGAAAGAAAGAACCGTATTGTGGTACAAATAGCAAGGAGCATGTTACAAACCAAGGGTTTGAACAATACTTATTGGGCTGATTCAGTTGCTACAATAGTCTATATTCTCAATAGGAGTCCTACAAGTGCCCTAGACAAGATGACTCCCTATGAAGCATGGTATGAGAAAAGGCCTAATGTAAATCATTTTAAATTTTTTGGTTGCTTGGCTTATGTTCGTATATTTGATCAAAATAGACAAAAGTTAGATGCTAAAAGTGAACTATGCATTTTTGTGGGTTATAGTGAGGAGAGCAAAGCTTATAGATTGTATAATCCTGTTACTAATAAGATTCTTGTCTCAAGAGATGTGATTTTTGATGAAGGGGGAGTTTATGGTCATCAAAAAGGCCATGTTGAAAAGCCAAAATCTATTTCGGATGACGATATTATTGATAATAATAATCATGAGCAGCCAACTAATGGTTCTTTTTCAAGATCTCCTAGTCTACCAAGCAGGCCCTCATCAAATTCAAGTGCAAGTTCATCCCCAAGTCCAAGTTCTACAAGAAGGGTAAGAATATTAAGTGATATTTATTAGAGAAGTCAAAATCAAGAACATGAAGAAGATCCAATAGGTGAGACGGTAAATTTTGCATTACTTGCTAAAGCTGATTTTGAGCCATCATGTTTTGAAGATGCATGTACTAATGAGGTTTGGATGCAAGCAATGAATGAAGAGATGGATTCCATTGATAGGAATGAGACATGGGAGCTTGTAGATCTTTTGCATGAGAAGAAAAAGATTGGCACGAAATGGGTATACAAGATAAAATATAATAGTGATGGGAGTGTGGAAAGATACAAGGCAAGATTGGTTGCTAAATGTTTCACTCAAAGGTATGGTATTGATTATGAAGAAACTTTTGCACTAGTAGCAAGATAAGAGACTATTAGAATGCTTATTTCACTTGCAGCTCAAAATAAATGGACTATTCATCACATGGGTGTGAAAAGTGTCTTTCCAAATGGGTACTTAGAAGAGGAAGTATATGTGGGACAGACATAAAGTTTTGAAGTTAAAGGCAAAGAAGATCATGTTTATATGCTAAAGAAGGCTTTGTATGGCCTCAAGCAAGCACCACGTGCATGGTATGCAAGGATTGATGGATATTTTCAGTAGAATGGCTTTTAAAGAAGTAAGAGTGAACCTACCCTTTATTACAAGCAAGAAGATAATGATATTATCATTGTGAGTTTGTATGTTGATGATTTGTTATATATGGGTAGTTGTTCTAAGATGAAAGAGGAATTGAAAGTTGCTATGATGAATGAATTTGAAATGAAATATTTGGGTCTCATGAAGTATTTTTTTGGGAATGGAGGTTTATCAACGTGAAAATGAAATTTTTGTTTGTCAAACAAAGTATGCAAAGGATATGCTAAAGAAATTTGATATGGCTTATTATAAACCTATTTCTACTCCAATTGCTCATGGAGTTGTATTATGTAGAGATGATGGTGCTGATATTGTTGATGAGACATCATATAGAAGTATTGTTGGTAGTTTGATGTTTCTAACTCACACAAGGCCTGATATTACTTACTCAATTTCATTGGTTTCAAGGTATATAACAAATCCATCAGAAGAACATATGAAGGTAGCCAAGAGAATTTTGAGTTATGTGAAAAACACTCTTGATTTTGGAATTCACTATTCTTCTAAAAAATTTGAGCTTGTTGGCTTTAGTGATTCCGATTGGGGAGGTAGTTTGGATGAATAGAAATATACATTTGGTAATTGTTTTTCTTTGGGCTCTGGTTTAATCACATGGAGTTCAAAGAAGCAAAGTATGGTTGCTCTCTCTTCTACAAAAGCAAAATATGTTGCAGTCACTTTAGCAGGCACACAAGCTTTATGGCTCAGAAAGCTTCTTGAAGAAATTGGTGAGATTCAGGTTCAACCTACTGTGATTTTTTGTGACAACATTAGTGCCATTAAATTGGCCAAGAATCTAGTTCATCATAGCATGACCAAACACTTTGATTTGAAACAACACTTCATTAGAGATTTGGTACAAAAGAACGCAATTGAATTGAAATACATCAACACAAAGGCACAAATAGCGGATATCTTCACGAAGGTGGTTGCAAAGGATCAGTTTTTGACACTCAGAGATCGAATTGTTAGCCCTCTCAGCATCAGGGGGAGTATGTGGATAAGTGATGCTGGAAAAAGTGTTTTTTTGAACAATTTTTAGTTAGTTTTATTTGTTTTTATGGAAATAAGGAATGTGCAGAGATTTGCATATTTATATTTAGAATTTAGTTTTCTTTGTTTTTTAGTTTTATTCCTTAGCAAATAAAACCTGCCTAGATACATGTGTATCTAGTTTTCTTTCTTGTTTTTCCTATGGCTATGAATTCTATATATTCAGCCATTTGTAATATTTTTTATATAGAGCTGCAATAAAAGTTGTAAATTTTCAAAATTTCTTCTTTTGTAAAATCTTCAGTTATCAGATCAGCACAACAGTAAATTAAAACTTTTTCCAAATGTTTTGAGATTCCCCATAAATCTAAACATTCTTCCAAAGAGCAGTTACATATCTGCAGCTCCTTCAATTTGGTAGGCGCCTGAAATATTTAATGACTAACAATAATATAGAAAGTACCATTCAGGGAAAATTTTAATTCTCATTGAAGAGCATATTACCTATTGCTCGCTCTACCATAATTGCTTGCGATACACAGCCCAGATTACTTAACATCGCAAATTTTGAAGAGGAATACATGGCAGAATGCCTAGTTGTAGGTTATTCAAATACTACTTAATCCCATAATTAAACTTGAGTTTAAGCCACAACAAAAAAGTTGACGTGTCAGCACTGACATCTGATTCCCCTAAAAAGTATGTAATTTGACAATCCATGGACTTGTTAGTAAATGAATGGAAACTTCTGCCTTTGGAATAGCCGAGGATGTTTTGGAAGCCATTTGATTGCTACAATCACAGAAACATTACAGACTCGTGTTAATAAGTATGAAGATGTAAAATTATGCCTAGATGGGAAGCAGAGAGGTGGAGTGTTGGTGAGAATTAATTTCACCACCGACAATGAACACTATGCTAAACCAAACACTAATGAATTGTCAACTAAAGCATTTAAAATGAGAGTTTCCAGTATTGTCTACCATCGTCCAAATATATTTTTTACCTACCAACATCCATATTTGCACATGTAATTTGACTATACTGTTGAATGACTGTAGTGCATTCTAGAGGATTCTAAAACCTCTATAAAAATAATCTGTTGTAATCGATTGAATCAAGCTAATAAGAATTTTGTTTTGTATTTTTTCTTCCTCTGTCCTTCACTTTGGTATCAGAGCCTTGAAGACCCTGAGCATGGACATGATGGGATTTTGTTGAGAAGACATCAAGGAGATCTCGAGTATGAAGCTATTGTAGTAGTAGAGTGAAGCTATTAAAACTTGGATGGTTGCAAATTTGGAGATGTGCCAGTAAAATTTTGAATTAGAAGCTAGTTGATGATAGAGATCACTTGTTGCTGAGGAAGCTGCGAGTTCTTTAGATCTGCAAAAGCCAATTGAATTGCTTAGAGCATTTGTCATTTTACTAGAGCTCTATTTTCGCAAAAGGTATGATTTTTACCTCAAATCTGAAATCAAGGAAAAGGAAGAGAGTACGGTCTGTTATTTTGTCTTAAAAGTTTTAAGGCAGATTTGTTTGGTTTAGACTTGCCTTCCATATTTTCTTTGTAAAGCAAGTTGATATTGTAAACTCTCAGAGTTGTAATTCTGAAAGAATATAATTTTTTTTTAAAAGTAAAGTATTAGGGAGTAGTATAGCTCAATCACAAATTCCATTTTTTTCCTGGCAAAAATTATAAGTTTTGGGCTATAAAAATGAAAACATTGTTTTATTCTCAAGGCATATGGGATCTTATTGAAAAAGGTTTTTCTGAACCACAAGATGAATCTGGATTAACTCAAGATGAAAAAGATAAATTACAAGATAATAGGAAAAAGGATGCTAAAGCATTATTCCTAATTCAACAAGCTTTAGATGAATCAATTATTCCTAAAATTTCTACAGCTAAAAAATCAAATATGGCATGGGATATTTTAGAAATAGCATATCAAGGGACATCAGAAGTTTAAGTTGTTAAATTGAAAACTTTAAGTTGTGATTTTGAAAATCTGTGTATGAAAGATTCAGATTCAGTTGATCATTTTCACAATCAAGTAATGAGTGTGGTTAATCAAATTAGATCATGTAGTGAGGATTTGACTGATCAAAAGGTTGTTGAAAAAGTACTTAATAGTTTGCCTAGAAAATTTGATGCCATTGTTGTTGCCATTGAAGAGTCTAAAGATTTGACAAAACTCTCTATTGATGAGTTAATGGGGTCACTTTTATCTCATGAATCTAGAATGAATAGAAATAACAATTCTTCCTTGGAGAATTCTTTTATATCGCATGTATCAATTGGCAGAGGAAGAGGAAGAGGTAGAAGCATAGATGGACATATGAGTTCAAATCAAGAAGAAAGAACAAATCAGTCTTTTCAGAGTTTCAACAGAGGACGTGGGAGAATTCCATTTCAGCACCCATCATCAAGGTTTGATAAATCTCATATTCAATGTCATTATTGTAAGAAATTTGGTCACTTTGCAAATGAATGTAGAAAGAAACAAGAAGAGACTCAAAAGCATGGTGCTAATTACTCAAGTGTATCTGATAATAATTCGGGAACTTTATTCATAACTTGCAATGTTTCTCAAGAAAGTTCTAGTGATATATGGTTTCTAGATAGCAGTTGTAGTAATCATATGACTAGAAATAAATAGTTATTTGCTAGTTTGGATGATTCTGTCAAATCTGAAGTAAAACTGGGAAATGATAGTAAATTTTCTTTAATGGAAAAAGGTGTTATAAATGTTTTAACCAAAAATAGACAAAAAAGATATATTCCTTATGTTTATTTTGTGCCTAGATTAAAACACAATCTAATGACTGTTGGATAACTAATATTAAAGGGTACAAAGTTTTCTTTGATAATGATGTTTGTACAATCCTAGATAGAAATCCTAGTGTTAGGTTAATTGCAAGAGTCAAGATGACAATAAATTGGATGTTCCCCCTCCAAATTCATTGCATTCAAGGAATAGAACAAGTAAATTTCAAGACAGTTATCTCAAACCATTCATGGCTCTGGCATTTGAGGTATGCACATCTTCATTTTGATGCTCTAAGTTTGTTGAAGATGAAGAACATGGTAAAAGGATTACCACCAATCGTGCAACCCCCTAGTTCATGTGAAATTTGTATATTGGAAAAACAACATAGAGAAAGTTTTCCAGTAGGAAGTTCATATAGAGAAAGAGCACCATTTGAATTAGTTCACACTGATATATGTGGACCAATGTAGACTCCATCTTTAGGAGGAAGTATATATTTGTTAACATTTATTGATAATTTTAGTAGGAAAACTTGGATATACTTTCTCAAACAAAAGTTTGAAGCTTTTGATAAATTCAAGGAGTTTAATGCTCAAATGGAAAAATAAAGTGGTCTATACATCAAGGTATTGCGGTCTGACAGAGGTGGTGAGTTCAACTCTAATGAATTTTTAGATTTTTGCAGATATCATGGAATTAAGAAACAATTTACAACAAGGTACACACCACAACAAAATGGTGTAGCAAAAAGGAAGAACATGACCATAATGGAGATGGCTAGGAGTATGTTGAAGGCCAAGAATTTGACTAATATTTTCTGGGCAAAAGCAGTAGCGTGTGTTGTGTACATCTTGAACAGAAGCCCTACAAAGAGTGTTAAGAACAAAATACCATAGGAAGCATGGAATGCTAAGAAACAAAATGTATATCATTTTAGAGTTTTTGGATGTGTTGCTTATTCATTGGTGCCATTTGAATTAAGAAGGAAATTAGAAGATAAAAGTGAAAATGCATCTTTATTGGGTACAGTGACCAATCAAATGCTTAGATAGATTGTATAACCCTATTTCAAAGAAATTGATAATTAGTAGAGATGTTGAATTTAAGGAAGAAGAATTGTGGGATGGAAATGACAACAAAATAGTCACAGGAGGAGCACCAATATCTCAAAGTGAAGAAGAACAATCAAAAGAACAAGGTGATCAATCATTCCAAACACCACCAAGTACTCCATCAAGATATTCTATGCAAGGAGCATCATCTTATCATCTAGAAGATTCTACTCCAGATTCAAATATAAGTAATGAATCAGATTCTACATCCACAAGACCAAGGTATAGAGGTAAGAAAACAAAAAGTTTAAAAGAAATATATGATCAAGAAGAAGAGAATGTAGACATGTGTTCAAATTTTGCTTTATTTTCTTATGATCCTTTATATTTTGAAGAAGCAATTGAAGATGATAAATGGATCGAGGCAATGGATGAAGAGATTAACTCTATTAAAAGAAATCAAACATGGGAATTACTAGATTTACCTAAAGGAAAAGAATGCATAGGAGTCAAATGGGTTTATAAAACTAGATTTGATGCAAAAGGTAAACTTGTAAAGCATAAGGCAAGGTTAGTTGCTAAAGGATTTTCACAACAGTATGGAATTGATTATAATGAAACATTTTCTCTAGTTGCTAGACTTGATACAGTTAGAATTATTTTAGCAATAGTTGCACATTATAATTGGAAAGTGTATCAAATGGATGTAAAATCAACTTTTTTGAATGGTTTTCTTGATGAAGAAATTTATGTTCAACAACCACCTAGTTACGAGGTATGTGGGCATTAAAATAAAGTATATAAATTGAAGAAGGCGCTTTATGGTTTAAAACAAGCACCTAGAGATTGGTATAAGAGAATTGATTCATACATGATAAGTAATCACTTCAATAGAAGTAATAGTGAGCCCACATTGTACATAAAGACTAATAAGCAAGGGAAAATTTTAATTGTGTGTTTATATGTTGATGACTTGATATTCACTGGAAATCTATCTATAGACATGTTCAAGTCAACAATGATGAAAGAATTTGAGATGACAGATTTAGGCTTGATGAGATATTTCTTGGGCATTGAAGTTATTCAATTTGACAAAGGTATCTTCATTTGCCAATCTAAGTATATAAAGGATATTTTGAGGAGATCTAAAATGATAAATTGTAATCCAGTATCAACTCCAATTGCAACACAAACAAAGCTTAGCAAGGAGGATAAGGGATCAAATGCTGATCCAACTATGTTTAAAAGACTTGTTGGAAGTTTGATGTATATGACAGCCACTAGGCCTGATATTATGTATGGTGTAAGTTTGATCTCAATGTTCATGGAGTCGTTGCAAAATTCTCACTTGCAAGTTGGGAAGAAGGTATTGAGATATGTTGCAGGAACAACAGGATATGGAATTATATTCCAAAACTAACAACTTTACTGACAATGATTTTGTAGGTAACATAGATGATAGGAAGAGCACTTCTGGGTATGTCTTTCATCTTGGAATAGGCATTGTGTCATGGGCATCAAAGAAGCAACCTATAGTGACACTTTCATCAGCTAAAGCAGAATATGTAGCTGCAACTACCACATCATGTCAAGTAGTATGGATGTGTCAAATTTTATCAGATCTGTTGCATAATTAGGAGGAACCAACACCAATCCTTTGTGACAACAAGTCAGCAATTACATTATCAAAGAATCATGTATTTCATAAGAGGAGAAAGCATATTGATACGAGGTACCACTTCATCCGGGAATTGGTTAACAATGGAAAAATCTATCTTGAGTTTTGCAAATCTGAAGATCAATTGGCAGACATTTTTACTAAGGCGTTACCAAAGAACAACTTTGAATATCTACAAACAAAAATGGGAATTATTGATATTGCTTCTGTTTGTGATTGAAATTAAGAGGGAGTGTTGGTGAGAATTAATTTCACCACCGACAATGAACACTATGCCAAACCAAACACTAATGAATTGTCAACTAAAGTATTTAAAATAGAAGTTTCCAATATTGTCTAGCACCGTCCAAATATATTTTTTTCTCCCGACATCCATATTTGCACATGTAATTTGACTGTACTGTTGAATGACTCTAGTGCATTCTAGAGAATTCTGAAACCTCTATAAAAATAGTGTGTTGTAATCGATCGAATCAAGCTAATAAGAATTATGTTTTGTATTTTATCTTCCTCTGTCCTTCAGGGAGGAGGAACAACCATACCAGGCATTCAATATCTCATGGATGCCATAGCCTACGAGGGCTCAATCTATTTGCCAATTCTCTTCCTAAGTCTCGCAGATGGTCATGCATTCTCAATTAAGATCTCCCTTCTTCTTCTTCTTGCCAAATGCTCTTTCCTTTTTCTTGAACAAGGCACTTGTTTTTAAGTGTTTCGAGGGCATGTTGAGCGTTTGAACCTGATGCTTCTCACGCTTCCACGGTAATACTTTTTGATTTCGTAACATAAAAAAACACATCAATGAAAATTTTATGATCCTTGTAGTCCAGTGCATCAAAGCTTATTTTAATTCTTTGATGTATGTCTTGAGGCAATGCCTTTCTAACTTTATTCAATTCTAAGCTCCAATAATTCTCCACCAAACACTACTTTGTACCATGATAAACAGCTCTGCCAAACACCATGGGGTTTTTGCATATCAATTGGAGAAGATAGCGATATGGGCCGAAGTAGAGTGGATAGCATTCTCAAAAGATGAAGGAATGAATCACCAAGTTTTTTCTCCTCCAAGTCAAGAAATACATGTCTTCCTAACTCCTCCAGAGAATTGTAAAGTTGAAAGGCTACAATTTGTTTGACATCAGGACCCCTGTGGTTGATGAAAACGTCCTGTAACAATCTCGATGATTCATCTATTTCCTTGCGAATGTCGTGAGGTTCATTTCCTGAGAAAGCGTCATGTTCCTCATTTCTTGGTTGAGATAAGGATGATGATGCCATTCGTTAATGTTGAACACAAGCGGATAAAATCGACTGTTGATGTGGCATCGAGGCAGAGAGGCTGGATAAGAGAAGCCACAAATTAGGAAGGATTATATCGGAACTGTAAATGTTGGAGGCGTTCCTTCCTGGAAATTACAATGAAAACTAAGGAAAATGCTTAGACAATCGGGAAACACCTATTTATCCAATCAAACTTAAACTGTAATTTTGAAACTCACATTAAGTGCATTCACATGTTCATTCTGCAACAACTAGACAACGCACCAGCTTTAATAGTTTATATATGAAGACTTATAATTAATGATTTGCCTTGTCCTAATCTCATCTACCCTCTAAAATGTGTGGCCGTTCAGCCAACAAAGCCTCATGAAATAAAGGAAAAATTATGAGAAAAAAACTTGTGTCCCCCCTTGGTAGCTAACTGTTTAGACGTTTTCTTCTCTTAAGGTTGTCTTTGTTCTTTAGACGTTTTCTGTGTCCCCCCTTGGTAGTTTCTTGTTCAGCCAACAAAGCCACGTGCTCTCTACAGACCACTTACCCGTAGCAGTTCTTCCTGGGGCAACGAAGAAAACTAAGGAAACTGTCGAGATTTATTCAGATAGGTAATATATTTTTTACTTGATGATTGGTAAGAAGTTTAATGGAAAATCTCATACTGACGAGAAGTAGTAGCTAGGAACAGTTTATTTGAGCACAACTTTCATTGGACAGGTGCATTCAGGTTTTTGTTTTGCATTGTTAAATTTGATAATTTATTGGGGGTTTGTGATTATATTACAGTCTCTTCATTTTCTCTATAGTTGTAGTTGAGCTAGGGTTTCTCTATTTTCAAATATCTCATGTGGTTTTTCTTGTAATTTCAGTGAAGATAGATTTTGTTTTATCCATTTTTCTAGTTTGCTGAGATATTACACAAACATTTGTGAATGAAGAGGCTTTTGGGTATGAGGAATTTCTTTGGTTTTTCTATTTGGTTTCTATATCTAGTTTTCTTAATTTGTTTTCTATATGTCTAGTTGAGGTAGGGTTTGTCTAGCTCATTAAATAATGATTTGTCCTATTGGTTTGTGATAAAAAGATTCTGCTGATTGAGATGCCTCATTAGTTCATCAATATATCAACTCAATTGCAAGAAAAACAAGAATTTAGACAACTTGAATTGAAATAAAGACAATAATCATCCTATGGATCCCTCTCTAGAGAACTAAGGTAATGCTCTCAGATTTAGCATTCATTAGTGACAATTCTAGAATGAGAAAATAAAGATATATGGTGTAATTATCCCTAATCTAGCTCAATTATACTCAAATTCTCCATTATGATCACTACTCAATGCAAATTCTTAAATGAAAGACTAACCTCAAGATCAAATTTTCTATAGTAATGATGCTCTAAGATAATGGATCCATTTACTCTCTTGATGCATTCTATTTAAAGGATTTCCAAAATTATGAAGGTGAATTAGATTGAATCATGATTAGATGAGAGTCAAGTTAGTGGTTTCAATTGTTCAGACAGAGACAAGTTGGATGGTCAAGATTGCAAAGCCAAGTTGGATGGTCAAGATTGCAAAGCCAAATTGGATGGTAGAGATAGCAAAGGCTATCTATGATCCTTGTGCTCTAAATACTCTCACCTCATTGGTTGATTGAATTTTGTCCATATGTGGTTAGTGAGGAATATTGGATTTATTAAATGATTTAATTGATCTATTTAGCCATGTCTCCTATTTGAATGGGTTGGATTAAATTTAGATTTAATTGTACAACTAATTGATTAAAATCAATTACACAATAATTTAATCTTTTTTATTTAATTATTTTGATGGCTTGATTTTCCATAAATAACTACTTTGATCATCAATTGCTTGCTTTGACTTCACTTGACCAATTTTGGGTGTATATAGTTTGTATTAAAATCTACTTAGGATTTTTGCGTTTGTTACGACCTCTTCTTAATTTGTTCTATATATATATAGGTCAACTAGGTTTTCTTGATTTTTCTCTTAGTATACAAAGTTGTCTCGGGGTTTGGTATTTCATAATATTATAGTTTCTCCATTTTATTTTTCTTTATATTCAGGTAGGGTTTTTGAATTTCTTTAGATCTCTTCTACTTTTGTAACTAATTTCAGTGAAGGTTGAGTCTTTTTCGGCGGGATCACGTAGATTTCATGTTGCATATTTGATGGGATCAGAAGAGGTTTGTGAACACCGAGGCTTACTTGTATGCGAAATTTTGTGCAAACAATAAAATACTTGGAAATGAAAAGGAGGTCATAAATCGTTCAATAGATTGTAATATATAACAATAATCTATCATACCTAGAATATAGAGCGTTTACAAATAAATTTGAAAGTGAAACCATGAAATGTGAAGGCATATAGATCTTTCCAAGTATTTTTTGGATTTAATTTATCCTTGATGAAAGATCCATTGAGAAGGTGGCGTTGAAAAGTCAGATCACTGGTGGCTCCTATTATAATTTTATGAAGTATATAATTTTTGGCATATTCTCACTACCCATGACTATGACATTGGGTGAGTTGTTTTTCGATTTGGGTTAAACCCACGGGTGCATGCCTTGGCTATTATAGTTTCACGTGTTGGTTTCGTATGGTGCACTTGAACAAAAAGTGAAATTTTCTTTAATTGACATCCAAAAATAAAAAAAGGTTTTTTTTTTTCATTTGAACCCTAGCCTGTGCTATTTGGCTACAACCATGAATGGTATATGCAAGAATTTCTTGAAATTTTCTTAGGAATGGTATTCTAGGTTTTTAATATGTTTATCTATGTTTGATGTTGGTTAACATGATAGCATTTTTTAGGTATTACAACTTCTGGTGTGAAGGTATCATGGGATTTGTTTTCTTTTATGATTTTTGGTTCATGTATTGAGGCTTATTTCTAATTTACTCCATCTTTTTTGATTGACCTTTACAATTGAAAATGTGTATGCAACAAAATGGAGTCATTTATTTGAGAATTGATTATTGAAAAGAAAATGCTTCACAGTGAAGAAATAAGAGGGAATAAATCTCTCCTGCAAATATGGTTTTGTCATTGAAGGTGTGGATTTCATTCTCTATCATATTCAAAGGTATGGGAAAACTTTTAAAGAGCTAGTTTTGTCACTGAAAGTGTGGATTTCATTCTCTATAACTATTCTTACAATTGGAGAAAATACGTTTAGTTTTGTCTTGTAAAGTTGTCTCACCAAGTTCATATCTTCATCCAATAGAGTTTTTTTTTTTGCAAACTATTTTGAGAACAGTTGATCATCTAGAAAATGTTGATGGCTACAGAACATTTAGTTCTCCTATTTTGATATGGTTTCTTATAACCGAACAATTTCTTTTCTGTTCAATAAACAGATGAGTCTATAGAACTTTTTATTTGAACATTTGTTTTAAAAGTTATTCATGATTCAGTTATACAGTTGTAACTGATATTAATGTAGTTCATGTAAATATTCCTAAAATACACCCCTATATAAAGGAATATGTGTGTGTATTCAAGTAGAGGAAAAAAGTGAAAAAGACATACACACTCATATTTTCTTATGTATGGTGCATTAAATTGATATTGAAAGTAAAATTCATAAGGTTATCTGTGCACATGAATGTGTGAAATATGAAACATACATTTATTTACGTATGTAATCTGGTAAATCCAAACCTTTGTAAAAGGAAGAGCAACTGAAGCTCCAAGTAGTTGAAGCTGCTAAATAGTGTAAAAGAAGGGTCATTGCTCAATAAAATGATAGGTTTGAACATAATGGTTTTTTCCCTATGAAAAAACCGAAAGGTTTTTAGGGTTTCCCACTCAACAAAAATCTTGTGTGTCTCTCTTTTGTGAGTTGTATTCATTTTCTCTAATATCTTTCATTTTAAATTTATGATCATAGAATTTTGTTGTGGATAAATGTTGTTTATGCATTTCAATTCAGTTTAAAAGTGATGCAAGAGCATTTTGGGTTCCTGAAGATCTTTCTTAGTCTTGGAGGAATTCCTTGTCAAAGGGATATAGTACTTTGTTTTAGGCAACTTTCTAAGTTTCTGTGTTGCAATGATTTGTGGAGATCTCTGGCATGTGCGATGAAAGGGGTTTGTTCCTTTATGTTTGTGGAGGCTATGTCTAAGAACACATCTCTTGAGGTGGTATGGTTTTGGAGATCTTAGATGATCTTCTCTGACCGGTTCTGTGTGTTTCCTGCCTGGACCATTTGGAAGATTGGTTATGCGATAGATAACCATTGGGAGTTAGCTTGTGTGGACTTGGCTCATGTTTGTTGTACCTTGGACCTACTTTGGGACCTTCTCCTATGAGCACATAAGGATTGGATGGACCGTTTCAAAGTTAAAGCTGTTTTACTTGCCGTCAAAGCCGTAATTTCCTACTTTCTACATGTTGATTGTGTGTCACGTAGCCTTTGATCCTTAATGAATCAGCCTTTGCACTCTTAAGGCCTTTAAGAGGACCCAAATCAATATCTTTTCTTAAGACCACAAGTCCTAATTCATGATGAGTTAAACGTTATGACCGTTTTTCTCAGGTATCGATTTTCAGCCTGTTTCATGCGAAACGTGGAGTTTTTCATCTTGCGTCGTTTCGTGTGATGAGATGGGATCTTGCTAAGTTAGGATCATGTTCTTGGGTCATGTGTGGACCTAAATGTAACCTCTCATTAATTTTTGATCATTCTTTATTTAGTTTTGGTATCTCTCCTTAGGCTGGACCTATAATGTAATTAATGTCTGACAGGTCGACTTGTGGCTTAGCTAGTTATATATTGAGAGCTTGGTTTGATGTAGAGTATCAATGAGTAAAGATGTAGATTTGTAGTGATATGATGGAAGAGTAGAGTAGAAGCAGATTTTTGAATCTGGGAGTTTGTAGTAGAACTAGCGGCTTGAGGGCTTAGGACAACAAGAGGTTTCTTGGTGGCTTGCGAGCACAAGTTTAGACCCTGTCTTGGTTGTTCCTATCAGAGGCTGCCTGTTGCATATCTGAACTAGTTGGTGGTTAGTTGGATACTTGGATCTTGTGAGATCTTGTAGATACTTTGTAATTTCATTGTATAAGGTCGAAACCCAGAAGGCCTCACAGTCAGGCATGTTAAATGAAATTCTATTTTGAAGCATTATATTGTCGTATTTTGCTGTGTTTGTTGTTGTGATAATTGACATTGTAGGCTTGGACTATCCATCCTTGGATCCTCCATCCCTGCCCTACGTCAAGTGGTATCATAGCTTGAAGATCCTAAGTGTGTGGATAAAGCACTGAGGTGAGGCAGTTTGCACCAGGACCTTGGATTGAAGATGCCTCCGAGGAGAGAAGATTTGATGTGAGAGATGAAGATTTCCTTGAGTGAACAGATCACCGAATTGAAGCACATTGTGAAGATGGATAGTAGATCACTGAGTTTTTGGAGGCAACTGGCATCTTACAATCAGATCACTGAGTAGAGGCAGTTGCACTTTGAAAGGAACTTGATGGATAAGTTGGGTCAGTTTTGGTCTAAATTCAATCTACGGATTGAAGAGATGATGAAGTCTTGTTGGAAGGAAATTGGCTAGCTGATTAAGAGGATTATTTGGAGAAGAAGACACTTTGATGTTAAGGAAGAGGTGAAGGATGACTTCGCTGAAGATAATAAGGTATGTGTTGGTTTTCATGAGCAGAAGGATGGATCTGGCATGAGAATTGCAGAGCATTTGGTTGGGCTTAATCAGATTCTTGTTGGTGAAGAGTTACTTGTTGCTAAACACCTTTGTCATGGTGGTGTTTCCAACTTGCTTTTGTTAGATGTTATGGTGCAGATCTTATTTGCTGGTTGTGGACTTGAATTACTAGTTGACAGTAACGAGTCTTGTGATGAGTTGCACAGATGGGATGCTGATGATGAGGGATTTCATATTGATGTGGATCTAACTCTGGATCTACTTGTTGGGGAGTTGGATACTCTTGTTTCTGAGATCGATTATGGTGATCAGTGGTATGCTGATTGGATTGTTGTGATTCATATGATCTTGATGTTTGAATGGATGAAGCATAGATGGTTGATTTTCCAATTTGTTCTCTTATCCTTGATGGATTGGAACCCTTTGGTGAAGATGAAGTTGATTGCAGATAATTATTTTGAGATTAAAGTATGGAAAATACTTTCTATTTACCTCGGTAGTCTGATGTAGGAGTATTTTGGGTTTCTGAAGATTTTTCTTATTCTTGGAGGAATTCCCTGTCAAAGGGATATAGTACTTTGTTTCGGCAGCTTTCTAAGTTTTTGTGTTGCGATGATCTATGGAGAGATCTCTGGCATGTGCAATGAAAGGGGTTTGTTCCTTTATGTTTTTGGAGGTTGTTTCTAAGAATGCATCACTTGAGGTGGCATGGTTTCGGAGATCTTGGATGATCTTCTCTGCATGGACCATTTGGAAGATTGGTTATGCGTTCGATGACCATTGGGAGTTAGCTTGTGTGGTCTTGGCTCATGGTTTTTGTACCTTGTACCTACTTTAGAGCCTTCTCCTATGAGCACATAAGGATTGGTTGGACCGTTTCAAAGTTAGAGTTGTTTTACTTGCCGTCGAAGCCGTAATTTCCTTCTTTCTACGTGTTGAGTGTGCATCGTGTAGCCGTTGATCCTTAATGAATCAGCCTTTTCTCTCTTAGGTCCTTTAAGATAACCTAAAGTATTAGATTCTCCTAAGACTTCAAGTCCTAATTCATGATGAGTTAAAAGTTATGACCGTTTTTCTCAGGTATCAATTTTCAGCCTATTTCACGCGAAACATGGAGTTTTTCATCTTGCGTGGTTCCGTGTGATGAGATGGGATCTTGCTAAGTTAGGATCATGTTCTTGGGTCATGTGTGGACCTAAATGTAACCTCACATTAAGTTTTGATAATTCTTTATTTAGTTTTGGTATCTCTCCTTCGGCTGGACCTATAATGTAATTAATGCCTAACTCGCCGACTTGTGGCTTAGCTGGTTATATATTGAGAGCTTGGTTTGATGTAGAGTATCAATTAGTAAAGATGTAGAATGGTAGTGATATGATGGAAGAGTAGAGCAGAAGAAAATTTGTGAATCTGGGAGTTTGTAGTAGAACTAGTGGCTTGAGGGCTTAGGACAACAAGAGGTTGCTTGGTGGCTTGCGAGCACAAGTTTAGACCCTGTCTTGGTTGTTCCTATCAGAGGCTGTCTGTTTCATATCTAAACTAGTTGGTGGTTACTTGGATCCTTGGATCTTGTGAGATCTTACAGATACTTTGCAATTTCATTGATTAAGGCCGAAACTCGGAAGGCCTCATAGCCGGGCATGTTGAATGAAATTCTATTTTGAAGCATTATCTTGTTTTATTTTGATGTGTTTGTTGTTGTGATAATTGACAGTGTAGGCTTGGACTATCCATCCTTGGATCCTCCATCCCTGCGCTACGTCAAAAAGGCTCAAAGTTTTATAAATCAGTATGTTCTTATTCACCCCCCCCTCTCAGAACAACATCTACTTCCAACAGTATTCTATTCATTTTGTCTTACAGTCGAACTAGAAAATAAGGTATCATTTGTTCAAGTAGCAAAAAGTTGAATGAATATGGAAAAATTATATATCTTTTGTCTGCAACAATTCAGAGTTAAATGATGCTAAAGTAGTATATTGTCAATCTGCAAATGACATATGGGTTAAATTAGAGACTATCTATCAAGGGGATGAGAAGGTCGAAGAGTCAAAATTGTTAACTCTAAAAACACAGTTTGATAGCCTAAAGATGAATGAAGATGAAAATGTAGCAGCCTATTTCTTGAGAGTTGATGAAGTAGTTAAATATTGACGAAGAGGTTTAGGAGAACAGATTGAAGAACGTGACATAGTTTCAAAAGTTATAAGGTTTGTTTTACCTAAATTCGAAACTAAAATCTTTACTTTGGAAGAGAAGGAAAACTTCTCTAAAATGACCCTACATCAGTTCCAAGGAACCTTAACTGCCTACAAAATGAGAATCACCAATCAAGATGGTTCTTCATCAAAAGAGACAACCTTTAAGGATGAGAAACAAGATGAGAAACTAGTTAAAAAAATGAAAAAGAAATATTAGGGAAAACCAAAATGCTTCAGTTGTGGTCAATTGGGACATTTTGCTGCAAAGTGTCCCTATGCTGATCAAGATGGCAATGATGAGAAAAATGAAACTTTTTCCAAAAAGAAAACTTGGAACCAAAATAAAAGAATCAAGAATTTTAAAAAGAAGAGTCTCGTGTCAAAAGAAGATTCAAATGAGGAATCAAGTGATTTAGATGAGGAAGCAAAAAGAATGTTTATGGCTGAAATAATAAATGTTCCTAAATCAGAATCCAGTCAATCATAATCTTCATCTCATTTAGATGAAGAAGTTGATCTTGAGGAGGAACTTCTTCATTCTTTGCAAGAACTAAAGAGATTAAAGAAATTAATCTCAAATTATGAAAAAAAAATAAAGTGCGGCAAGCTAAATTAGAAAATACAAATCAGTTTATTGAAAATAAAAAATTATTACTTGACGAAAAAGAAAAAGAACTATTTTTATTACAAAAACAACTTGAACAACCTGATTCAAGTGTAATAATACTTGAAAAGATAAAGTCTTTAAAACATCCTTTCAAAGATTATTGTTTCAATTGTAATCTTTTTCGTCATAAGGCATATCAGTGTAAAATGGGCAGAAATGATTATGAGCTTAAGAAAATAATCACATGTTTTAAGTGTTTTCATTATGGGCACTTTGCTAATAAATGCAAACTAAATTTAAAGTCTAGACAAGTATGGAAACCTATTGTCAAGAATATGGAAAAGTCTCTAATTCTTGAAACAACATTATTTTATCATAAACTTGCAAGTTGGGTTTTGGACATCAGTTGTTCACATCATATGACTAGTTGTAAAAGCAAGTTTAAAACCCTAGAATATTTTTATGGAGGGTTCGTTCGATTTGGTGATAATTCAGGTGCATCTATCACATGTCATGACTAAATAATTCTAAATAAAGATACACCTATTCATGATGTATATTTTTTAGAAGGATTGAAACATAATCTTCTGAGTGTAAGTCAGATTTGTGATAGTGCATACTTAATTCTTTTAATGCTAAAGGATGTTCAATAAAAAATGAAAAGAATAAAGTTATTGCTAGTGGTTTAAGACAAGGAGGAAACCTTTATAATCTGATTGATTCCATAGTTCAAGAATCATCATTAATTAACACTTGTCTTGTAAGTCAAGTTGAAGAAAACTAGTTATGGCATAAAAGATTGGGGCATCTAAATTTTGACAATATTTCTAGGATCAACAAGAACAAAAAAATTAGAGGTTTACCTCTAATCAGCAAATAAGCTAATGTTTGTGAAGAGTGTGTAAAAGGAAAACAAACAAGAACGTCTTTCAAAACCAAAGAATACTTCTCCAATAGACCACTTGAGCTTGTGCATACTGATTTATGTGGTCCAACTAAAACCCCATCCTTGAATGATCAAAAATACTTCATGATATTTGTAGATGACTATTCAAGAATGGTTTGGGTAACTTTTTAGAAACACAAATCTGAAGCCTTTGAACGCTTTAAAATATTTAGAAAAATGGTGGAAAGGGAAACTGATCTAAAGTTAAAAATTTTAAGGTCAGATAGAGGTGGAGAATTCACCTCCCAAGAATTTATTGAGTATTGTGAAAAATGTGGCATCAGAAGGTAGTATCTAACTACCCGTACACCACAACAAAATGGTGTCATGGAAAGAAAAAATAGATTTGTTAAAGAAATGGCTAGAACAATGTTGAATGAAGCCAAACTCCCTGATAAATTATGGAAAGAAGTTGTTCATACATTTGTATATATTTTAAACAGGGCTCAAATAAGAGTAAGGACTGCTTATACTCCTTGTTGGTACTCAAAATGCAGTTTTGAGGTACCATGTAAATTTTTTGATTAAGTGCTCATTTTTGGCTTTGTATTGCATGCTAGTAGGGGTGTATTTGGGGTCATGTCTTGAGGTATGTGTGTTCATTGCTTTGCATTCATCCTATCGAGTTGTTCTGAGTTGTTAGATGGCATTTTCAAATGGGTTTGCGTCATTTCATTCCTAGGGGGTCTCAAAATCAGAAAATTGCTAAGTGTAGAATTCACCGGGAAGGGCTACTTTGAGATTGAATATCTTGACTTCTGATAACTGTCATGAAAATCTGGGAATAGGGGCATCTTTAGTGTGCTTCATTTGACTTATGTTTCCTATTTCAAGTTCCTGTGATAAGTTTTGATAGGGTTTGTTCATCCTCTTCCGGAGGTGTTTTCTTGGATTTGCATAATGCACTTGTTCAGTTATTCTCGGAGGCCCTGTTTGTGGAGCTGTACCTTTTGCCTAGTGATTGGAAGTGAAGTGATGGTCATGTCCCTATATTCTAAATAAGTTTTTCTTCATCCTAGTTGGTTTGTAGCTCATGACGAATCCATTGGATGAGTTTCCCAATGCGATTCCATTTACAGTTTTCGCTGTTTGGACAGGGTGCACTGTGCGAACTTTTGTCAAAAGCCTACTTTGACAGCTTGTATCTTTTGCCCAGGTGATCTAAATTGCAATCCAACTGCTCCCCTGTTTTCCAAACATGAAATACTTCCATGACCTGAGATGATGAGTCTTGGTGAATCTGTGTGGTTAGTTTTGTGAGCCCTTTCCATTTGCAGAAAATTGAATTTCCCACTTGTACTGAACTATTTGTTTGTAAGGGGCCCACTTTATGAGGTTATAACTTTGACCAGTCAAGCCTAATGTTGAAATTCTTGTTGCCCTGCATTGTAGACATAACATACTACTTCTAGTTTCAGTTGGGACTCCCTGCTAATCCACCTTCTCAGTTTTTGAAACTAATTCCATTTGGAATTTTCAGTACTTTGCTACATGTCCTGAGTTTACTTATGCATGTACCTATTTTCGGTGTGCTATATCTTTTGTCTGAAAGATGCCTAGATTGAATCAGTTGTGGATTCGGGTTGTAGACATCTTAACGTACTTGCATGCCGGTTTGTGGCTCCTCTAGGGCCCATTTGCTATTTTTATCAGGATGATTCCAGATGCAGTTTATCAGGTTCTGACAGAGTGTTTGCAGGAACACAATGAAACGAGCAACTTTGAAGGCTTGTAACTTTCATCTCGGTTGTCGTCATGGGACGCCGTTTTGCAGGATGGATGATTATGTATCAGAGATTCGGCTTGTTCAGTGGTGGCGCCCAATCAGGTGATCTTGTCAGTTTTTAAGGCTGCTCCCGGAGGTCTCTACCACCATTTTGACACTTTGGAGAAAGTGGTTTTCGACTTTTCAGTTTTCTGGGTATGATCAAGCTTTGGTCTTCAAGCGTGCAGAAGTTGTTTGAAGCCATATCCAATGGCTAGTTGATGTGATTGATCATCCTTATCAGTGAATCGTACACTGAATGATGTGCTTGATTTTTGATGCTTCGTAGTCATGTTTTGTCAAGTGACATTTTATGAGTGAATTGCTCAACGCATATAATAGAGTTTTGCAGCAGTGCAAAGATGTGTTTGTTGCAAAGGACATTCTATAAGAAAGGTATAGGGGTGAAAACACATTTGGAGTGGCAATGGATGCTCTAATCAGTTACCTGGGGTCAGAATATGGAAATACTTTTGCACTAGGTACATTTGTTGGAAAACATCAACAATCAACTATTGAAATTGTGAGATAAACTTTGGGAAATTTAAGTAGTATTTCAACAACAATACCATCTATGGTTGAAGTCAAATTTTGCCTGGTTTGATTGACTAAAAATGCTAACTGGAAATTTAAATATGGAAAAAAAGTTTGCACCAGGAGTCTTTTTCTTTCTGTTTGGCCCACCTAATTATGGGGCTGGGCAATTGGACATAAGACGTTATGGGAAGCAATATGATAGCAAGGGTGAAGATGCAGATCGAGCATTGCTTCCAGAACCGGCACTATTTTACAAGGACTTGGTCTCTTTGTTGATATATTTGTTGTTACAAATGAATACATAGACTTGGCATTTTCAAAGTTTTAAGCATTAAAAGTGATGGCTCACGAATACATGGTGAGTTCTAGACTAAAATGGAGTCGGTTGTGACTTGGAAAGCTGCTAGTGCATATAATGCTTCTGAGGGGCCAACGTAAGTGTCAACAAGTCCAGCATATGAGTGAAGATGGCACGCTATGTAGTAATGCTTCCCAAATATCTGCAATATGCAAAAGACCAAATTGGAGCACCTACGCATTGGAAGGAGGAGTGTTCCATGGCTTCACATATAAACAAAAGAGATCCACGCATACTAATTCAATAGTTGGTGTGAAGATTGCCAGTCACAAAGGGAAATTCACACACTTTTCTGCTAGAACCCATGCAACATACTTAGAAGCTCACACAAACAAAAGAGGGGCCTGCATTAAACATGAGGCTCCATGCGTTGTGTTTGATTTGGGGGCCTATGCATTTGATTGGAGGCATATACATTTCACATGCTGGTGTGTGCCAAGAAGGAAAAAGTGTAAACTAACAGCAGCAAAGGAATGCTACCTGCAATTGGAGATCCAGCGCATCAAAGAGTGAAGAGGCTTGTGTTATGTGGGAGGCTCACACTCATGAAGAACTTGTGCAAATAATAGAGAGCCAGCCTCATGCACATTTGAATGGGGAGGCACCGGTATGACTATAAGGAGCCTCATGCAATGGAAGAGGTTATATGCATAAGTTAAAATATGAGTGCCTGTGTAAAATGAGGAGACTTGTTGCCTCACACCGATTGAAAGGGACGTTTGTTTTTTTTTGCAGATTGTTTTTCTTCGAAGGGCAGCACATTAACCAGAAGGGGTTTCTCATGCACTTGATGAATAGTGGCTGCCCACAGCAAATAGAGGGAGTTTCTTGCATTTATGCATGGAGTATATGAGAAAAAGCAACTAACACCAGAAGGCATGAACGGAAGCATATGTGGGACACCAAAATCAGTTGAGAAAGTCTTGTTGTTTATTCAAGCTGATGACTGTTTTAAGGGGTTAAGGCTTATTGAATCTCCCATCAGTCCAGAGGAGGAGGCTATTCATCATGGACAGACTAGCAAATCTCCCCTTGGAGCAGGTGAAGATGCTCCCTTGCGTTGGGATCATGTGCGAGTAAAGCTTAAGAAAGAGGTTGTATCTTTGGGGATTCCAGGAATATCTCCTACAAAAAAGGGTGGGAAAGTATGTGAATCCGAAGGAATGGAATGCTTTCATAAGTGATCCAAATACGATGGTAGTTGATGTAAGGAATTCTTATGACATTCGAGTAGGCAAGTTTAAAGGGGCAGTTGATCCTCATACCTTTGTGTTTAGGGAATTTCCATCTGGATTGACAAGTGTCTTTTCATGCATCAGTCCGATAGTGGTATTTCAAAATCTGAAGGCACTTTAATTCCAGATGACTCAAAGGATGATTTAAATGAACAGGCAAACTGACAATTGTCATCTGAAAAAATCCCACGGCGTCTTGCAATGTACCTTACAGGGGGCAATTTCAAATAAATGTGAATGTTGCCAATGTGCTGATCGGAAGCCAATGTCGAGGATAATAGGTGGATACACATTTAATATGGGGAGGCTCGCAAGCTAGGAGGAGGAAGCGTTCGATGTTTTTTCTTTATAATTCATTATCCCACATGCACCGAGTATACTAGGAATGTGGTGTTTATAAACAATAGCGCTCACATTGTATGTTAAATGAGTAGCCAAGAGGCTCTTGGTGGGTCCGGTGGACTGGTGGACTTGATGCATGGTGGGCCCCTTTGATTTTGGTGCCTAGTATTGAGGTTCTTTAAAAATGTGAAAATCAATATCCCACATTCATCTGGAATCGGGAAAAAATAATGTTTATATGCAGAAACACAAACAATGAAGGTAACTTGAAACAGAGGAGGCTTTGCCTATCTGCGTGACCGCCAAAATATGCTTCAGTTTCCATGCCCACGCCCAGGATGAGTTAATTTTGCAGAGCACCGTGTTTCACAGAGAGGACACTTGTCATGCAGTCGCACATTCGCGCAAGGAAGCCGACAGTTAGAGGAACATTCCATGACTGGGAGAACATTCCCATTCGCCAGTTCGCACGATCACTAGATAGGTTGCAGTCAAAGCCAAACATCTGGCGAATTGGAGAATAAGAGCTGCAGTCGCCCAGTCACCGAATTCCTGGTGGTCAGCATAAAACATTTGGCGAATTAGCTAAATTGCTTAGTCACTAATTCGCCAAATCAAAGTGGCTAAAATATGAATATTTTTATAATATTTTATTGCTGTCAGATTTTAAAATTGAAAAATCAAAGTTAAATTATAATTTTCTATAGTTTAGACTATAGGAAATTTTAAATTTTTCAAAATGGTCATTCATTGCACATTTTATAGGTAGGGCATGATTTTTCAAACGGATGCTGGAGGGGCAATTTTTATCTAAAATATCAAGTATTATATATTGTTGGAAAGGTTTCGGATTGAGGAATCCGATGGCAGTGTCATTTTTTAGTTTCAATGATGTGTGTAAGAGTAGTTCAAGTTTGAAATCTGAAGATCAAAGTTGCAAAATATCAGATCAATTTGAGGAATCAGTTGCAGACAAAAGGGAAGATAGTTGCAGATATTTTGAGGACAAACAGGTGTCAGTGATGGAGATTTTTCTTCATGATCCTATATCTTGATTTTCTTCTGATTGTAATGGGATGTTGAAATTTATGCTGCAAGGCGGCTTTCAGGCCTTTTTTCTTGTTTTATATGTGTTCCTTTGTCATGTAAATATGTTGAACCAGATGAATTTTAATGGAAAAACAATGGAATCCCTATTCAGTTCTGATTGATGTCTTCATGTATCTGGTCTTAGTTCTTGTGTATTAGTTTGTAAGGCATTTTGATGCACTGGTTACAAGGTAGTTGTGATCTTGTTTTCAAGTTTCTTTCAAGGAGAGAGTCAATCTTTAATGCATGCTATGAGAATTTAAGATATTTATGTGAATTTGATGTCTAGGAACTGGAATGACAAGAGTGATTTGTAAGGCACTTCACCTGGTTTCTTTGAGTTTGGAGTTAAGTTTTTCTGGGAATGCATGATTGTTTGACTCTGATGCCCAATAGATAAGGCACCGGTCTCTTGCTTGTCCTACAAATTTCATCATTAGACCATTAATTTAAAATCATTTTACTTTCCTGTTGTTATGCACATTCATGTTTGATTGTATTCAAGAAGTACAATTCATTTGTTGATTCTTTGAAGAGTGAATCATTAGGTTAGCCTGCCTAAGCGTCCAGGCTTGAAGCGAAGGAGTTTATCCTTGTTGTCACATTGGCCATTTTCCTAGTTCTTAGCAGATCATATAGGTGGGATCCTGTATAACACTGGTTGAGTTGAACTCCCATGTTTTATAAGTCTGAGAACTATCCACGATCACATATGCATAAAGGGTTTTAGCTAGTGAGTTATATGTATGCAGATTTCAGCTTGTTTTAGGTGTACCTGCCTAAGTGTGTGGAACTCAAAGAAGAAGGAGGATCAAATCCTCATCAATTAGTCTTTTCTTGCCCCTTAGTTTGCATGAACAAGTAGATTTGTGTTACTGGACAAAGATCCCCAGGTCTGGTGTTCATATTTCTCTTTTAGAGTTGAGGGATACAAGAAAAATGGCTAACAATCCTTACAAATTATGGATTGGTAAAACAATGAATGTCAAGAAGCTTAAAATTTTTGGTTGTAAATGTTTTATTAAAAAGGATAATGATTCTTTAGAAAGCTTTAATTCAAGATCTGATCAGGGTATCATTTTAGGATACTCTACTCATAGTAAAGCTTTCAAATGCTATAATAAAAGGCTGAATAAAATCATAGAAGCTATAAATGTGGTATTTGATGAAAACTCCTTGTTAAACAACAATGATTAAAAAGGCATTAAAGAAGATTCTTTTCAAAGAATAGAAAATATATTTGATGATAAAAAAGAAGATAATGTTGATTCAAAAACACCTGATTCAAATGAACAAAAAAATTGCTCAACTCCTAAAGTAAGTAATACTGGTATGAAAATGACTAAAACTCCTAGAATCATTACAAAAAAGCATCCTGAGTCTCAGGTCATTAGAGACAAAGAGGGGGAAATCTTAACTAGAAGGAAAGCCAAAAATGATAAACATGCTCATATTGCACAATATTGTTGCTTAATACCAGATTTTGGACCAAAAATCATGATTGAAACACTATAAAAAATTCTTGTTAGCTAAATGCTATACAAGATGAAATTAATCAAATTGAGAAAAATAAAATGTGGAAACTTGTTCTCAGACCTGATGACAATAATTTCATAGGTGGAAAATGGGTGTTTCAAAATAAATTGAATGAAGATGGCAAGGTTGTAAGGAACAAAGCCAAATTTGTATGTAAGGGTTATGCTCAATAGGAAGGTATTGATTTCAATGAAACCTTTGCACCAGTTGCAAGAATGGAATCTATTAGATTATTTCTTGCATATGCTAGTTATAATAAATTTATTGTTTATCAAATGGATGTTAAGACAACATTCTTAAATGGTTATCTTGAAGAAGAAGTCTATATGGAACAATCATAAGGTTTTGAATCTTTTGATAAACCAGATCATGTATATCATCTTAAAAAAGAATTATATGGCCTAAAATAAGATCCTAGAGCTTGGTATTCTGGGGTAGATAAACATCTCATTGCTAATTGTTTCACTTGTGGTAGTGTAGACAGTACTCTGTATATAAAAGTTATGAAAGATGACATACTAGCTATTGAAACTTATGTGGATGATATAATTTTTGGATCTACTAATGATGATTTATCAAAGAAGTTCTCTACCATTATGGAATCTAAATTTGAAATGTCACTTTTGGGTGACTTACCAGTTTCCTTGGTTTGCAAGTGTCACAGCCTGAACATGGTTTGTTTTTGTCTCAAAAAAAAATTCCAAGGAGATGTTAAAGAAATTCAACATGGCTAACTACAAACCTATCAACACACCTATAGAAACAATTTGCAAGTTGGTTAAAGAAGATGACTCACCTTCAATTAATCAAACTTCATACAGATCCATGATTGGCAGTCTATTGTACCTTACATCATCTAGACCTAATATAATGCAATTAGCCTGCATGGTTTCTCAATTTCAATCTACTCCAAAACAATCTCATCTTAATGTAGTTAATCAAATATTTAAGTACATTCAAGGAACTCTTAATTTTGGCTTATATGGTATTGACATAATGATGATTTCACTTTTTTTGGTTATAGAGATGTAGATTGGGGTGGCTCTGAGGATAAAAAGAGCACTAGTGGTGCTACATTCTTTTTTGGTGACCAGTTGGTTTACTGACTTAGTAAAAAGAAGGAATGTGTTAATTTGTCCACATGTGAATCTGAATTTGTTGCTGCTACAACATGTTGTACATAGCTAATCTAGATGGATTACCAATTGTTAGATTTAGGCATTCAAGTTTATAAACCTATCACAATTTTGTGTGATAATTTGAGTGCCATACAACTTAGAAAGAATCATGTTCTACATTCTAGAACTAAACACGTTGTTGTGAAACTTTACTTTCTTAATGATAAACTCATTGATAATGAGGTTCAGTTACTAGCATATGTTCCTACTCAATGGCAAGTTACTGATATTTTCATCAAACTCTTGGCTCGTGATAGTTTTGAACAATTTTGAACAAAATTGGGAGTTATCTCTCAATCTCTCTTGCAATAATTCTTTCAAACTGGGGGAGACTAGTATAGGTTTCTACTCCTATACACATATATCTATGATGCCTAAAAGCAATCTTGACAGTATTCTCTGAAAATTATTTTATGGCAGTATTTTTGTGTGTGACCATAATTATTTTTTTTGGTCCTTGATGAAAAATGGGGAAGAGTTGCAATTTCATAATCAATATCAGATTTTGGTGATCAATAATCAATTGGTGATCAGTAAGCAGTTTTCTTTTTGTTTTTTTTTTAGTAATCAACATGTGGCATTTCAGGGTTCAACATTTGGTTTTGTACAAGTATATTGCTTGAACAAGCTTATCCTTGGAATTTTTTTTGTCTTACTTTATATATCATGATGTATATTTTAACATATACAAGGGCGTTGTGATGGTCATATATTCAAGTAAGTATAAACTTTCATTCTTGTTATACTCATTTGTTTATATGTTCATCTTGAACATCTATGTTTACCCTTATGATATATGAAGAAATGCAAATGATTTTGCCTCAAGGACAAATGGGGGAGTTTGTTGGATTTTATTTGTCCTTGATGCAAGATCCATTCAGAAGGTGGCGTTGAAAAGTCAGATCACTCGTGGCTCCTATTATAACTTTATGATGTATATTTTTTAGCATATTCTCACTCCTCATGACTATGACATTGAGTGATTTTTTTTTTATTTGGGTTAAACCCAGGGGTGCATGCCTTGGCTATTACGGTCCCACGTATTGGTTTCATATGGTGGACTTGAACAAAAAGTTAAATTTTCTTTAATTGACATCAAAAACTCAAAAAAGGTTTTGTTTTTTCATTCGAACCCTAGCTTGTGCTATTTTGCTTCCGCCATGAGTGGTCGGTGTAATAATTTCTTAAAATTTTCTGAGGAATGGCACTCTATGTTTTTAATATGTTTATCTTTCTTTGATGTTGGTTAAGGTGATAGCATTTTTTAGGCATTACAACTTCTGGTGTGCAGGTATCATGGGATTTTTTTTCTTTTATGATTTTATGGTTCATCTATTGAGGCATATTTCTGATACACTCCATATTTTTTTATTGAGCTTTACGATTGAAAAGGTGTATGCAACAAAATGGAGTCATTTATTTGAGAAATGATTATTGAAAAGGAAATGCTTCATAGTGAAGAAGGAAGAGTGAATAAATCTCTCTTGTAGGTATGGTTTTGTCACCGAAGGTATGGATTTCATTCTCTATCATATTCAAAGACAATCGGAAAACTTATAAAGAGCCAATTTTGTATAGAACGAAAAAAAGAGGAAGTTGTGAACCGAAAGTTTTCATTGGTTTATTTTTTCATTTAAGTAAATAACTATTCTTACAGTTGGAGAAAATACATTTGGTTTTGTCTTGTAAACTTATCTTAACAAGTTCAGATCTTCACCCAACAGTTTTTTTTTTGCAAACTATTTTGATAACAATTGATCATCTGGAAAATGTTAACGACTACAAAACATTTGTTCTCCTATTTTGATATGGTTTCTTATAACCGAACAATTTCTTTTTTGTTCAATAAATAGATGAGGGTATAGAAATTTTTATTTGAACATCTATTTTAAAATTTGTTCATGATTTAGTTATGCAGTTTTACATGATATTAATGCAGTTCATGTAAATATTCCTAAAATACACCCCTATATAAGGGAATATACGTGTGTATAAAAGTAGAGTAAAAAGGTGAAAAAGAGATACACACACATATTTTCTTATGTATAGAGCATTAAGTTGATATTGAAAGTAAAATTCATAAGGTTATCTAAGCACATGGATGTGTGAAATTTGAAATATACATTTATGTACGTATGTAATCTGGCAAATCCAACACATTGTAAAAGGAAGAGGAGTTGAAGCTCCAAGCAGTTGAAGCTGCTAAATAGTGTAAAAGAAGGGTTGTTGCTCAATAAAATGATAGGTTTCAACGGAGTGGTTTTTTCCCTATGAAAAAACTGAAACGTTTTGAGGGTTTCCCACTCAGCACAAATCTTTTGTCTCTCTCTTTTGTGAGTTGCATTCATCTTCTCTGATATCTTTCATTTTAAATTTTATGATCATAGTATATTATTGTGGATAAATGTTGTTTATGCATTTCAATTCAGTTTAAAAGGCTCAAAGTTTTATAAATTACTCTGTTCTGATTCACCCCCCCCTCAGGACAACATCTACTTCCAATAGTATTCTATTCATTTTGTCATTCAGTCAAACTAAAAAATAAGGTACCATTTGTTCAAGTAGCAAAAAGTTAAATGAATATGGAAAAAGCCTATATTCTTTTATCTATAGCAATTGAGAGTTACATGATGCAAAGTTTGTGTACACAACAACCTTGGTAATTAGTATTAATCAATAAACAATTTTTGTAGTTCTTAAAGTTAACTTTGTTGAAAAATGTATTGTATTTGGAATGTCTGTATTTAATAATAAAATGTCGTCTCTATCTATTATAGTGAAGCAATATACTATAATTCTACTAGAAATTTGCGAGATAAGTTGATTTGTTTTAGGTTCTTTCAAGGTTATTTTTAAATGCACTCAAGATTTGTTCTTATTGAAGTGCATGGTCTATACTTTAGCTTTGCACTTCATTTTCTTCTTAAGGTATTCTATTTATGTTATGAACATTGAAAACATTCATTTCCCTCCATGTTTATTTTGGTTTTCTATATGATTTATAAATCATTATAATTATTGGTATTGAGTAGGATAGTGTTTCCTTCACTCAAGTTGGGTGAAAACTAAATGGTAATATGCATTAAAGGGATTCAATAGTATACCTACTTAGATTAATTACAAAAGATCTTAATGCTAAACATCCAAGACTTCTTTGTTCATGCAAGTAACCTTCCAAGTATCTAGAAAAAAACCTATTCGTTGGAATACAAAATTATTCATTACCAAAAATCATTTTCTACAAATAAATTCTAAAAGAAACATTGATTTCTAACTTTTCTACTAAAATATTGATTCAATATATTATGTTCATTGTAAAGAGCTTGTTACAAACATCTTATTAACCTTCTAGGTAGAGTGTTCTACAAAATGAATAGAAACTTCTCAAAGATCCATACTCAAAAAAATAGTGGGAATTAGTATCTCAAAATAAATGGTATGTATGGCTCATAATGTTATTGTGAGAAAAAAGAACGTAAACTATCAGGAGAACCCGTGGACAATCAAATGTTAGTTTAAACAAGCATGCAATATATGACAAAGATTCAAACACACTAGCTCCGATTGAACTAGAATGGAAGCACCCAAGTTCTATTTTATTTGTTCATTCTGAAGATATGTGGATGTGCTCTCCAAACACAATGAACATATATGATCCCTAGTGCAAGCTTGAAATGATTAATTGATAAATGCAAGCTAAAGAAGATCCAAAAATGGTGCAACAACTAGTATGAGGAACTAGCTTGCAACAAGAGTTTCCAAATGAGCGTGAAGATGAAGATGAGAATTAACAACTACAAATGACATGTAAGATTAAGATTCATTTACCATTAAGCATGATATGTGATTTAGATCAAAAGGAAACTACAATGGTATACACATGTAAACTAAGATTCATTCACCCATTATGCTAAAATATGATATGTGATTTAGATTGAAAGAAATAACAAGAAACTAAAAGCTAAATGCTTGATTAAATTATAGAGCTAAACTAACATGATAAAAATGCATAAAATGAGAGATTGAGACATCCATTTTCTCTTGGAAATGCCTGTATTTATAGATTTTTGGAGGGAGGAAGAGGGCTTGGATGAGGTGGCACCCATTTGGCCTCCATATGGGAGCCACATGGGAGAAACATGGGCTATAGAGGAGGGATATGATGAAAGGCCAATTTGAGATTAGATAGACATTTTAGGTTTGAAGGGCTCAAGGTTGCTCACATATGTGTGAGGAACTTTGGAAAAGAGTGTGGGCGATAAAGTTATAAGAAAGAGTTGGAGCATTTAAGGAAGTTTGGTGGCTTCCTTCAGAAGAGTTTCTCACACATGTGTGAGAAACTAATGAGCACTAATGAGGTTAGCAATCACTTTCTAAGTGAGGATAAGGGAGTGATTAGGTGGGAGGGTAGGTTTAGCAAGTGAGGTGATGGGTGTAGGCTAGGTTTTAGGTAGGGACTTAAATTAATTCAAACAAGGTTTAGATTAATCTAAGCTTAGAAGAATATTAAGATGTAAAGGGATTTAAATAAATAGTAATTTATTTTGGCAAGTTGTCTATACTAAAGTATATGACTTGATATAGTGTTGTCATTATGGAAACAAAGTCATATAGCAGTTTGGAGTCAGCGCACCTAATGAGAAGATCAAAAATCAGCTAAGTGTCGAAGACTGGATAGTGTACAGAGTTCATGTAGGTCAGAGCATCAGTCCACATGTGTATGGATGAATTATGGTATGTGCCTTTGAAGATAAGTTTGTGAAAGTTATAGTTAGTTGAAGTTGCACAGCCAGTGTGTGCCAGTAGAGAACAGAGCATGGAGCCGAGAGTTAGTATTTTGGTTTGCGGATAAAATGTAATGTTGTAAAGGCCATGCGACCATTGTATTTGGGTTGCCGACTTGTTTATATGTATAATTGTAAGCACGCTTAAGCCAATTCATTTGGAAGCGTTGTTTGTAATTAGTTATAGGGCCGACCTAATTGTTTAGTTTCTATGAGCATATAAATATAAGATGCACCCATTGTATTCGGTATGGAAGGTGAAATAGAGTTGTGATAAGTAGAGCAGAGGTATGCGAAGAGAGCATAAGATGTATTAGACCTTTGCAAGGGGTCAAATCATCAGCGCATCAAAAGAACTGATCAGACAAGTAGTGTCACAGTGACAATTCACCTGCAGATATAGTCTGTATCTGAAATTAGAAGGTTGTAGCCTTCACCATTTGAGTAGTGAGCTTTAGGACAGTGAGTCCACTCCCCTAATAGGGATTATTGTAAAAGACTCCTAACAGGGTCTGACCCTTAACAAGGTCTACTGTACTTAAAGCATTGTAAAGCTACTGCTAACAGGGTAAAGGATCTTCTAACAAGAATCACAAAACACTAGTGCAGAATATTAGTGGGTGTCAATTCCCACCGGGGTTTTTACCTATTTGGGTTTCCCCGTAACCATAATGGTGTCATGTCTTGATTTCATGTTTCATTTTTATGTGGATGTTTAATTCAGTACTTAAGCATTTAAGTTCAGCATAAAGATTAAAGTGAAAATTTAAATTACAGTGAACACTGAGTCAACCCCCCCTCTCAGTGTTCCCATTCCTAACAATTGGTATCAAAGCTCTGGTCCTCAGCAAAGAAGTTTAACCACTTGAGGAGATCATGGACAAAGCAGAAATGAAACATCTGAAGAAAAATCTTGAAGTTGCTCTTGAAGACCTGGACAAATTTGAAAGAGAAATTGAAGAACTAAAAGAGAAATTCAGTGATGCTCAATTAGTTATCAAAAAGCTAAGAAGGGATCTGAAAGAGTGCTCTAACAGTGATCTAGGAGAAAAGGTTAACAAGCTAAATGAAGGCAATGCATCTATGAAAGAACTACTTGAAGAGCTTGATGACAAGCTAATCAATAATCAAGAAATCTACAATGAACAGGTCAAGGAGAACCTTCAACTCAATGAGGAACTAAGGGAAGCCAATTTGGAAATCTTGGATCTAAGGAATTGCAAAGAAAGATTGGAGTCTAATTTGAAAGAAGCAAAGAATCACATTGACAAATTGCACACCGATTCAGATTTGATAGAATCTCACTTGTGTGCAAGAAGAGTCAAAGGAGACACTAGCTGTATTGGATACAATGAAGCACAAAATGAGATTGACAATATGCGAGCAAGAAAGGAGACACAAAAAGACTCTACTATTACTGAGAAGACTGAAGATCAAACCAAAGACAATGGTGGACCACCCAAGAATGAGCGCAAGCCTGTATAACGCACCTATTTTGCATGTAACAAGCATGCACACATTGTAAGGAACTATACAGAGGTAAGACCTTTTAATGGTTACTGTTATTCATGCAATAAATTTGGTCATAGAGCTATGAATTGCAAGACTAGTAAGAAGAACAGGATTTAACATGATCAGAGAAATAAGAATCAGACAAATGTAAGAAGTTCTCATAATGTTACATGTTAGATATGTAACTATAATGGTCACTCAGCCAGAACATGTAAAATGGTGACTCATGTCAATGCGCTGAGGAATATTAGACCTCCAGTCATTTTTCACTCTTGTAACAAGGCTGAACATATCTCAAGATTCTGTAGACCAAGGACGCAAGGTCAGAAAATCCCTAAAAAGGCCAAAGAACCAGTATTGGATCCCGAAGGAGAAGTCAATTTTGTGAAAGCCTCAGAAGATGCGAGCTTGATTTGGTCAGAAGGAAAGAAGGATATAGTTGATGACAATGTATTGGATGCATCTACAGTGGACGCACCCTCTACATCCGCATGAATGGCCCTCGGGATCATAGGGGGAGCTAATTTAGCTCTAGACCCCTGCGTGGCTGGTATACTCATCCTCAAAGTATGTGCCTTTCGACTTAAGCTTTTGGAGTGTACAGGAACCTTTGTGCAAGAGCACACATGTTGATTGTTAGTAGAACTCGAGTTGGAAATTTTGAAGTGACAGACTGGTTTACACGATTTGCATTAATGGTGGAATTCTCACTTTAAGCACACAGAATGTTGTTTCATTACTCATTGCATTCGAATTCAGAGCGATTGGAGAGAAGATTGAGCCTTCGAAGTTGTTGTGAAGATTTGGAGATTGAAGTATCAGTGTTTGTAGTGCATTTGGTCGGTTGCAAAAACTCTAGCTCATTGCACTGATTCAGAAGTCATCAGATTATCTCGGAGATCAATTGGGAAGCATTTAACAAGTAAGTCATGGCCACTCTCATTGTTTATGATGTCACTAAGAAGAAAAGATATTTTTTCAAGAGGCACCCATTTAAATCAACACTAGATGATTTAAAGGGAGCTTTATCCCGCATGCCTATGGGCATCATGCATGTGGAAGACATTAGGGCTTACATTTACTGTAAGAAGGAACCAGTTGGATTGGATAGGTTAAGAGCACACATGGATACCATGCTGAAAACTGACAAAACCTTCATGAATGAATATGCTAAATGGAATGATCACCCTATTGTTGAGTATGCCACGACATATGAATTCTATGAGACAATGGATAAAGATTTTATTAAGTAGAATTCATGATGATCTATTTTTGATTGGTGATGTGCCGATAAGAATCATAGATGACCTGATACATGAGATGTCAGGCCTATCTAGAACAGGTGTCATCCTTCCTATGGGAAAGGATGTTAGGAAAATGGTTGAGCAAGTATGTAAGTTAAGGAGAGATAGGTGAAGCATGACAATCAAGCCTATTGAGCAAGGAGACATCAAATTGATGTCAATGATACTGGGATACATGTTTCATCACACTAGTAGGGTGAATAGTGTGTTTGCGGGCACTATTCTAGCAGCCATTGACTTGGGAAGGAAGATGGTGAGTTCAACTTGTGTGAGATCTTGCGTGCACAGTTGATTGATAACATCGAAGCTATCAAGCATGACAAGACAGATTTTAAGGTTTGGGTCCTTAATCATCTATATGTACCTTCATATAGTTGGAAGAGTTTCAGATTTGTATTTGGACAAGTCCATTCCCACCATGCCACAAATATCCAACAAGGCATCCACAGAAATCAGATTGAGAGATTATGTCACATTGGAATTGAATACCTTTAGAGCTAAGATGCAAATGAGGTATAGGATTCCAGAAAACATTATGGAAAAGTATAAGGATTCAATATGCTTTATGGTTGAAACTGATACTACTTGTATGGAAACTATTGAGCCAAGAACTAAGTGGATTCATCCACTTGGGTATGAAGTAGAGAAACAAGTTCTTGAAGCATATGCATAGGTATTGATGTCAGGCCCCAAAGATCCTAATCAACCTAGATGGGGAACATATGAAGAAAAGACCAGAGAAGTTGATGCAAAACTTAACAGTGCAGCAACTAAAAGAAAGGTTGCTAAGGTCACATATGAGATCTTAAGAATACATGGTGTGTCTCAAGTAGACCTTGATAAAGAAAGGGATAAAAATATTTCCTTAGAATTGAAAGGCGTAGCAGCTAAGGAAGAACAAGAAGATCCTAAGTTGAAGAAGATGAAAATTGAATAACATGATAGTTAGAAGGGTAAAGAAGATAATACTCCTTCTACGCCCAAAGATACTATTGACCTTACCACTCCTCCGGAGTATAAGCCAAGAGTCAAGAGGAAGAAAGAAGCTAGCACTAGTCATCCATCCTCGCGAGCAACAAGGAGAAAGAAAAACATTCAAGCACCTCCCAAGGCAGGATTCAGACCAAGCCTTAAGGTTTTGAATGCAAGAATTGTTGATGAGGGCATAATTGATCAACTAGGGAAGTATTATGAAACATACAGTGAGATTGACAAATCAAAAATACATAGTATGATTGTCAAACATATGATCAAGTTCAAGAAGACAGTTCTTGAATTGAAGACCTCTATTCTAGATAAAGTATGGGATATTTTAGAATTCCAAAAGAGACAAGCAAATGAAGAGGATCTAAGGATCAGAGAAGAGATATTAGAAGATACTCTTCCAGTATGTTCTAATGAAGAAAAGGCACTGATATTAAATTTAGTGAAGCTGCACTTAAGGACAAAGATGAGAACTCTACACATTATGAACAAAGACTATGAGCTGATAACGAAGGAAACAAAGAAGGCTTTTAAGAAGGTGTTCTTAGAACAACACATGAAACCACCTTCAATGCCCATCACTCATGCACCTAGTAAGCAAGACAAAGAAGCAGAGATCTCCAATGTACCAGTGACAGGTCCATAGGACTCAGTGACCATAGATGGAACTCAATTAGAGGTAGATAAGTCTGCGCAAATGCCAGAATCACTCAAGGACAACACCATTGTCATTGACAATGTAGAGATAGCCATGGCGGCCAATGACACAGAATTAGATAAGTTTGAGGAAGCTTTTGTGAGCACACAAGAAGCTGAAATCTTATGCCGCAGCTCAGCTCCCACTCATCAAGAAGAAATACACATTGAAGACATATCTAATGAGAAAGAAGAAGAAAAGAAAGAAGAAGTAGAAGAAGAAAAGAAAGAAGAAGAGGAGGAAAAAGAAAATGAACATAAGGATGAAACATCAGATAAGTTGGTCAATGTGAAACAAGAAGTGATGGATAACACTCCCATCAGTCCCTCCTTAGCATTGTTGTCAAGTTTGAAACTTGACATAAGCATTTTGGACTCCTAGAAAGAAGAAGACCTGATTAAGTTCAGCGTCTTGGCTATGGAGAAAGAAAAGGAGAAGCAAGTCATGAGAAATCCTCTCCTTGTGGAATCAGTGAACATTCTCAACAATTTGTTTCCTGCAGATAAGAAAGTGCTAAAGGTACACTCGGTTGATGATGTGAGTACAGTCATCTCACAGTTCAAAAGCAATTTTTCTAGCCTAGAAGAATCTGCATCCATAGTGGCAGAAGACAAGTACTTAAAGAAGAGACTAAATGAATTGATGAGAAATTTTGCACTAGACTTGAATTCACTTAAGACTGGTCAAGCATCCTTGAAAGAATTTGCAGATGAAGGAAGGAAAATCATTGCAAAATGCATGGAACAAGATAAGCTTACCGATGCTCATTTCAAAATAAAAGAGGTAGAAGCTATGATTGAACAAGTCAAGCTTAGTAAAAGATAAATCCACTGATGTGAACATGTGCAACAATATCTACCAAGGTCAGTTGGACAAGATTGAAAAGGCAGAGAAAGAAATGGAAAAGATAAGGTCTAGAAAAACTCAGTTGAGGAATGCTCTTGCCCCCTCACTAGACACTCTAAATTAGAACATCAAGGAGATTGATGCCACCATGATAACCTATGATCAAGGCCCAAGAACAGATTTGGAGAAGATGGAGAAACTATAGTATGCTTTATGTGCCCATCTCCAAATAGTCAATTCACTGATCACCTTTTGGAAGAAGGAGATCCAGAACCTCAAAGTAGCATATCCAGATGTTTTCCCTCAGTGAGTATGTGTAAATATAGTTTTTTGATGCACCTTTGTCATTAATGTCAAAGGGGGAGTTGTGTATAGAATATGGAGTATATATATATATATATATATATATATATATATATATATATATATATAGAGGGAGATATAAGATTATGTATAAAGAATGTATAGAAGACAAAAGTTTTTGTGTTAAGAGATAGTTAGTAACTTGGCCATAGTCCTTTGTTGCCATCAATGACAAAGGGGGAGATTGTTGAAAAGTTGTCTATACTAAAGTATATGACTTGATATAGTGTTGTCATTATGGCAACAAAGTCATATAGCATTTTGGAGTAAGGGCACCTAATGAGAAGATCACAAATCAGCTAAGTGTTGAAGACTGGACAGTGTCAGAGTTCTTGCAGCTCAGAGCATCAACGCACATGTGTACGAATGAATTATGCTATGCGCCTTCGAAGATAAGTTTGTTAGACTATACTTATGCTTATTCTATGAGCGCATAAGCAGATGTGCAAGGATGTGAAAGTTACAGTTAGTTGAAGTTGCACAGCTAGTGTGTGCCAACAGAGAACAGAGCATGGAGCCGATAGTATTTTGGTTTGTGGATAAAATGTAATGTTGTAAAGGCCATGTGCCCATTGTATTTAGGTTGCCAACATGTTTATATGTATAATTGTAAGCACACTTAATCCAATTCATTTGGACGCATTATTTGTAATTAGTTATAGGGCCGACCTAATTGTTTAGTTTCTATGAGCGTATAAATATAAGATGCACCCATTGTATTCAGTATGGAAGTTGAAATAGAGTTGTGATAAGCAGAGTAGAAGTATGCGAAGAGAGCATAAGATGTATTAGATCTTTTCAAGAGGTCAAATCATCAGCGCATCAAAGGAACTGATCAGACAAGCAGTGTCACAATGATAGTTCACCTGCAAATATAGTGTGTATTTGAAATCAGAAGGTTTTAGCCTTCACCATTTGAGTAGTGAGCTCTAGGACAGTGAGCCCACTCCCCTAATAGGGATTATTGTAAAAAAATCCTAACAGGGTCTGACCCTTAACAAGGTCTATTGCACTTAAAGCATTGTAAAGCTACTCCTAACAGGGTAAAGGATCTTCTCACAAGGATCACAAAACACTAGTGCGGAATTTTTGTGGGTGTCAATTCCCACCGGGGTTTTTACCTATTTGGGTTTCCCCGTAACCATATTGGTGTCATGTGTTCATTTCATGTTTTATGTTTATGTGGATGTTTAATTCAGTACTTAAGCATTTAAGTTCAGCATAAAGATTAAAGTGAAAAGTTAAATTATAGTGAACACTGATTCACCCCCGCCCCCTTTGAGTGTTCCCATTCCTAACAATTTATTCAGAAAGGGATTTATGGGGGGATATGTATTAAAATAAGTTTAATGCATTAGAGAAAGGAGTATTTAAATTAAATTTAAATACTTTAAATAATAAACCCAACTTAATTAAATAGTTTTAATTAAATTTGTAGAGGGGGATAACAATCATGATTAATTAATGAAAATTAATTATGATGTCACAGTGATTATTAATTAAATAAATTTAACTAATAGGAATGATTTTTAGACATCTACATTTTTCCCCTCTTTGATATGATGCCAAAAGTTGTGTTGTGTCGAAGAAAAGAAAATAAGTTGCCCCGGATGAAGGAGTCACTATGAAGTGACAACGGTAAGAGGTTGTGCCTCCTTAAGAAAATAGCACAAAGGGGAGCTTTGTCAATTTTTTTTGAAAAGGACACAAAGACGAAAGGAGTGAAGAAGAAAAGAGGGAGGGAAAAGGGGATGGAGGAAGGTGTGATTAGCGAGAGAAGATAAATAGAATTTGTACCATGATAAAATATGCATAATAGAATATGAATCAAAATGCAAGTAATGGGACTTGGGGATTTCATTGTATTAATGGTGGAGAGCACACCCTAGTTTGATATAGCAACATTATAGACCTACCAAGGTTATAAGGAATTTAAGGCCTTATCACTAGCGTTACATGGGAAAAACAACAAAAAAACATGCAAGGGTTAACCCAACATCACACATGAATCTAGGAGGCATGGTGGAAATAATGCTAAGGAACCCACAGAGAAACAAAATTTCCCAGGTGCACCATGTAACTCAAAAGATCACATGTGGGAGGTGCAAGGGTCACATCTGCCTGACTCATAGGTAGAAAACAAAATGATCAAAAGGACCCCACCGCAGATTTTCCTCATTCACAACACACCATGATATAATGAGATCATGGAAAGTTTGAGGAGAGGAACAATGAGAAACCTTCAAAAAGATAACCAAGAACCAAAGAAACTATCCAAAATCAAAGTGATAAATCCAAGAGATGTCCTTTTCCAAAAGAGATCATTTCACATAATGATGGGGAGAGAAGGTCATACAAGAGGAATGATGCATCCTACAAGGACCTTCTAGTTGGATTCTCATGGAAAATTGGGGCTCAGTGGCATAAGATGAATCTGAGACAATTGCTAGAACAAGGATGTGGTCTGAGGAACTTTCAAAAGTACAATGCTGGGAAAGACAATTCAATTGATCACATTTATGTAGGACAGATGAGGATATGTACAATAGGACTCGACGATATAGTATAAAAGGCATGGATGATATATAGAGAATATTTGCAAAAGCTCATGGATTACGATGGGTCAACAGTGACTAAAATATATACAAAGATCAGGATGAAGGATAAGGTCATGCTATTAATTTAATTGTTAGGTACGATGATTAGGAACACCTTGGGGATGTGGTTGCTGACAGGGATCTAGAGAAACTTAGTGATGATTGGGTGAAGGGAATGGGCGGGTGGGAGATTAATAGACAAATGGCACAGTCCACTATGTATGACACCTATTTCCATATTTTCACCAACATACTTTTCCAAGGCACTTGATTACCAATTTTTCACCATTGCACAATCATTTTTCTTTACTTTTTCTCATTTTTTGATCTTTTTGATTTTTTTTGTTATCATCTAGGTGCCTGGTTACCTAGTTTTCATCAAGACAATGATTTTTTTAGGACTTTTTATGGAACATTGGATTAAACCTATGAAAGAAAGAACTAGATTAGATTGAAAAGAACAAGACATAGGAATTGGTCCCTAGACCTAAAGATAAGAATGCCATTGGAACAAAATGGGTATTCAAAAATCAAAAGATGTCTTAGATGAAAGACATTCCTCCAACTGTCCTTCAATAATGCTTATCTTTATAGAAATGTGCTCTCTTAGAAGAGCAAATCTTCTCAATTTCCTATCCTTTTTATCATTGAGAATCCTTATTTCATCATTTATTTTGCTGATTCTTTTCTCAATATCCAATATCTTCACATTAGGGCTGACTAGAAGACTTATCTCTGACTAAATTTCTTCTTCTTTAGGAGGCAATGTCGACTGGAGTAAGTTCAGTGCTTACACACTTGAACATAGATTCTATGATGACTATTGAAGACTCACCTAAGAGCGCAAGTCTGTATGACATGTACAGAATATGAAGACAAAATTGGTCAAGAGTTAAGGGATTATTTTGCTTAGCAAAATAATGTCTTAATAATATGAAGGGATGACGTCCTAGATGTTAACCCTTGGGTAAATATGTATTTTGTAATAAGCTTATGTGAAGTCGACTATAAGAGTTATTAGTCTTAATAACTTGTATAAATATACGGCATATGTAAATGCGAAAAAAAAGGAAAATTGTAATGATATAGATAATATAGCGAACATATCAGCAAAGAGATATTGATGTGAAGTTGTGAAAGAAAAGCAAGCTATATAAGGTTATGTACCTTTCCCTATTTTGTATTCATTAATCATTGCGTATTACTTGTTTGGGCAGTGGGCTCATCTGGTAATCATTTTTGTACTACCAACTCTTAGCAGGATTGAGCCTTCTAACAAGGCCTAAAGTCCCTTAATCAAGACTGAGACACTATATGCATGTAACAGGCTCCTAACAGGGTCAACATCCTTAACAAGATACTTTTTATTAGTGAATCTTTGTGGGTACCATCCCCACCAGGGTTTTCCCTTGGCGAGGGTTTCCTCGAGAACAAATAATGTGTTATGAGTTCATTTGCTTTACTGTTATGCATGTTCTTTAGTTTACTATGTTATGCATGTATTAAGATAATATGTTATATCCATAATTGGGTGAAAGTAAAAGTTTTCAGAATACTCATTCACACCCCCCCCTCCCCCCCACCCCCTCTCAGTATTCCCTATTTCTAACAATTGGTATCAGAGCCTAGTTACTCGGAAAAGAATTATTCAAAGAAAGCCTAGCAGCTTGAGTAAGATCTCTATGGATATGGATCAACTACAGAAGAATGTTGAAGAAGCTCTTGAAAAGATTGATATACTTACTGAAGAAAGAGATACTCTTAAAGGAAAATATGATGATACAAAGAACCTCATTGAAAAGCTGAAGAATAAGCTAGAAGAATTCAAATCAGAAAAGGAATCTACAATTCAAATTGAATATTGTGATGATTGTATGCACCCTAAAATGGTCGCCTAGACTTTGGGCCCCCATTCTTCAATTTATCAAATGATGGAACCAATTTATCAATTTCCTGAATCAATGCTTTGCAACATTTTCAATTCAAATCAATTTCCTTGAGCAAATCCCAATTAATTCAAACATTTCTAAGGTTTGATCATTTCATCAATAATTTTGTTTAATTAAAAGAAACATTCCCTTTTAAATAAATAACATAATCTTATTTAATTGAAAGAAATATCTCTTAAATAAAATTATTTTATTTAATTAATTCCCCTTTAATTAAATGATTTAATCTTATTTAATTAATATTCCTCTTTTAATTAAATAATCATATCTTATTTAATTAAAAGAGGATCTCTCTTTTAAATAAATAAAATCCCCACTTAAAGCTCTCTTTGTGATGAAAAAGGGAATAAATCAAATAAAAATAAACAAAATCATTTTTCCCTCTACACATTCCAAGTGGTGGGCCTTCTTTTCTCTTTTTGCCTCTTTAGGGATTTATCCCACATTGCTCTTGAGGATGCATTTCCCTCCACACTTTCTTATATAAGGAGCCCTCTCCTTCTCACTTCATATCTAGAATTCTTAGGCTATTGTTATGCTGCAAGTTTGGAGAGCAATCTTGGAAGAAGCTTTTGAGCATTTTGAGCTTGGATATTTGGGACTTCTTCTTCTTGTCTTCTTCTCTCATGCCTCATGGCAATCCATAGTTTAGATTAGCATTGCATTTACATAATAGTTTAGATTCATGTTTCCTTTCATAGATTAACATTGTATAAGCATTTCTTTCAATAGAATAGTTTACTTTCTTGCATTGTTATCATTCAGAATAGTTTCCATTTTCATTTGCATGCAATAACTTGATGATCATGGAGACTAGCATTCTTGTTATTCCTCTTTGAATCTGTCATTTCTTGGTGTACTTGCATGGGCATGAAATAGGTCAACCTAAGGGTCTCCAATACAAACCCTTGCACTCCATGAATAGAGAGCTATGAGTCGCCATTTGAGACCTCATTCTTGAGTGATCTTGAATCTAATGACTCATAGAAGTGTGACAACATTTTAGCACACATTTTTGGCACCCACCATGGGACAGAATAGCTATATTTTGCTTTACTTTTCATGCATTTCTTCTATTTTTTTCGTCATATTTATCTTGTTGTTTCGGCTGTTATTTTGAATTCTCTGACAGAGTATCGTGCGACATTTTCCAGTATCGTACGATAGTTCTTTACATACCCGTGTGATACTTTTCTAGTCAAAGTATTGTATGACCATACAGAGATCTGTCGCACTGCTATGCTACACTCTGTCATCTGGTGTTGTGTGAAGTGTCACCTGAAACAAAAGTATCGCACCTTAATACTAAAAAGTATCATGCGATCTTTTGCTATCAGAAATTGGCGCCCAGGCCTGGAAGTGACTATTTTTTTGGTTCTTTCTTTGCAAGATTTGGGTTATTTATTCTCTCATTTTGGTTTGCGGTGTTAGGATAGAGATTCATTTGTAGATTATACCTAGTTTTATTTTGCTAACCTTTGTGGTCCTAACGAGTTGTGCTTGTAGGTGTGCCCTAGTTGCTTGCATAATTTTCTAAAAGAACGCATGTCAAATCTTCAAATGCACAAGGGCTACTAATATTTCTTGCAGGGCTTCCCAAAGCATAAAAACCACCAAGTGCTTGTTCTTTCATTTTTAAGTGTGGCATTATACTAGTTCATTTTCTTAGGCACTTAATATCTTGTCATAAGAGTCTTTTGGTGGTAGGAGAGTATGCTCTTCATCCTTGTGGTGAACCAGAAATCTTGACCCACCTTTAGATTTTGAAAGCAAGAGGGCTAATTGAACATTGCTTGGTGTGTTTGGGAAATGCTTTTGACATAGGAGAGTATGCTCTTCACCCTTGTGGTGAACTAGAAATCTTGACCCTCCAAGGTTGATCCACTTCTTGTTTAGTCTAGAATCCTTTAGAGGGCCTACTCTTCAGCAATCAAGAGGAACGACCCAAGTGGGAACAAGCTAATACCTGGCTATTCTGACCCACTATAAACTCAAGGCTATCAAGGACACAAAACCTCGGTAGATGTAGTACTTGTCTTTGCTTGGTATGAGTACTTGTGGGATTGCGACCATGAGGAAAATGCTAGGAAAGAATGCTTAAGGTACTCTTGTGGCCGCGTGGCCCATTACTTGCCGCAAGGTAAGGAGTCCCTTTGGGGAACAAGAGGGGTATTGTGAATGGAAGCTCTTATTATGAACCTTAGATAGAAGCTACCTGATTTTTCTGCTCAACATCTTGGTGCAAGGATCAATCCTAGTGGACTACCCGGATCACCCCAAGATCACTCACCATCTGCGTTCCTTTGGTTGTGTCATTGAAACTTCCACAACAAAGCCAATATCTATTGTGGGCAACCACTTTGTGTGAGGCAATGGGACATCAAGTGTGGGCTAAGTTGTTGAGTATTGAGCCTTTGTCTTTCTAGGATAGCAAGTACTTGAATTGTCTTCACTGTGATCTACTCGTGTAAACGTTCTCAAACATCAAACATCACGGTAGTACTCAGGATTTTTTCTGTTTTGATATCCCAAGTGCATGTCTTGGCAAGGTTTCTTTTGCCCTTGTTCAAGTGTTTTATGACATGTTTGATCACTTACTATTTGCAAACCTATCTATTTTCTAGTGTTACTGTGTGCCAAACTGAAAAGATTGAACTTATCAATTACAACATCGATCACATTACCTTCAAAAACTAGATTTTACATACTCACTGGTTAAAACATCATGCAATACTGAACAATCATTGTACCACCTGCCTGAGTATTATCGTGTGATACTTCGTTGCTGACCTTGTATCACCTAAATGTTATACATTCTATCACATCAACTGCCTGGTAATTTTGGCACTACTTTGTGCGAAATATCATCTCGACAAATTGCATCATCTTGCTATCTTGCAGACTATCGCACAGAATCAATTTTTTGTCTAGCAGTTTGATCCCATTTCAAGTCTCCTTTGGTTGATCCGAGTCAGATCAGGTTATTTGTCCCGTTGTCGGAAGCCTGTTTGCACTTGGGATTCTTTTATTTTGACCCTTTGACTATTAATCTTTGATTTTACGAGTGACCTTGGTTAGAATCGGTAAGTTAGAAATCATCCTTGTGGAGAAGACAAACCTTTAGATTCTTTGATAACACACTTGGAGAGTGTTAGTAATCTCTTGTCCATTCATTTCCATCCAAATTCAAATCTAATCAAGTATAACTTGGGTAAATCATCCTCCTGATCCATATGTGTTAGGGTATTCACCCGATTGTTGGGCACCTCTATGGCAGTGTTGATTTACACCTTTTGCAAAATTTCTATCTTATCACCTCTCTTTTGGACAAGTGAGTGCTTCTAGTATCCTAGTTTGATACCAACGTTTCTTAGGGTCGCCTTATCACTAGGTGCTTTTCCTTTCATGTCAATTATGACAAGGTATCAATTGAATCAAGGGAAACAACTTTAGATAGTTTTTAACCAATTACCCCCTGCTCAAACTCGCCAAAAACGTAAAGGAAGAGAGCCTGTGTTTGACCAATCACCTAGGAGCAAGTCCAAAGTTTGGTTTAATCCTAAGAGTACTCTTAGTGAGTTGAGTACCCCCTTAGCATCTTCCCGCTCAGATATGGACATGAGTTACACAATGACTCGACGGGAGAGGGAAGCAATGGATAAAAATCTTGACGACATATTTGAGAGAAATAGAGACAACATTCTATTTGGTGATTCCTCTCATGACAATCAACCAGACTCACTCCTTATCAATACCAGATATTTGGATGCACATCAAAGGGGTGAAAGGTATAGGAGATGAGCTCACCAAGAAGAACAGTCACAACATGAAGACCAAGACAATGAACCTTGTGATGCTCATGTGAATGCAGCGTATACCAATGACTTCTTCAAACATTTGAGACCAAGTTCACCACTCCAAACAACTTCAAGTTATACAAGTGAAAGGCTCAAAAGAATTGAGCATGAAAAGAAAGCCTTTTTAGATGAACAAGCTGCAAAGGAAGAGAGGTTTAGACTCCTAGAGGTGGAGAGATAAGCGTTGTTAGAATTGGAAAGGAAAGCCTCTCAAGAAGAACAAGATAGACTTTTGGCCCAACAGCTTAATGCCCAATTCAACAATAGGGGTGTCAATAGTGGAAACAACTCCCCATCATCTACTCCTTCTAGGACCCCACGAAGCGGAAGGCATTCAAGAACCCCTTCAAGATCTCCTAGTCCTAGAGGAAGAGGGACTTCACAACATGCTCATTATAGGAGACAAACACCTCCTAGGAACTCCAGACAACCTTCACAATCTGCTCATCATGGTTCCCAACATGGAGGTAGTAGCTCAAGTTTTGATCTCAATGCTCAAGACCTCATGAAGATGCACCAAGAATCACTCTTCCAACAGTATGTGGAGAGATATCTAGAGCAAAACAAAGACAAGTTCCTAGAGAGCTTAATCAACAAGGGCGCTAGAGTCCCCTATAACTTTGATGTGGACAGAAAGATTAAGAAGAAAAATCCATCTCAAGAAGAAGAGATCAGACAAATGAAGAGTATGATGGAAAAGCTATTGGCACCTAAGAGTTCATTCTCACTTGACTTGTTTTTTCCTAATCCTTTTGACAAGAGTGTGAGCATAAAATATTTTCCTAGGAAGGTGGAAATTCCCCAATATGACAAGTATGACGGTAATGGGGATCCACATGACCATGTGCACCAATTCTACATTATGAGCTTTGAGTTTCATCAAGATGACTCCTATCTCATGAGGTTGTTCCCAAGGAGTCTCAAAGGTCAAGCAATGGAATGGTTCACCAATATAACTCCCCCCGTCAAGACCTTCAAAGAGCGTGTTCATAGATTCATCCAACACTTTGCCTACAATCTTTTGAGATCTGTCACCATGTTGGACCTATGTAACTTAAAGAAAAATCAAGGCGAATCCTTTGTCACTTTCTTGCAAAGGTGGAGACGTCAATGCTCTCACTACTCTAGGACCATTCATGAAGATGATAAGATTGACATCCTTATTAGCAATCTGGTTCCTGAAATATGGTATGAAGTTAGGAAAATGGTCTTTAATTCCTTTGATACCATGGTTGAAACCGCATGTAGGATTGAGGATGTCTTGAGAGAGCAAGGAATTTTGACCAGACATGGAAATAATAACAACAATGGTCAAAATAACAACAATGCTAACAAGGATAAAGGGAAGAATGCACATTGGAATAGGAACAAACAAGGATAAAGGGAAGAATGCACATTGGAATAGGAACAAACAAGTGGTCAACGATGGAGTTGTGGACTCCTCTCAACCTAAAGATCAAGATTTTCTTCACTTGTATAGTATTGTTCAAGACATGAAACTCAATGCGCCTCATCAAAAAGACAGCAAGCCAAGATACCAAGATAAGCCTAAGAAAGAGAGGCGTCAATTTGAAAAACTTGGTGATTCATATGAGGATGTCTTCAAAACACTTATTGCCAATAATCTTTTGCATCCTCAAGATCCCACAAAGTATTACATTCCTGATGTTAAGCCACATTGGTGGGATGAAAAAGGCTTTTGTAAGTTTCATAATGGCATTGGACACACTATTGAAAATTGTTGGAAACTAAAGCATATCATCCAAGATCTCATTGAGAATGCAAAGCTTAAGGTGGATGCTTTGAACACCAATGTTGATCATAAGGCTTTCAAAGAACCCTTGCCCAAGTATGAGAAGGGGGAAACCTCTAAATCAAAGAATGGCAAGGTTGAGATCAACTACACTTACACAGTTGAGGAGAATTTTCTCAACATGCTCAGAGTTGTGGAGGAAAATGTCAACATGATGAGGAACAAGGATCCCTATGATTATGATCTGGATGTGGAATCTCCTCCTATCTTTAATGAAGAACCTTTTGTGGCGCTAAGGGGTCCTCACTCTAGGATGTCATCCCAAGCTCTCAATGCTGTCACAAGAAGTCAAGGCCCCATTGTCATTAGAGGGCCCATTTCAAGTCAGCCCAATAAACCAAAGCAAGTGGTATCTAAGAATGCCACCTTAAAGCTAGCAGTTAGCCCTAAGTCAAGCTATAACCTTGTTGATCAATTGCAAAGAACCCCAGCTCAGATTTCAATCTTGGAGCTCTTAGAGTTGTCCCCAAGACATAAGAAAGTCCTTGAGGATGCTTTGCACACAGAAAATGTTCCCAATAACTTAGATGTTGATAAATTCCAAAGCATGGTTAATCATATTGCCAACCCTAATTACCTTACCTTTTCAGAAGATGATGATAAAGCTTTGACCCACCCACACAATCTCACCCTTCATATTGAAGTTATGATCCACAAAACCCGTGTTAGGCATGTGTTGATAGATGGGGGTGTTGGGCTCAATATCTGTTCCTTGAGTCTTTTAAAGACATTGGGCTATTCTGAACAAGTGATATATACCAAAAAGAAGATCACCATAAAAGCCTATGATGAGGCAGAAAGAAGTTCCAAGGGGTTGGCTGTCCTTCATGTTAGGATTGGCCCCATTGAGAAAGACATTTTGTTTCAAATTATTGATGTTGGACCCCTCGCATCCAACATCTTGCTTGGTAGACCATGGATTCATGATATGCAAGCAGTACCATCTACTTATCATCAGTGTGTTAAGTTACCCTATAATGGAGTAGAGATTTGTATACCAGGGGATAACACTTTATCTGTTAATTCAATCTCAGCAAATGCTCATGTTCCTCTCAATAGAGAAGTAGAGGACTTCAATGCAACCTTGGTAGAATGCAAGGACAGATTTAAGACATTAGACCTTGGCATGGGGGGGTATCAAATTGACTCCTTTGAGAAGCTATCAGTTTCACCTAGGTCTTATGGTAAGCCTTCACAAGAGATGAAACCTTCCTCTTTAGCTATGACTTTATTTGGCACATTTGTAGAGTCTTCAGTGCCTATCCAAGATGAGAAAGAGGAAGTCGTTGTTAAAGATTGGATTTATAGAGAAGAGAAATACATGGACAATGAGAACTTCTCTCCCTCTCTTAAGGCTTATGGAAGAGAGTATACTTTTGTCAAACAGATGGGCTATCCTGGACATGGCCCTCATAGTCAAAGATTTGATGCTAGAGCCGAACCTCAGAATCATGCTCTTTTTCGATGAAGGTCTAAGAAGACGGTTGGCCTAGGATTTGCGAATCATAAAAAGAACACTGCTCCTATCCTTTATGAGTCGGATAGTGAAGATGAACTAAAATACATGCCAAATTGGACAAATCAACAAGATATGTGTGCAGATTGGGTCCCTTCCACTAATCTCCTTTGGGTAGATTCAGATAATCTGGTTGCTCATGCGACAGGTTCAAACTTAGAATAAGAAGAATCAAATGTTGAAGATCTTATTAGAGAACGTCAATGTAAGAATGTCATTTGTTTGATGGAGAGAGATGTTACCCTTGATGATATTAGAGCTTCCACATCCAGATGTCCTAAACCTTCATGGTGTAAACATCGTAGTCAAGATTTAGAAACAGATTCACATGAGTATGAATGGGACTCTCTCTGATTCTTCCATAGTTAACATGGATGTTGATGTCATCCATACTTATAGTTCTCATCCTTAGGTAGCTGACGAGTCACGTGTAGGATTGGAGGAATGGGACCCACATGTTGCCTTAGTGGATGATTCTTCACTTGGTAGGATGAATCCTGATTTGGGTTGCTTATAAGGATACTTGACGAACTCTAACTCTTCAGTCACCAAAGATGATGTCATCTACATTTACAACCTTGACCTTGTCATTGATTGGTCCCAACGTTATCAAGAACCTAACCTCTTGACATTCCAGAATGAATATCAGATAACCTGTTACCTGAATGCAATTGAACCTTTAGTCTCTTCCACCAGTGAACTGGCTACCAGCATGACAGAGCCAGACATCAAGTACCTTAGTTGTGAAATAAAAAGAAAATAAAATAAAAAGAATAGGAGTTTTGATGGCAAAAACCACTGTGTGGCGGTGTCAGAACCAAAAATAGTAAAAAGAAATGATGTATCCAAGGGTGAAAACCTCTCTGAGGCACCTAAGGATGAGGTACTTGATCGTCTCCCTAGCTATTTTTAAGACAAATCTTCAGTGCTTGTTGAACCAACACAAGTACTCAATTTGGGTACAAATGAGGCTCCACAAATAGTTCACTTGGCTCGGTCCTTTTCACCTCAAGAAAATTAAAATTACACTAAGTTCTTACAGAAAAAGAAGATCAATTTTGCTTGAAATTATTCAGATATGCCAGGGTTGGACACTAATCTTATCATGCATCACTTGTCCATAGCTCTAGGTGTTAAACCAGTTAAACAAAAATTGAGAAAAATGCATCCTCACATAGCTCTCCTAGTGAAAGCAAGATTAGAAAAACTCTGTGATGCAGGGTTCATAAGAGCTATTGACTATGCTAAATGGATATCAAATATTGTACCAGTTTCCAAACATGACAAATCCATTTGCATTTGCATAGACTGTAGAGATTTCAATAGAGCATGCCCAAAGGATGATTTTCCACTCCCCAATATAGACATGATAGTGGACATGACTGCGGGTTATGAGATCTACGTTAGAAATGGAAACACTGAGAGGGGGGGTGAATCAGTGTTCACTGTATTTTAACTTTTCACTTTAATCTTTAAACTAAACTTCAAATGCTTAAGTACTGAATTAAACATTCACATAAACATGCAACATGAACTCAACACATGATACCAATATGGTTATGGGGAAACCCAAATAGGTAAAAAAAACCCGGTGGGAACTGACACCCACTAATATTCTGCACTAGTGTTTTGTGATCCTTGCTAGAAGATCCTTTACCCTATTAGGAGTAGCTTTACAATGTTTTAAGCATAGTAGACCTTGTTAAGGGTCAGACCCTATTAGAAGTCTTTTACAATGATCCTTGTTAGGGGAGTGGACTCATTGTCCTAGATCTCACTTCTCAAATGGTGAAGGCTATAACCTTCTGATTTCAGATACACACTATATTTGCAGGTGAACTATCACTGTGACACTGCTTGTTAGATCAGTTCCTTTGGTGCGCTGATGCTTTGACCTCTAGAAAAGCTCTAATACATCTTATGCTCTCTTCGCATACTTCTTCTCTTCTTATCACAACTCTATTACAACTTTCATTCTGAATACAATGGGCACATCTTATATTTATACGCTCATATAAACAAAACAATTAGGTCGGCACTATAACTAATTACAAACAATGGTTCCAAATGAATTGGCTAAAGTGTGCTTACAATTATACATATAAATATTTTGGCAACCTAAATACAATGGGCGCATGGCCTTTACAACATTAAATCATAATCACAAACCTAAATGCTAACTGTCGGCTCTATGCTCTGTTCTCTGCTAGCACACATTGGCTGTGCAACTTCAACTGATTGTAACTTTTACATCTTTGTATATCTACTTATGCGCTCATAGACTAAGCATAAGTATAGTCTAAAAAACTTAACTTCCAGGGAGCATACCATAATTCATCTGTACACATGTGCGTTGATGCTCTGAGCTACAGGAACTCTGTACACTATCTAGTCTTCAACACTTAACTAAATTCTGATCTTTACACTAAGTGCGCTTACTCCAAACTACTATATGACTTTGTTGCCATAATGACAACACTATAACTAGTCATATACCTTAGTATAGACAACTTTCCAAAAATCTCCCCCTTTTTCATTGATGGCAACAAAGGAATATGGTCAAGTCTCTAACTATCCTTAACAAAAAACTTTTGTCTTCTATACATTTCTATACATAATCTTATATCTCCCTATACATATATATACTCTATATTCTATACACAACTCCCCCTTTGACATTAATGACAAAGGTGCATCAAAAAACTATATCTACACATACTCACTAAGGGAAAACATCCGGATATGCTACCTTGAGGTTCTGGATCTCCTTCTTCCAAAAGGTTATCAGAGAGTTAACATCTGCAGATGGGTGCATAATGCATATTGAAGCTTCTCCATCTTCTCTAAATCACTGATGGGACCATGATCATAAGTTAAAATGGTGGCATCAATCTCCTTTATATTCTGATTGACAATGTCTAAAGAGGGCGCAAGACCATTCCTCAGCTGAGTCTATCTAGACTTTATCCTCGTTATCTCTTTTTCTTCCTTCTCAATCTTGTCTATATGTCCTTGGTAGACATTGTTGCACATGTTCACATTAGTGGATGTGTCTGTCACTAAATTCTTTACCTTCTCAATCATTGCCTCTGCTTCTTTTATTTTCTTGAAATGAGCATCGGTGAGCTTGTCTTGATCCATACATGTTGCGATGATCCTTCTTCCTTCATCAGCAAACTCTTTCAAGGATGCTTGACTAGATTTGAGTGAGCTCAAGTCTAGTGCAAAGTTTCTTATTAGTTCATTGAGTCTCTTCTTTAAGTACTTATCTTCTACTACTATGGACGTAGATTCTTCTAGGCTAGAAAAATTGTTTTTCAACTGTGAGAGGACTGAACTCACATCATCAACAGAATGTACTTTTAGCACTTTCTTATCCTCCAGCAACAAACTGTTCAAAATATTCACTGATTCCACAAGGAGAGGATTTCTCATGACTTGCTTCTCCTTTGCCTTCTCCATAGCCAGGATGTTGAACTTAATCAGGTCTTCTTCTTTCGAGGAGTCAAAACTACTTGTGTCAGGTGTCAAACTTGACAACAATGCTGAGGAGGGAGTGATGGGAGTGCTATCCATCACTTCTTGTTTCAACTTGACCAATTTATCTAATGTTTCATCATTATGTTCATTTTATTTTTCCTCTTCTTCTTCTTTCTTATCAAATACATCTACAATGTGAACTTCTTGCTGAGTGGGAGATGTATCGCTGCATAAGATTTCAGCTTCTTCAGTACTGACAAATGCTTCCTCAAACTTTTCCAAATCCTTATCAGTAGCCTCCATGGCTATCTCCACATTAGCTATGATAATAATGCTGCCTTCGAGTGATTCTGAGATGGGAGCATACTTGTCTACCTCTATTTTAGTTTTTTCTATGGGCACTGAGTCCTGAGGACCTGTCGCTGGTACATTTAAGGTCTCTGCTGCTTTGTCTGGCTTACTAGGTGCTTGAGTGATGGGTGTAGTAGATAGTTTTATGTGTTGTTCTAATAATACCTTTTCAAAGGCCTTCTCTGTTTCCTTCGTTATCAGCTCATAGTTTTTGTCCATAATGTGTAGAGTCCTCATCTTTGTCCTTAAATGTGGCTTCACAAAATTTAATATCAGTGCCTCTTCTTCTTTAGAACATACTGGTAGAGTATCTTCTAATATCTTTTGTTTGATCCTTAGATCCTCTTCATTTTCTTGTCTCTTTTGGAATTCTAAGATATTCCATACTTTATCTAGAATAGAGGTCTACAATTCAAGGACTGTCTTCTTAGATTTATCATATGTTTGACAATCATACTATGTATTTCTGATTTGTCTATCTCACTGTATGTATCATAATACTTCCCTACTTGATCAATTCTACCCTCATCAATAATTCTTGTGCTCAAAACTTTAAGGCTTGGTCTGAATCCTGTCTTAGGAGGTGCTTGAATGTTTTTCCTACTCCTTGTAGCTCGCGAGGATGGATGACTAGTGCTAGCTTCTTTCTTCCTCTTGATTATTGGCTTATACTCCAGAGGAGTATCTTTGGGTGCTAAAGGAGTATTATCTTCTTTACCCTTCTGACTATCATCTAATTCACTTTTTATCTTCTTCATCTTAGGATCATCTTGTTCTTCCTCTGCTGTTGTGCCTTTCAACTCTAAGGAAATCTTTTCATCCCTTGCTTTATTAAGGTCTGCTTGAGACACAACATGAATTCTCAACATCTCAGATGTGACCTTAGCAACCTTTCTTTTAGTTGTTGCATTGTTAAGTTTTGCATCAACTTCTTTGGTCTTTTCTTCATATGTTCCCCATCTAGGTTCATTAGGATCTTTGGGGGCTGACAACAATACCTATGCATATGCTTCAAGAACTTGTTCCTCTACCTCATAGCCAAGTGGATAAATCCACTTAGTTCTTGGGTCAATAGATTCCATACATGTAGTGTCTATCTCTACCATAAAGCATATTGAATCCTTATAATTCTCTACAATATTCTCACGAATATTGTACCTCATCTACATCTTAGTTCTAAAGGTCTTCAATTCCAAAGTAATATAGTCTCTTAGTGTGCTTTCTGTGGATGCTTTGAGGGATATCTGAGGCATGGTAGGAATGGACTTGTCCAAATAAAAATCTGAAACTCTTCCAACTATATGAAGGTACATATAGATGATTAGGGACCCAAACCTAAATATCTTTGTCTTGTCATGCTTGATAGCTTTGATGTTGTCAATCAACTGTGTGCGCAAGATCTCACACAAGTTGAACTCTCCATGTTCCTTCACAAGTCTGATGGCTTCTAGAATAGTAACCGCAGACACACTATTCACCCTTCTAGTGTGATGAAATCTGTAACCCAGTATCATTGACATCAATTTGATGTCTGCTTGCTCAATCAGCTCAATAGTCAAGCCATGCCTATCACTCCTTGACTTACATACTTGTTCTACCATTTTCCTGACATCCTTGCCCACAAGAAGGACGACACCTGTTCTATAAAGGCCTATCATCTCATGTATCAGATCACATGTGATTCTTACTGGAACATCTCCAAGCCAAAATAGAACATCATGGATTCTTCTCAATAAGATCTTTATCCATTCGGTCTCATAGAATTCATATGCCGTAGCATACTCAATAATAAGGTGATCATTCCATTTGGTGTATTCGTCCATGAATGTTTTATCCTGTTTCAACATGGTATCCATGTGCACCCTTAACCTATCTAGTCAAACAGGTTCTTTCTTATAGTAGATGTAAGCCCTTATGTCTTCCACATGCATGACACCCATAGGTGTGTGGGAGAAAGCTCCCTCTAAATCATCTAGGGTTGATTTAAATGGGTGCCTCTTGAAAACATATTATTTTTTTTCAGCGACGTCATAAACAATGGGAGTGGCCATGACTTACTTGTTAATCACTTTCCAACTGAACTTAGAGATAATCTGATTCCTTCCAAATCGGCGCAACAAGCTAGGGTTTCTGCAACTAATCAAATGCACTACAACTACTAATAGTTCAATCTCCAAATATTCACAACAACTTCCAAGGCTCAATCTACTCTTCAATCACTCTGAATTTGAATGCAATGAGTGAATAAACAACTTCTTGTGTACTTAAAGTGAGAATTTTTCCATTAATGCAAGTCATGTAAACTAGGCTATCACTTCAAAATTTCAAACTCGAGCTCTGTTAACAATCAACAAGTGCGCTCTTGCACAAAGGTTCTTATACACTCCAAAAGCTTAAGTCCAAAGGCGCATACTCTGAGGATGAGTATACCAGCCACGTAGGGGTCTAGAGCTAAATTAGCTCCCCCTATGACCCTGAGGGCCATTCAAGAAAATGTAGAGGGTGTGTCTACTGGGGATGCATCCAATACATTGACATCAACTTTATCCTTCTTTCCTTCTGATCAAATCAAGCTCGCATCTTTTGAGGCTTTCACAAAATTGACTTCTCCTTCGGGATCCAATACTGGTTCTTTGGCCTTTTTAGGGCTTTCCCAACCGTGCGTCCTTGATCTAAAAAATCTTGAGATATGTCCAGCCTTGTTACAAGAGTGACAAATAACTGGAGGTCTCATATTCCTCAGCGCATTGACATGAGTCACCATTTTACATTTTCTGGCTGAGTGACCATTATAGTTACATATTTGACATGTAACATTCTGAGAATTTCTTACATTGGTCTAATTTTGATTTCTCTGATCATGATGAATCCTATTCTTCTTACTAGTCTTGCAACTCATAGCTTTATGGCCAAATCTATTACATGAATGATAGTAACCATTAAAAGGTCTTTCCTCTGTACAGTTCCTTGCAATATGTCTAGGCTTGTTACATGCAAATCAAGTGTATTCACCATGCTTGCGCTCATTCTTAGGAGGACCACCATTGTCTTTAGTTAGATCTTCAGTCTTCTCAGTATCAATAGAGTCTTTTTGTGTCTCCTTTCTAGCTCCCATGTTGTCAATTTGATTTTGTGCTTCATTGTATCCAATACAGCTAGTGTCTCCTTTGACTCTTCTTGCATACAACTAAGATTCTATCAAATCAGAACTGGTGTGCAATTTTTCAATGTGATTCTTTGATTCTTTTAATTTAGACTCCAATCTTTCTTTGCAATTTCTTAGATCCAAGATTTCCAAATTGGCTTCCCTTAACTCTTCATTGAGTTGAAGGTTCTCCTTGACCTGTTCATTATAGACATCTTGATTTTTCATCAGTTTGTCAACAAATTCTTCAAGCTGACTTCATAAGGATGCATTTTCTTCATTCAACTTCTTGACTTTTTCTTCAAGCTCACTATTAGAGCGTCCTTTCAAATCCTTTCTTAGTCTTTTGATAACTAATTGAACATCACTGACTTTTTCTTTTAGTTCTTCAATTTCTCTTTCTAAATTGTCCAGGTCTGCAAGAGTGAATTCAAGATTCTTCTTCAGATGTTTCATTCTTCTTTGTCCATGATCTCCTCAAGTGGTTAAAATTATGTGCTGAGGACCAGAGCTCTGATACCAATTGTTAGGAATGGGAACACTGATTCACCCCCCTCTCTCAATGTTCCCATTCCTAACAATCTATTCCTTGATGGATGGTTTTTCAGGATATAATCAGATTAAGATAGCTCTTGAAGATCAAGAAAATACTACATTTACTTATGCATGGGGTACCTATTGTTGGAACGTTATGCCTTTTGGATTAAAAAATGTAGGAGACACCTATCAGCGAGCTATGACAACTATTTTTTATGACATGATACATAAAAACATGTAAGATTATGTGGGTGACACCTTGGCTAAGTCTAAGAAAAGAGACACACACTTAGATGATTTAGAAGTCATTGTAGATCACATGGAACAATTTCAACTAAGGTTAAATCCTAAAAAGTGTGCATTTGGTGTTACCTCTAGAAAGTTACTAGGATTCATCATTTCAGCAAAGGGAATAGAGGTAGACCCTGAAAAGGTCCAAGTGATTATAGATATGCCACCTCCTAAAAATGTTAGTCAAATGAGGAGTCTTCAATCCATAAGGAGGTTCATCTCATAGCTAGCAGATAGAGCTCAACCCTTCAATAAGAACTTACACAAGGGAGTCAAATGTGTGTGGAATGAGGATTGTTAAAAGAGCATAGATCAAATCAAGGAATACTTGGCAAACCCTCCCATCTTAATGCCTCCTATCCCAGGGAAACCACTTATTTTGTATGTTTCAGCAACTAAATTTTCCTTGGGGGCATTATTAGCTCAACTTGATGTACATGGGAAAGAAAGAGCCATATACTACATTAGCCATACTCTTGTTTCATATGACGTTAAATATACCAGTATTGAGAAGGCTTGCCATGCAGTGGTGTTTGCTTCCCAAAAGTTGTGACATTACATGCTTGCACACATAGTACACCTCATAGCAAAAATTGATCCTCTCAAGTATTTGCTTAGTAAGGCTTCCCTCATAGGTAGACTTACTAAATGGATGATGATTCTTTCAGAATTTGGCATAGAGTATCTTGAGCGCAAAGAAATCAAAGGACAAGTCATAGCCAATCAATTGGCTGACTTCCCAATTCAAGATAATGTGCCTATTCAAGTTGACTTGCCAGATGAGCATCTCATGTACATGGCTAAAAGAGCATGGAAGATGTTCTTTGATGGATATTTTATGCAAAGCGGTTCTGGTGTAGGTGTGTTGTTTGTTTCTCCTCATGGGTATATAATTCTTAAGTCTTATAAGTTATTACTCCCATGTACAAACAACATTTCTGAGTATGAAGCCTTAACAAATGGGCTCAAGATGGCTATAGAATGGAAAATCATAGAATTACACATCTATGGGGATTCACAGCTGACAATCAACCAAGTCAATGAAGAATATCAAACAAAAGATGTGAAACTAGTACCTTATAAGAAAATGGTTGATTCATTGAGATGGTACTTCACATTTGTCACATTTATGCAAATCCCTCAAGCAGAAAATAAAGTACTTGATGCTATGGCCACACTTGCTTCACTTCTTTAGTTAGAGCAGCATGAATCCAGATTTGCAGTCCTGGTGGAAGAGCTACATTATCCTATCTATGACTACCAAGAAAGCCACATTATCTGTACCCTTGTTGATCATGAATCATCCTGATATGGTGCCATTTACTCATACCTTCATGATGGCATTATCCCTGATACCTTTAACCACTCTAAACAAAGAAACCTTACCCAAAATGCCTCTCACCATTCCCTTATCTCTAGTGATTTGTATAGAAGGGGTCTCGATGGGACACTTCTTAGATGCTTAGAAAAGGAAGAATTTGATCAAGCGTTAGTTGACATTCATGAGGGTATCTGTGGGGGACATTCCGATGGTCTTTCCATGGCCCAAACCTTGCTTAGGGCGGGGTACTATTGGCCTACCATGTAGATTGATGCAGTATCTTTTCCAAAATCATGTGAAAAGTGTCAAAAACATGGTCACCTGATACATGCTCCAGGTAGGGAGCTTATTCCTTCTATATCTCATTGGCCATTTCAGCATTGGGCCTTTGATCTTGTTGGGCAGATTCATCCCAACTCATCAGGTGGACACAAATTTATCATCACTGCTGATGACTACCTTACTAAATGGGTAGAAGCTATCCCACTTTCTATTGCCTCGGGCAAAACAGTTTCTTTATTCATCCTGAACCATATCATATGTCAATATGGAGTGCCTTCTGAGATTATCACTAACAATGGAGGTCAGTTCAAAAATAAGGACCATAAGCAACTCTACTAGAAATTCAAGATTAAACAACATTGGTCCTCCATTTACTTCCCACAAGGAAATGGTCAAGCAGAGGCTTCAAACAAAACCATTCTTAAGATCCTTCACAAGATAGTTTGTAAGAATGGTAGAGATTGGCATTTACAGATAAATCTAGCTTTATGGGCCTATCGAACGAGTATTCATATTCCTTCACTTAGAGTCTCTCTCAAAGGTCTGCTTATAGATGAAGACTATTGCGCCATGAGACTTCAAGAGTTAGAACTTCTCGATGACAAACATAAAGCGTCATTTGACCATATGAGGGTTTATCAAAAGCGCATGTCCAAAGCTTTCAACAAAAAGGTTCAACCTAGAGAATTCCAAGTGTGAGATCTTGTCCTATGTGAAAACCCTAAGAATCAACAGCATAGAGATCAAAGGGGAAAATTTGAACCAAATTGGCTTGGACCTTACATATTCAAAAAAATTATCTCCAAAAAAAATTATATATTCAAAAAATAAAATAAAAAATTGCAATAAAATCCAAGTGGTGAAAACCTAGAAATAGGTGCTACTTGAGGCCTTTGCACACCTATTTCTTAGCATGAATCTTTGACACTTAGCCTTTCTCCATCATGCCTTGTCCTTGTTGCCTTGGTTTGGAATTGGTCTTTTTCTTTGTCTAGGAGGCATAACTATGTTAGCTTTGGTCTCTTGGATACGTTAGTCTTTTGGACACCTCGGAAACGGTGTTTTTCAACACCACCCCAACTTTGTTTTCCAACACAACCCCTGACATCGAGTGTTTTTCAACACTTATCAGTTTGGTCTTGCCTAGTTTTGTCATGTGATATTACCTACTTGCAAGCATTCGATCTTTATCCTCAGAACTCAGTATCAATTAACACACTTAAATTTTTAAACACAACACCTAATGCTTGAGATATGTCATGATCTTTTCTTTGTGTGCTGATTGTTATTGATTTTTTTTGAGTGTCCTTGTCTAATTATAAGTCCCTCTGGAATGCATTGCTAGAGGACTTGGGGCATGGGGCATATCTTTTTTCTTTCTACTTGTGGGTGTGGTCTTAAGGCTCTTGAGTGTCTCTTGTTGTTCCCTTGAGACACTTAGGAGGTTTGAGGCATCATCCTTGACTATTTTTTTGCACAATTGTTCGTATGGTCATCCTGGCATTTATGCCTTGATGCGATAGTAGTTTTGCTACATTAAATTGGGTAAGCTAATATCGAAGTCATCTTGACCTTTATGTCTTTGATGCTTATGTTAGAATCTTTTCACATTCCAATTCGATATAGCATCACATTCATATCTTCATAGTTGTGCTTGTGATTAGTGACGATTGTGTGATTTTTCGATGTCCGTTAATAATGGCCCAATGATGAAAATAAGTTTCTTAACATTCTTTAATGAATGATGAACACAAATCCTATGTTATAGTTTCTCTATTGCAAGTACACCTTTGCATTTTCATGTAGCTTGCATTGTTAGACTTCATGTTAATTTGCATTTTTAGGCTGCATTATGAGTTTGAGAGAATTTCCTTTATCTTTCTTTTGGACTTTTAATCAACTGTGATCACGTTTTGATCTTCATTTCCTTATCTTCTTTCGTGATCTCAATCAAAATTTTCTATCTTAAACATTTGATTGATTTTGGGGCATCCTCTTTCTTGAGGCAATTCTCTTTCTTCTCTGCATTTCTTTTCACCTCTTCCAAACTTCTATCTTCCATTCGCTTTCACCCCACTTCTTTTCTTCTAATTCAACCTTGGGGCATAATCTTTTATTCTTGATGATCTACCTTGGTTATGTGATCCTTATGTCTTTCATCTTACATCAAGAACTTTATCTTTAGTTCGATTTGATCAAATTTATCAATTTACTATTTCTCCTCTATCTCATTTTGATTTCTATCATGAGGGGGAAGTACGCATCAAACTTCAATCATTGATTCAACTTTATCAAACCTATCAATTAAACCTTTCTTGAGATTCTTATCTCTTATCTGAGACTTGACAATTACCTATTTACAGGGGTGTTGGCCTTGTCTTTTTCAATCAACTTATCTTTGTACTGGTGTGTTCCCATCCCTCGATCACACGTCTGGGTTGTTTTGTGATCCCAAATCGATCTCACACTTCAACCTCATTCTTTGACTACATGTGTTCCCATAAAGATCACACATTAGTTAAAGAGGGGCAAATGTATGCACCCTAAAATGGTCGCCTAGACCTTGGGCCCCCATTCTTCAATTTATCAAATGATGGAATCAATTTATCAATTTCCTGAATCAATGCTTTGCAACATTTTCAATTCAAATAATTTTCTTTGATCAAATCGCAATTAATTCAAACATTTCTAAGATTTGATCATTTCATCAATAATTTTGCTTAATTAAAAGAAACATTCCCTTTTAAATAAATAACATAATCTTATTTAATTGAAAGAAATATCTCTTAAATAATTTTATTTTAAATTTAATAAAAGCCCCTTTAATTAAATGATTTAATCTTATTTAATTAAAAGAGAGTCCCTCTTTTAAATAAATAAAATCCCCCACTTAAAGCTCTCTTTGTGATGAAAAAGGGAATAAATCAAATAAAAATAAACAAAATCATTTTTCCCTCTACACTTTCCAAGTGGTGAGCCTTCTTTTCTCCTTTTACCTCTTTAGGGATTTATCCCACATCGCTCTTGAGGATGCATTTCCCTCCACACTTTCTTATATAAGGAGCCCTCTCCTTCTCATTTCATATCTAAAATTCTTAGACTATTATTATGCTGCAGGTTTGGAGAACAATCTTGGAAGAAGCTTTTGAGCATTTTGAGCTTCGATATTTGGGACTCCTTTCTTCTTGTCTTCTTCTCTCATGCCTCATGGAAATCCATAGTTTAGATTAGCATTGCATTTACATAATAGTTTAGATTCATGTTTCCTTTCATAGATTAACATTGTATAAGCATTTCTTTCAATAGAATAGTTTACTTTCTTGCATTGTTATCATTTAGAATAGTTTCCATTTTCATTTGCATGCAATAACTTGATGATCATGGAGACTAGCATTCTTTCTATTCCTCTTTGAATCTGTCATTTCTTGGTGTACTTGCATGGGCATGAAATAGGTCAATCTGAGGGTCTCCAATACAAACCCTTGCACTCCATGAATAGAGAGCTATGAGTCGCCATTTGAGACCTCATTCTTGAGTGATTTTGAATCTAATGACTCATAGAAGTGTGACTACTTTTTAGCACACAATGATAACCTTGAAAAAGAAAATTAGATCCTTAAACATGAACTGAAGATAGTAAATTTGAAGTTAAGTTTGAAAGATGGAAATAGCAAGAATGAAGCAAATCTAAAATCTAAGAAAGAAGATCTAAAATCTGAACTTTGTAAAGTGACATCTGAACTTGAGAAAACCAAATTACAGTATGCTAAGCTTGAGAAGTACAACACTATTGTGAGAGGTGAATTGACTTAGTTTAAGCAACTTGAGACACTATATTCCACTATTGAGAAGATTGATGAACAAATATCTTATCAAAAACCATTCTATGATAAAACTGGTCTTGGATTTAACTCATCTAAGATAAGTGAAGAAAGCAAGGAACCAGATTTGAAAGTTTCTGAAAACATGGAAGAAAAGAAATCTGATGAAGCTAACAAATATGAAGATATGTCTAAAGAAGAAGATCCACCTAAACAAGAAGAATCACCTAAAGGTATGCAAAGAGAATTTAAAGGTAGATGTTTTGCATGTAATACTTTTGGTCATATGAAGAAAGATTGTATAGGTAAGCAATTTAAACCTCTTAATGGATATTGTTATAATTGTCATGGTTTTGGACATAGAGCTATTGAATGCAGGAAGCCTAAATGTAATGAAAATAAGAATAATAGTAGAATGCTTAGAGATACTAACCATGCAGATAAGAAACCTACTGAAGATATGAACACAAGAAATGCAGTAGTATGTTATAGATGCAACAAGATTGGACACATTGCCAGAAATTACAGATCACAAATCAACCATACTAGACCAAGATATGAAAACAATGGAGTAGTTTGTCATATATGCAACAAATTTGGTCATACAGCAAGGTTTTGCAGAATGAACAACATGAGAAACCCTAACCCTAGAAGTCATGCAAGGAGAAATGAGAATGCAAGCAACAATCAAGGAGGATGTTGTAGTAATTCAAAAAAAGTGAAGTTTACCAAAGCCACAGATCAAGGAGACACATTCATCATTGAAGGCAATCAGAAAGGTGAAGTATCAAATGGTAAGAGTGAACCTCTACCTAACCCATCTCAAAGTACTTAATTCATGGAAAATATAGTAGAATGGGAACTTAGGATAGTGTAGAAGTTAGTATAGGATGAATTGAGTCTTGCACAGTTAATGCAAGGTAGTATATGATGTACTGATGCTATGGTTAAGAGTGCATAAGATAATATGATGTTATGCAAGATCGCAAGAAGTTTTAAGTTTTGCAAGTAAGCAGGAACAACTTTTTGAAAGAAGCGGCAAAAGAATTGAATGTGATGTTAGAATCTTGTGATATTGAAAGGTTAAAAGGTTATGATCGGAATTATTTGATCATTCAAGTGAATACAAGTGTGAAGGAGATCAAAGGAGCAGTGACTGGAAGTAGTTTGCAAGGATTTGGTGAAAGAATTTTGTGCTAGATCTAAGCAAGCCCTAAATCACGGAATTGAGGTATTTTACTAAGAAGCTCTATAAATCAATTAGAGAATTTGCAAAAGCCATGGATGAATCATTTATTCACAATGTAAGAGATAAGATTAGACCTAAGATCAAAAGGGAACCAGTAGAATCCTTAAAAGTAGACCCTAAATTGGCTTTATCGTCCATACCAGATGGAGTTCTACATTTAGAAAATGTTAGAAGCTATTTGGGATGTAAACTTGAAACCCTCATTGACAGTAATTTTACAACAGAGTATGAGAAGCTTTACAATCAGGACATGTCATTGAAAGTAGGATTTGAACATTTGAAGGACAATGATATCATAAAGTATTCCTTACAGTGTGAATTTGATGATGAAGAATGCACTAAGATAATTTTGAGCAGAATACATAATGGAAATTTTTGGTTAGATGACAGAGTGATAGACATAACAATAGACCTAATTTATGAAGTAACTAGTTTGTCTAAATTTGGAGTCATACCCTTTAATGAAAAGAATGTGAAGAAAACTATTTTGGACAACACTAAATCTGTTACAAGTAGTAGTTGTTGTTGCACCAAAAGATCGACTTGTTAATGCCCGATACAACTACTAGACTTATAGAAGACACAGGAGGAGGTTAAGCCATGTCACAAATCTCGAAGGGAGCATTGACCATTTCACCAACAATCTCCCCCTTAGCATTACCCGAGGGGATTCAAACCTATGACCAAGCTCTGATACCACTTGTTACAAGTAGTAGTTGCCGTTGCACCAAAAGATCGACCTGTTAATGCCCGATACAACTACTAGACTTATAGAAGACACAGGAGGCGGTTAAGCCATGTCACAAATCCTGAGGGGAGAGCTAACCATTTTTCCAACAAAATCATCTTACAATGGCAGAGGTATAGTGATTAGAAAGATACAATAGGATGATGTTAGGTATTTGTGCAAGATCCTTACAACTAAATTTTGTGCTAATTCAAGAGCGGATGACATGGCAGCTGGAATGATTCATGCAGCCTATTTAATGTGTGTTGACAAAGTACAAGTAGACATGTGTGAAATCTTTAGAATCCAATTATTTGATCTAACTTAGAAAAGATTAAGAAGACAATGAACTCCCAGTTTAGATTCTCATCATTGATCACTTATATGTTTTTCCATTTGTTAAGAAGATTCCCTTACACTATTGGTGATGACTGGAATGATGGTAAGACTACAATGGAAAGGATAAAAAAAGTGTATATGAGGCATCTTATTGACAAGGTCAATCAAAGTGAAATTTTGGTAATTAAGACATTTTAGAACTTGATGAAGAACAGATCAAGGATTCCATAGTCAATTGTTGAAAAATATAAGAATGAGATATGCTTTATGGTTGACACTGACTTTACATTCATTGAAGCAGTTGAACCTAGAGTAGAGTTCATAGACCCTCTTGGCTATGAAATTTATGAAATTGACGCAGAAGAATATGTGAGCAGATTGCTTAAGAGCAAGTTCGATAATCACAGTAATAGATTTGGGACTTTTGAGGAGAACTTCAACTCCGCAAAGTCTATTCAGGAAGAGAAACAGTCTAAGAAGAGAGTAGAAAGTACAATTAAGAAGATTCTAAAGGACACAAGAATGACAGAACATGAGTTTATAATTTCCAAGTAGACAGTAGCGGTTATGAAAGACATAGGACAAAAGGAAGTTTTGTCTGTCCCACCCTTATCAACAGTTGAAACTGGAAATTTGTAGTATAAGGTGAAAGTAGAGCAAGAAGAACAAGAAGTCAAGAAGTCAAGAAATCTACTAGATCATCTTCAACTCCACTAGGGAAAAGAGTGAAATAAATTTCTACTAGACCAGGAACAAGGCAGAAAACATTAGTACCACCAATACAAAGAAAGATAGAAGAAATAAAAGATGATGAAGACACTCAAGAGAAAAAGAAGACATGGAAACTGAAGATTGAGAAAGTAAATGAATAGATTATTCATGATGGAGATTTTTCTAAGATGAATAAATACTATGATCTTTATAACTATTTAGAAAGATTGAATTTGGAGAATGCAGTTGTGAGACACATGATCCTAGCAGATAAGAAGTTTGACACAATTCAAGGTAAGATACCTGATGACTTATTTGAGAAGCTAGTGAACAGGAAAAAGAGAGCAATAGAAGAGGACAACAAAATCAAAGAAAATCTTGTAAGAAAACTATGTGATGTTAGAGATGAAAATCATTTTAATGAGATTATGAAAGAACTTGGAACATTCAGATTATGAGAGGAAATTATGAAGAGATTAACAAAGAAACACGGGAAGCTATAGTAAAGGTAATGACATCTAGTGTTGGAAAACACTCTAGTGCAGCAGAGCTAGCAGAATAGGCAGTAGAAGCTGAGCATCAGAGGATTCCCTCTCCACCAGCAATCAACATTGAAGAAGAGATAATACATGTGGAAGGAACTAAGATCACATTGGACAATGATAATAATCCTTTTAAAAATCTTGAAAACATTGTTGACAATTTGGCTCTAGAGGAACAAGATAGAGCTAGTGAAGAAGGAAACAAGGAAACAAGGAAAGAGGAAGAAAAGCAAACAGAGAATCTAAAAAGTATAGAAATTTTTGAGTAGACAAAGGCCCCTAGAAAAGAACAAATCAATCTTACACTTGAGATAGTAAAGAAACAACAGATTGGATCTATATTTGAAAGTTTTGGGAAAGAGGTTGATGATGATGATCAGATGGAATTGATCACATCCCTGAACAAAATAATTGGGAAGAATAAGAAGGTGAAAATCCTTGAAGGCTCATTGCTGGAAATAACAGAGAAGTTAAAAAGTGTTGTAACTAACCAGATAGAAGAGAAAGATCCACTTGAAAGAGCTAAGAAAGTTATGAATGCATTTGATGATGAATTCACTAACTTATCCGATATAGCTAAAGTGAAGGTTCAGGAAGCCTATGAGGCCAAAATAATTCTTGATATAAGTTAGAATATCAGAAATGATATTAACAATCTGGATATTTGTATAAAAGACTTGATAAGGAATTTGAACAGAGGTAAAACTTTGTACATTCAGTGTACAAAATTTGAAAATCATGTATCTAAAGAAGTTGAGAAGATTAAGGCTAAAGAAGCAGAAATTCAGTCAGAGATAAGTCTTCTAGTTAGTCCTAATGTGAAGATATTGGATATTAAGAAAAGAATCAGCAAAATAAATGATGAAATAAGGATTCTCAATGATGAAAAGCACAGGAAATTGAGAAGATCCGCTCTTCTAAGAGAGCACATTTCTATAAAGATAAGCATTATTGAAGGACAGTTGGAGGAATGTCTTTCATCTAAGACATCTTTTGAGAAATTCAATTTTGCAAACCTTCAAGCATGTGAGATAACATCTTATGGATTGTGTGCACTACTTAGTGTTGCAGATTCCATTAAGAAGACATGGGAGAAGGAGATAGAGAGTATCAAAGTAAAATTTTTAGATTGTGTTGCAAGCCTACCGGCTCTGCAATATTGAATCAAGGTATACACATTTTTGTTTGAACATAGTTTTTGGCACCCTTTTTTGTCATTGTTGTCAAAGGGGGAGAGATATATAGCAGACAATTGATGTATATATGACAAGGAATTATATTCTTAGGGGGAGTATAGAATATAGATATGATAGATGGAATTATAAGGACAGTGAAGATCTAATATTTTTGTTATGGCCACAATTTTGAGATTTTGAAGTTTTGAGACTTAGCCAATTTTCTCATATGTTACCACCAATGACAAGGAGGGAGATTATTGGCACTTTGGGTGAGTTAGATATCTAGATGTTTTCATTATGCAAACATATGATCTACATGAAGATCACATATGTCAGAGAGAAAATATAACAGAGTGCAAAACAAAATTGTCTAAGTATAAAGCAATATTTTCCCAGTGTACCTGGAGACAGTTTTGATTCGTGATGTCGACTGGAGTAAGTTCAGTGCTTGCGCACTTGAACATAGATTCTATGATTACTATTGAAGACTCCCCTAAGAGCGCAATTTTTTATGACATGTACGGAAGAAGTTATGGCAGTTTTACCAGAGACAGTGTTAAGCTGACAGGACAGAATATGAAGACAGAATTGGTAAAGAGTTAAGGGATTATTTTGTTTATCAAAATAATGTCTTAATAATACGAAGGGATGACATCCTAGATGTTAACCCTTGGGTAAATATGTATTTTGTAATAAGCTTATGTGAAGCCGACTGTAAGAGTTATTAGTCTTAGTAAATTGTATAAATATAAGCCATATGTAAATGCGAAAAAAAAAGGAAAATTGTAATGATATAGATGATATAGAGAACATATCGGCGAAGATATATTGATGCGAAGTTCTGAAAGCAAAGAAAGCAGTATAAGGTTATGTACCTTGCCCTATTTTGTATTCAGTAATCATTGTATATTACTTGTTTGGGCAGTGGGCTCATTTGGGAATCATTTTTGTACTACCAACTCTTATCAGGGTTGAGGCTTCTAACAAGGCCTAAGGTCCCTTAATCAGGACTGAGACACTATATGCATGTAACAGGCTCCTAACAGGGTCAACATCCTTAACAAGATACTTTTGATTAGTGAATCTTTGTGGGTACCATCCCCACTGGGGTTTTCCCTTGGCCAGGGTTTCCTCGAGAACAAATAATGTTTTATGAGTTCATTTGCTTTACTGTTATGCATGTATTAAGATAATCTGTAGTATCCATAATCGGGCGAAAGTAAAAGTTTGTAAAATATTGATTCACCCCCCCCTCTCAGGATTCCTTATTTCTAACAATTGTTAGGAATGAATGCTGAATATATCCTATGGGAGTATTAGCAGCCATTCTGTAGTAGTTGTTGTTGCATTCATGACTATGATTGTCATTGATGTCAACACAGTGATCTAATGAAGATTAGCAGAGGAGGAGACAATGTTTGAGTTAGCGCACTTGGGATATTGAAGATGAAGCTATGCAAAGTTGGGGAATTACTCTTTGATGTGTTAAAAGTTCATGGTTAAGAGCACAGACAATAATTCTTTTATTCATAGAAGTTATGAGCATTTTAGTGGAAGCAGTATTCAGGCAGTGTTCCTGAGTAGCGGTTTGTGGAAATCAGATGATATCTCCTAATCGGATTGGAATCTAGTTATGCGTAGTTAGAGAGCAGTTGAAGACATGTTGATAGTGACATGGATGAGAGCGCAAGATCCGAGGTCGCACGAGTGAAGAATTATAGAGATTGGAGGCCGATAGTTTTGTGTAATTTTGATGTAACATGTGGAAAATTTTATTTTGTAAATTGAATGCCAACTCATTTGTAATTACTTGAGTGTGGTATAAAGGAAGGAATTTTTTCCTTTTTGTGATATGAAAGTGTGTAATAAGAAAGTGTATGAAGATATTATGTAAGCAAAATTGTGAAAGAGGATATGTGAAGTACTAAGATCTGGTATTGAGATCTGAAGAAGGAGTTGGTGTGGTTTGGCACAGTTAGAGGAGTATTGGATTGTTGAGGTCAGTAATATTTTGGTATTATTCTTTTTAGTAATACAAAGATCATTTGGATAGTGAGTTGAATAGTGATCTTACCCTGAAGTTGTTTGGGCAGTGGGTCTTTCTGTCTTCCATAACTCATAACAGACTTAGAATCTTTTAACAGAGATTCAAAATCTCCTAACAGGGATTCATATGTACTAAATGTATTTCATAAGACTCCTAACAGAGTCCATACTTTCACAAGGAATATTCATATTAGTGCATCTTTTGTGGGCATCATTCCCACCGGAGTTTACTCTTTGATCAAGAGGTTCCCTAGTCAACAATTCTTGTGTCATTGTGTTATTGTGCATGAATATCTTTCTATGGTTGGTGGTTATATTGCTTACATGGTTAAAATCTATTGAAGTTGATAAAAGTTATATTTATCAGATAACTGATTCACACCCCCCCCCCCCTCTCAGTTATCTTGGTGGACTTTAATTTCTAACACTATTTATTTTTTTTGTGATTTTTTAGATACATATGGAATAGTTCAAGCATAGAACTTCTTCTTATGGATGATATTGATGAGATCATTCAGGAGGTCCCCTTTAGGTATAGAAAACTGGTAGACTACCAAGCCAAAAAAAACTCTAACAACATAAGGACCCAACCAAGCAGGTTCAAACTTGCCTTTATTTTCTTGATCCACTTTCACTTTCTAATTCTCTTTAAGGACTATATCACCCACCTCGAACTGTCTCGGGAGGACCCTTTTTTGTAGCTCATTTTGAGAAAGTTATAGTATACATCCAGATGATCATAAGGTTGATGCCTCTTTTCATCTAATAGGTCTAGCTGGGTGAGGTGTGTCACGCGATAGTATTCATCAGTGGTATAGTTTTTTATAGACACGCATAATGAAGGTAGATCAACCTTAATTGGTCAGACAACTTTGACACCATATACTAGAGAGCATGGGGTGGTGCATGTGGCAATGTGGAATGAAGTGTGATAGGGCCAGAGGGTAGGATTGAATTGAAGGTGCCAATTGTGACCATAATCATTGACAACTTTTTTGAGGATCTTTAGAATGGTTTTGTTGGTTGCCTCATCTTGGCTGTTTTATTGAGGGAAGTATGGACTGGAGAAGCGATGGTGGATGTAAAATATGGCACACATATCTTGCATATTCTGGTTTTCAATGGGGGTTTTTTGATTGGTGAAGATGGTGGAGGGGATGTCATATCAATAGATGATGTGATAAACGATGAGCTTCGATATCTAAATGCCAGTAGTGAGGGTGAATGGAACTACTTCAACCTATTTTGTGAATTATTCAGTGGTGATTATGATGTACTTGTGTTCATCTAAGGTAAGGGGAGTTATCTTACCAATGAGGTTAAAGCCCCAACATGAGAAAGGCCATGGTGGCACAACAGGATGAAAGTCTTGTGCTGGAGCATGGATCAAATTAGTGTTTTCTGACATGGTAGTAATTTCTTTATGAACTCACTAGCATCGTGTTCCATTTTTGGACAATAGTACCTGGCTCTGAGCAGCTTCTTTTCTAGGACCATGCCACTCATGTGGGCATCAAAGATTCTGACATGAACCTCTTGTGAGGCCAGGATGCCTTTGTTCAAATGTAAACACAAAGAGAGGATGTTATGATATCCATGACAATATAGGCTGGTATTAGCTATGAGAGTGTAGTGGGAATCTCTATGGATAAGGTTCTAGCACTGGGTGTTTGTGAGGTGAGGAGATATGATACCATTTTTTAGATAAGAATGGGCGTCATGGTACCATGGGGACTCGGGACGAACCAAAATGTATACCATTTCAGAATTGACATTCTCATAAGTGGGTGTATGTAGTTTCTCTATTAAAAATTTGCACTAAGTAGAATATCGAGGGATCTCTTGCAAAGACCCAATGGTTTCTATCATGTCTGCAACTTTTTTTTGTACCCTGGTATCTACATGAACTGTAGACTTAGGAATTTCTCTTTCATCTTGTCCACCAGCTCCTTATAGGGTAATAGTTTGTCGTCTTTAGTTTGGAACTCATCCAGGACCTATTTCATGATGAGTTATGAATCCCCGAATGCTTGCAATTCTATAATATTCCATTGGATTGTTGTATTGGAGCTGAAGATGAGGGCCTCATATTTTGTGATGTTATTGGTATAGGGCAATTCCAATTTGAATTACTTTGGGATAAAATCGCATTGGGGGATGACAAAGAGGATTCCTGCTCCTAATCTATGAGATGTGTTACAGCCATTGAAGTACAACTTCCATGTTAGTTTCTCTTCGACCACGTAGAGATGTTCATCAGGGAACTCCATTACCAACAGATATGTATCCACCAAGTGTGTCTTAGCTAGTTGATCTGCAATGACTTTCCCCTTTATTTCTTTTATATCTACAAAATAGATGTCGAAGTCACTTAGGAGCATGACTCATTTTGTCATTCATTCTGTAAGTGTGGTTTTTAAAAGAATGTACTTGACTGGGTCCACTTTGGAAATTAGTCTTATGGTGTGGCTTAGCATGTTATACCAAATTTTTTGAGTGGTGAAAACCATTGCAAGACATGCCTTCTCCATAGGTGAATAGTTTAGCTCATAGCCAAAGAGTGTATGAATGATGTAGTAGATGACTCTTTCCTTGCAATTATCATCGAGATGGGCCAATAGTGGTGCAGGGGCACCAAGCATCAACACGAAAATCATGAAGCCTCTCCAAGTACACAAGAAGACTATGAAGACAATCAAGTCACCCAATGAAGATCAAATGATCAAATAGGTTAAAGGGATTTTAAACAATGTAAATCCAATAAATTATTGTATATTGGCACCTTTGATGTTTTAATTCCATCCAATGGCATTCAAATAAATGGATTTCATTTATATGTTCTAAGGGTCAAATTTGGCTGTAATATGGACCAATAGTGTCCAAGGGTGTTTTGGGGTAGTTAGGAGTATAAGAATGATGAAATTGAGTCACCTAGGTGTTTAACAACCTTTAAAGTTCTTAAATTCCAATTTAATAAGGTTTTACAAGTATTTTTACAATTTAAAAGTTTAAATATTCAAAAAGTAATGGCTAGTAGCCACTTTAGGAGGGAAATGGGATTTTATTATTAAAATCACTTGACTAATCCCTCAAACCGGTTGTGTATGGTTGGGGAAGCAAAGATTTGATTTATTATATTTTAGACAACTCTCATTGTATGGGATCATGACTAGAATGTACGGTTTTGAAAAACAGTGAATGGAAGTAATACAAATCTCTCTGCAAATTCGAATAGATTATTTTGGTGTTGGTCTGTTCATTTGATTTAGGACAATAAAATTTTAATGCAGTGAGTCCTCATACATTCACCTTCTCTTATTTAATGATTTGAGGATCTTTTGAGCATTGTACCCTACGTTTGTTGTTCTGAACAGTCACTGTCAGAAAATCTTTTATTTGTTTTGATTTCTTTATGAATGAATGATCATCCCATGAAATCCAAGGCCTATAATTCATGGGATGACATATCCTTAACATGTATCATAATTTTCTAACTTCAAATATGCAAAAAATTAGAGTTAAAGTGATCACCAAGCAAGAAAACAGTGAAGTGACCATGGAGTATGCAGGTACAGTACAACAGTGAGAGTTTGGCCTTAAGGGCAGCGTGTTCCTAAGATTTGAATAGTCTTATAATGGCATATTAATGGTGAATCAATCACCAAGTAAGTCTGAAAGTGTTTGGAGAAGGGAGATTGAAGAAACCCTCAAATCAAGGGTTTCAGAGAGGTATTTTGGAGTTTTTGATGTTACAAGTGTGCTGGGTTTATTTCCTCTTGGATTTAGAGGTTTTGAACCATTTAATGACATTTTCCAAGGTTTGGGAGCTCAGGAATATTTCTGTGATATAGTTTGTTTGTAAAATCACCCATTTTTTATGCATTTTGGGGTCACATACTGAGGAAAGTCATACTCAGTCCAAAACACCCATACCTAATTTTGTGATATTTTTTCATATGTCCAAAAGGGTATCCAAATATATAATTTATTTTATCCATCCTTCGGGAAAGTATAGAGTTATGGTCCATTTTATCCCTGGACAGGGCTACAAGGAAAGCCAATTAGGCCTCTAGACTAGTTTGAGACATTTAGCGATTGGGAGTATTGGGTAAGTCTAAAAACCTCAAAACCACTTTAATCCATCCTTATATACATCAAATAAATTAGAAATATCATTAGATTTCATTTTTAAGAGTCTTGGCTGGGTGGAGTCTTATCAGATCATTGTGCACCTTTGGGAAAAGTGTGGGTTTATAAGTCAAATTGAAGAACTTAGTTGGTGATTAAGATCCATTACCATTCCCTCTACATCAAATAGTGCCCCTAGTGATGTAGTGGTTACTGAAATGTATAGGATGAGAGGGTTTCTTGGTGTTGGAAGCACAAGAATAGGCGAGTTAGCCAAGTATTCTTTGAGTTTCTCAAAGTTGTGTTGATAGATTGGGTCCCACTTGAAGCTAATATCTTTATGAAGTAGGTAAGTGAATGGTTGACATTTTTCATCCAATTGTGATATAAATCTATAGATAGAATTTAATTTTTCTTGTAGGCTTCTTATCTACTTGATTATGCGGGGAGGAGGTATGTTGATTATAGCCTTGACCTTCTTGGGGTCAATCTTCATGCCTTGCTATTATAAAATGAGCCCTAGTAGCTTACCTGATGTAATGCCAAAGAAACACTTCTTTGGGTTGAATTTTAAGCTATAATGATGTAGACGATCAAACACACGCTAAAGAATATCAAGGTGTTCCAATCGTATCTTTGATTTGGCTATAATGTCATCCACATAGTCTTCAAGTATTTTTTGTATCATGTTGTGGAATATGGCCGCCATTTATCTTTGATAGGTAGCTCTTACATTCTTTAACCCAAATGACATCATATTATAATAAAATGTGCCCCATGGTGTTGTAAATGTCATCTTGTGTTGGTCTTCTTCTTCTATGTGGATCTGATTGTACCATAAGAAGCCATCCATGAGTGACATCTCATGACAAGCTGTGAGGTCAACAATCATATCTATGTTTGGCAAGGGGAAGTCATATTTTGGGCATGCTTTGTTAAGGTCTCTAAATCCATGCAGATCCTGATTTCCCTTGATGGCTTGGATACTGGTACCATGTTAGAGATCCATTCTGAGTAATCTATACCTCAGATGATTTTTTCTTGTAGGATTTTTTGAAGCTATACTTTAACCAATAGGGATACCTTGGGATGCATCTTATAAAACTTTTTCTTGAATGGTTTTGTGTTGGGGTCCATGGCAAGGTGATGAACAACAAGGTTTCGATCTATCCCAGGTATGTGAGCATATGACCATGCAAAATTTATGGTTGCCTCTTGGAGAAGTGTCATGAAAACTGTCTCTTTGCCTTCAGTCAAGGATGTTGTGATGTATGTTATTGTTAGACATTCCTTCAATCCCTAATTTGATGGGCTTGGTGTCTTCAAGGAGTATGGAGGACTACTCTGGTTTGTAATCGTGGATAGGAGGAAGAGGCAAGTCTTCATCTTCTAGCACCTCAGAGAGGTTTTCACTATGGGATACACCCTTTGTTTTTACTTTTTTAGAGTCATAACATGCACCAGAGGGGTTTTCAAAAAAAGACTCATTCTTTTCTTTTTCATTTTTGGTTTTATAGCTAAAGACTTCCTCTTCCCCAAAGTATCCCTTGGAGTCCAACTTGTAGACATATGTCAATTTGTGCCCCTAGTCTTATTGTTGATCTGATGCTCCTATGAATCTTAGGAGTACTTCTTCAAATCGGAACCCATTGATGTGTGCAACGCTTGTTTGGTCCCAGTTTATGAGTCACGGATGGATGAGGGGGAGGTCAGTAAGGTTGATGGAAGGCTCGCGAAGGATAGAGTTTCTCACGAAGGTTTCATCATTGAATATATCATGATACGATTTCTTCACTTCATCTTTAGGGATGTCTTTAATTTACGTAATTTTATCCTGGATATTCATGAGCGTAACGTTGGGAAAATTGGTATTCCTAGTTGTGGTATTAGGGCCTTGTACATGTAGGTGAGGGGTGTTAAATCAAAGGCCTCAATGTCTTGGGTTCTATGTGACTTCTAGTGGATATTTTGTGCCACCTTCTTTAGGTCCTATACCTCCACCTTAATAGTCCCATTGTTGTATAGCTCATTTGTGTGTCTCAGGGTATTTATCTTTGAAGTATCTAAGGAATATGGTGTCAGGACGAGGTGGAACTTTATACAACCATCTGTTGATATTAGGGTCCATCTCTTGATTATTAAGAATACCATGTGAATGTTGGCATGTGATGTTTTGGAGTACCGAAAATCACTCAAAGGTTGTCATTTATGGCAACACTTCTGTTAGAGTGATCGCATATTGTGGAGATTGCCACCAGACTCTCAGTCATGAAAATGACTAAGTACAGAATGAGGATGATAGGGTACAGTGGCACAGTTTTGATCATTGATGAAGATATAGAAGGTATTATGGCTTGCGAAGTTAACTGGAGGTATTTTGGGCTATTCACACGCTTCAGTTAAGATTGCATAAGTTTTGGTTACAAGATCTATGAGATACAGTGTTCGAAAGATATGCAAAGGCAGTAAAATAGTGTAACAAGGTATATGATTAGTTATGAAGATTAAGGAAGGAAAAGTGAATATGGTAACGTGCTAAGACAGGAGAATAAAGTATATTGCCAACTCTTTGGTATTGTAAGAGCTCCAACTCCATAGATAACACTTACATGAGTTATTATTATGTTTTGCATGATAATTGTGAAGTCAACTAGAAGGATGACTTTGTATAAGTATGGAGTGTTTTTGTAAAAGCGAAGTATGGTATGGTAATGATGATAGAGTTGTTAGAAATAGTCCAAAGAGATAACTAAGAGGGGGTGAATCACTTATCTACAAGTTTCAATTCTTTATCCAATTAAGTATACTTAAACATTAAGCATAAACACAATGAAAGAATACTTGAACACAACACCAATATTTTGGTTACGGGGAAACCCAAATAGGTAAAAACCTCGGTGGGAATTAACACCCACTAATAAACTACACTAGTGTATAATGATCCTTGTACTAAGATCTTACAACCCTATTAGGAGTTGATCTTTACAATGCAATAAGTACAGTGACCTGGTCAAAGGTCAGACCCTGTTAGGAGTCTTTTATGATTGACCCTATTAGGGGTGAGGACGCACTGTCCGAGAGCTCACTGCTCAAAGGGGTGAAGGCTGCAACCTTCTAAATAATAGATACACACTATATCTGGATCTTGGTGAACTGCAAGGTAGACCTACTGTCTTGATCAGTTCCAATGAATAGCACACTATATCTTCTCTCTCACATATACCTCTTCTTGATGACATAATACTTCGCATTCTCTACTCTACTCTAATCTTTCATCTCCATGCCATTCTCCTAGCGATCACAAATGACCAGCTATAAGTAGCTTTCCTCTAAATGATATAATCAATTCAGCCTATTAGAACCACCTTGAAATCATATTAGAGAAACAATAACAATCTCTAATAATATCTCAGTTGGCCTTACTAAGCACGCAACACAAACTAGGACCTATCCAAATCAATAAGTGTAGACACACGGTACACACTGTCAACTCTACCAAATTAACTGATACTTTCTCCTCAAGTTGAATTACATCACGCGCTATTAACAAAACATTCTTAAATATTCTCCAATCACTAATCCAAGAATGCATACCGAAATTATAGGCACAACTCCTGTACCAATATAATCTTTGTTAGCTTTTCTGGATAAACACAGGCAACTGTAACTAGTGAATAGCGACTGCATAACTTCACTTCTACTGCACATTAGAATCTACATGCATAAATGTAACAAGACTAACATGTCTCCATCAAATATCAAAATGTGCAAGGCTCCATGATAACTATATGTACAATCACTCACAGAACACTGCCTGTAACTCTGTCAGGAACACTGCTGACACAAGCTGCTACATAATTGTTTTTACTAACAATTAACCCCTGCGTCCATGATATCATGCTGATAACATGTCCATGCTACATATACTCAAATATTATAGCATAAGTCTTCCATGCATGCTACTTACCATATGTTGTCATCAATGACAAACATACAATTAGCACTGGCTTGCTGGCAAATCTCCAACAATCTCGCCCTTTGGCATTGATGGCAACATATGGAATGAAAAACACCACCAATCCAAATGAACCATTATTTTATAACATTCTCCATTTCCTCATCAAAACTTCCCCAAGGATGAATCCTCCATCTGCTGCAATATTCTTCAATATCCTCCATTTCCTCAATTGAACTGCTTCCATGACCTAATACTACTCCCCCTTGCTGCTATATATTACTCATTAATTCTGTATGTACTCCCCCTTTAATACTATTTTTCATGACTATATACTACTCTCCCTTTGACATCAATGGAAACGGGCGCCAAACATTTAAGCACAAGTACTACTCCTGAAGTAGAGTAGTCAACCATCCATCAGTCACTAAGGACTGATGCTCTATCCACTTTCTCTAATCAGAATCAGGGAAGGGAATTACTCTCAATTTCTCATTTAGATAATCAAAAGTATCCTTCGGTAAAGGCTTTGTGAATATATCTACTAACTAATCTTTAGTACTCACATAGTCCAACTTGACTTCTTTCTCTACCACTTTCTCTCTTAGGAAGTGATACTTTATCTCTATGTGTTTTGTCTTTGCATGCATCACATGATTCTTTGACATGTTGATAGTGCTAGTGTTATCACAATGAATAACAATAGGATAATCAATCTGAATTCCAAAATCCTTTATCATCTGCTTGATCCAAACAAATGTAGAACAATTCAAAGCTTCTGCAACATACTCTGCTTCTGTTGTTGATTGAGAAATACAATTATGCTTCTTGCTTGTCCAAGTGACTAGTCTATCACCAAGAAATACTGCTCCTCCTAATGAACTCTTACTATCATCCACACATCTTGCCTGATTTGCATCTGTATATAAATGAAGCTCAACATTCTCTGAATTAGGAAACCATAGACCATAATCTATAGTGCCCCTCAAATATCTGAATATTCTCTTTACTGCCATGAGGTGAATTTGTTTAGGCTCTATTGCAAATCTTCCAACTATGCCAACTACATTAGAAATATCAGGTCTACATTGAGTAAGATATATGAGTTTACCAATCATAGACTTGTACAGTGTTATATCTACTGCTGGAGAATCATCTTCTTTTGTAAGCTTGCATCCTGTTATCATAGGTGTACCCACTGGCTTCCAATCATCCATCTTGAACTTCTTCAATATCTCTTTCACATACTTAGACTAATTAATGAAAATACCTTTCTCTATCTGCTGCACATTTAATTCCAAAAAGTATTTGATAGCTCGAATCATGCTCATCTCGAACTCGCTCTACATCTCCTTAGCAAATTATGCACTAAGTTTGTCATTACCCCCAAAGATAATGTCATCAACAAATATAGCTACAAGTAGTAAACCTTCAGATGTCTCTCTTATAAATAGATTACAATCTACTGCTCCTTTCTTTAATCCAATTTTTGTTAGATATCCATCAAGTCTCTCATACCAAGCTCTAGGGGCTTTCTTCAATCTGCATACCATATCAGGCCTGTCTGATAAGGTGAATCCTTTTGGCTTCTTAATGTATACTTCTTCCTTTAACTCTCCATTCAAGAATGCTGACTTAACATACATCTGATAAACTTGGAAGTTTTTGAATGTCGCATAAGCTAGAAACAACTTAATGGCTTCTAATCTTCTCACAGGTGAAAATGTGTCTGAGTAATCAATACCTTCTCTTTGCGCATATCCATTACATACTAACCTTGCTTTATTCCTTACTACTGTACCATCTTCATTCATCTTGTTTGTGAATATCCACATGGTTCCAATCACATTCTTATCACTAGGTCTTGGGACCAATTCCCAAGTATCATTTTTAATAATCTGTTCTAGTTCTTCTTTCATAGCATCATGGCAATATCAATCATTACATGCATCTTTAACACTTAAAGGTTCAATCTGTGATAGTAAACCTACCGCTTCATTGCCTGTTGAACTCTTTGCTTTTGATCTTGTTGTGACTTTCTTTCTCTGATCTCCAATGATGTCATCCTTAGAGTGATATCTAGATGTAAACTTTTGAACTTTAGGTGATACTGTCTCATCTGCCTTCTAAGTTTCTTCTTCACTTGTTTCAAGGTCATTGAATAATACATCAATACTATCAAAAATCTCTTCAACAATTGTCTCACTAGTGGTAGGACTGGGTTCTTCTTCAATCATAGGTGCATAATCATGATATCTTTTTTGAACCATAAAATTTTCATCAATCTAAACATGAGCACTTTCAATGATTTTCTTCAATCTCAAATTAAAACATCTATAAGCTTTTCTTTTAGTAGAGTAACCAAGGAAAATACCTTCATTGATTCTTGCATCAAACTTGCCTATTTTTTCATCCCTCTTGATGTAGCACTTGCTTCCAAAGATTTTGAAATATTTTACTATGGGAACATTACCGAACCGTAGCTCATAAATTTTCTTGTCTGCGTCAAGCCTCAATTGTATTCTATTGATGGTATAGACTATTGTATTGACCACATCTCTCCAATAGGTGTGTGCAACTTTTCCTTCAATCATGATGGTGCGCGCTGTATCAAGGATGACCATATTCCTTCTCTCTGCAATCCCATTCCACTGAGGGGTTCTAGGTGCACTCAACTATCTCTTTATGTCATGTTCTTTACAGTTTTCATAGAATCTGTCAGAGGTGAATTCTCCTCCTCTATCCAATCTTAGATACTTTATCTTTAGTCCAGATTCATTCTCAACCTTAGCTTTGAATATTTTGAACTTCTCAAATGCTTTTGACTTATCTTTCAAGAATGCAACCCACATCATTCTAGAATAATCATCAACAAACAAAATTAAATACCTTTCACCATAGTATGATCTTGTTTGAGTTGGTACACATAGGTCTGTATGAATCAAATCCAACTTGTTCTGTGTTGAATTATGCTTGCTTCTGAATGAATTCCTCACATGCTTTCCCATCACACATTCTCTGTAAATAGTATCAACTGGATTTTCTATGCTAGGTAGATCTCTTACTGCCTTTAAATTGCTTATCTTTACCATGTTATCAAAATTGATATGACATAGTCTTTTATGTCATAGCCAACTGTCATCTACTTTAGCAACAAAACAACTTGCTTCTGAATTAACCTAAAAACATTACATTTAGTCTTTTAACCTGATGTAATCATTACACCATCCTTGTTGTTAATGATGCACTTGTTATCTTTAAACTCTAACCTATAACCTTTCTCGAGCAACTGCCCAACATTAAGAAGGTTATGTTGTAAACCATCTACATAAAGAACATCATCAGTGTTGTTCTATCCATCCAATGTGATAGCTCCTCTACCAATGATAGGTTTAGGAGTGTTGATGAAGGGTGCTCCCATTAATACCACAAACACATAATAGAAATAGAGAAACATCAACAATTTGCAAGAACATAAAATGGGCTTCTTATTATCTCCACAAATATGGAATTACAAATTTCAGAATTACAATATACAAAGTCACATGGGAATTTTCCCTTACAATATTATGTAGGCCAAAGCCTCGAATCATTACCCAGATCTACTACCTAGAATTGCCCTATACAACACTACGGGTCTTTCTTATATACGTAATTTCCACCACCCGAGAAGGTTCCAAAAATTTAGCCCTTAAGGCTGACCAATCTAAGAATTATTTATTTTTCAATTTATTACATCAAAGTCGGCTCAAAACAACTTTTGAAACCCAAACAGAAATTTTGAAGGAAATTTATTTTCTGCCATTTCAGGTGGCCCAACTTCGAGAGACCATAAATCATCACCCATTGACCCGATTGACTATTATGGCCCAATTTTGGAAAGGGAGCGAAGTGCTCTACAACACCTAAATTAAGAAAGCTTCATTCAGCTGAAGTTTAGACCTCATTCAGAGCCTCTAAGGCCTTCAAAATTCAGTTCAAAGTTTTTGTCCCTGCTGCCAATACCAAAAATTTTCAATATCTTCAAAAATAAACTTGATCTTACAATGAAACTTTACTGGCAGGCCGATACGACCAAAATGAACGTCCACCTTTAAAATGAGAACATTCCGAGATCGAACAGAAAACTTACAAAAAATACTAAATTTCCAAAAATAGCAGCTCTGCACAAGATAGCCCTTATTAAAAAGAAACCAAAAATATTTTTTTGGGTGATGAAGGATTGCTCTTACACCAAGGATGCTCCTGCATCACACACCCGGGGTAATTTGAGAAGTGACCCTATCACGTCTCATGTGTGAAGAGGAAAACCAAGATGGTTAACCTCTTCCCTTGTCAGCCATGATGAATCTTCAATAGGTCGTCCTTTCCATTTGACCAAATATTCTTCATATGTCATGTTCCTTGTGCTTCTGCCAACACGACTGTCCAGTATGTCTTCAATCTCCTTGGTAGCTGAAATAGTTGCTGGAATACTTCTTTGTGTTGCTGTGATCTCATCCTCAACACCTCCCTCATGATACTCTGTCAAATCCGAAACGTTAAATACTGGTGAAATATTCAGCTTAGTAGGCAATTCTACCTCATATGCATTTCCTGAATCATGCTTCTTTTGTATCTTACATGGCCCAAACTTCTTCATTTTCAACTTGTTATATGTACCAACTAGAAATCGCTCCTTTCGCAAATGAACCATGACTTCATCTCCAACCTGAAATTTCTTATGTCTCCTTTTCTCATCTACTTTAGCCTTATACTATGCATTCATCTTTGTAATATGCTTCCTCACCTCCTCATGGATGTTCTTCAAATGTTCAGCAAAATCCTCAGCTTCAGCACTACTTATCTCTCCTTTATCTATCTTCCTCAACTTAGATGCATTTCTGGGACTACTTCCATATACAATCTAGAATGTTGATTTGTTAGGAATAAGGTGTCTCAACCTTGGATAATTCCTATTCTTATTATTTGTTTTGTAAAATGTATTTCTTGCAAATAATGTTGATGTGTCAGCATCTTGAATTGTGTGTAAGGAGATCATGGCTAAAACGGTTATGACGGATTCCTATGACACGTAAGAGCTATGTCAGGAAGATTCAATGACAAGTGAACACATGTGGCAATTGATAAATTTGAGTACTGTACACTCTTCCCCAATTTGGGATTCCTATTTTCTCAGAGAATGGTAAAACCCTAATACAGTTATCTTTGGGAGTAGCCCTAAAAAGTGAAGTGCATGATATAAGCATTTTTAAGGGATGTGAAGAGATCTGATGCGAGTGTATTTTTGGAATGTTTTATGCTGTCATGATTTGTCTTCAAGGTTTGAATTCTTCTTAAAGAACTTGCATTGTAAGTGTATTGTAAGTTGCAATAGTTTTGATCAATACATTGTGCAGGTTTTGGAGTGCTGGGGTATTTACCGAAAGATTTCCCCAGGGTATATCATTGTGTCATTCTCTATTTTTCTGTATGCATGGTATGTGGTTGCAATATCTTTGTTAAAGTAGTTAACGAATCTGAAATTGTAAGGTTTAAAATAATTTGCACAATACTTTCCTATAGAGATTAGCGTAGGAAGCTGTTTCCACACCTGAGTTTTCTTACAAGTGGTATCAGAGCTTGATCAACTTTTGATCCTAGTTGTTGGGTAGAGTTTTTTGAACTGATCTCAAGTTTGAGTGGGATTTTTTTGTAGAGCATTCTGAATCTTATTTGCAGATTGAGATGGCAAGTTCATCATATGCAAGAATGGACGTGGAGAAATTTAATGGCACTAATTTTGAGGTGTGGAAACTCAAGATGCAAGACATGTTGGAAGATCGTGACCTTTGGGAAGTGACTTCAAGCGCTACAAGACCAGCAACTATAGCTCAAGCAGATTGGGATATCAAAGACCGTAAAGCTAAGGGTCTCATAAGACTCTGTTTAACCAATGCAGTTCTTCTGAATGTTCTAGATGAGAAAACTGCAAATAGTTTGTGGGAAAGACTTGCGGCCATGTATCAGGCCAAATCTCTGATGTCAAGTTAGAGGAGGAGGATCGTTGCTACACACTTTTGTGTTCTTTACCAGATTCATGGGACCATCTTGTGATGGCTCTCAGAAGCACGTTAGTCACCTTCAAAATGGATGATGTGGTGTCTTTGCCGCTATTAGAGGAGATGCGGAGAAAGTCTTCCATTTTGGAAAAAGAAGCCCTTGTTGTCCGTGAGAGATCCATTGAAAGAGGGAAGAAAAATGATAATAAGTCTGACAATAAGGGTAGATCCAAATCCCATGGGAAGTTAAAGACTTCCAATAAGTCCAAGGCAAAATATTGGAATTGTGATAAATCTGGGCACTTCTGTAAAGATTGCAAAGAGCCGAAGAAGAAGAAGAAAGGTTCAGATTCAACTTCAGAAAGATCTCAAGAAGATGGTGATGCATTCATCATAGCTTTGGCAGCCCATGCATCTGATGATGTGTGGTTGGTTGACTCGGGTGCATCTTTTCACATGACCTCTCATTGAAAATGGTTCTCAAAATATGAAGAGTTCGATGGTGGAAAGGTGTACTTGGGTGATGATTCTCACCTAAAGATAGTTGGATGTGGAAGGGTCACTATCAAATTTCCTGATGGACAAGTAAAGGGAATCAACAGAGTTATGCACATTCTGAGTTTGGCATGAAACCTATTATCTGTAAGTATACTGAATGATGTAGGTGTGCAGGTTGTTTTTCGAAAGAAGGATGCAAGATGATGAGAGGATCGATACTGCTTGCGAGGGGTACTAGGAGAGGTACCTTATTTCAGCTAGATGCATGTATTCCTCTATGTAATAGTTCTTCATCCTCACCATCTGAACAAGCAGTGAGGAAGTCTATGGTTATTGGTTCCGATGGCAGTGCAAACACTTTGGAAGCTAAGCTTCCTGTAGAAAAGACAATGTTGTGGCATATGAGATTTGGCCACATTGGTGAAAACGGTCTCAGAACCCTAAAAAATAAAAATCTCATTCAGGGGTTAAATGAGTGCAATCTCGAGTTCGACTTCTGTGAACACTGTGTCTATGGTAAACAAAATCGTGTTCAGTTTTACTCTAGTTCTCACAAATCTTCTGATGTTTTCGATCTTATTCATTCTAATGTATTTGGTCCTGTAAAAGTTCCTTCAATCTCCAAATCTGTCTTTTTTGTATCTTTTATAGATGATTACAGTAGGACTTGGATTTATTTCCTTAAAAGTAAGACACAAGTCTTTAGTCGGTTCAAGGAATTTAAAGCTCTTGTAGAGAATCAGACTAGTAAGAAGATTAAGTTTGTGAGAACTAACAATGGTGGTGATTTTTGCTTAGTAGAGTTTGAATAGTTCTATAAAGAACAAGGTATCTAGAGGCATAAGACAACTCCTTATACCCCACAGCAAAATGGAGTTGCAGAGAGAATGAACAGAACACTGATGGAGAAGGCTAGGAGTATGCTTAGTGGAGCTAGTTTAGAAAAAAAGGTTTTGGGCCGAAGCTGTGGCCACTACTTGCTATCTAGTTAACAGATCTCCTACATCAGCTCTTGTTGGTAAGACACCCATGGAGGTGTGGTCTGGTAAGAAACCTTCAATTAGACATCTTCGTGTTTTTGGTTGTGAAGCTTATTCACATGTTCCAAAGACAAAAAGATCTAAGTTGGAAAACAAAGCTGTTAAATGTATTTTCATCAGATACAATGCTGGTGTGAAAGGATACAAGCTTTGGGATCCTGTGACTAGTAAGGTGTTGTATAGTAGAAATGTTATTTTTAGAGAGCTAACATCTTCTCCTATTGTGCTACAACCAGATGAAAAAGAAAAGGAAAAAGATGTTGTTCAGTTGCCTCCTACCCCTGAGAAGACTGAACAAAGAGACTATGTTGGGCCTAATGATGAGGAGAGCTCTAGCAGCTCTGATAGTTCAGAAGAAGAGGAAGAACAACCTCAACTGTAGCCCTTGAGGAGATCCATGACAGAAAGAAAGCAACCAGAAAGGTTTGGTTATTCTATGTTAGATTCTAGTTGTGCTTTTGCTTTGATTACTAACACTGATGAGCCTAGATCTGTGAAAGAGGCTTTGGGCATGGAAGATGCAAGTTCCTGGATTGAGGCTATGGATGATGAGATGGCTCCATTGGAGAAAAAAAAACTTGGGACCTTGTACCTTTTCCTAAAGGGAGAAAATCTATTGGTTGTAAATGGGTGTTCAAGAAGAAATTATGTGCAGATGGCAGTGTTGAAAGATACAAAGCTAGATTGGTTGCAAAGGGGTATTCACAGGTAGAGGGAATAGATTATGGTGAAATATTCTCTCTTGTTGCAAAGTTGACATCCATTATATTTCTGTTATCTCTTGCTGCATCATTTGATTTAGAGATAGAACAGATGGATGTGAAGACAACTTTCCTTCATGGTGATTTGGAGGAAAAGATTTATATGTCATAGCCTGAGCACTACATTGTTAAAGGTAAAGAATCCTTAGTTTGTAGATTGAGGAAATCTCTATATGGTTTGAAGCAATCTCCTAGGATGTGGTACATTAAGTTTGATGCCTTTGTGTTGTCAATTGGATTTGTAAGATCGAAATCAAATCATTGTGTTTATTTCAGAGATGAAAATGATCACCTTCTTATTGTTGCATTATATGTTGATGATATGTTGCTGGTCGGGAAGGGTAAGGGTATGATTTCTAATTTTAAATCTCAATTGTCAGCATAGTTTGAGATGAAAGATCTTGGGGCAGCAAGGTACATCTTGGGTATGGAAATCGGTAGAGATAGGTCTAACAAAAAACTTTGGTTGAGTCAGAGTAAGTATGTGAAGTCTGTGTTGGACAGGTTCAGCATGGAAGATTGTAGACCACTATGTGTTCCTATTTCTGTGGGAACAAAGTTATCTGTAGATGATTGTCCAAAATATCCTAGTGAGGTGGAGGACATTAGTAGAGTACCTTATGCTAGTGCAGTTGGCAGTCTTATGTATGCTATGGTTTGTACTAGACCAAACAATGCCCAAGCAGTGGGAGTCCTGAGTTAGTTTATGGCTAATCCTAGATCGGTACATTGGGATGCAGTTAAGCGAGTATTTAGATATTTGAGGGGTACATCAGATTACTCCATATGTTATCATGGTAACTCTTCTAGATCTCCACATTCAGTTTGTATTTGTGGGTTTGTGGATTCATATTGGGCAGGTGATATTGATAGCAAGAGATCCACCAGTGCTTATGTGTTCACTATGTTTGGTGGTGCCATCAGTTGGATGAGTAAGCGATAACCTATGGTTTCTTTGTCCACTATAGAAGCTGAGTACATGGCTGCTACTCATGCTTATAAGGAAGCCATTTGGCTTAGAAGATTGTGTTCTGATGTTGGTGTTGATGCATAATAGATTACTATTTGTTGTGACAGTCAGAGCACTATTTTCCTTGCAAAGAATCCAACTTTCCATGCCAGAACGAAGCACATTGATGTGCAGTTTCACTTTATGAGAGATATGGTGGAAGATGGAAAGGTAAAATTGGAGAAGGTAGATACTGTGAAGAATGTTGCAGATGCATTAACGAAACCAGTGGGCACTAAGAATTTTAGATGATGTTCGGAGTCTATGAGCCTTTTGGCCTATAGCGGTTAGTTCCTGTTATGCTCTTGTTGCTCTTACAAGGTGTTCGACAAGTGGGAGAATGTTAGGAATAAGGTGTCTTAACCTTGTATAATTCCTATTCTTATTATTTGTTTTGTAAAATGTATTTCTTGCAAATAATGTTGATGTGTTGGCATCTTGAATTGTGTGTAAGGAGATCATGGCTAAAACGGTTATGACGAATTCCTACGACACGTAAGAGCTATGTCAGGAAGATTCAATGATAGGTGAAGACATGTGGCAACTAATAAATTTGAGTACTGTACACTCTTCCCCAATCATGGGGTTCCTATTTTCTCGAAGAATGGTAAAACCCTAATACGGTTATCTTTGGGAGTAGCTTTGATAAGTGAAGCGCATGATATAAGCATTTTTTAGGGTTGCGAAGAGATTTGATGCGAGTGTATTGTTGGAACATTTTATGCTACCATGATTTGTCTTCAAGGTTTTGAAATCTTCTGAAAGAACTTGCATTGCAAGTGTATTGTAAGCTGCAATAGTTTTGATCAATACATTGTGCAGGTTTTCAAGTGCTGGGGTTTTTACCAAAAGGTTTCCCCAGGGTATATCATTGTGTCATTTTCTATTTTTCTGTATGCATGTTATGTCATTGCAATATCTTTGTTAAAGTAGTTAACAAATCTGAAATTGTAAGGTTTAAAAGAGTCCTCATGAGGAAAAGGTCTCTCCCCCTTTCTCTCTTTGGTCTTTGTGAGACACTTGACATGTGTCTTTCCCTTCCACCTTCTTCTCCTCCATGTCAATGTGAGAGGAACATCATCCCTATTCTTCCTCTAACATTCCAACTACATCCCCCTTTCTCTCAACTCCTTCAACTAAGTCAATTCTAGCCCTAGGATCTTCCACCTTTCATTCTCAACTGTAAGATTGTGCCACCTAGGCCTAGATCCTCCAAAACTCTATAAAAGGATCCTCATTTCCCCTTTGTGGGCTAATAGAAAATAGGTATTCTCAAGCATTCAAGCATCCAATCATCCAAGCAATCAAGCATCCAAGCAATCAAGCAACCAAGCATCCATATTATCATTCCATCGTTTGCATTCCATCCACCATATTTGCATAATCAAGTTTTAGTTGTGCACTCATTACATTCAATCTCCACACTTTGGAAACATCTTGGGAAAGAGCTTCATTTGGAAATCTGAGAGCTCAACATCTTCAACAAATCAAGGTTAGGAGGACAATGCAGACAAGCTGCATTCGTAGGTGAAGGTAAAATTGTTAATTTGGCTTCATTGTTTATTGCATTCTTCATTGCAGTTTGCTTATTAGATAGATTTGTTAGCTTCTTATTAGTTAATTTATCATTTAGAATAGTATCCAACTAATTTGCATACAGTATCCTTTCCTCTTCTATTTCACTCCAATTGAATCTCTTGCCACCAGATCTTTGCATGGCCCTTCAGTCTGGCCTTCGCAAACTTGACCTGATCAAGATCCTTCATATCTTCATACTCAACTTATTCCTCTAATTCATTGATCCAGTCGATCAACTCTTCTAGGTTAAGGTTTCCTAAAAATGTAGGAACCTCAATCTTAGGTATTTTTCCAATCTTGGAAATGGCCTGGAAAAGTCTTTCTTCCCCCTGATTCAAAATTTTGCCTCCTCATTCCTGATCAGAATTTCCTTCTTCCTCGGCTTCATTCTCGCTTTCATTTCTAACATTTACATGCATTCCTCTGCGAATTTCTTCTTTAAATACTCGCACTTGTATCTGCAGTGATCTAACATCAGGTGTCACAACACCAACTCTTCCGCCATGTTCCCTTCGTGGAGGCATTTTCGCGCTGCTCACAAAACCCGAAACCACGGTCCCAGTGCAAACTGCCTGATAGTCAGCGGTTTATTTACACACTCAGGAACTCTTGCTCTGATACAACTTGATGAAGGGTGCTCCCTTAATACCAAAACACATAATAGAAATGGAGAAATAACAACAATTTGCAAAAACAGAAAATGAGCTTCTTGTTATCTCCACAAATATGGAATTACAAATTTTAGAATTACAATATGAAAAGTCACATGGGCATTTTCCCTTGAAATATTTTCTAGGCCAAAGCCTACAATCATTACCTAGATCTACTACATAGAACTGCCCTAGACAACACTATGGGCCTTTCTTATATAGGCGATTTCCACCACCCGAGAAGGTTCCAGAAATTTAGCCGTTAAGGCCAACGAACCTAAAAATTATTTATTTTTCAATTTATTACATCAAAGTGGGCGCAAAACAACTTTTGAAACCCAAATAGAAATTTTGAAAGAAATTTATTTTCTGTCATTTCAGGTGGTCCAACCAGAGACCATAAGTCATCACATGTTGACCCGATTGACAATTATGACCCCATTTTGAAAAGGCCGCAAAGTGCTCTACAATATTTGAAATCAAGAAAGCTTCATTTAGCCAAAGTTTGGACCTCATTCGGCAAAAATAGACTTGATCTTACAATGAAACTTTACTGGTAGGTTGATACGACCAAAATGAACCTCCACTTGTGAAATCAGAACATTCTGAGATCAAACAGAAAACTTACTAAACATAGTAAATTTCCAAAAATAGCAGCTCTACACAAGATAGCCCTTATTAAAAAGAAACTAGAAATATTTTTTTGGGTGATGCAAGATTTCTCTTACACATAGGATGTTGCTACATCAGACACCCGAGGTAATTTGAGAAGTGACTCTATCACATATCAGATGTGAAGAGGAAAATCAAGACGGTTAACCTCCTCCCTTGTCAGTTATGATGAATCTTCAACAAATTGTCCTTTTCATTTGACCAAATATTCTGCATATGTCATGTTCCTTGCGCTTCTTCCAACACAACTATAAGGTATGTCATTAATCTCCTTGATAGTTGAAATAGTTGCTAGAATACTCCACTGTGTTGTGATCTCATCCTTAACACCTCTCTCATGATACTCTTTCAGATCTGAAACGTTAAATACTAGTGAAATATTCAACTTAGTAGGAAATTCTACCTCATATACATTTCCTATATCATGCTTCTCCAATATCTTACATGGCCCAAACTTCTCCATTTTCAACTTGTTATATCTACCAACTGGAAATCGCTCTTTTTGTAAATGAACCGTGACTTCATCTCCAACTTGAAATTCCTTATGTCTCCTTTTCTCATTTGCTTTAGCCTTATACTATGCATTCATCTTGGTACTATGTTTCCTCACCTCCTCATGGATGTTCTTCAAGTGTTCTACAAAATCCTCAGCTTCAGCACTACTTATATCTCCTTTATCTATCTTCCTCAAGTTAGATGCATTTCAGGGACCACTTCCATATACAATCTGGAATCTTGATTTATCAGTGCTCCTGTTGACATAATTATTATATGCAAATTCTGTCTGTGGGAAAATTAAATCCCATCTTGTTGGCTTGTCTCCAACCAAACATCTTAGCAAATTTTCCAAAGTCCTATTCACCACCTCTATCTGTCCATCGGTTTGTGGATGATGTGATGAACTGAACTCCAAATCTATCTTCAACTTATTACACAATGTGCGTCAGAAATATCAAACAAACTTAGTGTCCTGATCTCAAACTATGCTCTTTGGCAAACCATGTAGTCTCACCACTTCTTTGAAAAATAATTTTGCTACATGAACAACATCATTAGTCTTCTTGTAGGGAATGAAATGTGACATCTGTGAAAATCTATCAACTACCACAAAAATTGAATCATGTCCCCGTTGACTTCTTGGTAAACCAAGAACAAATTCTATACTAATATCCTCCCAAGGCTTCTCTGGTACAAGTAATGGTTGATACAACCATATATTCTGCTTTACTCTTTTTTCCATCTAACATACTCTGCAACTCTGTACAAACTTCTTGACATCTTGCTGCAACTGTGGAAAATAATAGTTCTCACTAACCAAAGCAAGGGTTTTATCTCGACCAAAATGTCTAGCCAATCCTACACTATGCTTCTCCTTAATGAGATTCTCCCTCATAAAAATTCATGGAATGCACAACTAACTCCCTCTAAATGGCGTATCATCTTGAATGATGAAATCGAACCACTTCGTTATGTCTAGAGTAACAAGTTCTTTACAAGCTTTCCAAGATTTTCCAAAATTAGGATCCTCTCGATACAAATTCTTGAGTTCCTTGAACCCAACCACCTCAATCTGCATCTCTCTCAACAATAGTTTCCTTCTATTAAGCGCATTTACAACCTTGTTAGACTTTCCACTCCTATGTTTCAAAATAAATGTATAACTCTACAAAAACTCAACCCATTTCAAATGCCTCTAATTTAACTTTCCTTGACTATTCAAATATTACAAAGCTTGATGATCAGTATAGAAAAGAAACTCCTTAAAAAGCAGATAGTGTCTCCACTTCTTCAATGTTTGAACTATAGCATAAAATTCATGATCATAAACAAAATATTTTCTCTTGGCATCATTTAAGTTCTCAGCGAAATAAGAAACAGGTTTACCTTCTTGGCTCATAGCAGCTCCTATTTCAGTACCACTAGCATCACAGTCTACTTGAGACACCTTATTAAAATCTGGAAGTGCTAAAACAGGTTGTTCTGTAATTTTTTGTTTCAACAGTTTAAAACTCTTATCTACCCCAGTAGTCCACTTAAATTCTTTTCTATCCCCTTTCATTTTTTCAGTCAAGGGTCCACAAATACTACTAGAATTTCTGATAAAATTTCTGTAAAAAATGTAGAAAAACCATGAAAAGATCTTACCTCAGTAGCACTCCTTGGAGTAGGCCATTCAAGGATAACTTGCACTTTCTCTAGGTCCATTTTTAGACCTTCTCCTGAAACTACAAATCCCAGATACACTAACTTTTCTTCACAAAACTGCACTTCTTCAAATTAATCAACAATTTCTCTTCTCTCAACTTCTCAAAAACCATACGAATATGCATCATATGCTCCTCCAAAGTCTTACTAAAGATCAAAATATCATCTAGGTAAACAATGACAAACTTACCCAGAAATTCTTTGAGAACCTCGTTTATGAGCCGCATGAAAGTGCTCAGTGCATTGGCTAGCCCAAAAGGCATGACTAACCACTCATACAGTCCTTCTTTTGTCTTGAAGGTGGTTTTCCATTCATCTCCTTCTCTAATCTGAATTGATGATATCCACTCTTCAGATCTATCTTTGAGAAATACACAGGTCCACTCAAACAGTCTATAATATCATCCATTCATGAAAATGGAAACCTATACTTGATTGTGATCTTTTTTATTGCCCTAGAACCTGTACACATTCTCCATTCTCCATTCTTCTTTGGTGCTAATACTGTAGGTATAGCACAGGGACTCAAGCTCTCTTGAATCAACTCCTTCTGTAACAACTCATGTACTTGTCTATTCAACTCTTTACTTTTTGCTGGTGTCATTCTATATGCCGCCTTATTTGGAAAACTGGCTCCTGGAATCATGTCCATCTGATGACTTATCTTCCTTACTGGTGGTAATCCATCAGGTACATTATCAGATACAATATCCTGAAACTCATTCAACAAATCTGCAACTTCTACAGGTGCATCTTCTACTTCCTCTTTACCAGCTTTTGAAATTAAAGCAAAACACATATGCTCATGCCTCATACCATCTAAGAGCTTTCTTCCATCAACAAAAGTTATTCTTGCATTTCCACATACCTTTTCTTCTTTAGCTTATGTCTGACTCCATCGTTTGTCAAGGAATAGGTATTGACATGACCATCATGTACAACACATCTTTCAAACTACCATGGTCTGCCCAACAACATATGACATGCATCCATAGGTATGATTTCAAATAGTACCTCATCATGGTATCCGCCAATCTTGAACTTCACTAGGCACTATTCACTAACCATGACCTTGTGGTCATCCTGTACCCAGGCAATCCGGTATGGATGTGGGTGTTTCTATCTCTTGAGCTTCAACTTTGTCACCATCTCTTCTGACACCAAATTGCTAGTGCTTCCACTATCAATAATCACATCAAAACATTTACCCTCACACTTGCATCTTGTGCGGAACAAGCTCCTCCTTTATTTAGGTTCATTCTCACTACTCAGGAAGACTCTTCTGTTAATTAGTGTTTCTCCTCTTTCAGCATCTTTAGAATGTGATGATCTGGCATCTTTATCTACATGTGCAACCCTAGCCTACCCTTTAGTTCTCCTATCTGTCCTTCCTTGGCATTGAGGACATTCATATGCCCTATGACCTTCTCCAGAGTGAAAACATGTTCCACGGAAGCCTCCCCTTCTGGATCCTTTTCCTCTTCCTCTTCCTCTTCCTATTTGATCTCTATTATTTTGATCATGGAAATGATTGAAATTGTTTCCTCTCCGATTTTGACTACTACTGACCTCATCATTTTTTTTTGGATCTTCATTTCACCCTCCATATGACCATCCACCAGATCGTCCACCATGACCTCTTCCATTTTGTCTGCTCTCAAAATTCTTGTTCAATCTTTCCTCTATTTTTAGGGCAAATTGGTATGCCTCTTCAATACTATTCATTCGAACCAAATTCAACTTTTCCTTAATGCTCGGCCTGAACCCATTAAATTAATGGGCAAATTTCTCCTTATCAGCTTCTGCATGGCCTGTTCTTATGAGGATTTGATAGAACTCCTCTGTATACTCTTGAACAAATCTTCCTGCTTACTTCAAACTTTGCATTTTTTTCAGTAGGTAAAGCTCATAATCAACATGAATGAACTGTCACTTTAATCTATGCACCATCTAATACCATCTTGTGATTTTATCCTTTCCTCTTTTATTCTGCTCCAATTGAATCTCTAGCAGCCAGATCTTTGCATGGCCCTTCAGTCTAGCCTTCGCAAACTTGACTCGATCAGGATCCTCGATATCTTCATACTCAAAATATTCCTCTAATTCATTGATCCATTTGATCAACTCTTCTAGGTTAAGGTTTCTTGAAAATGTAGGAACTTCAATCTTAGGTCTTTTCCCAATCTTGGAAATGGCCTGAGAAAGTATTTCTTCCTCCTAATTAAAAATTTCACCTTCTCCTGCCTCATCATAATTTCCTTCTTCCTCGGCTTCATCCTCGCTTTTATTTTTAAAATTTAGATTCATTCCTCTGTGAATCTCTTCTTGCAATGCTTGCACTTGTCTCTGGAGCGCTCTAACCCTAGGTGTCACAACACCAGCTCTTCTGCCACATTCCTTTTGTGAAGGCATTTTCGCACTGCTCGCTGAAACCCTAAACCAAGGTCCTCGTGCAAACTGTCACACAGTCGGCAATCTTTTTACACACTCAGGAACTCCTACTCTGATACCACTTGATGAAGAGTGCTCCACTTAATACAACAAACACATAAAAAAAATAGAGAAACAACAACAGAAAATGGGCTTCTTATTATCTCCACAAATATGGAATTACAAATTTCAAAATTACAATATGCAAAGTCACATGGGCATTTTCCCTTACAATATTCTATAGGCCAAAGCTTTGAATCATTACCCAAATGTACTACCCAAAACTACCCTAGACAACACTACGGGCCTTTCTTATATAGGCGATTTCCACTGCCCGAGAAGGTTCCATAAATTTAGCCCTTAAGGCCGACCAACCTAAGAATTATTTATTTTTCAATTTATTACATCAAAGTTGGCTCAAAAAAACTTTCGAAACCCAAACAGAAATTTTGAAGGAAATTTATTTTCTTCCATTTCAGGTGGCCCAACTTACAGAGACTAGATGTCATCACCCGTTGACCCGATTGACTACTATGAACCCATTTCGGAAAGGGCGTGAAGTGCTCTACAATGCTTGAATTAAGAAACCATCATTTGGCTGAAGTTTCGATCTCAAACTATGCTCTTTGGCAAATCATGTAGTCTCACCACTTCTTTGAAAAATAATTTTGCTACATGAACAACATCATTAGTCTTCTTGCAACGAATGAAATATGACATCTTTGAAAATCTATCAACTACCACAAAAATTCACTCATATCCCCACTGAGTTCTCTAGAAACCAAGAATAAAGTCCATACTGATATCCTCCCAAGGCTTCTCTAGTACAAGTAATGGCTAATACAACCTTGTATTCTGCTTTACTCCTTTTGTCATTTGACATACTCTGCAACTCTATACAAATTTTTTGACATCTTGGTGCAACTGTGACCAATAATAATTCTCACTAACCAAAATAAAGGTTTTATCTCGACCAAAATCTCCAATCAATCCTCCACTATACTTCTCCTTGATGAGATTCTCCCTCATAGAACTTTATGGAATGCACAACTGACTCCCTCTGAATAGCATATCATCTTTAATGATGAAATCCAACCACTTAATTCTGTCTAGAATAACAAGTTCTTTACAAGCTTTCCAAGCTTCTCCAAAATCGGGATCCTTTGGATAGAAATTCTTGAGTTCCTTGTACCCAACCACCTCAATCTGCATCTCTGTCAACAATAGTTTCCTTCTACTAAGTGCATCTACGACCTTGTTAGACTTTTCACTTTTGTGTTTCAAAATAAATGTATAACCCTGCAAAAACTCAACCCATTTCAAATACCTCTGACTCAACTTTCCTTGACTATTCAAATATTACAAAGCTTGATGATCAGTATACAAAACAAACTCCCTAGGAAGTAGATAGTGTCTCCACTTTATTCAATGCTTGAACTATAGCATAAAATTACTAATCATAAACAGAATATTTTATCTTGACATCATTTAACTTCTCACTGAAATAAGCAACAGGTTTACCTTCTTGGCTCATAACAGCTCTTATTGCAGTACCACTAGCATCACATTCTACTTGAAAAACCTTATTAAAAGCTGGAAGTGGTAAGACAGGTTGTTCTTTAGCTTTCTATTTCAACAATAACTTTCTAAGATGTGGCTTTACTAGATCTAACAATAACTTCTTTTCTTCTAGCGCGCATACTAGAAGGGTTTCATCTAAGGTATTTTCCCTTATCCTTAGGTCCTCTTCAATGGCCTATCTCTTTTGGAATTCTAGGATGTTCCATACATTATTTGGAATCATAGTTTTTAGTTAAGGACTATCTTTTTGAACTTTAGCATATGTTTGACAATCATTCCATGAATTTATGCAGTATATGTTTAACTTATCATAGAACTTACTTACTTGGTCTATCCTGCCTTCATCAATGATTCTTGTACTCAGCACACTTAAACTGGGTTTGAAGCTTACTTCTGGGGGTGCTTGAGTGTTCTTTCTATTCCTTGTTACTCACAAGGATGGATGATCAATGCTAATCTCTTTCTTCCTCTTAGACATTGCCTTATACTCAGGAGGAGCAGTAAGGTCAACTGTTACTGTGGGTGCAGAAGGAGTAAGATCAGTTTTACCCTTCAGATCATCAGATTTCTCAATTTTTACCTGCTTCAACTTTGAGTCATTATATTTTGTCTTTGTTGTTGTTGTGCTCTTTATTTCCAAGGCAATCTTCTCTTCCCTTGCTTTTTCTAAGTCTGCTTGTGATACACCATGGATTCTGAAGATCTCTGAAGTAACCTTGGCAATTTTTCTCTTGGTTGATGCGTTGTTTATAACAACATCAACTTCTCTAGTTTTCTCTTCATAAGTCCCCCATCTAGGCTCATTAGGGTCTTTAGGGTCTAATAGAAATAACTATGCATATGCTTCTAGGACTTGTTCATCAACCTCATATCCAAGTGGATGAATCCACTTTGTCCTTGGTTCAACTGCCTCCATGCATGTTGTGTCTGTCTCAACCATGAAACAAATAGTATCTTTGTATTTTTCAACTATCTTCTCTGGAATTCTGTATCTCATTTGCATCTTGGCTCTAAATGTCTTTAACCCTAGTGTCATGTAGTCCTTCAATGTACTCCCAGTACATGCCTTGATAGATATTTGTGGCATTGTGGGGGTAGATTTGTCTAGATACAAATCAAACACTTTTCCAACAATATGGAAGTACATATAGATAATTAGGGACCCAAACCTAAATATCTTGGTCTTGTCATGCTTGATGGCCTTAATGTTGTCTATTAACTGTCTGCGCAAGATCTCACACAGATTAAAATCTCCATTCTCTTTCACAAGTCTTATTGCTGCAATAATTGTGGCCACAGACACACTGTTCACCCTGTTGGCGTGTTGTAACATGTGTCCCAGTATCATGGACATCAATTTGATGTCTTTCTCAATAGGCTCTATAGTCATTCCATGCCTATCACTTCTTGATTTGCATGTCTTATAAACAAGTTTCCTTACATCCTTGCCCGCTGAAAGAATGTCGCCTGTCTTTGAGAGGCTTGTCATCTCATGAATTAGGTCCCATGTAATCATGACCAGCACTTCACCTATCCAAAATAGGTCATCATGAATCCTGCTACATAGAATCTTTATCCATTCGGACTCATAGAACTCATATGCAATCTCGTATTCAACTATAGGATAATTATTTCACTACGCATACTCATCCATGAAGGTTTTATTAGGTTTTAGCATCGTTTCCATGTGTGCTCTTATTCTATCCAATCCTACTGGTTCTTTCTTACAATATATGTATGCCCTAATGTCTTCAACGTGCATAATGCCCATGGGAGTGCGGGAGAATGCACCTTCTAGGTCGTCTAATGTGGACTTAAACGAATGCCTCTTAAACACATATCTCTTCTTTTCCACCACATCAAATACAATGGGAGTAGCCATTACTTACTTGTATATTGCTTTCCAAATGATCTCAAAGACTTCTAAATCGGCACGACGAACTAGGGTTTCCACAACTGATCAAATGTAATGACAATTACTAGTGAATCAATCTACAATCTTTCAAAACCAAATGCAAGTGCTCTTCTACTCTCCAATCACTCTAAATTCGAATGCAATGAGGGATATACAAACTTCTGTGTACTTTAAAGTAGAAATTCTGCCATTAATGCTTGCCGCATAAACCAGGCTATCAATGAAAATTTCTATCTTTCATTCTATAAACAATTTGCTAGTGCACTCTTGCACATAGGTTCCTCTAGTCTCCAAAAGGTTAAGTTCAAAGCCGCATACTCTAAGAGTGAGTATACTAGCAGTGCAGGGGTCTAGAACTAAATTAGCTCCCCCTATGACCCTGAGGGCCATTCATCCCCATGTAGAGAGTGCGTCCACTATGGATGCCTCCAATACATGATCATCAACATTATCCTTCTTTACTTCTGACCAAATCAAGCTCACATCCTCTGAAGCTTTCACAAACTTGACTTCTCCTTCGGTATCTAATACTGGTTCTTCAGGATTTTTAGGGTTTTTCTGACCTTGCGTCCTTAATCTACAAAACTTTGAGATGTGTCCAGCCTTGTTACAAGAGTGACAAATGTCTGGAGGCCTTGTATTCCTTGGCACATTGACATGAGTTACCATTTTGCACTGTCTAGCTAAGTGACCATTATAGTTACATATCTGACATGTAACATTCTGAGAACTATTTGACTGATTATGATTTCTCTGACTATACTGAGTCTTGTTCTTCTGACTTGTCTTGTAATTTCTAGCTCTATGACCAAATTTATTGCATGAATAACAATAACCATTGAAAGGTCTTACCTCTGTATAGTTCCTTGCTATATGTCAGTGCTTGTTACATGCATAACAGGTTTGATCTATTGGCTTGCGCTCATTCTTGGATGTTTCAACATGATCTTTAGTCTAACTTCTAGTCTCCTTAGCATTTGTGGTGTCTTCTAGTGCTTTCATTCTTCCTCGCATGTTGTCAATCTGATTTTGTGCTTCATTGTATCCAATGCAGCTAGTATCTTCTTTAAGTCTTCTTCCATACAACTCAGATTTTATCAAATCAGAACTGGTGTGCAATTTATCAATACGATTCTTTGCCTCTTTCAATTCAGATTCCAAGTTTTCTTTGATGTTCCTTAGCTCCAAGATTTCCATGTTTGCTTACCTAAATTCTTTATTGAGTTGAAGGTTCTCTTTGATCTATTCGTCATAGATTTCTTGATTGTTAGTCAGTTTATCATCCAATTCTTCATTCAGCTCTTTTAGGGATGAATTTTCTTCAATCAATTTTTTGATCATTATCCCTAAATCACTGGTAGAGCATTCTTTCAAATCCTTTCTTAGCCTCTTGATGACTACTTGAGCGTCACTAACTTTTTCTTTTAGTTCTTCAATTTCTTTTTCAGATCTGTCTAGGTCTTCAAGAGCAGCTTAAAGATTTCTTTTTAGATGTTTCATTTCTGCTTTGTCCATGATCTCCTCAAGTGGTTAAACTTCTATGCTGAGGACCAGAGCTCTGATACCAATTGTTAGGAATGGGAACACTGAGAGGGGGGTGAATCAGTGTTCACTATATTTTGTCTTTTTTTTAAATTCTTTAAACTGAAATTGAATACTTAAATACTGAAATGAACATCCACATAAACATGAAACATGAAATCAACACATGACACCAATATGGTTACAGAGAAACCCAAATAGGTAAAAACCCCGGTGGGAATTGTAACCCACTAATATTTTGTACTAGTGTTTTATGATCCTTGTTAGAAGATCCTTAACCCTATTAGGAGTTTCTTTACAATATGTTTAGTACAGTAGATGGTGCAGGAGCACCCAAGGAACACTTCCCACTCTTCACAACTTTTAGACAGATAGGTCAAGTTTTAATAAGCCAACTTGTAAGACCTAGTCACCCTCGGTGTGGTTATAAAACATGGGTTTTTTACTATGGTCCAAAGGCACATATAGGATGTTAGATTTCCTAGGTGTCTTTTAAGTTATTTCAATTATGTGTAGGATCATTAGGATCCATGGCTTAGGCCTAGAGGCTCTTTACGAGCAAGAATGTAATATTTTACAATTTGTTGCAAAATACATGTAATGTTGTCCGTAACTTCCTTGAAAAGTTGCTACCGACCTGTTACATAACCACCCAATGGTCACAACCTTTGAAAAATGGTTGATTCCATTGAGGAAAGTCTTCATATAGCCCTTTCAGGTGGGTGGAAGAAGAGAGGAGGTTGAACAGGAAGGAAACTCTATGTAATGTTTGCATTCAATCAATAAAAAGATCTCTATTCTCTCTAAATTCTGGATTGAAACGTTGCATGTACAGTTTTGTACGGTACTAAAAAGAAGAACTTCAAGTGATCTGATACATGCTATGCATTAGGACTCTGATGTGTTTACTCTAAAACCGTTTGAAGATCGGAGTCAAAAGTTTGAAGAATCAGGTTATCTGAGTTTTCAGGAAACATTCCTAAACCAGGGACTTGGTCGAAGATGCCCTAACTTGTATTTCCTTCGTGGGACTCCCAAGCAAAGTTGGGAAATACAAGTAGGGACAATGTACTTTAGTTCCTCAAAAGCACAGAAGAAGGAGGATTGGTCGGAGAATTTTGTTTGCAGATTCTAGACCAAGCATCTCTATGTGCTTGGTACAGGAAATGAAGAACTGAAGTGACAGAAGCACTTCAGGGGTGGATAAAAGCAATCTAAAGGCATATTGTTATCTCTATGGGAATTCCAACACCATTACATTCAATAGTCAGACTTGAATAACCAACTGGAAAAGTTTTCCTTCGTCGACCGAGTCGATTAGCCCTATCGGGACTAATAGGCGAGGAGTCTTTAGGTGTTGATCTGTGTTTAGGCTCTTAGGATTTGTAGGTTTGTTAAAAGTCATTGAAGGTTGTCTGAACATACTTTGTCTCCTTATTTTTCTTATAGGAAACTAGAACTAGAACCCTTGAACCTCGTCAGAAGGCTGCAAGCTCAACAAGGTCTAACCTCTTGGACTTGTTATTCAAATCTTGTTGTGTTGTGGAAATCATTCCCACAAGTAGACATTTGTTTGTGCATGGAACCTTTCCATCCCATTAACAAGTCTGTAGGTTCCTAATTGAAAGACAAGTCAGAAAGGCATTTTGTGGTGAGCATTACCGAGCATCAGTAAACTACTTGGTAAAGCTACCGAGTCCACTCGGTTAACACAGACACCGAGTATCCACTAAGCTCCAGTAGGACCTGAGGGAGTTCAAGCCAGTTGAAGACACTGAATCCTCCAGTGAGGATAGTGTAGTAGTGTTTGTTTTAGGATCTTCTAAAGGTGTAGAGCACTCTCCAGAGCCTACTCTGGGTTTAGAGTAACACCGAAGGTCTCACCATTTACCGAGTTGCTTAAATAGGGGAGAGCTTTGCGTCAAGTGGTATCAGAGCATCTAAGATCCTTAGGGTAAAGATATACCAGCACCATGGAAGGACAAGATGATGGAGGATTGTCATCAATGATGACTAATGCAGAGATAGTGAAATACCTTAAAGAGCAAAGGACACAGCGTGATGATCGAAGAGACACCAAGATGTAGCAGATTAGGCAAGAAATGGATAGGCTGAGGGAAGAGCCTCAGAAGAGAAGTAGTGGAAACTCTGAGAATTATGTCGAAGTAAGGAGTGATGAAGAGCCCCTTGAGCAGGAGGAAGAAGGATGTCCTACAAACCAGAAGCTACTTATGAAGACTCTAAAATCTATAGAGAGGAGAACCATGGATGCCAAGCTTGAGTTTCCTACATACATTGGGAGGATGGACCTAGATGCTACAATGGATTGGGTGGATGCCCTAAATAGTTTCTTTGATTGTGAAGACATCCCTGAGAATCAGAGGGTGAAGATTGCTAAGTCAAAGCTCAAAGGCTTTGCACTCACATGGTGGAACTTCACTCAAGATGATAGGGTGAAGAATGGAAAGAATCTAGTCACCACTTGGAAGAAGATGGTGACCCTTCTTAGGGAAACTTATGTCCCTAAAGATTATGAAGTTCAACTTCATAAAAGGAGAATGAGTCTAAGACATAAATAAATGGACATCTCAAGCTATACTGAAGAATTTCAGAGATTGGTGATGAAATCCAAGCTTGCTGAACCAGAATGTGTAAAGCTTGCCCGGTATATTCAAGGCCTAAGGGTTTTTTTCAAGATGAAATCCGTTTGACAAGCCCTACCACAGTAAATGAATGCTATCAATTGGCATTAAAATTTGAAGAAAACTTCAAGAGGAGGAATGAATAGAGTGGTAGAGGAAAAGCCAAAAATGAAAGAGGTGGAGGAAACTTTGGAGGAAGAGGACAGAACAATAGACCACAAGGAGAGTCTAACAAGGAGAACACCCAAGGAGAAAGTAGTTCAAGAGGTGGATACCGAGGTAGAAGAGGAAATGGCAGAGGTAGAAATGGGGGAAGAAACAATGGAAAAATCAGATGTTATAACTGCAATCAGACAGAGCACTACACCAATAGATGTCTGGACAGAAACAAGCAGGATAACCAAGGTGAAAGAAGAGCCAACCTAGTACAAGAAGATTATGTTGACAGTGTGAGAGACTGTATGAGAGAAGATGGAGTAAGCCTCATGATGAAGAGGACTCTTATCCAAGCACTAGTACTGGTGGAACCTCCCCAAAGCAAAAGTCTTTTTAGAACCAACTGCAAGAGCCATGGAAAGGTATGCAAGTTAGTAATTGATTCTGGTTCTACTAAAAATCTTGTATCTAGAGAAATGGTAGATAATTTAAAATTGGAAAAGATACCCCACCCAAACCCATCCCATGTATCTTGGTTGACAAAAGGACATCGGATCCTCATAAATGAACAAGCTTGGGTAGATTTCTCTATTAAAGACTACAAGGATAGAGTCATTTGTGATGTTGTAGATATGGATGTATGTCACCTTTTGTTGGGACGTCCATGGCAGTATGATTTGCAGGCTAAACATGATGGAGTCACAAACCAATCCCAAATCATGCAAAATGATCACAAATACAATTTTCTTCCTCTCTCGGATCCTCCACAAGAAAAACCAAAAGAACAGTTAGTCATCCTTGCAGGAGAACAAGAAATGATAAGTACTATTCAAGATTATGAGGTAGGATATGCCCTAGTACTTAAACCAAAGCAAAAAATAGTGCACAATGAGGTACCGAAGGAAGTAGATAGTCTATTGCAGAAATACAAAGGAATAGTTGTAGGAGACACACCAAATGAACTCCCACCATTGAGGGACATCTATCACCAAATAGATTTTAGTCCAGGTGCTTCCCTACCCAAAAAAGTTTCTTATAAACTCACTCCTAATCAGAATGTTGAAGTCACCAGACAAATCAGTGAATTGTTGACTAAAGGACTCATACAAAAGAGTGTTAGCCCTTGTGAAGTCCTGAGTGTTTTGGCCCCTAAAAAGGATCGCAAATGGAGACTATGCATCGACTCTAGGGCAATAAACAAAATTACAATCAGATATAAATTCCCTATACCCAGGATTGAAGATCTTCTAGACCAACTTGGAGGAGCATGTTACTTTCCAAAAATTGACCTTAAATTTGGTTACCATCAGATAAGGATAAGGCCCGGTGATGAGTGGAAAAATGAATTTAAAACCACTGAAGGATTGTATGAATGGCGTGTGATGCCATTTGGCCTTAGCAATGCTCCTAGCACCTTCATGAGATTAATGAATGAAGTGCTTCAAGATTTCATTGGAAAGTTTGTGGTGGTCTATTTAGATGATATCTTAATCTTTAGTGGGACTTTAAAGGAACATATGAGACATTTGGAGCAAGTTCTCCAAAGACTACATGAGAAGAAATTGTCTATCAACTTGGAAAAGTGTGCATTCATGCAACAAGAGTTGATATTTTTGTGTTTTGTTATCTCAAAGGGCACATTCAAAATGGATCTTGAAAAGGTAGAGGCTATCATTAATTGGCCCATACCAAAGACTCCAGGAGAAGTCAGGAGCTTTCATGGATTGGCTACCTTTTAAAGGAAATTTATCAAAAATTCCAGTCACATTTGTGCACCTTTACTTGATACCATAAAGGGTGGTAGAAAAACAAAGTTCCAGTGGACAATACAAACAGATGAAGCTTTTAAATACTTGAAGGAGAGAGTAGCACAATATCCCATTTTGGCACTACTGACCTTTGACAAATTATTCACAGTAGAAACTGATGCTAGCAATCTGGCCCTAGGTGCAGTCCCCAGTCAGGATGGAAGACTAGTGGCTTTCTTCTCTAAAAAACTGAACAAAGCAAAGAACAAATATAGCACATATGAATTGTAATTATATGAGATGATTCAAGCCCTCAAGAAATGGAGGCATTACTTGCTTCCTAAAGAATTTATTATCTTTACAGACAATCATGCTTTGAGTTTTTTGAATAGTCGGGATAAGCTAAGCTGCAAGCACATGAAATGGGTTGAACAACTCCAAGCATTCACATTTTCCATAAAGCATAAGAAAGGAACTTCAAATAAATTTTTCGATGCTCTTAGCAGAAGAGTAATCTTGGTTGAAGTGCAGGTACAAAACATAGGAATTGATGCCCTCAAACACCTATACAAGGATGATTCAAATTTCAGTGATATCTATCAGGTTTTCTCTACTCTATCAGATGCATATAATACTACTTATTCTAAATATTTATTATAGAATGGCCTTTTGTTCAAAGGAGGTCAACTTTAATTCCGAAATGCTCCATGAGAGAATCTAATTAGGGAGAAACATTGTGGTACACTAGGAGGTCACTTTGGCATAGATAAGACACTTGAACTTGTAAGGAGAAATTATCATTGGCCTCGGTTACTGACTGATGTCAGAAAATTTGTGGAATCATGAACTATTTGTCAAAGGGCTAAAGGAGTCAGGACCAATCAAGGTCTCTATCAACCACTACCGATCCCAACAAAGCCATGGGATAGTGTGAGCATGGATTTTGTCTTAGGACTACCAAGAACCAAGCAAGGATTTGATAATATCTTTGTCATAGTTGAGACATTTAGCAAAATTGCACATTTTGTTCCTTGTAAAGTCTCTAATGATGCTTCACATATTGCTAACTTATTTTTTAAAGAAGTGTTCAGAATTCATGGATTACCAACATCCATTATCTCCGACAGAGATGTGAAATTCCAGGGACACTTTTAGAGAACCCTTTAGAAAAAGTTGGGGACAAATCTATCATTCAATTTTGCATACCATCCACAAACTGATGAGCAGACTAAAGTTGTAAACAGATCATTAGGCAACCTTTTAAGGTGTCTAACAAAACAATATGGATAGACTTGGGATGCTATCCTTCCTCAAGCAGAATTTTCTTTCAATGATCCAGTAAACCGATCAACAGGGAAGACACCATTCCAAGTGAATTATGGACTCCACCCAAGAGGAGTTATGGAGCTAAGAGAGTTACCGACTGACTTTAAAGTCAGTCCACATGGAGAAGAACTGTCAGCATGGATCAAACGGATTCATGACCAAGTCCGAGATACATTGATACAGAATACTAAAAAGTACAAAGAACAGGCAGATAAGAAAAAGTGACATTTTACTTTCAAAGTAGGAGATCAAGTATGGGCATACTTGAATAAGGCATGGCTACCTAGGGGACACACCAAATTGCAGATAAGAAAGATCGGTCCTTGTCAAATACTTCATAACTTTGGGGATAATGCTTATGAAATTTCTTTACCCCCTACTATTTCTATTTCTCCTATCTTTAATATTAGTGATCTCACTCATTTTAAAGGTGATGCAGGATCTAGTGACACTTTGTAGGATACGGAAGACATACAAGCAGAATGGATAAAGGACTTGCAACCAAGCCAACCTTCACAGTTGGAAAATATTATGGACTCTAAAGTTGTCAAGCAAACCAGGATGAAGACCTACAAAGATTACTTGGTCAAATGGCAGGGGTTACCAGACATTGATGCCACATGGATGAGTGAAGAGTGTATCAACAAGCATGGAACTTCAGTTCAGAAATTGCTCTCAAGTGGGACTTGAGTTTTTAAAACATGGGAGTATGGTGCAAGAGCACCCAAGGAACACTCCCCACTCTTCACAACTTTTAGACAGATAGGTTAAGTTTTAATAAGCCAACTTGTAAGACCTAGTCACCCTCGGTGTGGTTATAAACCATGGGTTTTTTACTATGGTCCAAAGGCACATGTAGGATGTTAGGTTTCCTAGGTGTCTTTTAATTTATTTCAATTATGTGTAGGATCATTAGGATCCATGGCTTAGGCCTAGAGGCTCTTTATGAGAAAGAATGTAATATTTTGCAAAAGTTGCAAAATACATGTAATGTTGTCGGTAACTTCCTTGAAAAGTTGCTACCGACCTGATACACAATCGCCCAACGGTCACAACCTTTGAAAAATGGTTGAGTCCATTGAGGAAAGTCTTCATATAGACCTTTTAGGTGGGTGGAAGAAGAGAGGAGGTTGAACAGGAAGGAAACTCTATGTAATGTTCGCATTCAATCAATAAAAAAATCCATATTTTCTCTAAATTCTGGATTGAAACGTTGCATGTATAGTTTTGTATGTAACTACGAAGAATAACTTTGAGTGATCTGATACATGCTATGAATTAGGACTCTGATGTGTTTACTCTAAAATCATTTAAAGATCAGAGTCGAAAGTTGGAAGAATCGGGTTATCCGGGTTTTCAGGAAACATTCCTGAACCAGGGACTTGGCCGAAGCTGCCCTAACTTGTATTTCCTTCACGGGACTCACAAGTGAAGTTGGGAAATACAAGTAGGGACAATTTACTTTAGTTCCTCAAAAGCATAGAGGAAGGGGGATTGGTTGGAGAAGTCTGTTTGCAGATTCTAGACCAAGAATCTCTATGTGCTTGGTACAGGAAATGAAGAACTGAAGTGACAAAAGCACTTCGAGGGTGGATAAAAGCAATCTCAAGGAAGATTGTTATCTCTATGGGAATTCCAACACTGTTACATTCGACAGTCAGCCTTGAATAACCAATTGGAAAAGTTTTCCTTTGTCGACCGAGTCGATTAGGCCTATCAGGACTAATAGGCCAGGAGTCGTTAGGTGTTGATCTGTGTTTAGGATCTTAGGATTTGGAGGTTTGTTACAAGTCATTGAAGGGTGTTTCAACATACTTTGTCTCCTTAGTTTTCTTATAATAAACTGGAACTAGAACCCTTGAACCTCGTGAAAAGGCTGCAAGCTTGGCAAGGTCTAACCTCTTGGACTTGTTATTCAAATCCTGTTGTGTTGTGGAAATCATTCCCACAAGTAGACATTTTTTTTTGCATGGAACCTTTCCATCCCCTTAACAAGTCTGTAGGTTCCCAATTGAAAGACAAGTCAAAAAGGCATTTTGCGATAAGCATTACTGAGCGTCAGTAAACTACTTGGTCAAGCTACCAAGTCCACTCGGTTAACACAGACATCGAGTACCGATCGAGTATCAACCGAGCACTAGTAGGACCCAAGGGAGTTCGAGCCGGTTGAAGAAACTGAATCCTCTAGTGAGGATAGTGTAGTAGTGTTTGTTTTAGGATCTTCTAAAGGTTTAGAGCACTCTCCTGAGCCTACTCTGGGTTCAGAGTAACACCAAAGGTCTCACCATTTACCGAGCTGCTTAAATAGGGGAGAGCTTTGTGTCAGTAGACCTTGTCAAGGGTCGGAACCTATTAGGAGTCTTTTACAATAAACCCTGTTAGGGGTGTGGACTCACTATCCTAGAGCTCACTACTCAAGTGGTGAAGGCTACAACCTTCTGATCTCAGATACACACTATATCTGCTGGATAAACTGTCACTGTGACATTGCTTGTCTGATCAGTTCCTTTGATGTGTTGATGCTTTAACCTCTTGCAAATGTCTAATACACCTTATCAACTCTTCGCACACTTCTTCTCTGCTTATCTCAATTCTTTATTCACTTCCTTCCTTATTACAATGGGCGCATCTCATATTTATATGCGCATACAAAACAAATAACTAGGTCGGCCCTTTAACCAATTACATACAATGCTTCCAATTGAATTGGCTCAAGCGCATTTACAAAAAAACATAATTACATGTCGAAAACCTAATTACAATAGGCACATATCCTTTACAACATAATAATATAACCACAAATCAAAATGCCTATAGTCGGCTGCTTGCTCTGTTCTTCTTTGGCATACACTGGTTGTGTAACTTCAATTGTCTGTAACTTTGTCATACCTACACATATGATCATGTTCTCATAGACTAAGCATGAATATGATGTTACAAACTTAACTTCTAGGGTGCATACCATAATTCTATTTTATGCATGTGTGTTGATGCTCTGATCTTCAAGTACTCTGTATATTGTCCAATCTTCAGCACAGTCAATTCCTGATCTTCTCATCAAGTGCGCTGACTCCAAAACACTATATGACAATTTTTCCATAATAACAACACAGTATCAAGTCATATACACCAGTAGAGCCAACTTGCCAACAATCTTCCCCTTTTCATTGATGGCAACAAATGAATATGGTAAAGTTGCTAACTGTCCCTTAATACAAAAAAACTTGTCTTATATCTCCCTTATACATATCTATAACTTATATTCTATACATACTCCCCCTTTGACATTAATGAAAAAGGTGCTTCAAAACTGTATCTACAGCTACTTACAATGTGAGAACATCCGGATATGCTATCTGTAGGTTTTGGATCTTTTTCTTCCAAAATGTGATCAATAAGTTTACAATCTGGAGATGGGCGCATAGTGCATACTACAGCTTCTCCATCTTCTCCAAATCTGTGCTGGGACCATGATCATATGTCACCATGGTGGCGTCTATCTCCTTGATATTCTGATTAAGTATATCTAGTGAGGGTGCAAGAGCATTCCTTAGTTGTATTTGCCTTGCCCTTATCTTTGACATCTCTTTCTCAGCTTTTCAATCTTATCTATTTGTCCTTGGTAGACATTATTGCACATGTTTATATCAGTAGAGGGATCTTCTACTTATTGCCTCACCTTTTCAATCAAGGCCTCTGCTTCTTGTATCTTCTTGTAGTGGTCGGTTGTCAAGTTATCTTGATTCATACAGTCAGCAATAATTTTTCTTCCTTTTCCTGAAAACTCCTTTAAAGATGCTTGTCCAATCTTTAGTGAGCTTAGGTCAAGTGTAAAGTTACTGACCAACTCACTGAGCCTCTTCTTCATGTACTTCTCTTCTGCAACTAATGATGCTGATTTTTCCAAGCTAGAGAAATTACTCTTGAACTCTGAAATAATTGCACTCACATCATCAACGGAGTGTACCTTGGACATTTTCTTATCTACTAGTTACAAGTTTTTTAGGATATTTATTGATTCTACAAGGAGGGGATTCCTCATTACCTGTTTCTCCTTGGCCTTCTCCATAGCTAAGACATTGATCTTGATCAAGTCTTCTTATCCCCATGAATCCAAGCTAGTTGTGTCAGGTGTCAAATTTGACAACAATGTTGTTGATGGTAGTGGAGTGACAAGTGTACTCTCCATTACTTCATGTTTTACCTTGATTAGCATTTAAACTAATGGCTCATCTGTTTGCTCACTTACTTTTATCTCTTCTTCTTCTTCTTTTTTTCTCCTTCTTTTTGTTTTTCTTCTTTTTCTATATCTGTTATATCCTCAATCAATATTTCTTGTTGATTAGGAGGAGTGTTACTACTTAAGTTCTCAACCTCTTGAGTGCTTACAAATGCTTCTTCAAACTTATCCATGTCCATGTCTATGGCTTCCATAGTAACTTATATATTATCAATAAAAATTGAATCATCCTTGAGTGTCTCTGTCATGGGTGCAGACTTCTTTGCCTCTGTGGATGCATCAACTACATGCACTGAATCATAGGGACTTGTCATAGGTACATTAGTGGTCTCTAACTCATTTTCAACCTTTGTGGGTACTTGAGTTATAGGTGCAGTAGCTGGATACATATGCCTGTTCATGAAGACCTTCTCAAAGGCTTTCTTTGTTTCCTTTGCAACTAATTCATAGTTCTTATCCATTATGTGTAGGGTCCTTGACTTGGTTCTAAGATGTGGCTTTACCAGGGTCACAAGAGAAGGTTCATGCATGCGCACTTCAACATGGATAATTCTATGTGTATCAAAGCCACATGTGAGAGCACAAGTCTATATGACATGTACGAAAGAAGATATTAAAGAATTACAGAGACAGTGTTGAAGCTGACCTTAACAGAGGAACAAGACAGAATGAGAATATTAAGTTAAGGGATTTTTTTTTTATTAAAATAATGACTTAACAATATAAGGGATGAAATCCTAGATGTTAACCCTTAGGCAGCATGAATTAATTTTGTATTTTGGAAAGAGTCTATGTTTTGTAATCTAACTGAAAGTTATTAATTGTCATAACTTGTATATATGTAAGAAGCATGTAATGCAAAGGAGTATGAATGATGTAATGTTATGTAATGTGAAGTTGTATATTGTAAAAAGGAAAGCAAGAAGACTCTATATATGAAAGCGAAGAGCCTAGAAAGCTAAATCAGAATAGGAAAGCTATTCTGCAGTAGAAAAAGGTTATGCACTTTACCTTTGTATTCAGATATCATTGTATATTGCATGTTTGGGCAGTGAGCTCATCTTGCAAACATCCTATTTTGTAATATCAACTCCTAACAGGGTTGAGGCTTATAACAAGGCCTAAAGTCCTTTAACCGGAATAAAGACACTATATGTATGTAATATACTACTAACATGGTCAACATACTTAACCAGATACTTTTGATTAGTGGATCAGTTGTGGGTATCATCCCCATCGAGGTTTTCCCTTGGCCAGGGTTTCCTCGAAAACAAACATGGTGTTATGAGTTAATTTAGCTTATTTCTATGCTTGTTATTCAATTTTCTTAGTTTAATTTATTTTGCAAGCTTCAAGTTGATTTGTTATATCCATTATTGGGCAAAAGTAAAAGTTTGTGAAATACTGATTCACCCCCCGCCTCTCAATACTTCCTATTTCTAACAATTGGTATCAGAGCCTAGTTACTCAGAACAAATTTATTCGGAGAAAGCCTAACAGCTTGAGTGTGATCTTTATGGATATGGATCTGTTGTAGAAGAATCTTGAAGAAGCTCTTGAACAAATTGATATTCTTACTAAAGAAATAGATACTTTGAAAAGGAAATATGATGATGTGAAAAACTACATTGAGAAGCTAAAAGAAAAAATGGAAGATCTAAAATCAAAGAAAGAACCTACAAGTCAAGTAAAGGACTGTGATGAAGTTTCAAAGCTGAAAAAAGAAAATGAAATCCTTAAACATGAGTTAAAGATTGTAGATCTGAAGTTAAGTCTGAAAAATGAAGATCCAAAGTCTAAACTTAGTAAAGTGACATCTGAACTTGAGAAAATAAAATTGCAATAGGCTGAACTTCAAAAGTACAATACAATTGTGAAAGGAGAATTGACTCAGTCTAAAAAACATCTTGAGAAACTATATTCCAGTAGTGAAAATATTGATGAACAAATGTCTTATCACAAACCATTCTATGATACAACTGGTCTTGGATATAATTCACCTAAGTAGATTGAGGAATGTATAGAACCAGATTTGAAACCCTCTGAGAAAAAAAATTGAAAAGAAATCTGATGAACCTAAAAAATCTGAAGATATACCTAATCCACCTAAAGAAGATGAACCACCTAAACATATGTGAAGAGAATTCAAAGGTAGATATTTTGCATGTAATACTTTTGGACATATGAAGAGAGATTGCACAGGTAAGAAATTAAAACCTATCTCTGGTTATTGTTATAATTGTCATGGTTTTGGACATAAAGCTATTGATTGTAAGAAACCTAGATCTAATCATAATAATAGTAGTAGAATGTTTAGAGATACTAACCATACAGATAAGAAACATATTGGAGACATGAAAAAAAGGAATGGAGTTATGTGTTATAGATGCAACAAGATTGGACATATTTGCAGAACACAAATCAGTCAATCAGGACCTAAATATGGAAACAATGGAGTAGTTTGTTAGATATGTAACAACTTTGGTCATACATCAAGATTTTGGAGAATGAACAACATGACGAACACTAATCCTAGAAACTATACAAGAAGGAATATGGATACAAACAACAGTCAGAAAGGATGTTGTAGTAACTTGGAAGAAGTTCAATTTGTTAAAGCCACAGATCAAGGGAGCACACTCAGTATACTAAGAAATCAGATAGGTGAAGTATCTGATAGTAAGTGTGAATCATTTCCTAATTCATCTCAATTCATTTGAAGTAATTATTTTGTGAATTATGTATTAGAGTACAGCAATAGAATAGTCTAGAAGTTAGAGTAGATTGAATTAAGTCTCGTGAAGTTAGTATGAGCTAGTATATGATGTAATTATGCTATGGTTAAGAGCACATGAATTTATATGAATGTATACGGGTACACAGAAAGAATGAAGTTTTGCAGGTAACTAGGAACAACTTTTTGCTATAAAGTAGAACAGAAATTTAATGCGGTGTTAGAATCTTGAAAGATCTAATGGATAAAAGCTTATGATCAGTGTTAGTTAATCATTCAAGAAATTATAAGTGATAAGGAGAGAAATTTAGTGGAGAAGTTTGTAGGATTTGGAGAAGGATTTCTTGCCAGATCTACACAAAGCCCTAAATCGTGTTTCTGAGGTATTTTGCTAAGTAATCACTATCAAGTAGTTGTGTTGTTTTTTTATAAGAATCATGGATGCATCACTTGTTCATCATATCAAAGATTCAGTTAGACCTAGAATGAAAAGGGAACCAATAGAACCCTTGGAAGAAGACCCTGGTCTAGCATTGTCATCCGTTCTAGATGAAGTTTTTCACTTGGAAGATATAAGAGGTTATTTGAAATGCAAGTTTGAAGCCATAGGACATGGTAGTTTGATTATGGAATACAAAAAGATTTATAAATAGGACATGTCATACAAAGAAGCGTTTGAACATCTAAAAGATATTGATATAAAAAATCTACACAGTTGAATCCTGATAGCAATATCACAATTTGACTAGCTGTGGAAAATATCTCCTACTTATCAATTGATGAGCTTAAGGGGCTTTCTAATGAGTGGTTCATAAGGCACAACACTTGGTGAAGGTTTTGCAAATGGGGTTGCAAGTAGAGTGGGTTTAACCATGGAGGATACTCTGTAGTTAAGTGCACTCAAGATGTAGTACTAGGATGGGTGACCTCCCAAGAAGTCACGGTGCTTCACCTATGTGAACATCACCTAGATCCAATGAGTGCTAAGTCTTCCATTCATTATCATGAGAGATGGGTTCGTGTGAACCACTACTCATGAAAAATGGGTCAATGAGTTTGACTCAAAAAACTACATAGTTGAATCATGATAGCAATATCACAATTTGACTTGTTGTGGAAAATATCTCCTACTTATCGATATTGATATCATTAAGTACACACTACATTATGAATTTCAAGATGATGAATGGACTAAGATAACATTGAGCAGGATTCACAATAGGGAATTTTGATTAGATGATAGAGCCATAGACATCATCGCAGACCTTATTCATGAGGTAACCGGTCTCTCTAAATCTGGAGTAATTCCTTTTAATGAGAAAAATGTGAAGAAAATGGTGTTGGATAACACTAAGTCATCTTACAATGGAAGAGGAATTGTAATCAGTAAGATCATACAGGATGATGTTAGATATGTGTGCAAGATATTAACTTCAAAGTTTTGTGCAAATTCTAGAGAGGATTATATGGTGGCTAGCATGGTACATGCAGCCTATCTTGTGTGTGTTGAGAAAGTTCAAGTAGACATGTGTGAAATTTTGAGAATTCAGTTGATAGAGAACCTTGAGAAGATCAAGAAAACTAAGAACTCAGAATTTAGATTCTCATCTTTGATCACATATATGTTTTTTCATTTGTTGAGGAGATTTCCATATACTATTGGAGAGGATAGGAATGATAACAGGAATACCATGGACAAAATACACAAGGTGTATCTAAGACACCCTATAGAAAAAGTGAATGAGAGTGCCACTTTGGTAATTAATTTTTTTCAAAATCAAATGAGAAAAAGGTAAAGGATTCCACCAGCTATTGTGGAGAAATACAAAAATGAGATATGTTTTTTGGTTGACACTGACTTTACTTTAATTGAAGTAGTTGAACCTAGAGTGAAATTTGTAGATCCACTAGAATATGATGTTTCTGAATTTGAAATTGAAGGATACATAAGCATATTACTTAAGGGTAATTTGGATGCCAAGAGTCCTAGATTTGGAACATTTGAGGAGAACTCTGATTCCGCAAAATCACTGCAGACACATAAGACAGCTAAGAAAAGAGTAGACAGTAACACTAAGAAAATTCTTAAAGAGACTGGCATGACAGAGCATGAGTTTGAGATTACGAGGAAGACTACAAAAACAACAAGAGATTGTTAGGAATGGGAACACTAAGAGGGGGGGGGGTGGTGAATCAGTGTTCACTATATTTTAACTTTTCACTTTAATCTTTATGCTCAACTTATATGCTTCAATACTGAATTAAAGATTCACATAAACATGAAACATGAAATCAACACATGACACCAATATGGTTACGGAGAAACCCAAATAGGTAAAAACCCCAGTGGAAATTGACACCCACTAATATTTTGCACTAGTGTTTTGTGATCCTTGTTAGAAGATCCTTTACCCTGTTAGGAGTAGCTTTACAATTCTTTAAGTACAGTAGACCTTGGTAAGGGTCAAACCCTGTTAGGAGTCTTTTACAATAATCCTTGTTAGGGGAGTGGACTCACTATCCTAGAGCTCACTGCTCAAATGGTGAAGGCTACAACCTTTTGAACTCAGATACACACTATATCTACAGGATGAACTGTCACTATGACACTGCTTGTCAAATCAGCTCCTTTGATGCGTTGATGCTTTGATCTCTACCAAAGCTCTAGTACATCTTATGCTCTCTTCGCATACTTCTGCTCTTCTTATCACAACTCTCTTTCAACTTCCATACCAAATTCAATGGGCACATCTTATATTTATATGCTCATACAAAATAAACAATTAGGTTGGCCCTATAACTAATTAAAAACAACGCTTCCAAATGAATTGGCTTAAGCGTGCTTACAATTATACATATAAACATGTCGGCAACCTAAATACAATGGGTGCATAGAATTTACAATATTACATTATAATCGCAAACCAAAATACTAATTGTCATCTCCATCCTTTGTTCTTCACTGGCACATACTGGCTATGCAACTTCAACTGGCTATAACTTTCTCATCTTTGCACATCTGCTTATACGCTCATATACTAAGCATAAGTATAGTCTAACAAACTTAACTTCTAGGGCGCATACCATAATTCTTCTGTACACGTGCGCTGATGCTCTGAGCTGCAAGAACTCTATTCACTATCTAATCTTCAACACTTAACCAAATTCTGATCTTTACATCAAGTGCACTGACTCCAAACCGCTATATGACTTTGTTTCCATAATGACAACACTATATCAACTCATATACATAAGTATGGCTAACTTGCCAACAATCTCCCCCTTTGTCATTGATGGCAACAAAGGAATATGGCCAAGTTGCTAATTGTCCCTTAACACAAAAAACTTTTGTCTTCTATACACTTTTATACATATTCTTATATCTCCCTATACATATTATAATCCATATTCTCTACACAACTCCCCCTTTGACATTAATGATAAAGGTGTACCAAAAAACTGTATCTACACATACTTACTGAGGGAAAACATTCGGATATGCTATCTTAAGGTTCTGGATCTCCTTCTTCCAAAAAGTTATCAATGAGTTACTATCTGGAGTTGGGCGCATAAAGCATACTAAAGCTTCTCCATCATCTTCACATTAGTGGATTTGTCTTTCACTGAACTCTTTATTTTCTCAATCATAGCTTCTACCTCTTTTATTTTGAAATGAGCATTAGTAAGCTTATCTTGTTCCATACATTCTACAATGATTCTTCTCCCTTGATCAGCAAATTCTTTTAGGGATGCTTGACCAGTCTTGAGTGAATTCAAATCTAGTGCAAAGCAGCTCATCAACTTATCTAATCTCTTCTTCAGGTGCTTCTCTTCTGCAACTAGGGATGCAAACTCTTCAAGGCTTGAAAAAATACTTTTGAACTGATAAATGACTATACTCACATCATCAACCAAGTGTATCTTAGACACTTTCTTGTCTGCAAGAAACAAACTATTCAGTATGTTCACTGATTCCACAAGGAGAGGATTTCTCATGACTTGTTTCTCCTTTGCCTTCTCATAGCTAAGATGCTGAACTTAATCAGTTCTTCTTCTCTCCATGAGTCCAAAATGGATGTGTTAGGTGTCAAACTTGACAACAATGCTGAGGAGGGAGTGATGAGAGTGCTATCCATCACTTCTAGTTTTACCTTGGCTAGTTCAACAGAAGTTTCATCTTTCTCTTGTTCTTTTTCTTCCATCTTATCTTCTTTCTTTTCTTCTTCTTTCTCATCAGATATATCTTCAATATGTACTTCTTCTTGATGAGTGGGAGGTGAGTTACTGCATAGATTTTCAGCTTCTTGTGTGCTCACAAAAGCTTCCTCAAACTTGTCCAATTCTTTATCAGTGGCCACCATGGCTATCTCCACATTATCTATGATAATGGTGTTGTCCTTGAGTGATTCTGACATAGGTGCAAACTTGTCTGCCTTTGTTTGTACTTCTACTACAGGCGTTGAATCCTGATGACCTATAGATGGTACCTTGATGGTCTCTAACCCTTTGGTAACCATTGTGGGTACATTAGCTTTGGGCGCAGTAGGTGGATACATGTTTCTATTCATAAATACCTTCTCAAAGGCTTTCTCTATTTCTTTTGCAATTAGCTCAAAAAATTTATCCATTATGTTCAGAGTTCTTGTCTTTTTTCTGAGCTGAGGCTTCACCAAATCTAACATCAATTTCTTTTCTTCTAATTCACACACAGGAAGGGTATCATCAAGAATATTTTCTCTTATCCATTGATCTTCCTCAATGGCCTGTCTCTTTTGGAATTCAAGGATATTCCATACTTTGTCAGGAATCATTATTTTAAGTTCCAAGACTATTTTCTTGAACTTTAGCATGTGCTTGACCAACATACCATGAATCTCATATTTTTCTATTTCATTATACTTGTCATAGAATTTTCCTACTTGGTCAATTCTTCCCTCATCAACTATTCTGGCACTTAGCACACTGAGACTGGGTTTGAAACTTACTTTAGGAGGTGCTTGAGTGTTCCTTCTGTTTCTTGTGACTTGCGAGGATGGATGACTGGTGCCAACCTCTTTCTTCCTCTTTGGCATTGCCTTATACTCGGGAGGAGCAATAAGGTCAATGGTTTCCTTAGGTGCAAAAGAAGTATCATCTTCTTTACCCTTCTGACTATCATCTCTTTCAATTTTTATCTTTTTCATCTTAGGATCATGTGATTCTACCTTAGCTATATCTGCGGTCTTCAGTTCCAAAGCAATCTTTTCATCCCTTGCTTTATTAAGGTCTGCTTGAGACACACCATGTATTCTCAAGATTTATGATGTGACTTTAGCAACTTTTCTTTTTGTTGCTGCGCTATTTAGCTTTGCATCTACTTCTCTTGTCTTTTCCTCATATGTTCCCCATCTAGGTTCATTAGAATCTTTGGGGACTAATAGTAGTACCTGCGCATATGCTTCAAGGACTTGTTCCTCTACCTCATAGCCAAGTGGATGAATCCACTTAGTTCTTGGTTCAACAGATTCCATACAAGTTGTGTTTGTCTCTACCATAAAACAAATTGTATCCTTATACTTTTCCATAATACTCTCTGGAATCCTATACCTCATTTGCATCTTAGCCCTAAAGGTCTTCAATTCCAATGTGATATAATCACTTAATGTGCTTTCAGTGGATGCTTTGTTGGATATATGTGGCATGGTTGGAATGGACTTGTCCAAATACAAATTTGAAACTCTTCCAACTCGAGTTCTGCTAACAATCAGCATGTGCACTTTTCCACGAAGGTTTCTTTACACTCCAAAAGCTTAAGTCCAAAGGCGCATACTCTGAGAATGAGTATACTAGCCACACAGGGGTCTATAGCTAAATTAGCTCCCCCTATGACCCTGAGGGCCTTTCCTCTAGATGTAGAGGGTGCGTCCACTGGGGATGCATCCAATACATACTCATCAGTCTTGTCCTTGTTTTTCTCTGACCAAATCAAGATCGTATCTTTGGAGGCTTTCATAAAATTGACTTCTCCTTCTGGATCCAATACTGGTTCTTCAGCCTTTTTAGGGCTTTCCTGACCTTGCGTCCTTGATCTACAAAATTTTGAGATATGTCCAGCCTTGTTACAAGAGTGACAAATGATTGGAGGTCTTATATTCCTCGGTGCATTGACATGAGTTACCATTTTACATGTTCTGGCTGAGTAACCATTATAGTTACATATCTGACATGTAACATTCTGAGAACTTCTTATATTTGTTTGATTCTGATTCCTCTGATCATGTTGAATCTTGTTCTTCTTACTAGTCTTGCAATTCATAGCTCTATGACCAAATTTATTGCATGAATAACAGTAACCATTAAAGGGTCTTACCTCTGTACAGTTCCTTGCAATGTGTCCATGCTTGTTACATACAAAACAAGTGTGTTCTACTTGCTTGCACTCATTCTTAGGTGGTCCACCATTGTCTTTGGTTTGATCTTCAGTCTTCTCATTATTAGTAGAGTATTTTTGTGTCTCATTTCTTGCTCGCATGTTGTCAATCTGATTTTGTGCTTCGTTGTATCCAATACAACTAGTGTCTCCTTTGGCTCTTCTTCCATACAATTGAGATTCTATCAAATCAGAACTGGCGTGTAATTTGTCAATATGTTTCTTTGCTTCTTTCAATTGAGACTCCAAGCTTTCTTTGAAATTTCTTAGATCCAAGATTTCCATGTTTGCTTGCCTTAGTTCCTCATTGAGTAGAAGGTTCTCTTTGACTTGTTCATTGTAGACTTCCTGATTGTTGATCAGCTTATCATCAAATTCTTCAAGTAGTTTTTTCATAGATGCATTGTCTTCATTCAGCTTCTTGACTTTTTCTCCTAGATCACTGTTAGAGCATTCCTTCAGATCCCTTCTTATCTTTTTGATAACTAATTGAGCATCACTAAATTTCTCTTTTAGTTCTTCAATTTCTCTTTCAGATTTATCCAAGTTTTCAATGTTGGAGTTGATGAAAAGAAACCCACAGCTCCCAAGAATCTCTGCATGCAAACACCTGTCACAGAAAGAGACAAAACACTATGGAGGCATGTAATCACATATGTGAGAAAGAGAAGCCATGATTGAGAATAACAAATGAGAGAGAAAATCTCAATACAATCATCTATTCTCCATTATGATCCAATAAGTGAATGAATAAAATACAAAGAGGGAATCCTTATAAAAGGATATCGAAACCCTAAAAGTGAAAACCCTAAAGAATAATAAGATGCCTAAGTTTAACTTAAGTGTAGAGTATAATAGACTAATAATTAAATAAATTAATTATTAGCTATAGTATGACAACTCTAACACCCCCCCTTAAGTGTAACTTAGGGAGAAGCTAAACAACTAATGACTAAAAGATGCATGAAAACAAAAATGCATGAAAGAACTATGGGTCCCGGCAACTAGGCCTGATCAGGTACCCAAATACAAGAAATAAACTAGATGAAGGAAACAAAGCCTCCAATCTAGGGAAAGTCCCAAAGAAAGGAACAAGAAAGAGCATGTATAGCATCTCCGAAGCATGAAGCTGTAAACATTGTCAGAAGTAACTAATGGAACCTCCATTGAAGAAGTGCATGATCAGGTAGAGAAGACAAAGTCTGAAGAGCTGATCAATCGAAGAGGTGGCCTCCAAAAGCAGGAATGAATGAGTGTCTATATAGTAGATGATCCATCTCACTGAAATGCATAGGTGCCTAGCCAATGCATCTGCCTAGTACATAGGAACAAAAACTGTATACGTAGATCACTCGAACGAACCAAGGAAGCAATAGAACCAACAAGTTAACCCCCCATAATGCTGAACAAAGAGAGGTGTGATAGGAACACTCAAATGCAATGCCAGAAACATCTGCAAGAAGAAGAATTGGGAACACCAACAGTGCAACAAAAGCACAAGCACAGGATAAAGGGTGGTGTCACAGACACATAGCATGGGCTAATGTCATGGAAGGTACACTCACTTGACAAAGGTGAATGAGCACAAAAGGCAAAACATCATAACCCCCCATGGCACTTTATAACAGAGTGCGAGTACAAACAAACACAAGGTGCTTGAAATCCCAGATATGCAGAAGCAGGCACTTTATCTCAATGCATTTACAGAAATAAAAATGCTATAGAAGAGAAGTATACAATGCTCAGAAGAAAGAAAGAAGAGTGAGCCAGAAGAATAGAAGAAGAGATCCCAAGACCTGTAGAATCCAAGTAATCCGCCAGAGTGAAAAAGTGCAAAACTCATAGGAGAAAGAACCTAGAGTAGAATCTAGATAAAAGACCCTTGCCACTGCAAAACTCACAGAACCATCTTTCTGAGGATATCTGGTTTGCCCAAAAAGGAGTCCGGATGATAAAGATATGGCTCTCAGAAGGCAAAAATAAACATCAACTTTGACAGCAAAAAACACAATAAAAATAGAAAAAACAAAAGACAATCAAACCTCCGCCATTGGATTGGGCTAGAAAAGAGCTTTCCGACCATATAAAGAAGTCAAAAATCCGATACCGTATGCTCAAGATATGAGCAAAAAACCACAAGCCGTTACGGAGAAAAAAAAAGCCGAAAAAAATATGCAAAGCACCTCGAGATGCATGCCAAATTTTTACCTCGGCAAATGTGCAGAAAATTAAAAAACAACACCTCGGGAATCATGCTAGGTTTTTGTCTCGGGATACGTGCTGAAAATGGAAAAAAGTTGTCTCAAGAATCTTGCCAAAAACACTACATCAGGAACCGTGCCAATTTTTTTTACATCAAGATGCATGCTAAAAAACAAAAAAAAATCACCGCATCGAGATGCATGCCACATCCGTACGGCTATGGGCCCAAAAATATTTGCCTCAAATTGCAAAGTTGTAAAAAATCGACAAATTTTACATGGATTCTCAGGTTTTTAGGCGCTCTGAGCGCAACAGTGATATCCGTTTGAGCCCAAAATGACCAGAAACAAAGATCCCCCCAAAATCCACATAAAAAGCTTCTGAAAAAAAAATAGATCTGAAGAACACTACTAAACCCTCTCAAATAATGAACAGCCGCATGAAGATCTGAAGCTCTGATACCATGTTGGAATTGACGAAAAGAAACCCACAGCTCCCAAGAATCCCTCCATGCAAACGCCTGTCACAGAAAGAGAGAAAAAACTATGGAGGCATGTAATCACAGATCTAAGAAAGAGAAGTCATGATTAAGAATAACAAATGAGAGAGAAAATCTCAATACAATCATCTATTCTCCATTATGATCCAATAAGTGAATGAATAAAATACAAAGAGGGAACCCTTATAAAAGGATACTGAAACCCTAAAGGTGAAAACCCTAAAGAATAATAAGATGCCTAAGTTTAACTTAAGTGTAGAGTATAATAGACTAATAATTAAATAAATTAGTTATTAGCTATAGTATGACAACTCTAACATTCAAGAGCGGCTTCAAGATTTTTCTTCAGATGTTTCATTTATGCTTTGTCCATGATCTTCTCAAGTGGTTAAACTTCTTCACTGAGGACCAGATCTCTAATACCAATTGTTAGGAATGGGAACACTGAGAGCGGGGGGTGAATCAGTGTTCACTTTATTTTAACTTTTCACTTTAATCTTTATGTTGAACTTAAATGCTTAAGTACTCAATTAAACATTCACATAAACATGAAACATGAAATCAACACATGACACCAATATGGTTATGGGGAAACCCAAATAGGTAAAAACTCCGATGGGAATTGACACCCACTAATATTCTGCACTAGTGTTTTGTGATCCTTGTTAGAAGATCCTTTACCCTGTGAGGAGTAGCTTTACAATGCTTTAAGTACAATAGACCTTGTTAAGGGTCGGACCTTGTTAGGAGTCTTTTACAATAATCCATGTTACGGGAGTGGACTCATTGTCCTAGAGCTCACTGCTCAAATGGTGAAGGCTACAACCTTCTAAACTCAGATACACACTATATCTGCAGAATGAACTGTCACTGTGACACTACTTGTCAGATCAGTTCCTTTGATGCGCCGATGCTTTGATCTCTAGCAAAGCTCTAAGACATCTTATGCTCTCTTCGCATACTTCTTCTCTGGTTATCACAACTCTCTTTCAACTTCCATACCAAATTCAATGGGCGCATCTTATATTTATACGCTCATACAAAATGAACAATTAGGTCGTCCCTATAACTAATTAAAAACAAAGCTTCCAAATGAATTGGCTTAAGCGTGCTTACAATTATACATATAAACATGTCGGCAACCTAACTACAATGGGTGCATAGCCTTTACAATATTACATTATAATCGCAAACCAAAATACTAATTGTCGGCTCCATGCTTTGTTCTTCACTGGCACATACTGGCTGTGCAACTTCAAATGACTGTAACTTTCTCATCTTTGCACATCTGCTTATGCGCTAATAGACTAAGCATAAGTATAGTCTAACAAACTTAACTTCCAAGGCGCATACCATAATTCTTCCGTACACACGTGCACTAATGCTCTGAGCTATAGGAACTCTGTTCGTTGTCCAGTCTTCAACACTTAACCGAATTCTGATCTTTACATCAAGTGCACTGACTCCAAACTACTATATGAATTTTTTTCCATAATGACAACACTATATCAAGTCATATACATCAGTATAGCCAACTTTCCAACAAAGATATAGGACAAAAATAAATCCTATCAGTTCCACCCCTGACATCTATTGCAGCCCCTACTGAAGGAACTTAGGACGTAGAGGAAGAAATTGAAGAAGTGGAAGTGCATGAAGTGAGAAAATCCACTAGATCCTCCACCACTCCACCAGCAAAAAGAGTGAAGGAAATGACAAGTGGTCTGGGTAAAAGAAAGAAGACCATCTTTACCCCTATTCAGAGGAAAACACCAGCAGCGAAAGTTGATGAGGAAGCAGGAAGTACTAAAAAGAAATGGAAGCCAAAGATTGACAAAGTGAACCCTTTAATTATAAATGAAGGTGATTTCACTAAACTGAACAAATATTATGATATGTATGATAAGTTTGAGAAATTAAACTTGGATAATGTAGTTGTCAAGCACATGATACTTGCAGATAAGAAATTTGATGACATTAAATGAAAGATTCCTGATGACTTGTATGAGAAATTACTGAACATGAAAAAGAGAGCAACAGAGGAAGACAATGGGATAAGAAAGATTTGTAAGGAAATTGTGTGAGATAAAAGATGAAGAATATTTTAAGGAGATTATGAAAAATCTCAGCACCCATCTAAGAAAGAAAAGAAGAACCATACTAATAATGGGAGGTAACTATGAAGAAATAAGCAAAGAGACAGAGCATGCAGTTGTGAAGGTCATGACATTTGGACCTAGTGAGCACTTTAATGAATCTGATCAAGCAACTAAAGTAGAGCATTAGATATATCCATCAACAACACCACCACCATCTATTAACATTGAGGATGAGTTTATGAATATAGAAGGAACAAACATCACTCTGGACAGTGAAGAAAATATATTTGAAGACATTGTTCACAATTTGGCTTATGAGTAGCAAGACATGGCAGTAAATGAGGAAGAAGAAATTGAACCAAGGAAGGAAGAAGAAAAAGAGGTATAAATAACACAAGAGGAATCGCATAATAATACAGCAGCAGCAGAGCAGGAAATTCCTAAGGAGTAGACAATAATTAGTCCTAAGCCTAAAGAAGCAGCATAATCAGTACAGAAACCACAAATTGAATCAATATTTTCTAGTCTTGGACAGGAAGTTGATGATGTTGATCAAATAGAGTTGATCTCATCTTTGAACAAAATTATTGGGAAGAATAAGAAGGTAAAAATCCTTGAAGGAACATGACTTGAGGTAACTAAGAAGCTACAAAGTATAATATCTTGTCAAATCAGTGAGGCAAATCCACAGGGAAAAGTAAAAGAGGTTGTGAAAGCTTTTGATACAAAATTCACTAACCTATCAGATATAGCTACAATGAAAGCCCAAGAAGCCCATGATGCTCAAATATTTCAATATGTATGTCAGAATATCAGAAATGATATAGACAATCTAGATATTTGTATTAAGGAATTAAGAATATGTTTGGTAAGAGGAAAAGCATTGTACATTCAGTGTACAAAATAAAAAATTCCTACATCTGAGTTAACAGAGAAGACAAAGATCAAAGAGGTAGAGTTACAAGCAGTAGTGAACCTTTTGTCAAGCCCTAATGTGAAGATCTCAGACATTGAGAGGAACATAAGAAAAACCTATGATGATATGAGACTTCCAAATGATGAGAAGTCGAAGAGACTAAAAAGATTTGCTCTATTAAGAGAGCATGTATCAGTAAAGTTGAGCATTCTTGAAAATCAATTGGAGGAATGTCTTTCTTCTAAGACATCTTATGGAAAATTTCACTATGCAAATCTAAAGGCATGTGAAATTGTATCTTTTGGCCTTTGCACAATTCTAAGCATTTCAGATGCAGTAAAGAAGGCATGGGACAAAGAGATAGAGACCCTGAATATAAATTTTGTAGATTGTGTTGCAAGCCTACCAACGTTGCAATCCTGAAATCTTAAGGTAAAACAACTTTTGACATAAGTTTTTTTGACACCTTTGTCATTGTTGTCAAAGTGCGACAAGTAGTAGTAGAAAATTGTATGTATAGATTGTATATGTATAGCATGAAGTATACTCCTAGGGGGACTATAGATATTTTGGAGATATAAGTAGTTGCGAAAACTTCTATGCCCACAAATTTTGTATCTTAAAGTTTTGTTTTGGGACTTAGCCAATTTTTCCATATGTTGCCACCAATGACAAAGAGGGAGATTGTTGGCAATTTGGCTAAGTAGAATATCAGTGTTGTCATTATGGCAACATATAATCACCATGATGATCACATAATAGAAGGAATAAGTTTTGTATGAGCGCAAGTGAAAATTGTCTAAGTACAATAGTGTTCACCAATCTAATCACAGACAATATTGGTTAGCGACATTCACAGAAGCAGGTTCGATGCATGCACACTTGAACACGGATAATTCTATGTGTATCAAAGCCACATGTGAGAGCACAAGTCTGTATGACATGTACGAAAGAAGATATTAAAGAATTACATAGACAGTGTTCAAGCTGACCTGAACAAAGAAAGAAGACAGGATGCGTGCTAAAAAAAAAAAAAATCGTCGCCTCGAGATGCATGCCACATCCGTACGGCTATGGGCCCAAAAAAATTTGCCTCAAATTGCAAAGGTATCCAAAATGGACAAATTTTACATGGATTCTCAAGTTTTTAGGCGCTCTGAGCGCAACAGTGATGTCCGTTTGAGCCCAAAATGACCAGAAACAAAGATCCCCCCAAAATCCACATAAAAAGCTTCTGAAAAAAAATAGATCTGAAGAACACTACTAAACCCTCTCAAATAATGAACAGGGGCATGAAGATCTGAAGCTCTGATACCATGTTGGAATTGACGAAAAGAAACCCACAGCTCCCAAGAATCCCTCCATGCAAACACCTGTCAGAGAAAGAGAGAAAAAACTATGGAGGCATGTAATCACAGATCTAAGAAACAGAAGCCATGATTGAGAATAACAAATGAGAGAGAAAATCTCAATACAATCATATATTCTCCATTATGATCCAATAAGTGAATGAATAAAATACAAAGAGGGAATCCTCATAAAAGGATACCGAAACCCTAAAGGTGAAAACCCTAAAGAATAATAAGCTACCTAAGTTTAACTTAAGTGTAGAGTATAATAGACTAATAATTAAATAAATTAATTATTAGCTATAGTATGACAACTCTAACATTCAAGAGCGGCTTCAAGATTTTTCTTCAGATGTTTCATTTATGCTTTGTCCATGATCTTCTCAAGTGGTTAAACTTCTTTGCTGAGGACCAGATCTCTAATACCAATTGTTAGGAATGGGAACACTGAGAGGGGGGGAGGGGGGGTGAATCAGTGTTCACTGTATTTTAACTTTTCACTTTAATCTTTATGTTGAACTTAAATGCTTAAGTACTCAATTAAACATTCACATAAACATGACACATGAAATCAACACATGACACCAATATGGTTACGGGGAAACCCAAATAGGTAAAAACTCCGGTGGGAATTGACACCCACTAATATTATGCACTACTGTTTTGTGATCCTTGTTAGAAGATCTGTTACCCTGTGAGGAGTAGCTTTACAATGCTTTAAGTACAATAGACCTTGTTAAGGGTCGGACCCTGTTAGGAGTCTTTTACAATAATCCCTGTTAGGGGAGTGGACTCACTATCCTAGAGCTCACTGCTCAAATGGTGAAGGCTATAACCTTCTAAACTCAGATACTATATCTGCAGGATGAACTGTCACTGTGACACTACTTGTTAGATCAGTTCCTTTGATGCGTTGATGCTTTGATCTCTAGCAAAGCTCTAATACATCTTATGCTCTCTTCGCATACTTCTTCTCTGGTTATCACAACTCTCTTTCAACTTCCATACCAAATTCAATGGGCGCATCTTATATTTATACGCTCATACAAAATGAACAATTAGGTCATCCCTATAACTAATTAAAAACAAAGCTTCCAAATGAATTGGCTTAAGCGTGCTTACAATTATACATATAAACATGTCGGCAACCTAACTACAATGGGTGCATAGCCTTTACAATATTACATTATAATCGTAAACCAAAATACTAATTGTTGGCTCCATGCTTTGTTCTTCACTGGCACATACCAGCTGTGCAACTTCAAATGACTATAACTTTCTCATCTTTGCACATCTGCTTATGCACTAATAGACTAAGCATAAGTATAGTCTAACAAACTTAAATTCCAAGGCGCATACCATAATTGTTCCGTACACACGTGCACTAATGCTCTAAGCTACAGGAACTCTGTTCGTTGTCCAATCTTCAACACTTAACCGAATTCTGATCTTTACATCAAGTGCACTGACTCCAAACTACTATATGAATTTTTTTCCATAATGACAACACTATATCAAGTCATATACTTCAGTATAGCCAACTTTCCAACAAAGATATAGCACAAAAATAAATCCTATCAGTTTCACCCTTGACATCTATTGCAGCCCCTACTGAAGGAGCTTAGGACCTAGAGGAAGAAATTGAAGAAGTGGAAATGCATGAAGTTAGAAAATCCACTAGATCCTCCACCACTCCACCAGCAAAAAGAGTGAAGGAAATGACAAGTGGTCTGGGTAAAAGAAAGAAGACCATCTTTACCCCTATTCAGAGGAAAACACCAGCAGCGAAAGTTGATGAGGAAGCAGGAAGTACTAGAAAGAAATGGAAGCCAAAGATTGACAAAGTGAACCCTTTAACTATAAATGAAGGTGATTTCACTAAACTGAACAAATATTATGATATGTATGATAAGTTTGAGAAATTAAACTTGGATAATGTAGTTGTCAGGCACATGATACTTGCAGATAAGAAATTTGATGACATTAAATGAAAGATTCCTAATGAATTGTATGAGAAATTACTGAACATGAAAAAGAGAGCAACAGAGGAAGACAATGGGATAAGAGAAAGATTTGTAAGGAAATTGTGTGAGATAAAAGATGAAGAACATTTTAAGGAGATTATGAAGAATCTCAGCACCCATCTAAGAAAGAAAAGAAGAACCATACTAATAATGGGAGTTAACTTTGAAGAAATAAGCAAAGAGACAGAGCATGCAGTTGTGAAGGTCATGACATTTGGACCTAGTGAGCACTTTAATGAATCTGATCAAGCGACTGAAGCAGAGCATTGGATATATCCATCACCAACACCACCACCATCTATTAACATTGAGGATGAGTTTATGAATATAGAAGGAACAAACATCAATCTAGACAGTGAAGAAAATATATTTGAAGACATTGTTCACAATTTGGCTTATGAGTAGCAAGACATGGCAGTAAATGAGGAAGAAGAAATTGAACCAAGGAAGGAAGAAGAAAAAGAGGTATAAATAACACAAGAGGAATCGCATAATAATACAGCAGCAACAGAGCAGGAATTTCCTAAGGAGTAGACAATAATTAGTCCTAAGCCTAAAGAAGCAGCATAATCAGTACATAAACCACGAATTGAATCAATATTTTCTAGTCTTGGACAGGAAGTTGATGATGTTGATCAAATAGAGTTGATCTCATCTTTGAACAAAATTATTGGGAAGAATAAGAAGGTAAAAATCCTTGAAGGAACATTACTTGAGGTAACTAAGAAGCTACAAAGTATAATATCTTGTCAAATCAGTGAGGCAAATCCACAGGGAAAAGTAAAAGAGGTTGTGAAAGCTTTTGATACAGAATTCACTAACCTATCAAATATAGCTACAATGAAAGCCCAAGAAGCCCATGATGCTCAAAAATTTCAATATGTATGTCAGAATATCAGAAATGATATAGACAATCTAGATATTTGTATTAAGGAATTAAGAATATGTTTGGTAAGAGGAAAAGCATTGTACATTCAATGTACAAAATAAAAAATTCATACATCTGAGCTAACAGAGAAGACAAAGATCAAGGAGGCAGAGTTACAAGCGGTAGTGAACCTTTTGTCAAGCCCTAATGTGAAGATCTCAAACATTGAGAGGAACATAAGAAAAACCTATGATGATATGAGACTTCCAAATGATGAGAAGTTGAAGAGACTAAAAAGATTTTCTCTATTAAGAGAGCATGTATCAGTAAAGTTGAGCATTCTTGAAAATCAATTGGAGGAATGTCTTTCTTCTAAGACATCTTATGGAAAATTTCACTATGCAAATCTAAAGGCATGTGAAATTGTATCTTTTGGCCTTTGCGCACTTCTAAGCATTTCAGATGCAGTAAAGAACGCATGGGACAAAGAGATAGAGACCCTGAATATAAATTTTGCGGATTGTGTTGCAAGCCTACCAACCTTGCAATCCTGAAATCTTAAGGTAAAACAATTTTTGACATAAGTTTTTTTGACACCTTTGTCATTGTTGTCAAATTGCGAGAAGTAGTAGCAGAAAATTGTATGTATAGATTGTATATGTATAGCATGAAGTATACTCCTAGGGGGACTATAGATATTTTGGAGATATAAGTAGTTGTGTAAACTTCTATAGCCACAAATTTTGTATCTTAAAGTTTTGTTTTGCGACTTAGCCAATTTTCCCATATGTGTCCATCAATGACAAAGAGGGAGATTGTTGGCAATTTGGCTAAGTAGGATATCAAAGTGTTGTCATTATGGCAACATATAATCACCATGATGATCACATAATAGAAGGAATAAGTTTTGTATGAGCGCAAGTGAAAATTGTCTAAGTACAACAATGTTCACTAGTCTAATCAGAGACAATTTTGGTTAGCGACATTCACAGAAGCAGGTTCGATGCATGCACACTTGAACATGGATAATTCTATGTGTATCAAAGCCACATGTGAGAGCGCAAGTCTATATGACATGTATGAAAGAAGATATTAAAGAATTACAGAGACAGTGTTGAAGCTGACCTGAACAAAGAAAGAAGACAGAATGAGAATATTAATTTAAGGGATTATTTTGTTTATCAAAATAATGACTTAACAATATAAAGGACGACATCCTAGATGTTAACCCTTAGGAAGAATGAATTAATTTTGTATTTTGGAAAGAGTCTATGTTTTGTAAGTCGACTGAAAGTTATTAATTGTAATAACTTCTATATATGTAAGAAGCATGTAATGCGAAGGAGTATGAATGATGTAATGTTGTAATGTTATGTAATGCAAAGTTGTATATTGTAAGAAGGAAAGAAAGAAGACTCTGTACATGAAAGAGAAGAGCCTAGAAAGCTAAATTAGAATAGGAAAGTTATTCGACAGTAGAAAAAGGTTATGTACTTTACCGTTGTATTCAAATATCATTGTATATTGCATGTTTGGGAAGTGAGCTCATCTTGCAAACATCCTATTTTGTAATACCAACTCCTAATAGGGTTGAGGCTTCTAACAAGGCCTAAAGTCCTTTAGCTAGGACAGAGACACTATATGTATGTAATAGACTCCTAACAGGGTCAACATCCTTAACCGGATACTTTTGATTAGTGGATCAGTTGTGGGTATCATCCCCACCGGGGTTTTTCCCTTGACTAGGGTTTCCTCAAGAACAAACATGGTGTTATGAGTTCATTTAGTTTATTGCTATGCTTGTTACTCAGTTTGCTTAGTTTAATTTTTTTTGCAAGTTTCAATTTAATTTGTTATATCCATTATTGGGAAAAAGTAAAAGTTTGTGAAATACTGATTCAACCCCGCCCCCCCCTCTCAGTATTTCCTATTTCTAACATACTTCATGTTGTTTGTAGATCTGATTATTCCTAAATTGTTTGGCTAACTTTTTAAAATACAAATCTAAAGCATTTGAAAGATTTAAAATATTTAGAAAAATGGTTGAAAGGGAATCAGATTTAAAACTTAAATGTTATGATCTGATAGAGGGGCTAAATATACCTCTGAAGAATTTGTGAAAGACATGGTATTAAAAGATATTATTCTAAAGCATGTACTCCTCAACAAAATGGAGTTGTTGAAAGAAAATAATAGAAATGTAAAAGAAATGGCTATAATTATGTTGAATGAGGCTAAGCTAGATGATAAGTTTTGGGAAGAGGGTATGTGCATGATCATGGTATGCACAAAAGTGGCAATGTGAAAAAAATCTCCTTTTCACTCGTCCAAAGTTGCACTAAAAAGTGTGTTGACTTTTTAGTAGACTTGTTGAATATACCTCTCAAGAATGTTATGATCTGATAGAGGGGCTGAATATACCTCTGAAGAATTCATTGAATATTGTGAAAGATACGATATTAAAAGACGTTATTCTAAAGCCTGTACTCCTCAACAAAATGGAGTTGTTGAAAGAAAAAAATAGAAATGTAAAAGAAATTCTTAGAATCATGTTGAATGAGGCTAAGCTAGCTGATAAGTTTCGAAAAGAGGGTATGTGCATGATCATGGTATACCAAAAAGTGGCAATGTGAAAAAAAATCTCCTTTTCACTCATCCAAAAATATACTAAAAAGTGTGTTGACTTTTTAGTAGCCTTTTATGTGTCAGTACACATTGTCAAATCTAATTATAATGCACATGCCTAATCAGGTATTCAATAATGATGCAGGGGTATTCTAGGGTACTCGGTGAATCTGCATGGAGGTGTGTTGTTTTGGTTATGTGGTACTCGGTTGCATCTTTAACCGACGGTCTCGATTATTGAAGGAAGCTCAGTCACTGAAGGAACTTGGTGAAGCTTCTGGTGCTCGGTGGAACTTGTGCTCGGTGATTATGCATGTGTTTCTCGGTGTTTCTTGGCTTGGTCGGTTGTTTCACTGGTGCTCAGTAGTTTTGGTTTACCGACTGGAGTTCTTGGTGATTTGGTTGGTCGACTTGGTGCATTTAATGTTGGTAGCTTTGTTGCATTCTCCTATGTAGATCTAGAGGCCGACATGGAGAATTAAATAATTGTAAGGCTATTTGTGAGCTGACTTGTATTACATTTAATATTTGTTTGTAGGAGTTAATTATGTTATCCAGCCGACTTGTGACCGAAGATTAGTATTTAAGGAGTGTTTGGGTAGTTGTTTAGAGGATGAGTAGATTGGGAGATAGAAGCTAGATCTAGATCTTGTGAGATCTTGAAGATCAGATTGATTTCTGATAGTTTGTAATAGCAAAGCTAGTGGTTTGCATGCCTGGAGACAAGGAGATTTCTTGGTGGTGAGATTGCTTGGTGGCTTGCAAGCTCACGTTTAGATCTGCCTTAGGGTTTCCATTAGTTGTTGATTTGTTTCATAACTGGACTAGCTGGTGATGGATTGGATCTTCTTGATCTTGCAGAACTATTTCTGATTGTAATTTTCCCTAACCTGGAAGGCCTTACAGCCGGGCATGTTAATGAAAATCTGATTTGAGGATATCTTGTTGTGTTATTCCGATGTGTTGGTAGTTGGCTACAAGGTTGGACTGTCCTTAATTGGATCCACCATCCTTGACTGCATCGGGTGGTATCAGAGAGAGGTTGTTCTTGAGTGAAGGTTGATCGTGCAAAGTCGACCTTGTTGGTGAAGAGATCATATGATCTGAGTTGCAGATACGTGACACTGAACTTGTGGAATCTTGACCTGGTTGTTCATGCAAGGTGGTAGGCTGATCTGACTTGCATACAACTTGGAGGTTGTCACAAGGTGGTCGGTGTAGGTTTTTGTTTCTTTGAGTCTTCTTATCTTTAAGGATGCCTCTGAGAAGATTGGACCCTAGATCGATTGCAGATCTTTGTGATGATGTGGAATCGAAGATTACAGAGAAGGTGAAATCTGATTTCAGATCTGAGATAGAGTTGATGAAGAATGACATGATCGTTGAGATCATGAGAGCTATGACTGGTGTACCTTGTAATGTTGGTACTGAGGATGGTTATGAGGAAACTTCTGGATCTAGTGGAGATGACCAGAGAGACAGATCTGGTGAAAACAAAACTGCTAGTTTGCATAGATCTGGAGCTCGGTTAAGTAATAGTTACCGAATGGAAGTTTCTACTTTCTCTAGTACTTTGAAACCCGAGAGCTTGATTAACTAGATTGGTGAACTTGAAGATTTATTTGAGCTAGAAGAAATTGAAGATCCTCTTCGAGTGATATTGGCACACACTAAGTTGAAAGGACATGTTGCTCTTTGGTGGAAAGAATTACAAAGAGATAGAGAAGATGAAGGTGAAATGAAGATCAATCAGTGGAGGTTGATGGTGACTAAATTGAAAGCTAAGTTCATACCTGCTGACTATGAGCTTGACTTGTTTAAGAAGTTGCAGAATCTAAAGCAAAAAGATTTGACTGTGGAAGATTATATCGAGGAGCTCTACAAACTTACTATTCGGTCTGGACATAGAGAACTTAGTAAGGAAAAGGTAGCTCGGTATGTGAATGGTTTGAGATTCAATATTTAGGATAAGCTTGGTATGCTAAAGATTGACTCGGTTGAAGATGCTTATCAATATGCTCTGAAGGCAGGAGATAATTTGAAAAGGAGACAACATAGTAATCCCCGAGGGAAGAAAAATATTGATCACTCGATGAAGGATAAACCGAATGTAGAAGATGAACAGAAACCTGTAAAACTGAAGAAGAAGACAAGTAGAGTTATCTTTAAGGGTACTTGTTATAACTCTGGTGACGACGGACACCGTTCTTTTGAGTGTACACAGAAGAAGCTTGGTGACCTACGAACTGCTGTGGTAAATGAGAACATTCAGAATGAATCCGAATTTGAAAACTTGCCGGTTCAGCGAACATTGCTCGGTACAAAGGAGGAACCTTGTCAGAGGAGTAACTTGTTTAGGACTCGGTGCAAGTCTGGAGGTAAACTTTGTGATGTAATTGTTGGTAGTGGTAGTATTGATAACCTTGTTATTGAGGACATGGTTCGGAAACTGGGTTTGAATAGAATGAAACATCCTCATCCTTATAAGATTGGCTGGTTGCAAGATGTTCATGCTCTAGACGTAAGGGAGTAGTGCTTTGTTGATGTTCAAATTGGCTAGTATAAAGATCTTGTGTTGTGTCATATTGTGGAGATGAATAGTTCTGATATATTGCTCGGTAGACCTTGGCAATATGATTGCAGAGCTATGTATGATTGTGTCAAGAATGTGGTTACTGTTGAGAAGGGTCATAGGAAGTTTTCCTTGATGCCTTTGCTGGATACAACACTTGGTAGGAGGAGTCTGAGTATTGGTAGCCGAGTTGAGTTGGTAGATCCTAAAGGTATGGATGATCAGCATGGAGAACAAGCCTGTGTGTTATCAAGGAAGGGCTTGAGGAGACAAAGGAAACTAAATTGGAAGAGTATGCAAGCTGAAAAGTTGGAGGACTTGTATGTGAAGAACCAGTTCAGGGTTTACGTACTGAATCCCGGAAGATGTTCTTCTAGCATATGAACATCTTTTTGAACCTGGGGTGTCTGATGCAGGGGCATTCTAGGGTACTCGGTGAATCTACATGGAGGTTTGTTGTTTTGGTTTTGTGCTACTCGGTTGCAGCTTTAACCGATGGTCTCGATTATTGAAGGAAGCTCAGTCGCTGAAGGAACATGGTGAAGCTTCTGGTGCTTGGTGGAACTTGTGCTCGGTGATGCATGTGTTGCTCGGTGTTGCTTGACTTGGTCGGTTGTTTCACTGGTGCTCGGTAGTTCTGGTTTACCGACTGGAGTTCTTGGTGATTTGGTTGGCCGACTTGGTGCATTTAATGTTGGTAGCTTTTGTTGCATTCTCCTATGTAGATCTAGATGCCGACATGGAGAATTAAATAATTGTAAGGCTAGTTGTGAGCTGACTTGTATTGCATTTAATATTTGTTTGTAGGAGTTAATTATGTTATCCAGTCGACTTGTGGTTGAAGATTAGTATTTAAGGAGTGTTTAGGTAGTTCTTTAGAGGATGAGCAGATTGGGAGATAGAAGCTAGATTTGGATCCTGCGAGATCTTGAAGATCAAATTGATTTCTGATAGTTTGTAATAGCGGAGCTAGTGGTTTTCATGCTTGGAGATAAGGAGATTGCTTGGTGGCTTGTGAGCTCAAGTTTAGATCTGCCTCAGGGTTTCCATCAGTTGCTAATTTGTTTCAGAACTGGACTAGCTGGTGATGGATTGGATCTTGTTGATCTTGTAGAACTGTTTCTAATTGTAATTGGCCCTAACCCGGAAGACCTTACAGTCGGGCATGTTAATGAAAATTTGATTTGAGCATATCTTGTTGTGTTATTCCGTTGTGTTGGTAGTTGGCTGCAAGGTTGGACTGTCCTTAATTGGATCTGCCATCCTTGACTGCGTCAAATAACAAATCGGATACCTGATATTTTCCAATAGAAAAACAAAACCGGCAGCCAGAATTTATCATTTTCTATTGCAAAAAGTTTATATCATGTATACAATTTGGGATCGGGTATACGATCATTTTCTTGTCAATTTCAAGAAAATATCATCAAGGTATGTTCGTGGGCTCTAACACAAAATTTATGGCCACAATCATGAGAATAATGATTATGCTTGTTTTTTCTAGAGATTCAATTTGGTTTAGGATCAATCAACATCGATCCCTTTTCTTCTTTAGAAGGAAGAACTAAAGGAACCACACTAGGTTGAGAGATAATATTAGTTGAACATTTTTAATATATGAGGCAAAAAAGAAGCATATATAGAATGTGTCGAAGGTGTAGGGATCAATGTAGGTCCATGACAAGAAGATGAAACATCTTTAGCTCACAAATCATTTTGATTTTGTATTTCTTATATGATAGAAAGAGACTATCTTAATGGGATTGAGTTAGTTAAGGTATAGAAGGCCAAAAGAAGTCAAGGTCAAAGGAATCTCAAGGTATTAAAGGGTAATAGAGACTATGATTAACAATGATGATTTCTCCTTTATGGGGAAACTTCAAACACTTATGGATAGTCTTGAGAGGCTACACCTTTCATATAAGTAAGCCACAAAAGACCAAGTCTAACTTGAAACTACTTAGAAGTTGGGATGACAAAAAAGGTGACATCTAGTATTTTGCAACCAACTTCTATATTGAATATAATAGTACCATCGATAGGATAGGTGAAACCATTTCTAGTTTGGATCATCACATTCGATTTGTCATAGAACATTCCCATTGTAATTGTGTAGTGTAAATATGTTCTTTAGTTATCACATTCACCATGAAAGTGGGGTCAATACGGACACCACAAGAAAAGAGATCATTAACCTTTGCAATGTAATGTAAAGAGGGCCATTACGTTCTTTAATTGTCTCCCCAGGATCAAAGGTAATGCAAAGATTAGGTTTAGGTTTGGGTTTAGGTTTAGATTCAGATTATTCAATAAGACTTATAACATTATCGGATTCAATACACTTATTGTCATAGTCAACAACATGGGTAGAAGAAGAAGATATATAATGGGTAAATTCAATAGTATTAGTTGAATGAGATGGAAAAGGATTAGTATATATTTGAAAGTTTTGGTTGGGAGGTGATACAAAAATTTTTTCTTGATCAAATTAAAACCCTCAAAAGATATAGTATTTGAATCAATGAGTTTTGTAACTATTAGGCAATACAAATAGTAAAAGATACAAATAGAGTAGTGAAACTATTAAACAATACAACATCTGACTAAAAAGGAGTAGGATTTGTCTTGCAATCAACTATCCAAAGTCTTTGAAGAAAATCAAGAGAATAATTCGATTAAAAGATAGATATATTGGTAGAATACTGATGAATCTAAAAACCAAGGAAGTAATGTACAAAAAACCAAAAAATTTCATATCAAAATGCTTCATCAAAGATCACAAAGTATCCTCAATCATGGTATGAAAGTTCTGTATGAGAATCAAATAATCCACATAAAGAATAAGAATTAGAAGATCTCCCCTATGACTCTAAATGTAAACTGTAGGATTGGAGTGACATCTAGTTAATCAAAAAGAAGAAAACATTAATCATCTTCTCATACCAATCTCAAGGAGCTTGTTTGAGACAATAGAATGATGAACGTGTCTTACAAACAAGTGAAGGATCCTACAAAAATCTTTGTGGTTTCTTCATATAGATCTCCTCCTGAAGGTCACAAAGAAGGAAAGAAGTCTTGAAATTCATCACATACACTAAACAACCCAAGTAACAACAATAGAAAGTATGAGACAAATGGAATCTATCTTGGAATACGAGAGAAAGTCTCAAAATAGTCAATACTCTTTATGTGATAAAAGCCTTTAACCATTAGATGAGCCTTATACTTATCAATATAATCATCATTAATAAACTTTCTATGATACGCCCACTTGCGTTGAACCAACATTCTTCTTTTAGGACTTGAGGAACCAAATCTAAAGTATGATTCATCATCAAAGAATAATAACCCTCTATGATAACACTATGACATTTTGGAACCTAAAGCATCAAAATATTTTAAGGATGTGTAGAAATTTCCCAACTCAAAATACTAATACCTGAATTGCAAGAAGTACATTATGTAGCTATAGGATCACCTGCAAGAGGACTATCATCCTCAAGAACTATACAAGCCCATAAAGGTTGAGTGGGTATAGGTGAAGGAGAAGGAGAAGATGGAGTAATGTCAACAATTAGATTAATACCATCATGTGAGGAACATCATTGTTACGATCATCATCATCATTATCAAAGAAAAATATTCTATGAAGAAGAACTGGGAAGAAGAAAGGAAGAGGTATGTGATGGAGAATCCTAGGGAATAAAAGACTCATCAAAATGAACATCATGAAAAAAATGTACCTCTCAAGTTACATGATCAAACAATTGATAACTCTTCACATCCTCACAATAGCCAATAAAGGTGAACCCTTGAATCTTCTTATCCATTTCCATATGTATACCATCTAGAATGAATGTCCATCCATCACTTTCAAATACTCTAAAGAAAGAAACATTGGGCTTGACATAAGACCAAGCCTCCATAGGAGTCATATTCTACACTGTCTTGTGAGGCTACAATTCTAAATATAGTTGGCACAATTGATATTCCCTTCCCTAAATGTTGGAGCAATGGACCTAGACTAAAGTGTACAATTGGAATTTAACATGTAATATTTTTTTATAAGTGAAACTTTAAGAATCCTATTCTCCCTTTTTTCATGACATTGATAGTTTTGTAATCATACTTTTTGTTGCATAATATAATTTTCTCGTCCCACAACTTTTCTGTATTTTTCATGTGTCCACGTAGTATGCATGCTAAAGGATGAACAAACATGATGACATTTATAAGGGTGCATTGTTTTTAATGGATGTGATATTTTTTTGTGTTTAAATATTTATTATAAATTCAAATTTGTAAGTGATCATTTACTTTGAGGCACATGGTTATGCTATGATTCACATGTACCTAAAAGTGGTGGAAAATATGTAACAATAAAATTTGCATACTCATACTAATTCCCATGTTAATTTCTTGGCTCATTTTGAGAGAATGTCAAATTACAATATTGTTTTGACAAGTGACATGCAATCAAATTGTGTGAAGTTGAAATAATTGTTTGATCCTTTACATTTGCATTTACACAAATTCATATATATGACTAAATTTTATCCATTTCTACAATCCTATTCTTTACATTTACTATATCCCCATTTTCTAGGCACTCATTTATTGCATCAATATTATATATCCCTTATCTTAGGTCAATCCTACAAATATAAGATAAATATTCAATTGTCAAAACACATTTTGTTCCTATCAAAATCAACTTTCTATGTACATTTACACTATTATCGTTATGTACTAGCATTTAAAGGTGTTTATATTTAGATATTAATCAACATCTTTGAATTATCAAAACTCAAGAACAAATAATTTGTGTATACGGAACATACACAAAAAAATAGACATAAATTTGACAAATTAAAAGTGTGTAATATTCTAGATTAGAGATTTGGAAACTATAACATAAATCCATGCCAGAAAAGACTTTGGCTCATAAAATCAATCCATAACAAAATTGACAAACTCTTGAATTTCAAAATGAGAATAAAATAAATAAAATCTATTTTTAATCTCTTGACAACCATAATTTAAAATTATATAAAAAAATTTACCTCTCAAAAACATGTACGTAGACTCTAAATCCAAAATTACAAAGCCTCTCAATTATTGAACGGTTAAAAAACTGAAACATCCATGACTCTGGTGGGATGAGTCCTTACAAACGGAAGAAAATGAAGAATGGTAAAGGAAGCAAAAAAGAGGCCAAAACGTACGAAAAGTGAAAACAAGTTATTCCAAAACACATCATGCCATTGCAGAAAACAAGTCAAACACACACGTTTTGGAACTTTATTATTGTCCACACGCGTTTTGGAATATTATTGCAGTTCACTTGGAGCGCAAGATGCATGTGACTTCTCTGCATCTGCTATTCTACAAGGTTCAAATGTTCACATTGGATTCTATCGCAATTATTGCAGGTTGCACTCCAAATTTCATTAATTATATTTTTATTTATTTTTAATTATAGTTTTGGAGAAAAATTATAGAAAATCAAAATAAATAATAATAATCACCAATGAAATAAAAATGAGATTATGTTAACATGAAAATTAATTAAACGAGGGAAGTATTGAATTTGGTTTAAAAATGAAAGTTTGATTACACCAACGAACATTTCACAAGTATTTTTTAAGATATGTCAAATTTCTTCTTAACTCATATTCCTAAAAACTGTTTAGTTGGAAGAAATTAACCTTATCAAGAGAAATTGCATTGGATTTGTTTCTCTAGGTAGACATAGTCTTCATCAAAATTGATTGTGTTCATGTTTTATTTTGTTTCCCTATTAGTAAATATATTTCATATTGTTCTGGTCTATTCCATATCCATGTTGAATGTGCTTCTTATTGAAGCCTTTCATTATTTGCTTTCTCATCCTTGTCATGTATAGCTCATGAAAGACATTTAATTGTTTGGTTTTTCAATTCTTGAAATTTGCATAATGTGAGATGTTGAATTTTTTACTAGCCCAAATGATTCAATTTGGCAATGCAGTTGCTAGCAATTTCCATAATATTTACATCTATCTAGAAGTATGGTTTTTTTTAAAATGCATCACTTTTTTTGGTATAGTTATTTGATGCTTAAAATTTGCCATATAGTTTTTTCAATTACTTTTTTCCAGAATTTGTTGAATATGAAACCTAATGATCTTTTCTCTCGAATTTATTCTGACTATTCAGCTTCTTTATTCAAAGAAATATGGATAATGTAGATGTTATGTAATAGTTGCATGCTGCTATAAATGTATTGTAGAAACTAGCAATGATTAACAAGAGATTTTTTCTTATTTAAAAGTTGATGTAGCCATCTTGGTGAACAACTATAAAATTAGTATTTACTACTTTTGGATTTGATTGTGTGTAATTTTTTGTCTTTTACTCTTTAATTTCTGATTCTGCATATTTGTTTATATGTTCTTCAATATTAACAATTGGTATCAGAGCTTGGTGGTGAAGATACTTGGAAATTGGTGAAGAATTTCCAAAAAATGGAGGATGCAAATAAACATGAAGAACAGAAAAAAATTGTGGGAAGAATTTTGGTCTATGAAAAACTTGCACATGGGGACACTATTGATTAAACAAGATCACTCAGTCATGCTATAAGGAAAACCTAAGAAATCAAATTTGATGATAGATGAAGGGTTAGAGAAATTAGATAAAAGGCAAGTGTTATGATTTTTCCACCATCCAACAATGTTCTCTTCAATGTCTTGACTGTGAAGACATCAAAAGAGTTATGGGACAAGCTTTCAAACATGTATGAGATGGCTTCATCTTTGAATAAAGTTTTTATTATGAAGAATTTATACAATTTAAAAATGAAGGAGGGATAATGATGAATCACCTTAACGAATTCAATGCTCCAATCAGCCAACTAGTTTCAATAAGCATAGGTTTAGATGATGAAATTAATGGTAACCTAATATTTTATTCTTTACTGGACAAATGGGAAGGAATTGTAATGGTGATCAATAAATTAGTATCTAGCAAAGGAAAACTAGTTTTTGGTGATGTAGTTGGTACACTTCTTAGTGAAGATATGAGAAGGAAGAATCAAGGATCTTCGTCAAATGATGCCTTTTTATGGGCAATAGGGGACGGTCTCAAGAGAGAGGAAAAAAAGAAGATCAAAATCTGCAAGAAGATTGTAGTTAGGGGGCATAAATAGAGCTTGTTGGTTTCATGGGAAAATTGATTGCACTAAAAAGAATCACTGGTCTTAAAAAATGGCATGATAAAAATTAAAGAATAGTAAATCCAACATTGCATATGAAAAATATGATGTCATCCTAGTCTTGACAACTAGTGACACTATACCATACTCATGAGTGTTGGATTTTAGTTCCTCTTTCCATACAACCTCATGTTTGGAGGCTTTCAAAAAATATGAAGTAGGTCAACTTGGGAGAGTTTATCTTGGTGATAAAAAAGCATGTGACATATTAGCAGAGGTGACATCATGTTGCAATTCCAAAATAGTAATAACTTAAGTGGCTATTAAAAGATGTAAGACATGTTCTTAAGCTGAAAATGAATTAAATATCCATAGGAAAGCTTTATAATAAAAGGTATAACATCAATTTCATTTAAGATGCTTGGAAGATGACCAAGAGAGCCATTATGATTGCAAAATGAAATAAACTGGGCAATCTATATTAGCTAGAGAGATAAACTAAAGTGAGAACTTTCCATTCGTGGTTACATAAGAGGCTCTCACACATGAGAAAAATGGGACTTGAGGTTATGCTAGAGATCAACTTCCAGTCCTAAACGTATTGATTTGGAGTTTTGTTGCATTCATTTTATGGAAATAAAGGTGAACCAACTTCTTGAAGACTGGATATGGAAAAAAGACAACACCTTAGGATCTTATTCACTCAGATGTCTTCAGTCAAGCATGGAAGTAACCTCTAGTTGAGGAGAAAACTATTTAATTATTTTTCTTGATGATTGTACTAGAATAGTATGGATTTATATGTTAAATAGAAAACCAAAGGTATTTAGAAAATCCAAAAAATTTCAAGCCATTGGTGAGAATCAAACTGGGCACAAAATAAAATGTTCAAAAATGAATAACAAAGGAGAGTTTTTTCTTTAGAATTTGATAGTTTTTGTCTAGACAATGGTATTCAAAGGATCAAAGTTGTTGCATTGAAATGTCGATCTATCGAGTGAAATAACACTTGATCATTATCAAAAATCACCACGTCAGCCAAAGGAGAACTCACTAGAAGTCATCTATGGATATAAGATAAATTATTCACTCTGACAAAATAACTGTCAATGTTTACCCTCTAAACCTAGCGTTAGTAAAATTAGTTAAAAGAGGCTTTGATCAAGGTACTACTTTGATCGAAGCTCATGTCATAGGATTCCATCGAATTCCCTTCACTCCTATTGAAGTTTCCCGTGTAAGGAAATTTGATCAAAGTGGCTATGCCACTTCAATTGAAGTAGTTTGATCTTTGTTTTTTTTTATTGACCATTTTTTCTTCATAGGGAAAAGTGGGACACAATATTGTAAACCCACCCCTTGGCATCCCATCCATTGTCAATCCTAACTTAAATGAAATGTGGATATGGATCAAAACCGAGATTGAAAAGGAACTTGATAGCTAGCATAAGGAATACTTATCCCTTGGATGAAGAATACAACATTTCCAAAGCATACTTTCTTCATATACCCTTTATTCTGCATCTCTTTGGTTATTCAATAGTTATTAGATTAATGACATTGAGAAGAAGTTCCGAACATTCTTCTTGTCAGATGGTAAAAGTAAGAAGAGGAAGCATCCAGTCAAATGGGACTAGTGTTGTATGGAAAATGGCTTGGTGGTTGTGGAATAGAAGAATTGAGGAAGCAAGGGATAGCTCTTGTTGTTAAATGGAGTTTTAGGTCCATTGAAGGGGATGAAACCTAAAAAGTTCTAATCGGAAACAATATCTATCATGCAGTCCCTAAAGGTGCTAAAAAATGGAAGAGTGTATCTTTTAGTGACCTTCTTACTTGTCCACATGCAGTTATCCCCACAGGATCCAAAGTTTATCAGATAATATGGAAGGCATGGGACCTTATTAGAGATAAGTTCACTAACTATTTCTTTCTAATATATAAAAGTAAGGTTTGTGGTTCAAGGTTAATTTGGTAAAACTTGGAACATAAATATAATCAACTTGCATTATTGCAATGTTGCTCTACCAAAAAGTGGTCTCACTTCGCATCAATTTCTTTCATAATATCTTCTTTAATGGACAACTCCTATATTGGAATATTCTTAGCGTGACTTGTATTAGATAACTTAGTCATTATACTACTCTTAGAGAAGCTTGTAAGGTTTTCAACTTCCCTATTACATGTGTTGGGAAAGAGGACCAATTCAAGGACCTCACATTGGTTGATGGATCCCTCTTATGCAATACTAAAGCCAATGACATTTACAAAATTCTTTCCAACAACTTTACTATCTTTGAGCATGTTAGTAGATCTTGGAATTTAGGCATTGAGAATCTGATTTTATAAAAGCACTTTGAAAACTTACAAACTAACATCTTGGAGCCTAGAAAGACTTTTTTTTGTTCTTGATGCTACTCCAAAGGTTTCCATATACAATGCATGGGTCTGATTGTGATTTATGCTCTATATGAAAGAAAATTGATTTTATTAAACACATCTTTTTTATTGTCTCTTTGCTAAAAATAAATTCTATATATTTTTTAATGGATTTCTTGGTTGGAATAATAATTATGATAACATCTGTGTAGAGATTCTTTTTGGAATAGTTAAAGGAATGAATAAAATGTATAATTTATTTTGGCTCCCCTTTACTATAGAGGTTTTATGGCAGTCTGGAAAGAAAGAAACAATGAGATCTTTAACTTCGTGAGAAGAAGGCTTACCGAACTTCATGTAAGCGACTCACACACTTTGATTTTGCCTCGTAGGTCATTATTACGATGGAGAAATCAAATGCCAAGTTTCTCAACCTTCTCGGGGATGGGATTCTGACAGTAAACTGACAAGAGATGAGTTATAAACCCACATGGACTTACAACAATGAAAAAAATCTCACATTCCATAAGTAGCTAATCAATTTTTAAAATCAGTACAATGAAAAAGAAAAAGAGAAAGAGAAAGAAGCAGATAACAAGAAGTGTAAGAAGAAACATCAATGGATGATGCATTTCAACAATGAAAGAAACTCAGACATTGAAGAAGTCTTCCCTAATGAAGATTTATTTGTTGTATCCCACTCCTCATGGATACTGGGAGTGGGAGGATTATAATGAGAGTAGGAACTAGGATAGTATATGTTGTGTTCCATACGAGTTGTTATTGTTTTAGTGCTAGTATGTTGTTGTATAGTAATATTTTGCTAGTACTATGATACTTCATGTTATTGTTTTGTTATTTTTAACTATTTACATATGACACTATGTTTTGTAAGTTACATTTGAATGTATATTTTTGTTAAGTTGGGATCGACACATTAGCTGATCTAGTCACTAGACAAACCAAACAATTTGATGTATTTAGATTATCCCTTTATGATTATATTAATTTTGTATTTTTTTTTTCAAACTTAGACACAAGATAGAAATGTTCGACCATCCAAATGATCCAATTATATTTAGATTAATTTTGTCGACTTTTCTTTTTTTACTTAAGACAAACTCAAGATAATTGTTTAGTGTTTATAAAAGAATGGCTTATGCATACTCTTTAATGTGGATTCAATATGAGGCTTAAGGTGCTTAATTTTGCACCGTCCATTAGACTTTTGCATACAAATTATTGAATCCCAAGCATGTATGCAATTAAAGAAAACCTCGTCAAAACATGGATCCCCCCTCCACACCCCTTCCAAATGATACTAGTGACCAACAATATAATAGTTTTGGTCAAGAAAATGACTAATGCTTGATAAAATTGAAAATGAATAATACATTATGACAATTGTTAATGTTATATGGATAAAATTGTGAATTTTGATTTTAGCTTATTTTAGTTTTGTTACACAAATTTAAAAACACTAAATTTAATATTTAATAGAAAAATTTTATTTGTAATTTCTGAATATTTATTTATTAGTTCCTCCAGAGGCAGGATACTATAGCATTCGTTGAAAAGTAACTTTTTAATTAATTGTCCAATCATAGCATTGTATTTTTAAACAACTTTTTTCATTTATATAGTTCTACTATATATTGAATTTGTCATAATTGTACAAAAAGTCTATATCTCTAATGTTATTGGCTGCTACAGTCATGTGTTTGGCTTTTTGTGAAAAAATAATAAATTATTTTAGAAACTTTATGCAACTTTATAATTTAAGTGTCCAATCATAGCATTTTATTTTTGAACAACTTTTTTTATTTAGATAGTTCTATTATATATTGAATTTTTACTAATATTGTCTGCATATTCTTTAGAACAATTTGGAAATTTTTAATTTAATTTTTTAAACATAACTTTATTTATATTAATAAAATAAAAAACAATTCTATTTTATTAGATGTTTGTTCTTACAACTACTTTTAAGTTGTTTTTAATTTTTATTGATTTTACTCAACATTTGCATTGGCAGGAACTAGCCGCTATGCGTCCTTATTCAACTTCAACTCTTTATGCAAATATTTACGATATCCAAAAAACTAACAGAAATATTTCAAATTATTTCACTATTTACATATAACACATTTCTCTTAAAAAAAAAAAATCATGCAATGTTTCCCTTATTCACGGGAGGAGTTGTGATCAAGCACGCAACTTTAGTTATTTTCGCCTTGAATTCCTACAACATTTAAGAATTTATTTCTATCACCGTACGGCTGGTGTTTTCTAAATAAATATCTCCTCCTTTCCTGTTTCTCTTTGTTTTATTTCTATTTTTTATTAAATTTTAAGGAGCTAAAAAGCGAGTCTTCTTTCCTACTCCTTTCGAGGAAGGACAGTGGATCAAACCTGTGTTTCTGTTGCCTTTCTCAACATTTTCCTTCTATTTGCTCTGAGAATATAAAGGGAACGCTAAACTTCACTTTCCTTGGAAGAAGGCTGCAGCGGCATCTATTTACATGGAAGCCCTGATCTAATCCGATTCACTCTATTCTTCTTCAAAACATATCCATCATTTCTGAGATTTGCCTTCAATGTTTTCAGCCCCATACTTGTATTTATGGCTTCTACATCCTCATCTCACCAACAAAACGCTCTCTCTCAAATTGAAACTCCCATCAGAAGGAGAAAAGTAGAACAATCTTCCAAACTCTATGATGTGTTCATCAACCATAGAGGCCCCGATGTCAAACAAACTCTGGCTACTGATCTTTACAACTCTCTTCAGCAGGTGGAAATACGAGCATTTATTGACTCTGAGGAGAGAGAACTTGGGACTTCTTTTCCTTCTACTATTGAGACTGCCATCTGCTCTGCATCTATACACATAGCCATCTTTTCCAAAAGATATGCAGTCTCCATGGTGCCTGGCTGAGCTGGTTCTTATGTTAGAAAGTAAGGCTAAGATTATTCCCGTGTTTTATCAAGTGGAACCATGGGAACTCCGCTACATAGAAAAGGGGGTATATAAGGACGCATTTGTTAATTATGAAGAGAAGGGCAGGTATCTCGACAAGATTGAGGAGTGGAAGGAAGCCCTTCAACAAGTTTCATATACCGCAGGCTACGAATTCAAATTTGCACAGTGAGTTTTCTGCCTATTTTCAATTTACTTGGCAATTATATTTCTAAATTCTTTTATCTTGCAAAACTGGTTAACTAAAAAATTCTTTCTCATAATATTCCCCTTCATCTTGCAGTTCTAGTGACTGGAAAGAAATAGTGTCCGCTGTGGAAAAAGAAGTACAAAGGAGAAAACAATTATATGTTGCCAAACATCCAGTAGGACTTCATAAGCTTGTAAGAGATTTTGAAAGGAAATGCCTTCTTGGTCTTGTTCAAGATTTTGAGAGCCAATGCGGAATGAACGGAGTAAGAAAAGATAAGGGTAATGTCGTTGGCATTTTCGGTATGGGAGGAGTTGGAAAGACAACTCTCTCCAAAGAGTTATTTAACCAAAAGAGATCAAACTACGCAAAAACAAGTTTTCTGTTTGACGTCCGGGAAGCCTGTGCCAGAGATAGATTAACTTCATTGCAAAGTAAGCTCCTCAAAGATATCTTTGGTGAAGGTCACAGTTTTGTAAATAGTGAGGAAGGGACAAGCTGTCTGAGGGATCGTTTCCAAAGGAAAGGCCATTCCAGTTTCGTAATTGTTCTAGATGATATCGATCATGTGGAACAGTTAGATGCTCTAATCCCCATGGATATATTAAACAAGTATGCTGACAATCTGGTAATTATTACAACCCGTGATGTAAGGGTCCTTGTAACTGCGGGAATTGAGAATGCTTATCATTTGAATGGATTGGATAGAGAAGATGGGAAAGAGGTGTCTTGTTGGCATGCTTTTGACCAACACAATCCATATAGTGGATATGAAGATCTAGTCGAGGAATTTATAAACATGTGTGGGGGCTTGCCTCTATCTCTTCAAGTTCTGGGCCGGCATGTTTATAAGAAAGATCTGCGATATTGGAGGCAAGAATTGAAAAAAGTCAGTAAGATGCTGCCTGGAGATGTTAAAAAGAGACTGAAAATAAGCTTTGATTCATTGGATAATGAACAGAAACAGCTTTTCATGGATGTAGCATGCTTTTTCATCGGCGAGAAAAAGACTATGGCCATGACAATATGGGAAGGGTCTGGATGGAGCTCCCACCATGCTTTAGAAACACTAAAAGATAAATGTCTTTTGGAGGAAGTAGTAGTAGACACAACCCCTATGTCTCTAGTGGGTTGGAAACCGAAAACAATCTGGCAGGATAGGTTTGCTTTGAAAATGCATGACTACCTGCGGGATTTAGGAAGAGAAATGGCAAATGAACTGAGCCATCCTTGTCGCGTGTGGCAATCCCAACATCTGAAATCTTTGGTATGCGTGTCCCTTTTCTAAATTTCCATTTTTTTTTTATGGTATTTTAATTTCAAAACATCCTAGCACACACACAAATGTAAGCTGCATGCCGTGATTGCAGGAATTAAAGGGATTCCAAAACATCCTAGCTCAAACCAAAGGCAGATGTTTCCAATCCATCTGGGATAAATCCATGGACTGTCAAATTACATACTTTGTAGGGGAGCCAGAAGATAGTTCAGATACTTCACTGCTCTGGCTTCGGCTTGACTACAATAGGTCAGAAGGCAGTACAAACCCGAGCATTCCTTCATGGATTCCTCTTCAAAACTCGCAGTGTATAAGAATCATAAGTGGATGTTTCCAAAGACTCTGGCAAAGAGATATGCAGGTATTTTGTCCTCCTCCACAAATAAATAAGCCTTCATTAATGGTATTCTTAGATGTGCATTCTGTTATGATAGTATCTGGGCTATTGGGTACAGCCAAAGTTAAAAATAATTTTATTTTGATTATCAGGCACCCTCCAATTTAAAAGAGCTGCGCATTCTTAGAACCTCTCTGAAAGAGTTTCCAGATTTGTCAGGGAAATCAACCAATATGAAAGTGGTGGTGTTAGATGCTAAGAAATTTCAAATGGATGTTTGGTCTTTAATAGAATCTCTAGGAATGCATCTCCGTACTTTATCTGTGATGGGCTCAAAATTGACAGGGGACCTGGCTTCTGATATTGCAGAAGAGGCTACTTGTAAGCCCTTTGTTATCTATAATTTCAAACTACCTAGGGAGGAGGAATTGGCTTTGAATAATGAGCGATGGTCTAGAACAATTATGAGTGGCATCGAAAATTTAAAGATTGAAGGCCGTAATCTTGTAATTAAGATTTCAGTTACTGGCAATTGTATTCAACGCCTACAATCTCTCAAAATTTGTGAAATGAAAAACCTTATTGAAGCGGATTTAACAAGGATAAACACATTGAATTACCTTGAGATTACCAACTGTGAAAAATTAAAAAGATTGTCAGGAATACCGGATCTTACAAATCTAACAGGGTTGTGTTAGAAAGAAAAGATCCCCAAGATAACTGAGAGGGGGGGTGAATCAGTTATCTGATACTTAATCAATTTAATTCCTTTTTCAGTAATTAACAATATAACCAATGCAATAATCAACCATATGAAAACAACCATACACAATTTGCACAATGACACAAGATATGTTCTCGAGGAAACCCAATCAAGGGAAAACCCCGTGTGGGAATGATGCCCACAAAATGATGTACTAATATGAAAGTTCCTTGTTAGAGGATGGACCCTGTTAGGAGTCTTATGAAATACATTCAGTACATATAAATCCCTGTTAGGAGATTTTGAATCCCTGTTAAAAGATTCTGACCCGGTTAAGAGTCTAAAGAACAAAAAGAAGACAGATGGACCCACTGCCCAAACAGCTTCAAGGCAAGATCTCTGAACTCACTGTCCAACAGACCTTAAGATTATTCATCAGAATAATATGGAGCAAAATACCTTCAACTTACTATGCCAAAACTGCACTCACAACATCACAATACCTCAAACTCTGATCTCTGCACTCACAAATCATCAAACATTGCTATACTGACCCTTTTCTTCACTTCATGCCTAGATCCGCAACTTTCTCATCAAATTCGCTCATCATCACATATCCTTTTTCACATGCATACTTACAATAATGAAAAACAATCCTCCTTATATACCACACTCAAATAATTACAAATGAGTCGGTCCTCAAATACAAAATAATAGTTCTCACATGTTACATAAAAAATTACATAAAACTGTCGGCTTCCAGGTGCTATAACTTTCTCAAAACTTATCCAAACATTATGCACTCTTAACTGAAGTATCCTCAAGGTGTCTAGATGCTTCATCTAACTCCGCAAATGAAAATATCAATCCAATAAGAAGATATAGTCAATTTACCAAAACTGCTCTTCAGGAACACTGTTCTGATATACTGTCTTCACCAAAAAGCTTGTAACTAATTCATATGAACTCCAATCTTTATGCGCTGTTAACCATAGCTCAAATACATCCTAAAGATAATATATTCAACTCCGCAAAGTCTGATTCCATCAGAATAATTACTTACAAAAATATCTTCCATCAGGTACTTTGTCTGCCTGTCTGTCACTGAACTTCACTAAATCACCTTTATCTCTCAATCTGAAACAGATAAAGACTTGCACTGTTAACTGAAGATAAATATCATCATGTTCTAGCTTCCATTAACTCCGCATAAGCCAATCTTTAATATAAAATTAGTTATGATCAAAACAGTCCTCTGTTTCCCTGTCAATTCACTGAAATATCACTGTGTTGACATCAATGACAATCCAGTCATGAATGCAACACTCCACTGCTACAGAATGATCACAAAACATATCCAAACAATATCTCAATGCATCACAAACTCTTCATGCACTCATTTTGCATTCATTCCTAACAATCTCCCCCATTGGCATTGATGGCAACACGGATGAAAAACATCTAATGTTCCAAAAATCCAACAAAGATTTATAAATTGAATTTCTCAAATCTTGCTTCGTTTTCCTATTAATCTCTCACATATACAATGCTACTTTCCCTCAAAGACATCAAACAATATGAATCTCTCCCCCATAACATATGCTGCATTACTATGATGTTTTTCATGAATCTCTCCCCCATTGACATCAATGACAATGTCAAACAATAGCTCAATGTCAATAGACACTATTTTGAAAAATACATGCACTAGAGTCCTCAATGACTCAGCTCAAACACAAATACTCCCCCATTCAGGAAGTACCATCATCCGGTCCAGAAAAAGATAGATACATAAACCACTGGACGGATGCAATTCTCTGCATCTTCTACTCAATAGAAGGTTGGGGAATGACCCCAAGCATACCTCTCAAATACTCAAAAGTATCCTTCAGCAATGGTTTAGTAAATATGTCTGCTATCTGCTCATGGGTATTGATGTACTCAAGTCTGATTTCTTTCTTCTCAACTTTCTCTCTCACAACATGATACCTGATCTCTATGTGTTTTGTCTTTGAATGTAATACTTCTTCGACAAACTGACTGTACTTGTATTATCACAATGTATGATAATAGGTTCTTCAAACTTTATCCCAATGTCCTTCAACATCTGCTTCATCCAAATAATCTGATTACAATTGTTTGCTGCTGCAACATACTCTGCCTCTGCTGTACTTTGTGAAATACAGTTCTGCTTTTTACTTAGCCATGAAACCAATCTTCCTCCAAGAAAAAATGCTCCACCACTGGTGCTTTTCTTATCATCAACACTGCCTCCCCAATCTGCATCAGTGTATGCGCATAATGTAAAATCATTAGAATTGTCATACCACAGTCCATAATTCATTGTTCCTCTCAAATGTCTCAGAATTCTCTTAGCTGCTGCAAAATGTGTTTCTTTAGGTGCTGCTTGAAATCTTGCTAGACTATCCCAACTGAATGTGCTATATCTGGTCTAGTATGTGTCAAGTACTGCAATCCTCCAATCATAGATCTATACTTCTTATGTTCAACTTCCGCTGACTCATCTTTGCTAGATAATTTAAGTCCGGTCACCATAGGTGTTCCAACTGGTTTACAATCTTCCATTCCAAATCTTTTCAACAAATCATTCAGATACTTAGTTTGACTGATAAATATACCATCTTTGCTTTGTGTTATCTGCAAACCCAAAAAGTATTTCATTTCTCCAATCATACTCATCTCAAATTCTGTCTTCATTTCTTCTGCAAATTTGTCACTGGCTTCATCTTCTCCTCCAAAGATAATATCATCAACAAATATTACCACAATCAACAATCCATTCTCAATTTCTTTTATGTACAAGTTACTATCTGCTGTCCCTTTCACAAATCCCAATTTCAGTAAATACTTGTCCAATCTTGCATACCAAGTCTTAAGTGCTTGCTTTAAACCATACAATGCTTTCTTAAGTTTACATACCATGTCTCCTTCATGAGTTAAAGGAAAACCATCAGGTTGCTCAATGTAGATTTCTTCTTCCAACTCACCATTCAAAAATGCTGACTTAACAGCCATTTGATAAACTCTGAATTTCTTATATGCTGCATAAGCCAAAAACATTCTTACTGCTTCAAGTCTAGCTACAGGAGAAAAAGTTTCTTCATAGTCTATTCCTTCTTGTTGTGAATATCCCTTACATACTAATCTTGCTTTGTTTCTGATCACTTTTCCTTGTTCATTTACCTTATTTCTGAATACCCATTTAGTTCCAATCACATTCTTGTCCTTAGGTCTAGGAACCAATTCTCATGTTTTGTTCTTCTCAATCTGATCTAATTCTTCTCTCATAGCTTTAATCCAACATTCATCTTCACATGCTTCATTTGTAGTCTTAGGTTCAACTTGTGAAATCAAACATAAAAGTACCTTATTCCGAGTAAGAACTCCTCTGTCTAAGCTTCCAATTATCTGTTCAGGTGGATGATTCTTTGTTGTGTACCTATTAGGTGTCATAGTCTCTCCTCTTGTAGTTTCTCCTCTTGTAGTTTCAACTATTGTAGTTTCTCCTCTTGTCTCATTCGTAGATTCTTTTCTGCTCTGATCACTGTCATCTTCAATATTTTCATTTGTCAATTCACTGTTAGTCTCATAAAAATGTTCAGAAGTTTCATTGTTAAACTGAGTAAAAGTTTCTCCATCAAGTTCATAATCAAGCATTCTTTCCTGAATTTTGAATTTCTCATCAACTCTAACATTTGCACTTTCAATAATAGACTTAGTTCTCTTGTTATAACATCTATATGCTTTACTTTTCAGAGAATAACCGAGGAAGATTCCTTCATCACTTCTAGGATCAAACTTTCCTATATCATCATCTCTTTTAATATAACATCTGGTACCAAAAATTTTGAAATACTTAACTATTGGTGTATGCCCAAACCATAATTCATAAGGTGTCTTTTCTGTCCCTGATCTGATTTGCACTCTGTTCATTGTGTAAACTACTGTATTCACTGCTTCTCTCCAAAATATCTTGGCCAAATTACTTTCAAACAACATTGCTCTTGCTGCTTCAATTACTGATCTGTTCCTTCTTTCTGCAATTCCATTTTGTTCAGGTGTTCTAGGTGCTGAAAATTGTCTCTTAATGCCATTCATCTCACAAAAATTATCAAATTCTTTACATGTAAATTCACCTCCTCTATCTGATCTCAAACATTTAATTCTCATTCCTGATTCAGTCTCAAGTTTATTCTTAACAATCTTAAACTTATCAAATGCCTCAGACTTTTCTTTCAAAAATGCAACCCACATCATTCTTGTAAAGTCATCAACAAAAATCATAAAGTACCTTTCACCATGAAATCCTCTAGTTCTTGTAGGTTCACTCAAATCTGTATGAATGATCTCCAACTTCTCAGTAGATGCAAACTTCTTGCTTGGAAATGAACTTCTTTTCTGTTTTTCCATCACACATTCTTTGCAAATCATGTTAGTAGGCCTCATAATCTTTGGTAAATCTCTCACTGCAAATGTAGTACTCACCTTCACAATGTTATCAAAATTTATATGATAAAATCTTCTATGCCATAACCAACTGTCATCAATTTTAGTCATCAAACATGTTATTTCAGTAAGATTCAAGTGAAATACATTACCTCTGGTTCTAGATCCTTTTCCAATCAGATTTCCATCCTTATCTTTAATCACACGAGTTTTCAGTAAAAAAAACTTGATAACCTTTATCAACTAGCTGTCCAACACAAAACAAATTGTGCTTTAATCCATCAACAAAGTAAACATCATCAGTGTAAGTCTTTCCATCAAGAGTAATAGATCCTATACCTTTGATTAAGCAAGGTGCATTATTACCAACTCTGACTACTCCTCCATCATAATTGCTATATTTTATGAATTTTCCTTTGTCACCTGTCATGTGATGTGAACATCCACTGTCTATAATCCAATCTGATCTCTTTTCTACTTGTGAAACTAGGGCTTTTTCTTCTACAACTTTTGATTCAGTAGTTTCTTCCTTTATAGCCACAAATTCTATGTCATCACTATCATTATCATTGTCACTTAAATGTCTTTCAATTCCTGCTTCAATTTCTTCATCATTAACATAGTAACATTTATCAGGTCTTCTAAATTTGTTTCTATATTTCTTAACTCTCTTAGGACATTTAGATGCATAATGACCATATTCTTGACAAGTCCAACATTTAAATATTTTCTTACCTTCCGGTTCTCTTTTCATGAGTAGTGCAATACCTTCTTCAATCTTCTTATCTTCTTCAGATCTGATTCTGCTGCTGCTTGCATAGTCTCCGTTCATGCTTGCACTTCTTGACAATGTAGGTCTGATACTCAGAGCACTGAATGTTGTCTGCATTCTAGGTAATTCTCCTGACATTTTCAAACTCATTTCTGCTGCTTCCAATCTTCCAAGAAGGGTTTCTTTTGAAAAGTTCGGTGTACAAGGTATCACTTGTTCAATCATTTGTGTTGTCTGCTTGAATACTGGTGTCAATGTTCTCAAAATCTTCCATATCACTTCATGCTCCGTCTTTGTTCCTCCACAAGACTTAATTCCTGTAACAATCTCAGATACTCTTCCCATATAGCTTCTAATTGATTCATCTTCTAACATTCTTATATCTTCAAATGCACAAATCCAATTATGTAATCTAGCTTGCTTTGCATGTTCATCACCTTCAAAAGTACTATGTAAAGCTTTCCAAATATCATGAGCTTTAGGTAGATCTTTTACCTGACCATATTCATTTTCCGGTAGGGCTAACAAAAGTGCTTCCTTTGCAAGTATGTTACACATAAATATGTCTCTTTCCTCATTTGAACAACTTTCAAGCCTTCCTTCATCAATGACTTCCTTCTCTTTGCTTGTAATCAACCAATAACCTGGTCCTAAACACAAGAGATGTACCTTGATCTTCTACTTCCAGCTATCAAAATTTATTCCATCAAACTTAGCGCTTTCTTTCCTGAAATTCGCCATAGATCTCCTTAAGTTGTTAAACTTTTCCTTCAAGGACCTGCTGCTCTGATACCAATTGTTAGAAAGAAAAGATCCCCAAGATAACTGAGAGGGGGGGGGGTGAATCAGTTATCTGATACTTAATCAATTTAATTCTTTTTTCAGTAATTAACAATATAACAGTCCTCTGTTTCCCTGTCAATTCACTGAAATATCACTGTGTTAACATCAATGACAATCCAGTCATGAATGCAACACTCCACTGCTACAGAATGATCACAAAACATATCCAAACAATATCTCAATGCATCACAAACTCTTCATGCACTCATTTTGCATTCATTCCTATCAGGGTTGTACATTAAAGAATGTCCTTACCCTGTCAGAAGCTAGAGAACATTACCCTGCCAGCAAAAGTCATCGGGCTGTCTGTGCAAAGGTGCAGACATTTGCAAAGAGTACTGGTAACCGGTGATCTTACAAAGCTTACGCGGTTGATAAATTGAAGAGTGCCCTGAGCTTGAGGAGTTGCCAAGTTTTCTCAAACTGACCTGCTTGGAACAGATCCACTTCTACTACTGTGAGAAACTAGACAACATTCCTCTCCCACCAACAATCATCGTCCGGTCTTTAAGAAGCTGCAGAAATTTGCGGAGAATAGCAGTAAATGGTGAATTTACGAAGCTGAGACAGGTACATTGAAGAATGTCCCGAGCTTCAGGAGTTGGCAAGTCTTGTCAGTGTGAGCTGCTTGGAGGAAATTGAGATCGACTCCTGTGAGAAGGTAGAGAGCATTATATTGCCGACAACAATAATCAGCCCGTCTGTACAAAGTTGCAGAAATTTACAAAGAATAGCAGTAAATGGTGATCTTACAAAGCTGAAACAGTTGTACATTGAAGAGTGTCCCGAGCTTCAGGAGTTGCCAAATCTTGCTAGGGTGAGCTGCTTGGAGGAAATTGAGATTGACTCTTGTGGGAAGCTGCAAAACATATCAGAGTTGCATGTATCAGAATACCTGAAACTTAGTTATTGCAGCAGTGCAGTAATACGGAGTTGCATTCACAAGTTGAAGGTAATGATTTTAACTTGATTTTGTTATTGAATTTAATTGATTATAATATGGAACTTTATTATTATGTAAGACTTGATTTTAGCTTCAAATAGACATTTACTATGATTTTTTATCACTGATTTGTATATAGAGACAATTTATTTATCTCCCAATAAATATTTTATAGTCTTATAATTAACCTTTACATTTGCAAGATAGATTCTGTAATGTTTCTTGTTAGTTTGTAACCTTGGATCTCACTAGTCTACTTATCATGCTTGTAATTCATATAGATCTATTTAATATTTCAACTTAATTAACTGAAATGATAATTTAAATAGAATTTATATTTCCTCTTATGATTATATTGATGGTCCCATGTCAAACTTATTACCCTGTCGAATCGGATAGGAAGACTTCAGGATGTGACTGAGGTGCTTAGAGACCATTCTCAATAGGCTCCCTCAGGGTTTACAGGTCCAAGCCCAAACTACTGGGACGCTGACCCCTACCATATTTTGGGACAGAAGCTATTGGCGGGATTTACACAAGCTCTCCTTGAAGACATCCTTTTACTCCTTCCTTCCAATCCTACAAGTGACAAATCGGAATATATATATATATATATATATATATATATATATATATATATATAATAACCGATATAATTCTTATATATATAAAGTTCTGACCATTAATATATATATATATTACAATGTATAAATTTAATATACTATAAATAATTCTGATTAATTATTAATAACAGATGTATATATAGAAATTAATTTCCCACATGTTTTGTTATCAGACTTGTTTCCAGACACTGAATACAGATCTATTAATCTGTCAACATACTTGTAATTTCTTTTATATAATATCTCTTTTTTAATGATCCTTCGATCTCTTTCTTGTAACAGTAATTAATATATTTATATCCCTATCCCTAATAGAATTCAAATATATGATTCTGTAATTTTGTGTTTAATTTAATTCTGTTACAGCATCATTTGCTGTAATACGATGCTTGCCAGTCATATAATATATTTCATTTTCTTTCCTCCACACCTATTGTAAATAATTCCAAATATATATACTTGATGCCTGAAGGAGCGACAGAGACTGCATATTTTGACTGAGGAGTCATGTTGTAATGGACACGTCCCATACCTCTTCATATTTTGACAATCATTAAACGCACCATTCTAACCTTATTACTATCCACTGCCACTATCATCTTATGTTAATTCCTCCTTATTCATATGTAATCATTGGGCTATAACTTACTACCCAGTGCTCAAGACGTTATCGTATTTTCTCATTACCATCAATATGTAACATTGATTAATATATCCTTTATCGATTAACATTCTTGTATTCACTTTTAATAAATCATCACTGATAATTGATCTGTAAGCCTTCTTAACTTTGGTTTGGGTTTAATCAATATTATTAATTGATTTAATATTGATCAATATCAAACTTGTATGAATTTCTGCTTCCATGCTTAACATCAATGTTTTTCCTTATTCCAATGTAACCTGCCAGTGGAGTGTTGACTGTTCGCGTGGACGCAGCACATAGAGAAATATATTATAGTTTAAGTTTTATAATATTAAGTGGGCATTCGTATGATTACGAATGTGCAGTTATATATTAAGTTTAACTAACATAAATGTGCAGCGATGATAATTCCTTATCATCGTCTGTTATTTATTAATTATTAATTCATTATTAGTTAATAATTATTTATTAGTTTAGTTAATAATTATTTATATATTGATTTATTTATTAGATCAATATATATTTGATTGAAATATTTAATTAACAATTAATATATTCTTTAATTAAGTACTTCAATTAATTATATTTATTATAGATCACTATCTTGAAAGATATTAATAATATTAAAATAGATTAATATTGATATGATAATAATATAAGTATTATTGATATATATTATTATAATTGAATATTAAATTTTATTTCTAGAAGAGGATATCACAGATTCTCATTGCTTTGTCATTTATTTGTTTAAGAGATAGTTTGCATCACTCCAAGACACTTAAGTGATCTATAAATGGACAAAAAACTTACTGTGGATTAACTGAGAATATGTTCTTTTATTTCAGAGTGTACCGAGGAAACTGGGTATGATTGGAAGAGCAGTGGATGGAGCAGTGTCAAGTTTAAACAAAGATCTGTTGTCTGACGCTAATATTGGCATCGACGGGGTCATTGAAATAGGTCTTCATAAAACCTATTGTCACAATTGGTCAGAATTGAGTGCAATTATTATATACTTTGTGGTTGTGGTTGTGGTTGATAACTCTAATCCGGTGGAGGATATAAATAAATCAACTCATATCTTTAACATTCATCAAGGAGATTGGATAATTACAATGGTAGGATCAGATAAACGGAGTTACACAGAGGTTGAGGATGTATTAAGTGGGTATGGAATTATTGAGAAGGGGTTCTGTGTAGAGGTGAAGAATGATTAAGAGTGGAGAAAAGTATTGTGTACAATTGTCGATAATCTACGCTCTGTAAATTGACTTTATGCAGAGAATTGTTACTTATTAACATATTATGTAGTTCTGGAAAATTAAAATATTTTTAATTTTTAAATTGGAGTTTCATTTATAATATGTTTATTTAACATTTATTTATGTAAAGTTTAGTTTTGAAGATTATAAATTTAATAAATTTTTATTTTTTTTCAAAATTAAGAAAATGTTTAACAATAAAATGTCTGAAGTTGAATTTGTTGGGATTGATCACAACTTCCACATTTATTCCAACTCCATAGCTCATTCACTATCCTTGCCGTCAGGATGTCTTATCTGTCTATTATAGTGTGTAGGACTTCACTTCTTCAGCTCTGTTCCATTTCTCTAGTTTCCATATTCGCTTTTTTAGAAACAGCATTTAAATTTAGAAATTATTGCATAATCTCAATTCCTAGATTTCCCCTCCCTAAAACAAGATATAAAATTAAATGCAATCAATAGTTTGGTTATTGTCTCTTTGCTGGCCATATATGTTGAAGAACATAGTTTTTGTATGTATGTAAGAGACAGCATATTTGTGTTGTTTTGTAGAAACAGTTAATAGCAAACAAACAGGGGATTTTATTTTTCTGTGTAATCTCAGAGCAGCAACTCTATGTTTATGTCTTATGAAATCAAACTTGGAATGATTTCAAACGTATATCAGATATTAATCATATGCTGTTTTACCTCTGTTTTTAATCTTTGTTTTTTTCCCTGCCCGTTACTCCTCTGCCTCTTTCCTTTATATTTTAATAATTAATAATTAGCTCTTATATATGTTTACAGTAGGTTATTATAATCTTTTTAAAATATAAATAACTTTTTAATATTGATTAAATCAGTAATTATATATATTTTCATTTATTTTAAAATAAATATCATTTAGACTATATTGTAAAAGTTTAATATGCAATTTGGTCCTTTGAAAACATCCTTTTATTTGTAATCATTCAATTATCTTTAGAATAATATTTTAAGTGTGTAAGAGCATACTTCATATTTCTTTATGTAAAACTGAAGCATCCAAATCCGAACGATGATTCAAAGAATTTTATACAAGTGTCATTTCAGTCGTTGAATGTGGTTGAAAAAGGAGCCTAGTTAATTTGGGTGCCCATCTCTCAACATTGTAAATCCTGTAAAGAAGGCTTGGCTTAATCTACAAGTGATTGTAAAAAACATTATTTTTATTTAATACCTAAGTTACCATGGTTCGCCCTAGACCCCTCTGAACTGGCCCGGGTACGAACTGGTACGTGGTCCAGGTCCAGTTTGCCTATGGGTCCAAGCAGGGTTCAAAAATCTAAGCCCAGTTCGAACTTCTACCCCGAATGAATGGACCTGGGCTGACCAGCTCACCAAAATACAAACCCATGGCAAACTGGGGCGAACTTCGGGGCACAAACGTCACTTTAGTGACATTTTTTTGCAAATTTTATAAATTTTTGACATCCGGAACCCTAAAAGATGGATATGAAAGGATTATTTTTTTTTCGTTCATGGGTGGGAGGATTTATACAAATATAACATTTAAGTATAAGTTTGATTTATTTAATTTCTTATACTTTAAGTTATATTTGTATAAATACATTCTAGGATGTTTGAGATAGGTTTCAGCTTCATAGGAGTTAAGATGCAAATTCTAGATTTTGGGGGTTTTCGAAAAATTCCAGACTTAGCCAAATTTCAGGATTCAGCAAGCCTTCAGCAGGGTTACCTCCCACAATCCATCATGGCTTTCTAAGGTCAAACTGAAGCTGGCAAAATGATTCTCAAAAGGTTTTAACTCGTTTTATCACAAATCAATTGGTTTCGACCCCATCTCTATGATAGACTTAGCTTAACTCTCGCCCAAATCCCAGACAGACATGACTTCCCAACAAGCCAAAATCACTCAAACCTCATTTGCCGGACCTAGGGACTTGAAAACAACCACCAACAAAGATATAAATGTTAGATATTGGTCCTTTTGTGTTGGAATACATGTTAGATATAACTTATATGAATATCTAACATTTATATCCAACACAAAAGGACCAATACTTCAACAAAATACTTTTACATCTTTATTTCTTATATCCACCCGTCCCCTAGGGTGGTGTAACTATGACTTGAAGTATATGATGGTATGATCACGATTCATGATGATATGATTACAAGTTTATGGTGTTTTTGTTGTTTATATGTTGTTTTATGATACTATGTGACATTCTTATTTTTACTCATGCTTCTAGGCTTCATATATATATATATATATATATATATATATATATATATATATATATATATATATATAATTTTAAAATTTTTACATGTATTTTCGAACTCGAACCCGAACCCCTTTTCAAAATTTTGTCGAACTTGTGAACCGGTTCTTCGTACCTAAACTTCGAACCGAACTCGAACTGGTAACTTAGTTTAATACATTGAGCAAGCTTTTAAGGTGTAGGAATTTTCTTCTAAAAGGGATTTTCCCATGTATTCATGCAATGTAATATGATATAAATTGCACTATGATCACCAGATTTTATTGTTATCGTTTTGTTCTTATAATAAATATTTTAAGTAATTAACCGTTGTAATCGCATTGCTTCAATAAGATCATGTATTGTAGTGATATACTCTTTTCATATTGAATAAGGAGATTGTTTAATCATAAAACATACTACTCCATTAAATAGAGTATAAATATAGTTGCTTGTAGAAGATCTTTAGTCCAATATAAGTTCACAAAATCAAGTATCGCCAAAACATTTCCAATGTCATTAATCCTATCTTTGCAACTTTGTGGCAATCTTTCAAAACAATTTTCCTTGGATAAGTTAAATCTGTCAAACTTGGAATTTCTTTTAACCCTGAACAGAAAAATATCACCAGTGTGTTCAATGATTTGCACTGTTTTAAATCTTCTCTCTTCTGAACTCTGCGGCATCCTATCATTTCAATTATTTGTAGAGATGTTAATTGTCCAAAACTCTGGACTGTGGCTTATCTTGAGCGTTTGAAGTTTTAACAAGCCACCGATACCCCTTATGTTTTTCTTAGCATTTTGCATTTTTCCACCCCTATGAACTTACGTATTGTTGGCAGGGCGTGGACCTCACTTAAATGGTCGTTATACTGAAGTGTGAGTATTAGAAGTCCAGGACAACACTCTTCAGAAATAAAACTCTTGGACAGTCTTGTCCGACGTAGCGATATTTCCTTGGGATTGTACAATGAGGAAGAAAACAATTGATGTCTGGATGGGAATTCACTGATTGGGCATTCGGCTATTTCAAAAGATTGCAGATTAATCAACTCTGTAAATGATTGTGGTAAACATTCCACTCCCAAATTTTATAATACCAAACGCTCTGAGAAGATTGAGACACCCTATAGACTGAGGTAAAGGTTGAATTTTAGAAGACTTCATCACCATTACTCTCAACTTGGTGAGTTGATCCATGTCTACTTTAAATAGAGCTCTTCCAAATAGACATGATTTGTGAGGTGGCGAGACAGCTCTTTCAATTGTGTAAGCAATGACAAGCAGTAATACTTGAGCATTCTAGGATGTCTAACTAAAAGGTGAAATCAATACATAGGTATATACTGAGATGCTGCAGAAGCCTCATATGCCTATATGAAATTGGCAGCTTCCTCAGCTTAGGACAATTCTAGATGTTGCAGGTTTTTCAAATCGCCGAAATTGCTAGGTAGGAATCATTAAAGAAGGCGAGCTTTGAAAACAAAGTAAAATGGAAGCAGAGTGGGCGCAAGTTACGGCAGATGCATCTCGCTGACTCTGTCAAAAGACGTTGGTTCTGGTCATGATTCGTGTTGAGTAGCAATTGAATCCTACTTGTTTGAATCTTTAAACAATTCATTTTTAAAAGTATTTATAAAGTGACCACTCCACAATCGTCCTTCTTTTGTAGCTCACAGCCAATATGTTTAAAATACTCAAGTATTTGCCCTATAGTCTCTTAGGCTTCCTTCAAGAGTTTATTCAAATTCTTTTCTTAATGCACTCACATTTGTATCTCATGTTGAACATCCAGTTTTGGAGGGGTTGATCATGAGACTGTAGGAGGTCGAGACTTACAGATGTGGTGGTTTTCATATCCATCGCCTCCTTCATTTGCTTCATGTTCTACTTGTGTGTCATTCCCTCGATTTTAGCCACTCTAATTTCTGAGACTAAAGCTTTTCTAGCCAGCACTAGAGCATCATAAGACTCACTCAATCTATTAATGAAGGGTAAGCCTCTAATTTTTAAATCTCCAACCCATTCCCTGGTTACTCTCCCATACTGACTACCCGTTTGTAATTGAGATATGAGTTCTCTTTTCTTGTCTGAGGTGGGGTCCAAAATGGTATTGGAGGAGCTTTCCATTTGGGCAGACAAAGGTGTCGGTGGCAACCTCAATCTCTCTGAGAGTAATTCCACCATTACCTTCAATTGGTCCTTGTCCAGTTTTGTTTTCTCAACTCTTTTCTGCACTTTAATGTTTGAGAATTTCCAAATAGCCATGTCTTGATCAAACTTGGGATCACTTATATCAATTCTAGTAACGTTGAAATTAGCAGGGGTAGTTGTACTTGGATCTTTCTGGACAGTGGGACGAGTAATTTCTAGGAATACCATAGGAATACATGACCAAATTGATCATCTTCCACAAGGCGAGAGATGGTTAAATTCAATTTCTTTGCCTTAGGAACAGGGGAAGCTTGCAAGATTTGAGAAATAGCATCTTTGGGAGGGTATCTATCAGCTTCTCTTTGTCTCTTCTTATCTAAGATAGCATGTAGCCATGAGGGGGTTGATAGCACTTGGGAAGCTTTAAAGTATCAGGTGATACAAATAATGTTCTTATCACGGGTGGAGTGGTGGCGGTTGGAACTTGTGTGAAAAAAATGCAACAATTTCATTGCCTTACCCAAGCTTGGACCAGCTTTTTGAGAATCTTGTGTTGGCCCCTTCTCCTTTTCTTCATTTTTATGGGATGCTTTTGCTTTCTTCTCCTGGTCTTCTTGGTCTCCTATGTCAGGGACTATATCACCCATAGTGAGATCGACATCAAGTAAGGGACCTACTCCACAGGTTAGTGTAATTCTTGACCCCTTCTTTAGTGGCTTCCCATCACCTCTTTAAATAGAATCTAATGGCGTCATTGCTAGTGCTCCTGGTACTAAAGGATTTTGAGCTAGTGGAAGCATTGGATTTTTACTGGGAGCAGTAGGAGTACTTGATGCAACGCTATCTGGAAGCATTGGATTTTTACTGGGAGCAATAGGAGTACTTGATGCAACGCTATCTGGAAGCATTGGATTTTTACTGGGAGCAGTAGTACTTGATGCAACGCTATGTGGAAGCATTGGATTTTTACTGGGAGCAGTAGTACTTGATGCAACGCTATCTGGAAGCATTGGATTTTTACTGGGAGCAGGAGTACTTGATGCAACGCTATCTTTCCCATCTCCTCTTTTTCTGACCAACCATGCCTTAATCCTTTTGAGGATAATTGTTGTCCTTACATCCAGGTCATCCAACTTTAGAGCTTCCTAGTTAATCGGTTCTAGTGGGCTATCTTGTATCTCTGCATAATATCGAGGGTCCACCATATCTAAGTCATCATTTGCAATCCCATGGATGTTGAATTGAAGATGGTACTCCCGAATTTGTTCAATGGTAACCTAGACCAAGACCTCTTTCACACTTCATACTCATTTGTGCATTTTTCCCAGAAATCTTCCAATGCAAAGATGTAATGGTATGATGATCCCAGCTACAATTATCCTTCACAAAGTTTCTTGGATCGAATTGCACCCCTTATAATGTCGTATGTCTGCACTGAGTACTTACTTGCTGCAAAATTAGAATCAGAGAATGAAGTCTTCATCAGAGGCAAACTGTAGTTTCAACGGTGCCTGAAGACCTCCTAGGATAGACAAAACCATCAATCATAGAGGAAATTTGCCCCTTCTCTAAGAAGCCTACAAATGATAATAATTGAAAAATTAGATATAATTTATCTGTTATAATTACTATTTTTCTTGATTTTTTTTTGCAGAAGATTCCAGACAACGCTCCCTCATTAACAGGGACCTATGGCTGTAGAAGTAAGTTGCTTGAACTACTTGTGATCTTTATTAGATTGGTGTAGGTTTTTCTTAATCTTCAAGCTGTAGCTATTCCCAGACGGAGTTTACCATCTTGTGACCCATGAAGTGATATATTTATATGTACTATGTGCTGAATATGCCATGTGTTGGTTTTTCTGTGAAGAGACCAGTGGAAAATCAGTTGACACAATAGAGATCCATTAATAATAAACAAGTATGTGTTACTCAACTCCTGGAGATGTCTAATCAGCATTGATAGCATATTAGACCATATCCATCAAACATAATGTTTTGTATGACTTTTTACTTACTAATGTTTTTAACACTTCGTACTCTTATATTGTTTTAACTTAGGAAAATCATGATGCAGACCTGTTTTAGCATGTATTATCTACAAATCTCTTCTTCAATGGAGATCCTTTGAAGCTGACAAAACTAGTTTGTTTGACTAAATTATCCACATGATTGGTTGCACAGTTGAGGTAATACGAAATTTATTTTTGAAATGTAAAAAAAGTTATAATTCATTTGTTTGAATCTATGAAATGAGACAGGTGCTCAACTCCTAAGAGTTATGCATTTACTTACTATTAAATTGTATGGCATATCATGTAATGCTAGTGCTCAATTTTACTGAAGCTTTAAGTAGAAAGATGATGAAAGTATGCTCTTGAGATAAAACAGTTTTGCATTGCAGAAACAAAATAATAAGGATGTATAGGTCCATGGGTTATCAAATACATCTACATTACTATTCCTCTTACAGAACACAGGGAAAACAAATATTGCAGCTGACATAGCTTCTCAGCGTGGCAGAATATCATATGTTTCTTTGGTTGGGAGTATGGCTCAAGTAAGTTACAACTACCCCTTGTTTACCACATTTTCTTTTGATAAAATTAAAAAGATACAGTGATGAAGAATATCAGCATCAATATCTTGGGATTGATTAGAGATAGAGTGACAGTGGGAGATATGAGATAGAATTGTAATAACAGAATAATGAGCATTGAGATTGAATATGGTAGATTGGTCTAATAGCTAAGTTATCGATTTGAGTTCGGTTCTAAGTTCGGGTACAAAGAACCGGTTCGCAAGTTCGACAAGATTTTGAAAAGAGGTTTGGGTTCGGGTTCGTGTAAAATTTTTAAAATTATATATATATATATATATATGAAGCCTAGAAGCATGAGTTAAAATTAAAATGTCACATAGCATCATAAAAACAACAAAAAAACACCATAAACTTGTAATCATAGCATCATATCAACATCAAAATATTAAAATAATAATATTGAGTTCAATTATCATTGTTTTGACTTTCAACAATTGGAACTTTATACTAAGTTTCAATCATCTAATAGATTATCTATTCCTCATCTTCTTCTTCTTCATCATCAAAGGCATTAGTTGATTCGGAAACAATGCCAATGCCAATGGGATCAACTGCATCAATAACATTCTTGCTTTACAAGTCCTCAAATGCTTATTACTTTTTCACTGTATTAATTAAAATCCTACTTGAAAAATCATAAATGTTAAAAAAGTAGTTGGCAGCTCCCTTCACCTATTGAAGATATTGTTTAATGTTTAAAATATGATTTATCACTATAGAGAGCTTCCAATTAATCGGACAGGGATCATTATCAACAATTGGATATAAAAATTTCTCAGTAGAAATGTACCTGGTTCGCACTAACAATAGGATGCTAGTTTTAGAATATTAGCTTAGAAGAGATATTTAGAGAGTTCTTTCTTGCTGAGGCAATTAGACATATTTAAAAAAACTTTCGTGAAGGTGCTTCAAAAAGTGTTGGCAAACATAGGGTACTGCTGTCAAGTCAGCTGTATTTGAAAATATTTCCAATTTAACGAATGCCTAGACAGTGGTTCAGTACTGTTTCTAGCAGGAAATGGTTAAGTTTGGCGTTTCCCCCTTATTCTTCTTGTTATGGATCTGTTGAGCAGACTGATACACAACGTAGAGAACCCTGTTTTCATATTTTGTGTATATCTTTTTCTCCTCCTTTGCGACAAGTAATCTAAATCAAAATGTATGAGAGTGAAAAACAGTGGCAAAACAAATTGCAACTCCCACCAAAAAACCAGCCCTATAAATCCATGTATATTTACATGTTTATTGAATGTTTAAAACATTAATATTAGACAATTAGGGCTCTAATTAAATTTAAAAAAGAAAAAAAAAACCGCACAAGTGAAGATTTGAGAAATACCTAAAGAGTAAGGGAAGAGGATAAACATCCAAGAACTCCTTAGCCGCAGCGTCGATTATAGGTCTTAACAAACACCACAATAAGGCTCAGACATAAGCTAAAGACTGGATAAAGTTGAGAGCTAAACATGAAACTCTTAAACTACGGTTGATCCAAAATGTATTTGACAGCTAAACATGAGCTACTAACCTGGATACGATGCGAAGTTTGACACTGTTGCAGCTAACGGTGTTGGTTCATCCATAGTAAAGCTAATTGTCGAGAGAATAAATTATGTGCCGACAGAGAGAGAGATATACATACAAAACGCTTATAAGACATGTCAAAAATTCACTTCTCGCCATTCCTCTGCCCTTTGCCCCCTTTTTGAAAATGCATGTACACGAAAACCTGAAAGCCTGCAAACCAAACGCTAACGAAATTCATATCAACGATTCGAAATCCGTGTACTTAAAACCAAAGTATCTATAACATTTCCGTAAAACCTTAATCTCCACCCTCAAACATTACAAAATAAAAAAGTTCAGTTTTGTTTTGAAACCCTAAGATACACATAAAAAGAACCATATAAATACCCTAACAAAGAGGCACTAAAAATCATACATACCGGGATAAGATCAAAAAAGGTAGCCTGGTCCACCTTGGCGAACCCCTGATCTCACGTCATTACATCCTCCTCCAAAATGGCGGTCTGTCCTTTGCTCGTTATCCTCCTCAGCGAAGCAAAACTATTGAAGTAACAGTCCTCAAATGTAAATATGTTAATTTCCCTTCCCGCTTAATTTTTGCATGACCTTTTTGTATTTTGTCGTATTAAAACGAAATTAAATATATGAATTAAGTAAAAAAATTAAAAAATGGAAAAAGTAGGAAAGTTAAAAGACAAATAGATTCATTCAAAATGGATTGGAAACATTAATTGCATGGATCAACTTGCGGCTATTTCAATTGTCTACAAAGTTATGGCAATGTGGCTTTTACTCATCTAATTTATTACTTTGTTAAATAGAGAAAATTAAATTGATTGGAGATTTTATACTAGATCAAAGATTTTAATTCATTTTGATTTTATAAAATCAAATATATTCACCAACAACATCAATATCATAATAATAAATGTTCCTTTCAAATACTTGAATCACTCTTTTTGAAATGTTTAATGTTCTTTCTAAAATTTAATATGAATCTATTATAAATTTCTATTGCTGTCTTATCTAGTTTAGTCATAGCATATGTGAAACTTTCCACTACACTAGTATAAGAAATATTATATATGTCCTCCAAATTATCTTAAAATTTGAAACATTATTTTAAAAACAACTTACTATCTATCTATAAAATAATTATTTACGAAATTATTATCTTATTTATTAAACCTCAACATATATTATCAAATAACATTTATTTTAAAAAAAATTAATTAAATATATAATTAATAATTTAATCAATAGAAAAAATATTTATATTCAATCAATCTTCTCATAATCTAACTAACACATATATAAAACTAATTAAAGTAAAAAAATATCACTCAAAATATTATCTATTAAACCTCCTTGTAATAAAAATATTATTTTAACTTACAAACTTTTACAAAGATAAACTTAAACCTGAATGTGAGAAATGGAAATTTATTTGATAAGCTATAACTAATTTGTTTTTACAAAGTGCACAATAGTCAATAATTTAAAATCTATTATACATAAAACTAATACATTATTAAATCAACAATACTGTGCAACACTTGCAGACTTGTGTTCTCTTCATCTTTCTCAATCTCTTTGCAAAACCCCGTCTCTATTATTCCACGATGCCATAATAAATTTTCCACTTCCTCAAGACAACTGTAACTCCATTCATCAGATGCTACCATTGTTATTATCCATTTTCCACGACTCATGTGAAGGCCATGGTAAGAGTCGGAGTCGGAGTCGGAGTCGGAGTCAAATTCATAGTCATAGCTATAATCATTTTCAGAGTAATGATACTTTGAAAGTGACTTACTCATATACCGTTCTGGAGTGCACAAACCGATGACCACAAAGCATGCAATTACTGAGCTCAACTTTGACCAGTTGGGAACATAATTTCTGCAAGTACGGTTCACTCCAAAGCTAAAAGTAGGATGACAAGTCAGAAATGCGTTTGAAATTTGCTCCGCTGCATCCACGGCTCTTCCAATCATATCCATTCTCCTTGGCACACTCTGAAACAAAACACAAAATATTCTCGGGTCACCCACAATATGTTTTTTACGCTTACAGATCACTTGAAACATCTCACGGTAATATAGACTATCTTATAATGAGAAATGGCAAAACAAAGCTGATAATTAATAATGGACATCAATCACCCAAGTGTAGTTATGAAGATCAATAAAGAGTCATAATTTAGAAATTTAGTTATTTAAAAATCACTCCAATATTGAAAATAAATTATAAAAAGTGAAGACCAAATTTAAAATTGTATCTTAATTGTCTAAAAGTAAATAATACTTTATTGAAAATGATATTTATGATTATCTATAAAAAAGGAAAATTGAAATTATTACCTCTAAGTTACGAATGGTACTCTTTATTACTGCATTGCTGCAATACCAAAGTCTCATATATTTTGATAAATGTAAATCTTCGCCCTCTGATGAATTTTGCAAATCTTTGCCATCTGATATAGCTTGCAATATGGTTTGCAAATATTTTGCATCTACTATTGTTTGCGATTCCTTTCCAACTGATTTAGTCTGCAATTCTTCGCCAAGCGATATAGTCTGCAGCTTCTCACAAGAGTCAATTACAAAAATCCTGAAGTTGCACTTTCCACAAATAGCTGGCAACTCCTCAAGCTCAGGGCAGTGAGCAATAATCAGCTTTGTAAGCTTTGCCAGATCACCATTTACTGCTATTCTTTGCAAGTCTCTGCAACTTCGTATACACAGGCTGATGAGTGTTGTTGGCAATGTGATATGCTGTAGCTTCTTACAAGAGTAAACTGCAATTTGCTCCAAGCAGTTCACTTGGGAAAGGCTTGGCAACTCCTGAAGCTGAGGACTATCTCTGATATACAACGCTGTAAGCTTAGTAAGATCACCAGCTACTCGTTGCAAATCTCTACAATTTCGTACAGAGAGACTGATGAGTTCTGTTGGCAGCTGAATGTACTTTAGCTTCTTACAGGAGTAAATCCTGATTTGCTCCAAGCAGCTTACTCTGGAAAAACATGGAAATTCATCAAGCTGAGGACAATCATTAATATACAACGCTGTCAACATTGTAAGGCCACTAGCTACTCTTTGCAAATCCCTACAACTTCGTACAGACAGCCTGATCAGTGCCGTTGGCAATGTAATGCTATGTAGCTTTTCACAAGATTCAATCTGAATCTGATCCGAGCAGGTCACTCTGCAAAAGCTGGGCAGCTCCTCAAGCTGAGGGCAAACATTAATGTACACCGCTTTAAATTCTGTAAGAGAACCAGCTATTCTTTGCAAACTTCTACAATTTCTTACAGACAGACTGATGAATTTTGATGGCAGTGTAATTTTCTTTAGCTTCTGACAGGAGTAAATCTCAACCTTCTTCAAGCAGCTCACTCCGCAAAGACTTGGCAACACTTCAAGCTCGGGACAATCACTAATGTACAACTCTGTAAGCTTTGTAAGATTACCAGCTATTCTCTGCAAATTTCTACAGCTTTGTACAGACAGTCTGATCAGTGCCGTTGGCAGCATAATGTTCTGAAGCTCATTACAGTTGTCAAGCTCAATTTGCTCCAACCAGCACAGTCTGACAAGATCTGGCAACTCCCCAAGCATATGACATTCTTTAATGTACAACTGTCTCAGCTTTGTAAGATCTAGTATTCCTGACACGCTCTCCAAAACTGAACACTTCTCAATCTTCAGTGTTGAAAGCTGGGAAAGGTCAGGTATTAGTGACAATCTTTTTAAAAACCTACAGTCGGTAATCTCAAGAAAATCCAATGTCTTCATCCTTTCCAAATTCACTTCAATAACATTTTCCATTTTAAAAATTTTGAGGGATTGCAGGCATTGACAACAATCGCCAGTAATTACAATTTTCTTTACAAGATGACGGCATTTAATCTCTAATTCTTTTACCTTCCCCATTATTGAGCACCCATAGTTATTCAAAGACACCTCTTCCTCCTGAGGTAATTTGAAATCAGAGATGACTAAGGACTGAGTCTTCTGTTCAGTAAAAGGGCAAGTCAGGTATCCTGTGAATTCCCGGCCCATCACATTTAAACTACAGAGATCCATTCTTAGAGATCTTAATAAAGACCAAATATCCATTTGAAAATGCTTAGCATCTAACACTACCACTTCCATTTTTTTTTGTTTTCCTGACAAATATGGGAACTCTTCCAAAAAAGTTCCAGCAATGTGCAGCTCTTTTAAATGGGAGGGTGCCTGAATCAAAATAAATATATTTTTAACTTGTTTGTATCGAATAGCCAAGAAACTATTGTAACATAATTCACATCTAAGTGTGCAATGAATGAAGACTTAAATCTCGATGTTGAAGGACAGAATACCTGCATATCGCTCTGCCACAGTCTTCGGAAACACCCACCGCTGATTCTTAAACACTGCAAGTATTGAAGAGGAACCCATGGAGGAATGTTTGGCTTTATACCTGAATTCAAGACAGGTTCACGATATTTCGGGTAGTCAAGCTGAAGCCAGAGCAGAGAAATATCGGAACTATCTTGCGGCTCCTCTATAAAGTATGTAATTTGACAACCCATGGATTCATCCCGAATGGAATGGAAACACCTTCCTTTGGTTTGTGCCACGATTTTTTGGAATCCCTTTAATTCCTGCAATCACAGAATGCAGCTTACATTTGTGTAGTAGTAGGATTTTTAAAATTTAAATATTAATAAAATACGGAAATTTGGAGTAGAGGCAAGCTTACCAAAGATTTCAGATGTTTGGGTTGCCACACACGATGCGGATGGCTCAGTTCATTTGCCATTTCTCTTCCCAAGTCCCGCAGGTGATCATGCATTCTCAAAACATATCTGTTCCTCCCACTTTTCAATTTCCCATCCACGAAAGGCCGATACCTTGGTTCAACTTCTTCCAGAAGACATTTATCTTTTAGTTTTTCCAAACTATGGTGAGAGGACCATCCAGACCCTTCCCATATTGTCATCGCCATAGTCTTTAACCTGTCGATGAAAAAGCATGCTACATCCATGAAAACTTGTTTCTGTTCATTATCCAATGAATCAAAGCTTATCTTCAGTTTCTTCTTTACATCTCCCGGCAGCGTTTGACTGACTTTTTTCAATTCTTCGCTCCAAAATCGCTTATCTCTACGAGAAACATGCCTGCCCAAAACTTGAAGAGACAGAGGCAACCCTCCACACGTGTTTACGAATTTCTCCACTAGATCTTCGTAACCGCTACCTGGATGGGGTTGGTTGAAAGCATGCCAGCAAAACAGTGCCTTCCCATCTTCTCTATCCAATCCTTTCAAACGATAACCATTCTCAATTCCTGCACTTGCAAGGACCCCTACATCACGGGTCGTAATAATTACCAGACTATTGTTATACTGACTTAATATATCCATGGGTATTAGAGCATCGACCTGATCCGCATGATCGATGTCATCTAAAACAATTAGGAAACTCGAAGACCCGCCCCTTTCAAAGCTATTCCTCAGGCAGCTTGTCCCTTCATCGATATTTAGAAAACATCCATTTTTTCCGAAGAGATCGTTGAGGAGTTTACTTTGCAGACCAGGTAGTTCAGCCCTGGCAGAAGCTTCGCGGACGTCAAACAGAAAACTTGCTGTTGTATATTTTGATTTCCTTTGGTTAAACAGCTCTTTGGAGAGAGTTGTCTTTCCAACCCCGCCCATACCGAAAATGCCAACGACATTACCCTTTTCTTTTCCCGCTCTGTTCATTCTGCGGTGGCTCTCAAAATCTTGAACAAGATCCCGTAGGCACATACTTTCAAAATCTTTTACAAGCTTATGAAGTCCTACTGGATGTTTTGCAACATGTAAAGGCTTTCTCCTTTGTACTTCCTTTTCCACAGCGGATAGTATTTCTTTGCAGTCACCAGAACTGCAAGAGAAAGCGGAATTTTATGAGATTTTAATTTATCCGTATCGCAAGAAAATAAACATAGAAATAGATTTGCCAAGTAAATTGAAATAGGGCAGAAAACTTGTCAGTAGGTGATGCTCAGTCTCACCGCCGCTTAACTCCAAGTTACTGCAGTTCAACTCAAACTTACTATCACCGTCATGCAAAATTAAGTTGCATAAAATGAAAATTACACTGATTATGAAATGCACTACCGTGCGATGTTTGAACAGTTGTTGAAGATGATTTTCATTAATTTTATTGTAAATCTCTCTGTTATAAGAGATGTTGAAATAATGCATACCGAACTATGTTGTCAGAAACGAGAAATAAGAAACAGAACCGCAACAGCAACGTTTATAAGGTTGCGTATAAAGAAACGTGTGTATAAACTGTCTAATGTAATGTTTGAAATTGCCTGCAACAATGTAATGGATTTGGAATATGAATAAAGAAAATTTTGTGTTTGTGTTAAATTGGATTGGCCCTGTTTACTTCTCTACTGTGTTTTTTTGTGTGCTCTGCTTTTCCCCCTGTTTTGAAATATACAGATGGTATCAGAGCATGAGGAAAAGATCTTGAGGTTTAAGATGTTATAGCAGATGAGGGCAAATTGAAGATCTCAGAAATTTGAGATAAAAGAGAAACAGAGGATTAAAAATATAGCTTAACACACAAAAAAAGATGAATCTTTTATTCATATCTTTCAATACATATTGCCTCAATGAAGAGGGTTTTTCTATAGTTTATTCTTCCCTGCTCAGAATAATACAGAGCAACAACATACATAAATAATTATGCAGTTCAATCAACTCAAGAAGGCCATAATAAACAGAACATGCAGACCAAAAAACAGAGCATGCACAGCATGCTTTATTCCACCGAATAATAGACTAATGTTTTATAAATTTGACTGCAGTTCTAAAAATAAACTAAAAGCTTAGAGTTATACACACGCATGGCATTGCTCTAAAATCAAACTACAATTCTACGCATAGAACTGCGAGTTCGAGCATCAATTCTCTACTAAACTTACCCTGGAGCTCCAAACTCGTAGCCTCTGGTATATGAAACTGATTGAAGGGCTTGCTTCCACTCTGTGAGCTTCTCCATATATCTGCCCTTCTCCTTATATTTGTGAAATGCTCCATCATACACTCCACTTTCGATATGGCGGAGATCATGTGGTTTCACATGATAAAACACTGGAATAATCCTAGCGTTACTCTGTAACATGAGAACCAGCTCGGTTAGGCACCAAGCGGACTCTGCATATCCTTCGGAAAAGATGGCTATGTGTACCGAAGCAGAACTGATGGCAACCTCAATAGTAGACAGAACGGAGGTTCCAAGCTCCTTCTCCTGGGAATCAAGAAATGCCCGTATTCCCAGCCGCTGAAGAGAGTAGTAAAGATCCGTAGCCAGAGTATGTTTGACATCGGGGCCTCTGTGGTTGATGAACACATCATAGAGTTCGGAAGATTGTTCTATTTTTCTCCTTTTGTTGGGAGGTTCAATTCCAGAGAAAGCATTTTGCCGGTGAGATGAGGAGATAGAGGCCATAAATACAAGGATAAGGCTGACACAAAAAAGCTAAGCAAATCTCAGAAACGATGGATATTGTTTTGAGGAAAAATGGAGCGAATTGGAATAAATCAGGCCTTGCGTCTAAATAGTCGTCACTGCCAGTGCGGCCTCCTTCCAGGAAAGGATGGGAAAACGAACGAAAGCTTTCATCTCCTTCCAGCAAGAAAAAAAGACGACAGAAAGGTTTGAACTAGCGCCCTTCGTCGAAGGCCGCTTACTTTAACCTCGAAGAGACAAGAAAACTTATTTTTCAGCTCTTTCTCGAAATACAAGTAAATAAATAAATTTTAAAGAAACACGAGAGGAGTTTTTAATTTAATACACAGCAGCCATGTGACGGAAGTTATAAATTAGGAGAAGTTGTAGACATTCGAGGCAATAATAAGTCTTACCCTCATTACAATAGTTTTATCAGTACTTGTACATACGTTTGTGATAAATGATTATATTATCAATTTTACGGTACATTTATACTATGTATTGTACTTAAATAAGCTACAAGTAAATTATAAAAAGTAAAAATTTGATTAAAATGGAACAATTCTTAAAAACATGAGAATTCATAAATATTATATTAAAAATACATAAATAAATTCACTAATAAGTAAAATAAACAATTTTTTGTTTCAAAATAGATATCATAGTTATTTATTTAAGTGTGTCATTTAAAAAATAATATGCTTAGTTAACAAAATAAGATGCTCACTAATAAAGTATTGTTATGGTAGTGAACAAATATTATTCTTGTATCACGATAGCAATGTATATCCATTAGAATATTTCATATTAATAATTCATCTTTTCACAAATATAAAAGGTGAACACATAAATGAATGTTTGACCCTGCTTAGTATACCTCCCCTCCTTCTCTAGATTCCATATGTGATAATCTCAAAATAAATCCTCTCTAAATGAATGTTTGACCCTGTTTAGTATACCTCCCTTCCTTCCCTAGATTCCATATGTGATAATCTCAAAATAAATCCTCTCTATAAAATCCCTTCTGCCCAAATGATCTGTATTGTCTGATTGTAAAATCATTACTCCTAAAGCCCTGTGTTTCTTGAAATTCAGTCGTAGATGTTCTTCCCCGCAGATGTTACTCCGCCATTCCAATTCAAACTTCGTAAAGTCTCAAATGTTATATTATAAAAATAGTATTATTTTTAACAATAATTTAAATTTAAAAAATTATTGAGCTTAAAAACTTTTACATAGCTAGATTTATAATAAACCTAAGGTGAATGTAAGAAACGAAATTCCATTTGATAAAGTCAAATTTGTTTTTTTACAAAACTGCACAGTAGTCCATAAGTAACTTTGATTCTATACATAAAATTAATTCATAGACAATGTAGCTTGTCAATAATTATATGCAAAACTTGCAGACTTCTCCCCTCATCATTTGTCTTCACCTCTATGCACAACCCCTCCTTTATTATTCCACATAACCATAATACCTGCTAAGTACACACAACTCCATATGCCAATATCAACATCACAATTAGTTAGAAGTTGATTTAAAGTTGACTCTGCTATATGCACCACTCTTCCAATCATATCCATTCTCCTTAGTAAACTTTGCAACAAAACACAAAATATTGTCAATCCATCTGCAATATGCTTTTTATAGTCACATATAACTTATCAAGTGATTGGATTAAGGGAAGAGCACTATGTTATTCTCTCTCCTTGTCCTATGCTCTCCCTTTCCCCCTCTCTCCCCTTATCCTATTATCTCCCTCTCCCCTTCACTCTCCTTATCATATTATCTCTCACTCCTTGTCCCCCCCTCTCTCTTCCTCCCCTATTCTCTCCCTCTCCTCTATCTCTCTCCTTATCCTTCTCTCTTTCACTCTCACACACACAACATTTTAAATTATGTATCAAAAAATGCAAGAGAGATATATTATTTTAGTCTGAAAGTATTTTACTTACTACATATAGAACACATATTATATTATATTTGTATTATTTGTTTTTTAAATACTTTGTATGTAATTTTCTTATATTTTGTATTTAGATTCTTTAACAATAATACTATGGAAATCTATCGGAGACAAGAGATTGGGGATTGAATTACACTTCTACATTTGGAAGGTAATATCACTATTTATTTGTGTAGACAAATCCTCCTGACATGCCTTAAGAAGATAAATATTGAACAATATTTTTATGATAGGTGAATCGGCAAGCCATTGAAGAACCGAAGTGTGCAAAGGGGCTCCCTATTGAACAATTTATCATCTCTATGCCACTTGACATTTTTTCACTTATTCAAAAAATAATGACAAAGATCAAACCAGAATTAATGCTAGCCGAACTTTAAATCATGCCTAATCCCAAATCATTACCACTGCAATCAATCCAGAACCAAGAACAACAATCATAAATATGTAAAACGCCCTATACAATGGAATCTCGTGGTAATGAAAATTATGATGTGTTGCCCCTCCCTTACTGAGATGGTTTATGGCCACATAAATGAACATTCCACAGGCCAAATGGATTGAAATTGCATAAAACCAATCGGCCAAACGTCCCTCGATAGTGGTGTCGATTAGAATGCCCACTACACCGCCAGTCGGGGTGGATATGGCGAATGCAAAGGCAAGTGATGTAGTTGATAAATGTGGCCTATTCGGAATTATCTCCAACAACGACGCGCCCATTGCTATTGGTGCGAATATATTGTGTAGAGACACTAATGGCAATGTTGTCCATGCTTCTACCTTCATTTATGTGCAACAAATATGCTCAGCCTACCATGTCCACCACCATTAATGTTTTTTGACTAATACTCTGGTCTTCGTCTACAGGCATCGGAAAAGGAACAACTGTGACATCTTTGCCTTAGGATACAATGCATAAAAGACAGGTGATGGCATCGGACAAAACGCAGAGCCTGGGACCTCGGAGCCTGGCCGGGCAAAAGTCAATTCAGATTAAGCCCTGGCGTAGACATTCAAAAGAAGAAGCATTAGTCATAAGGCCCTTGGATTAACTTCAAATAGTTATTATTTAATGCGAGAATTAAGTAATTCGCTATTTGTAGCTATTTTTTGAATTCTTGAATTTTTTCTATTAGATATAAGAGTTTTAGAAAATAAAAAAGAACCAAATAGTCACCACGAATATCAATAAGGAGGCCAAGCCTCACCACGGAAGAACAGTATCAGCCGTACATCATAACAAAAAGAAGAGAAGATAGATCATCTAACTAAGAACATCATAGTGAATATCCACCCAAGCAGTCCATCCTAAGGGACCCTCCATCCAAACGATACTTTTACGCTCTTGAAATTGTGTCAACACGAACAATTCTTCTTTTCTGGCATCCACGTTCTTTCTGATTTCTCTGTTCAGCCTAATACAAGCTTGCTCAAAAGCCTACAAATCATCCAGGGTTCTTCGCCACTGGTATCCATGCTTCAACTCATAGTAGAAAAAAGTAGCATGCCCATCATGAAGGAACCTTCTCAGCTTATCCCTCTCGATCAACATAATAGCCTAAACCTGCAAAGAAATTTTAAAATATGTGAGTTTTTGAAAAAACTCAATAAGAACCCTCAACTTACCTTAGTACCTTTCCTCGTTCCTGCACTTCCAAATCTGCCAGAGAATGTTAGACGACAACATATTCCAAAATAAATTGGTATCTTTAGGAAGACCATTAATATGACCAGTGACAATATCAAGAATATTAACATCAATAGGATACACAATGCCAAACATATTCCATATCTCTTTAGCAAAAATACAATCTAAAAGGATATGTCTATCGGTTTCAAGAACTCTGCAGAAATTACAAATATCAAGATTAGAAAAATCTCTCTTAATAGGAAGTTTATCCAACAAAACTAACCATCTGAAGCATCTAATTTTAGGCTCAATAGAATTCTTCCACAAGACATCAAAATATTTTTTCCACATCAACATCATAAGAAGAGTACCAAACAACATTGATATGATCAATAATGTCAGTATTACAATCAAGGATTCTGTAAATATTCTTGGCCTTAAGCAGATTCGTGATAACTCCACCAGGCCATTTACATTTTAGGTACCTATGAGAGTCAACATGGCATATAGTGGGAAGACCATTAGCAACTTGCACAACCATATTATAAGTTCTTTTATGAGAGTCCGAGATATCATATTTATTTTTAAGCTCATCCCAAGGAATGATTTGATTATGTTCAAAGAGGTCCATGAACTGCTAAATCCCCTTCTTAGCCCACAGTCTGGCAGAACACCCTTGGGTAAGGGCCAAAGGTTTACCATTTAGGTGAAGATTCCACCAAATGGATCTTTCACCATGGAGTTGATTATTAAGATGAAAATCCTTGTTAGTGATGAATTTCCTAACATGGTCCCAAGCCTTCCAAATAGACCTGAAAACCGCGGAACCTTGGACCATGACAGGAAAGTTACCAATAATGAGATCACAAAAAGGGAGGTTAGTCCAAGACTTGGCTTTCTTAGGAACACCCCTCTCAATGTTATTTCTAACCAGCACTTTCCAAGGATAGTCACCCTCCATGGATTGAAAGATCCATTTGGCAAACAGGGCTATACCCTGAATTCTTAAATCCTTAAGCCCAAGTCCCCCAAGGGTCTTGTCAGTGTGGCACCAAGCCCACTTAACAAAATGAATTTTATTTTTTCCTTTTCCATCAGACCAAAGAAAGTGTCTGATGGACTTCTGAATTTCAGCAATCTGATAATTATTAAAAAACCAAACAGAAGAGTAATAAATGGTGTAAGAGGACAACATCTTCTGGCAAACCTGAATTCTACCAGCCAGAGATAATGCCCTATTATGCCATTTGTTAAGCTTCTTATCAATCTTCTCTTTAACCCAGGACCACATATCTTTGAGGGCAGTTTCCACCGAAAAAGGGATACCAAGGTATCTAGTGATTTTATTGGGGCCTCCCCATTGAAAATTGTATTGGGAAAACCAGCTCGGGGACTACTAATCCCACCCCAAACAAATAGACTTGGCTTGAGAGATTTTAGCACCAGATATAGAACAAAAAAGATTGAGTTTATCTTGCATGGCTTTAAAATTACTTTCTGAAAGCTCAAAGAACAACACGGTATCATCCGCAAATTGACAGTTGATGAGCTCTTCATCATTAGGAAGGTAAATACCTTTGACTTCAGGGGATATGGAATTATCTCTGAGGATATAGTAAAGAGCCTCCGAGGCAATCACAAAAAGAGAGGGTGCCAAAGGGCACCCTTGTCTGATGGATCTCCCAAGAGAAAAAGGGGCAGAGAGAACACCGTTAACTTCAACCTGGGCAGATGCATCATTAAGAAGCACCTACACAATATTGCAAAAAAAGGGAGGGAATCCGAAGGCTTCCAACATCATAAGAATAAATCTCCATTCAACCCTATCGTAAGCCTTCTCAAAATCCAGAAGAAGCATGGCAGAGTTTTGATGTGAGCATTTAGACCACTCCATGGCTTCCCAGCTAGTGATAAGATTCTCGAGAATATATCTACCCTTGATGAAACCAGTTTGGGTAGAATTGACAAATTTAGGAAGAATATTGACTAACCTGAGAGCCATAATTTTAGCCAAAATCTTATATGACACATTAAGAAGCGTAATCAGCCTCCAATTCTTAATGTGAGTCTTATCTTCATCCTTGGGGAGGAGCTTAATGATACCTCTGTTAACATCATGTCCCAAGGAACCATTAGTTAAAGCTTCAGAATATAAATCTTGGAGATCCTTACATATCCAATTGATATTGGTTTTATAGAACTCAACTGGAAAACCATCAGTGCCAAGGGCCTTATCATTATTTAGGGCCTTGATAGCTCTCTCAATTTCCTCAATAGAGATATCTTTAGATAAATTAGCAATATCCTCCAAATCCAATTTTTTAGGAATAATGGCTTTACAGTTATTTCTTATAGTCTCAACTTCAGAGGAGTCCTCAGAAGCAAAAAGATTCTTGTAATAGTCAACAAAAGCCTAGATAATAATCTCAGGGTCTAAAATATCTTGATTATCAATCGAAAGTCTATCAATAGAGTCTTTAATGTGTTTATGTTTAAGAAGATTGAAGAAAAACTTCAAGCCTCTATCCCCATATTGGAGCCAGTGGGCTCTAGATCTGATCCTGGCTCCCCGAATCTTAACTTGCTGATGTTTCCTAAGAGCATCTTTGGCCACCATAACCCAAGAAAGGAGATCCATATTGGAGGAATCTCTTTGTATGTTATTCTCTGCGATTTGCAGATCAGAAGATAATTGTTTTTCAACAAACCTATAGTCTTTAGCCTTTTTTTGACCGATGGTTTGAAGAAAAACCCTCTAGGAAGAAAGGTTAGTTTTTCATCTATCAAGATGAGACGGTGCTGAAGATTAATCTTATTAATACCTCTAATAATCTGCACAGCAGCAAGAACATCCTCATCCATGAGGAGACTAGTGTTTAAAATGAACTTACTGCTTCTAGAATTGTGTTGCAGGGGACTAATGTTAAAGTTGACCTTAGCCAAAATGGGGTGATGATCAAACAAAGTAGTGGCAATGACTTGAACAATATTCCCAGAGCTATCAGGGGGGAAAGAGAAAAAATACTTATGGCATAGAAGTGGTCAAGCTTGGAATAAATTTTAGCATTGCCCTGCTGAAAGTTGCACCAGGTGTGCCATAACCCAGGATTGGTATTTTTATTACCAGCAATAGGATCAAAGAGATAATTAGTATTTAAAAATCTATTCCAAAAAAAAAATTCATTGTCCTTCCAGTGAAAGGGAATGCCCCCCGATTTGTCATCTTGAGATTCAACCATGTTGAAATCTCCATCGAAAAGCCAAGGCATATCTGGGAGGCCTAATAGCCACTTCCAGAGCTCAATTCTTTCCTTAGGGTCATTTGAAGCATAAATAGCACAAACCCCGAAGGTCTTATCTTCATATTGAATAGTAACCCACACTGCTCTCTGACAAGGAGAACATCCATTGTTGGTAATATAACTTTCCCACTTGTTACTAATGAGCAGGGCAATTCCTCCTCTACCTCTCTCATGATTAGTATAGAATTTAATAGCATCCCTCCATATAAAATTGAGATTGGAATCCAGAATGAATCCCACTGCCTTAACTTCTTGCATCATAAAGAAATCTATAGAATGCAAAGAATTTAACAATTGCTTGATAACAAATTTTCTATCAGGGGACTCTAAACCCCTCACATTCCATGAAAGACAATTCATTGAGACACATTGTTAAGGGTGGAGCACACATTTCCCTCCTGATCAGTCAGGGCCAAAAATTTATTTGAAGACTCCCCTAGTTTAGGCGCAGATGGCTTGTTTTTTGAACCAGGTGGTCTACCTCTTCGTCTAGCAGCAGAAGGGTCAATGTTTAAATCGTCCTCAATTTCCACTTGGGAATCCATATCCACGGAAGGCCCACTTTGAGAATTATTAGGAACAAGGACAGCCAGAATGATTTCTAGATCATATTCCTCCCCAATCTCTTGGAAAACTTTCGAAGGGAGCTTTTGAGAAGTCTCCCTAGCTTGGGGTTTAATATTCATATCAACATTCTGAGTTTTAGTGTTCGTGTTAGTCATAGCAGGGCTAGCCAACAAAGTAATTTGTTGACTATTGCTGATATTAGGCGCAAGGTGAAAAGATTTGGGCACGAAGTTACTGTTACCTTTTCTTTTCTTCCTATCCTGAACAATAGTAAAACCGTCATCCGCATTAAGATCAATGGCTAAATCAAGATTGGGAAACGTATGAGAACCACCATTAGGAGGAGCCGGGGATGAAAATGAAGCAGGGGTCGTTTCACAGATAACACTCTCAAGTGGAAGATTATTGGCAACAAGAGGGTTAGACACATTTTTAATTGAAGTATTAGAGGGATTAGGGATTTTTTTAGGAGGAGATAGGGATGAAAATGAAGCACAGGTCGTTTCACAGAGAGTACTCTCATTCGGAGGATTACTGGTAATGAGAGGGTTAGACACATTTTTACTTGAAGCGTTAGAGGGATTAGGTTTTTTCTTAATGATCAGACAATCCTTTCGGAGATGCCCTTCTTTGTGGCAGAGAAAACAAGTGTTCAAACCCCCCAAAATCTCTATAGGACAAATATATGCTTCATTAAGAATGTTAATTGATATATCAGCAGGGATGTCCTTACCAGGCAAGAGTGAAATAAGAACTCTGGCATCCATATTAGGGACGAGTCTCACTGTTTCGTCCATCCGAATAATGTTACCAATAGGCTCAAGCAATTGCGGCAAAAAATGCCACAAAAATGGGGGAATGTTTTTTACAAGGATCCACCTTGGTGCCGAAAGTACGAGAACCTCCTCATGGACGACCTCTGGCAACCAGGCAAGAGCCCTAAAGGATGTTGAACCCACATTCCAATACTATTTTTTAAGAACCTCTTTTTGAGCATCATGATTCACAAAGAAAATCATATATAAGCCCTTTTGTATTTGCCTACAGAATGAAATGTGCAACCCTAATTTAATATTCTAGTAATGATGGAACTAGTCATCCATAAATTTCCTTGGCGGACATTTATCAAGTTCAACAGCTGAGAAAAAACTAGCAGTGCCTCTTAATCTATCTTTTTCCTTAACAATTTCCTTTAACATTTCAGGATTAGGAACAATGGCAAAAGGGGATAGAGAAGCCGAAGGGGTCTTACCAGTCTCGGAGGCTTCATTGTTACTAGCGCACGCAAATTCAAACCTGGCCCTTTCGTTAATGATCGACGATTGAGCCACAACCTCAGAAAAGGACCTAGGTCGATCGCTGCTATGGAGATTTGGATTGATATTGCCATTAATTGGAGCAGATTTATCAACTATCGAAGATATCTTACCTGGTACATGCTTGGTGGTCTTGCCATCGTTACTTACCTCAAACATATTAATGTCTTTAATGCCAGATGAAGGAAGAGACGCACCCAGATCGAGGGCACACACGAAAGTGCCCAGCTGTGCCCCACCTTCTGCATTGGCATCGCTGGAGGTCGCCACTTTGGCGAAACCCTACACCGCCGAAAAATCAGAGATAATAATAAAATACTTCGCTAACAAAAGTTTGCTAAAAAACGCAGAGCTCACAAACTCCCTTACAATTAAAATACAATCGTTAATGAGTAATTTGTTCGAATTCTTGAATTAGAAAATTAATCCTTATTTTTGGGCCAATGTTTGGATTAATTAATTCCAAAAAAACTTAGAATTCATTTTTTATTCTAGAATAAGCTTTTCACATATTCGAAATTACAACAAAATGTATAAGTCGTCGAGTCAGTGCGTGAATAGTTAAAAGATTATAATCTTATTTTTTTAAGTTAATAATAAATATTTTAATTTAAAAATATATAAGTTAAAAATACATATATATTTTAATTAAAATACTAGCGACAAAAATAATAAGTTCAAAAATTAAAATTTGTAAGAAAATATTTTTTTTATAATTATAATATTTTAATAAGTTAAAAATACATATTGTTCAAATTAACTAAAAAAATGAAAAATAATCCTTATTCCAATTCTGCATTATGGGATCCAAACGCACAATAGATTATTACAGCTTTCATTTTCAGGATTAATTAATCTGAGAATAGGTCTTTATTCTAGAATAGGCTTATTCTGGATAAATTAATTTCATGTACCAAACGGGCCCTATAACTGTTAATGTCGAAAAATAGTGGAGAGCAATAGAAACAAAATGGAAACAGAAGTGTTAGCGGGCCCACACCAGTCACACTAAGGGTCCTTTTGGTGCATGGAATTAATTTATCCAAAATAGGCCTATTCTAGAATAAGGATCTATTTTTGAATTAATTAATCCTGAAAATGAAAGTTGGAATAAGGTTTGGACCTGTTTGGTGCACCTAGAAGATGACTGGGAATTAAAATATATTTTGCGTTTGGATCCCATAACATGGAATTAGAATAAGGATTATTTTTCATTTTTTTAATTAATTTGAACAATATGTATTTTTAAACTATTAAAAAAAATTAATTATAAAAAAAAATATTTCTTATAAATTTTAATTTTTGAACTTATCATTTTTGTTGCTGGTTTTTTAATTAAAATATATATGTATTTTTAACTTATATATTTTTAAGTTAAAATAAGTATTATTAACTTTAAAAAAATAAGATTATAAAAAAAATTATTTTCTTACAAATTTTAATTTTTGAACTTTTATCAATTTTGTTGCTCGTTTTTTTAATTTTTTATATTTTTCTATACAAAATCATATCCAAGTAAAAACTAAAAAATTGGCATGACAACATTATAAGCAAGTTACCACATATATAAAAAATCGACATGACAACATTATAAACAAGTTACCGCTTATATATAGTACTACATCGTAAACTAGTTACATGTCCACATTTTGCCTCAAATTAATTGGGATACATTCAAAGTTCATCTTTTCATATGTTCCCAGCAAACAAATGCAATTAAAATACAAATAAATGTAGTTAAAATGCTATGAAACCCTCGTAAAAAATTTATTTCAGCCTTCGTCGTTGACACGATCTCAGCCATAACTGCCTCTCAAGAGCACAAGCTACACTAATGAGCTTCATCGACAACAGGTGCAAATGGGCAAACATATGCAGCTGACACATCATCTGCCCACCTAAAATAGTCGCAGCCATTGTTGCCTTGCAATACCAACTCTACATTACTTCATACTATAATGAATAGTATCTACATTTTTTTATAAACATAAAATACATTACCACTACCAACCTTCTTGCTAAGTGGATAGCTCCAAAATTTTCGCTCAGGGTTCTTATCTGTGTGCGAGGTTTTCAAATGCAAGGCTCTTCACCACACTCGCAGTCTGGCACATTTAGCACAACCATTGATATCCCCAATAAAACTGTAAAAAACAAACTCATGTAACAATGCTCAAGTGTGGGTGCAAAATATGACTTAAAAAACTATATTGATAATCCCTTCAGCACACTAATAATGAATTGATAATCGTATCCAACAATGATAATGCCCAGAAATCTAAAGCCCAAAAATGTAAGAAAAAATTAATTAACAAAAAATAATACCATCATTATAATAAATCATGATAACCTGAGACTTTTGAATATGAGAGTAATCTGACAAATCCTTCAATACAACCACCACTTTATTTCAAACAGAAAAAGCTTATACATCTGACAGTCCATGGAGATAATTATATATTTTTTTAAATCATCCAATGCAATCAATGAACACATACACCATTCTAGAAATCAATGAACACATACACCATTGTTGTTTAATCCTCACGTACACCATTTCCATTTACCAAAAATAATTTGAGGTCAACACAAACAATTCCCCAAGTTCAAATATGTATTGCAAAATAAAATTGTCATTACACTTTTAAAGATAGTTTTAAGAAAACTATAAACTACCAAAATTTCTTCAAATGTATGTGACCCTCTGCAATTCACTCATTATTAAGAACCCCTTTTCTCTTCTAGGTTCAACCAAAAAAGTGTCATATGCATCAACCAAAGTTTCTTCACTAAGCCCAAGGATTGCTTGTAGTGCAGCATATACTTGTTCATAGACAACATTCACTTTAGATGCATCTATTTTCATAATTTAAGTCTCCCTCATGTTGTCACCTATCTTACCTATGGTTTCACATATGGCATATAAGGAACCTACCATGCTAGAATGATTCCTCTTTGGCCTCTTTGATGACATTGATGAGCGGTTCCCACTGCTGGATGCAGTAGATTAAGTGAGTACATGTGTAGGGATATCATCATCATTCAAATCAACAACATTTTCAAAAGGTGCAATGATATCCTCCTCATAATCAGGATCAAAGATGTCATTTACAAAAAATCCCTTCTTCAGTCTCTAGAGGTGTTGCAGTTGTCTTTCCTTCAGCTATGTCATTGCCCACAATGATGGATAACTCGTTGAAGTAGTAAAAGGGCTGCCTCTTAAACACCTTGGCATTTTTGAAATCTTTTCTCTGCATGTTGGCATAATGAATGAATTAATTATTTGTATTTGGTTGGTAACTTGTTAAGATAGATTAACTTATAACGAAAAATTGTAAAGAGCATTTCACTTTCAAGAGCTCCTCCTAAACCTTCTCATCAGCATCCATACGTTGGGTACTCTCATTCCATTTAAAACCACTTGTGTTTTTCAACTCTTTCATAGTTATGTAATCCTATTTCCATGTTTTGAGTTTTTTCTTACAGTTTTCTTTTGTCAAAGTCATCTTTATTTCTTCATTTCAAACCTCTTTTCAATAGCAGTCCAAGCTTCCTTTTTTAATCCACCTTCAGCTTTTCTTCCTAGCTGAACTTTCTTTTGGAGCAAGTCTAGAAGCTTTCTTTCCATATCTTTGTTCCATACAATCCTGGTAGAAGGAGTTGTATAGCTAGTTTGAACAACATCGTTGTCCATGTCATGGCTCATTTGAGAAGCATCATTGTCTATGCTTGTCAAAAGGTTTGTGAATGACATCGCTAAATCACATGAACATTTGGAGACAAAATTGAGTCAACAATTAATGTAATATTGTTTAGCATAGGTATATAATTGTGGAAATTGGTATATAAAAAGTAAAATCTATCTGCTAGAGCTTGTGTGCAACATGATCATGATATAAAAAATAAAACACACTGAACAGGAAAATAATTCAGTGTCAGTCACTAACAAATTCTTGAAAACTAATATGACGTTGTAGTTGCAAGTGCCACAATGAATATTAGAAAATTGATTTGTAGAAAAAGTATAGAAAATTTCAAGTAGATGCAATCGACTGGTATAAAGTCTAGAAACATAACCTTTACCAGCTTCTTTCCTGCTTTTGTCTTGATGGGAGACTCAAAACAACGTATGGAAATTCATTAAATCATAAGAAAAAGGGATTTTTTTCTAATATTGTAGTTGCAGATGCCTTGTTCAGCATGTATACAAGATGTCAAGCATGGACACACATTCAAATTGTTCGAAAAAATGCTTCAAAGATATGTGGCATCTTAGAATGCAAAGGAGGATATGTATGCAGAATTTGGAAACAGAGGAGGCAAGGTTACTGTCTAATAAAATCTCTCAAAATAATGCGGTCTCATGATTGCAATTGTTACACGCATATGGAAGCACACTAGAAGAGGCATGTCAACTATTTGACAAGTTGCCTCAGGATTAACAAAGGTGTGTATACAAAATGTGAAATCATAGAATATGCACTTGAACCATTTGGAAAAAAACATGTTCTTGCATTGATACATGTGAGACGTTGTAGTGGATAGGCATACGAAAATATCAATCGTGACATATATATGTATGTATGTGTGAGGCCTCACCCTGACCCGTCATAGCATCTTTCTTTTTCTGCATTTTGATACAGTGATACATTTGTTGATCTATTTTGGATTGAGACTCGAGATATGATATTTTGATGGTGATTATTATATTATGTAGGTGTGGATGTGAATCTAGAGTACATCATGATTTTTATTATGCATCGTTGATTAAGTGAATTATTCATGATTAGATTTGATTACTGCACATGATGATTATGTACTTATGATGTTCGAATATTATTGAATGAAAAATTGTGATTTGAATTGAGCTATACATATTGAGTTATGATACTAAATAGGAAATTGAATATGTATATTTCATGTAATGTTATCATCTTGAACTACTGATGCTCGAAGTGAAGTGTGCAGGTATGAGAACCATGGGAATTATCGGAGAACCAAGGTTAAACACATGTGTACTGAGTAAACCAAGGCTTAGTCCCATGTGGGATTACAAAGCCTCGTTGTAATGTGAACTTGTCGTAAAAGTGAATTTTCTTGTGCATTAGTAGTTAGCTTCGTGTTGTCTTTCTTGGCATTTGTATGTAATGTGCAATTGTTAGTGTCACTTGACACTTGTAATATACTCATTTAAATTTATTTTATTCCAGCCACTTCTAGAGGCCAATAAGGAGTTCTAGGGGTCATTTTTTGGCATAATTTATGTATCTTAATGTTAGGGGTATGGGTTAGGAAGGTTTTGAGCATACCCTAAACCCCCTAGAGACTTTGGCAACCCTTTTTTTGACCCATTTACCCTTACCTACGAGATTGGATGGATCTTGATTCTTACCCAACTTCACCTTTCCTTCCAATCAAGCATTAATCATGGGGGGACAAGGGAAATCAAGGAGACCTTAGAGTCAAATCTGCCATTATGATTGGTGGGTGGGTAGGATTTGGAGCCCTTTTTAGAGGCCTTGGATAGAATTAGAGGGTGTTCACCCACTCTCTAATTTTAGAGACTTTAGGGTTTTGGAGGAGGAAGAAAAAGTGGATAAGCTCTTCTCAAATTTCCATTTCCATCACACTTGTGGAGGTTGGTTACTCTTCTCATGGAGTCTTTCTACTTGTGCATTAGATTAGCTTGTATCTTTCCCTCTCATGTATATGAATCTTGATTCTTGTTGTGGCAATGTGTTGTAAGGGAGGGATTTTGGGTTTGATTTCATGGTTTGATCTTGTTCTTTTGCTTGATTGAGGGAGTTCTTGTTTATGGGTGTGAGGCATTACTCACCCTTTGGGAAGGGAAGAAGTGGCCTATGGGTGGAGGGGTTAGTTGGGCTCTCCATGAGGTGAGAGTCTCTTCTCTTGGAGAAGAGGGATAAGTCCATGGTGTATGGGCACCATGGAAGCCATTGCATTCTTGTATTTTGAAGAGGATGTTAAGCAAAGTATGTGTATGAAGAGGCATTTGGATATGCATGGATATGTAGCCTTGAAGAGGCATTTGGATAGGTAGCCTTGAAGAGGCATTTGAATACTCATGGTGAGAAAATTTGTATGTAATGGCATTCTCCCCTTGGAAAAGCCCACCTCCACCCTCTCAATGAGCTTGTAAGACTCATTTGTGTAACCTTGGAAGGGAGTAATTTGTTGTATGTGCATTGTGTAAATTGTTTGTGAGCATCTTGTTGATCTTGTTGCATACCCGTTTAGCCTTGGTTCTCCAAGCTTGGGGGTGGTCTCATAAGAGACCTTGGTTGGGTGGTGAGCACCCATGGTTCTCCCCTTTGTTGCAGGTTTTGAGGTCAACACCCAAGTGGAAAAGCTTGAAGAAGTTTCTCTTGTTGAGCTTGTATCAACTCTCCTAGGTTGTTGTAATATTGACCTTGAAGGAGATCTTTCTCTCTTGTATATTGTAAAGAATTTCCATTATTGAGTTCATTGTAAAATAGTAGATGTATATGAAAAGGTGTATGTAATATGATGAAGTGAAGTAGCTCTTTTATGTTGATCTCTCATTGAGTATTCCATCAAAGTGTAATATATAATTGTAATGTAAATGCTTCTCCACCATAGAGATTATGTAATGAAATTGATAGGATGTCTATAATGAAAATGCAATGTATTTCTATCTTGTCTAATTGATTTTTGCTTCTTAAGATAGTGGAGTTATTTTCTTTTAAAAAAAAGTTATTCAAGTTGGCAAGAAAGGTCATGAAAATCATTCAATAGTATGTAAAATTTCATTAATATGGATAGCCATGAAACTCTTAATATTGGATTCATAGTTGTAAGCTCATTGCAATCTATCCAATTTTAGACCAAACTCATACTTAATAAAACTATACTTGGATAAAGAAACTTGGTCATTTCTCATTCTCTTTCAATAAGACTATCCATGGAATAATTGACAAGATGAAATATCAAATGAGAGACATATATGCATTCTAGACTTACTAATTTCCTTAATTGCATTCTAAACACCTCACCTATGTCTAGTAAATAAAATAAAGAAATCAAGTTGTTGTAGTATTTGTCATATTGAAAAAAAGAGACACTTCCAGAATTTATAAGAGCAATTTTGCTCTCTGGAAAATGTATGGGGATAAAAATTATCCCCATACTACACAGAGAATATTCCTTATTTTTGTTTATACACTAAACAAAACTACCTAAACTAAAACATACTCTAATCTACCTATTACCATGTCATTTACTCACCAAATCATGTTTTATGGGGTCTTAATAAAGTTCACAAATAAAATATCACTTTTAGGCCTTCCCCACTTGTTAGTGGCCCCCACAAAGTCCTCTTCCTAGGCGCAGGAGAGAGGCATGGCAGAGATAACATTAAATTTTTTTATCATCATTCTTTTCCCTACGTGGGTAGAAGGACTTTTAGGAAGTGACACTTACCAAGGATTTCATTTGCCTTGCTTTTTACTTTATCTCCATGTAGACATGGCTGACATGGTATAATGGACTATCCACCTTTCAACTACCTCTTACATGCGTACCTTATTATGTTCTTGAAGATCTGACACCTTCTCTTTTGTCATTAAAACAGTCCTTCCTCCTTGCTAGGCGCACCATCCACTTGGTCATCTTCTTGGGGAATGCAGCACACTTGTCTTGTTTGTTGCATTGACTTTAAACATCTTCTTAATTTTCTCTAGCCTTGGGTTGTGCGAAAATCCCATCCATGAGATTGGTGGGGCCCTCAAAGCTTGTCTTTCCTTTTGTCCTCTTAAAAGTGCGCTCCCCTTGGCTTTATGATTGGCTAGTGGGTGATGTAGGTTAGCATAGGGGGTAGACTAGCCTTTTTAGAATTTGAATTTTCTTTCCTTGCTAATTTTAATTATTTGTTATTCCTTTCCTTGTAATTATTAGTAAATGGGGTAATTAAGTTATAGGTTAGATGAGTTGTGTATAGAGTGAATTATGCACTAACTTTCCTTTTTAAGGATAAATTATTCTAGGGATAGTTTTAATGTTAGGATATGGTTAGGAGATGATATCCTTATTTAACTTTTAATATGTTAAAATATTAAGTAATGTTTAAGTTTAATTAATTTGGTGACCTGTCTATTTTAGACCAGCTATGTTAAACCTCGGGGACTTATTGACACTTAAGATGATTGTCCAATTACTTACTAAACGTTTTAGTAGGTCATGGGTTCAATAAATAAATCAATTAGTTAATTAAGGGTTGAGTACAAGATGTTTAGGAAATAATTACCTGTTGTTATGTTAGAATTCTTTTAGAGGATAGAACATAGTATTAGGAAGTGATAGGTATGGTGAATCTTTAGGTGAGGGCTTAGTTGAGATAGATTTCCCTTGATAGATCCACTTCTTGTTATTGTCATTACAAGCATATCCCTAACCATTTCCAGCATAGGCGTATCTGTGTTGATCTTTGGCTAAGTAGATCGAAGTACGTGACAATGACATATGTTATTGCATTTCACCCTTTAAAAAAAAATTGTTACGTTTTTTGGTTGTTTTTTTTTTTGGGCATGACAGTATGTATGTATGTATGTATGTATACATGCATGTATGTATGTATGTATAAGAACACATAATTAACATCAAGTGGTTGGTTGGTTGGTTTCTCTATTTACCTATTTTCACCTATATATATTCCACCTTTGATGATCAATAAATCAATTTTATTACTTCTCATTTAATTTTTCTCACCTCATTCAATTTTTGTCTGCAACATCCTTTCCCCATTTCTCAGTTTTCTTCCTTGATATTAGACTTTTGAAGGTGGAAGGTTGACCATTTCTTTGAGTTTGAGTATGTCTTTAATATTCAACCTATTCAACCATAGTTACCAGGTTCAAAAAATTATATTCATGGAGGAGCTCAAAAATCCAAACCATCAATGAGTGTGTCTCAATTGCATTGTACTAATCCATTTCAGATAACAATCTATTGGTAACTATGATTTCAACTAAGTTGTGCTAATCCATTTCATATCACAATATGTCCTAAGATTTGTCCAAAGGTCAATTTTAGGTAGCACAAAGAAAGCTCTCATATGGCACCAATTTTGACATTATTTTTTCTTATCAACTCAATGTTAAGTTCAGAGTCACCTTCAAAATCATATTGTTCCCAACTTTCTCTTAAATAATCCAGAGACAAGTTACAAGGGCCTAAGTTTCAGGAAGTTGTTGGAACGCCTTTCATGCTCTTAATCAAAATTAAGCATAGTTTCTCCATAATGATCTCCATAAACCCCTTATCTTTCACTAAGAGGAGATACATTAGCTCAACCTCAACATGAGATGACACTATTTTCTACCCCATGCTCCATCTAATGAAGAGGTAACCAAAAACACCACTAAAGTTATTGCACCTAAAACTCATTGCCCTAGGTACAAATGTCAAAGACAATCTTTTTCATTATTCAATTGAAAAGACCTGGATCCTCCCTATATTGTGCACAACAATTTATACAAATAAATTAAGGGCATGTGCAAGATCATGAGGGGCCAAAGTATGCCCTTAAGTGGCAATGAAAAATTAGCAAATCAAGGTTAGTCAACTTGACATGAAAATTTCAACTAGCTATCAACCTAATATCAAAAACCTGTAAGAATAAAATTTGTAGAAAATTGAATGTAGTTTCTAAACTACTAGGCCTTTTTTGAAAAAAAGTTAGTATGATTGGTGAAAAGTATAGATTTCAATGCAGCAGTACAAAAATTTCTGCAAAAAAATAAGTAGGTGTATGTCTAACCACCTTAATTATAATCAAATGATAATATTTTATTATAAGATTTTATATTTAAGTAGTAGACTCATGCCCGGATGTGACGCATATTTTTTTGTAATTTTATTCCAAAAAAAAATTAATTATGAATTTTCTGCTACAATGTTTTCAGAATTAAAAAAACTCCCATGTTTGACCACCTTAACTCATTCAAAACTTTACAAAATTAAAAAAAAAAAAAATCGTTATAGTAGGTGAAGCATAGAATGTGACACATTTTTCGGATTTCAAAAATGTTATATCGTCTGAAAGTTATAATCATTTTTCAATCAGTATATAAATCAACACTTTAGAGGTAACTCAATTAGAAAATAACTAATAATTACTTACTGAATTCAAAATTTGACAGCAATTATATCGATATAAAGATGATAATCTCCTTAAGATACCCTTTTCATTTCATCAAATTCAAGTGAAAAAAAGTCGTCAACTACATGGTCGAAGTCTAGAACTCAAAGAAACAAGGGAAAACCACATTTTTGAGACATTTCAATAGTTGACCATGTACGTTTGGTGCACAAAGCAATACCGAGCCTAATCGGGTACCTGATATTTTCATGTACTCAATATTTTCGGGTACCCGAAAAGGCTAGCAGAATTTTGATTTTTCACTTTTCCCTCCCCTTTCTCCCTCCTGTTTCTCCATCCTTTATATGATTATATATATTAGATTATATCAAAATCAAAAACTATATATTATATCAAATACTATTTATTGGATTATATATTATATATTAAATATATTAAATATAATATAATATACATTTTATAATAAATATTATTTAATATATATTAATATTAAATGTTACATTATATATCATATATTATATATTATTTTATATGTATAATATATTTTTTTTTTGTTGGTGTACATGTGTACTAAAGAGCTTCTGTCACTACTTGAGCTACTACTAGATGGTGAGTACTCATCATCATCATCTAACATAGGCTCACATGCATATCTTACTTCTTTCCTTTGCCGCTTTCCCCTTCCTAGCTCTTCCTCCTTATCTATAACTTCTATCATGGGTCCAAGAAGCTCTTCCCACTCTTTCCCATTAATATGCAAATATTTTTGTCTATAACAGTATTTTCTACATTTATTATGATATTGATCCAATTTGATGCACCTTCACTATTTGATCCATACTTCCCTTTCATTTTACTTGCTTTGCTCATTTTGCACATCATAGGCCAGGATTTGACAGTGGGTATGACCTTGGTACTGCCAGTGTTAATGATAAATTTTACCTTTTAGCCATTAATTTTTTGTCATTTTTCCTGTATGATGATTTTGTATATGAATTGTGGATATTCTCTAGGAAACTTTTCATTTTTTCCTGTAGGATGCCTTTGTATACAAATTTTGGAGAATCTCATAATCATGCCATTTAAGGAGAGAGAGAGAGAGAAGGGGAAGGGGACAGAGTAGGAGAGAGAGAGAGAGAGAAGGGGAAGGGGAAGGGGAAGGGGAGAGAGTAGGAGAGCTCGAGAGAAGGGGAAGGATAACCAATTCATTACAGTATTAATCAGTAAGGAGCAAGGAAAACTTAAATAATATCATAGTAAGCATTAGAAATCCAAATTCTAATTAGGAGTTTTAAGCAAAGTGAGTAAGGTCATGGATAGGGACATTACAAATCCACACATTGTTCAGTAGATACCTCCAAGAACCCACATACACGAGAGTAGGTTTGAAGTAAGACTAAGATTCTTTATCGATTCAAATTTATATTACTATGTTGTACTTTTGATTAACATCCAATGATTGGATGTGAAATTCACAAATTTGATTATATTACCACTAGTTCTATTTCAAATTCTAGAAAAAATGGATATTTGACATATGTTGATAAATTTCAGTCAACATCATTTTAAAATAACACATCAGTTTATTTTTACACGTTGAGAATATCATTAATAGGAATTGAACTGAAATTGACATAGGTCATAGGAAATAAATGCCCCAACTATTTGTTGCCTTCTGCATTTTGAGTTTCTTATTACAATCAGGAGAAGAATATTACTCTCCAAATGGTTTTGGACAGTAACATTTGTACTTCCTCTTCACAAATATTTCTTCCCTCATCTTGTTGCCTATTGATACCGACAAAGTGAATCTAGGCATTTCTACCATGTAATGGGAGAAAAATGGTTTCCTAATTGATATGTGTCTAAATAATACATGCAAGAACCTTTTCTTTGATATTGCTCAGTAAGACTTTACAACAAAAAATGTTTACAAAAATTGGCATGTACTTGCATGAGGACATTATATATTACAGAAATCCTACACAGAAGTAGCTCGCAAGCCACTCAAAAAGTAGTAATTGATAGCAAGTGGGATAATGCAGATGCTTTAATAAACCACTATCTTCTTTACTCAAGCAACATTTGGTTCATCTGCTCAACTAGGCCATGTTTGGGAATAAACAGTCTCCATTTAAACTCAAGTCTCTGGTGTTAATATGATTTAGAACAATAGAGAGGGGGGGGGGTTAATAAGTTGTTCTCAAGTCCAAATGTATAAAACAATCTATTAAAAACTCTTCAACAAATCAGATCTAATAACCAACAGCTACTCGGTCATTACTGATTTCATAACAAAAACATATAACAGTGCAGTCCACTTATCCAATAGTATCTAACTTGTAAAACACAGAAATGTTCAAACCAAAACATTCACACAAATAACAACACCAGAATTTATAGTGGAAACCCAATTTGGGAAAAACCACTTTGTAACATGTTACTATTATGTTCACTCTTCTGAAGTGAGCTTGGTGAAAAGCCAACCCTGTCAAAGGTTACAAACACACTGTCAGGTGTGACCCGGTTAAAGGATTTCAATCACTCTATTAAAAGTGTACCTTGTTATAGGACTTACATACATTCTATTAGAATGCAACCTTGTTCAAAGGATTTACACATATGATTGTTAGGTCAACCTCTATTAAAAAGATTTTAACTGATACAATGGTTAAAAAGTAGCAGTAATATTTATCTAAATAACATAGAACTCACTTTGCAAATATCAAATCCAATTCCGTACACATATGTTGGCTTATTGACTGTGAACCTTTACCATCACCATCACTGATCTACTCAGAACTTTCTTCAAGCAATCACAACACTTCTCCTTCAGCCTTCTCTGCATGTACAGTCAATAACATCCACAACACTTCCAGCATCCTCTCCTATTAACCTCATACTTAGGTTCCCCTTAATACTTCCTCAATTAGGTCAATACATCTTTTGTTGCTTAATCTCCTTCGTAGATCTTAGGGTTAGGTTAGATTCATCGAATCCTTCCTACTTTATGTTCTTTGGCTATCCTTGTATAAATATCTCAAATCTCTTAATAGATTTACAATAAAACATTTTATAGTGCATTAAATGCTTTCATACAATCAATAAATAAAATCAACATGTTTTACATAATCCAAGAATTCAACGATGTTGGCTGGAAATCTGAATTTTCCCTCAAATGTAAAATACTGACGCTTGATCAATAGAGTGCTCAACTCCTCAACCTTCTTTAGAAAGCTCTGTCACCACAAAAACTATTTCCTTGACTAATAATGTCTTCCTCGGCAATTAACTAATGTTTGGTCAACACTTAATTTACTCAGCATGTACTAGCTCAGTCGACATTAACATCACTCGGCTTAAACAAGATTTCTTCACTTTTTCTCGGTTAAGCCTACCAGTTTAGTCTTCAATCATACTTAGATAAATAATAAATTATCTTATCATTATGCCACATAATTAAGTACTCATTGAAATATCAAGATAACTCAACCTTTCCTTAGGTGCTATTGTTATCAACCTTGATTTTCCCCTTCACAATAATCAAATAGATATAGTACTTTCCTAAGTAGCAACAATCTTACAAATTAAGGTTTGACATCAATAACAATACAACAATTGATTCAATTACAGTTTCTAATAATCTCCCTCTTTGGCATTGATGGCAACACCATATGAATATCACATGAATTACCAACCAATCCAAAAACTTATCTGTCCATCAGAAAAATTTATAATATCCTTAGCTTCATTCTAATACAGAATCTATTAGCCATGCTTATATGACTATCCACTGAATATCTCCCTCTTACTTGATCTTCCATGAAAATTTCATTATGTGTATTCATCTGTGATCATCTCCCTCTTTGACAAAAATGTCAAAGAAAAAACTAAAACATACATCCTGCAGATGCAGATATCATTTGTTCAGTTTATTAACCGTATTTCTCCCTTTGTCATCTTTTCTTGTGACTAATTCTTTGCTTATGAGTTTAGTAACTCTAGGTTGCTCCTAAAGTGTGACCTGTCTCTGCATCAACATGTTAGATACTCTTTGCAACACATTTGATGCAGTGCTCCTAGCTTGACTAGGCAACCTCAGTTAGGGGAAGGACCCCTAATTGACCTCTCAAGTATTCATGAGCTTCTTTAGGTAAAGCTTTAGTGAATATGTCTGCTAGTTGTTCCTTTGTATTCACATATTCCATTCGGACTTCTTTACCTTGTACCAATTCTCTCAAGTAATGATACTTGATTGTAATGTGTTTGGTCTTTGTGCGCATTACTATATTCTTAGAGATGTTGATAGCACTTGTGTTGTCACAAAAAATGACAATTGGTTAAGTGATTTCTTCTTTCATGCCTACCAACAATTGCTTTATCCATACCAAGTTTGAACAGTTCACAGCTGCAACCACATTCTCGGCTTCAGCAGTGGATTGGGAAATGCAATTTTATTTCTTGCTTGTCTAGGAGACTAATCTCTATCCAAGAAAGAAAGCTCCACCACTAGTACTCTTTTTGTCATCCACATTTCCTGCCTAATCAACATCAGTAAACACTCTTAGTTCAAACTTTTCATGCTTCTTGTAGTACAATCCATAGTCAGCAATCCCTTTCAAATATCTCATTATTCTTTTGATAGCCATCATGTGTGTCTCCTTAGGATTGGCAGAGAAGCTTGCCATAATCCCAACAACTAAAGCAATATCTAGTCTGCTATGTACAACATACTGTAGCTTTCCAATCATAGATCTATACAAAGTTTGGTTTACTTTTGTAGCATCATCATTTTTAGATGACTTTTGTCCAGTAGCCATGGGAGTACTAACTAGCCTTGGATCTTCCATACCAAAGGTTTTCAGTGTCTCATGAACATATTTAGACTGGGTGATGAAAATTCCTTTCTCTATCTGATATACTTGTAAACCAACAAAAAATTTGATCTCCCCAAACATACTCATTTCAAATTCAGTTTGCATTTCATTTGAAAATTTCTTACACAAAGCATCTTGTCCACCAAATATAATATCATCTACAAAAGCTTAGCTAACAAGATTCTTTTACCTTCTTTATCTTTCATATACAGATTGCTTGTGTCATTTGCCAGGTTGAGAATCCAATATGTATTAGGTAGTTGTGCAGTCTCTCATACCATGCTCTGGGAGCTTGTTTTAGTCCATACAGTGTTTTATTTAGCTTGCAAACCATGTGTCTTTTGTTTGGATTAAAAAATCCTTATGGTTGTTCAATATACACTTCTTCTAATATACCATTTAAAAATGCAGACTTAACATCCATTTGGTATACCTTGAAATCTTTATAGGCAGCATAGGCAAGTAAGGTTCTTACTCCTTCCAATCTAGCTATAAGGGAAAATGTCTCCCCATAATCTATTCCTTCTTCTTGTGTGTAGCCTTTGCATACCAGCCTAGCTTTATTTCTTGTGATTTGACCATACTCATTCAACTTATTTTGGAATACCCACTTTGTCCCAATGACATTTTTATTTTCTGGTCTCGGCACCAGAGTCCAGGTATCATTCTTCTTTATCTAGTCTATCTCTTCATTCATTGCTTGTATCCAATCTTCATTTTCTAGTGCCTCCTTTGTTTTCTTAGGCTCAAATTTACATAGTAATCATGTTGAATCTCTTATCTTGCTTCTAGTTAGAACGCCAGTATCTTTGTCTCCAATTATCTGTTCAGGCTTGTGATGTCTCCTAACATATTGTGCTAGAATAGGTTCTGCTCTCCTTTCATTTTGCTCTTCAAGTTCATCAACAAGATTGTCAAATTTAGCTTCTGAATGCTCAACAACCTCTTCCTGATACTCGGTAGCTTTTTCCTATCATTCAACACGTTCTTCTTCTCTCTCAGCATTATTTTCCTAATGCTCAACATTGCTTACCTGAGACTCACCATCAGGTGCAAGTCTGTCACTTGCCTCTCCTTCCTCTATATACACGAAAGATCTGTAATCTTCTAGTTCTCTTTTATTGTTAGCTTCATTTCTCTCTGCATACTCATCAACTTTGACATTCACACTTTCCACGATTTTGTTAGTGTTAGAGTTCAAACACTTATAAGCTTTATTTTTTGTGGAATAGCCTAGGAATATACCTTCATCGCTTTTAGCATCAAATTTTCCATTCCTATTGTCCTTTAGTATGTAGCATTTACTTCCAAAAATTCTAAAATACTTTACATTAGGGGCATACCCATGCCATAACTCATAAGGTGTCAGATTTGTACTTTTTTTGATCTATACTCGGTTAAGAGTATAAATAGCTGTACTTATAGTTTCTTTCCATTATTTTTGTGTAACATTCTTTTCAATCATTAATGTCCTTGCACAATCCAAGATAGATATGTTCCTTCTCTCTACTATACCATTTTGTGGAGGAGTTCTAGGTGTAGACATCTGTCTTTTGATCCCTCTATCATTACAAAATAGATTAAATTCATTTGATATAAATTCTCCACCTCGGTAAGATCTTAGACACTTCAAGTTTCTACTTGTCTCCTTTTCAACCTTAGCCAAATACCACTCAAAGAATTAAAAAATATCATATTTTTCTTTTAAGAAAATTACATGCATCATTTTGGTATAATCATCAACAAATAGGATAAAGTATTTAGCACCACAATATCTTTCTACACCCATTGTTCCACAAAGGTCAGTATGAACCAAATCTAAGGTATTTTCAGAAGTAAAATTTTTCCTCTTGAAACTAGACTTTGTCATCTTACCCAACTGACATTCTTTGCACATTATGTTCTCAGGTTTCTTCAATCTAGGTAGACCTCTCACTTTCTTTTTCTTTCTAATTTCTACCAAATTATCAAAGTTAACATGACATAGCCTCTTATGCCATAACCAAATATCATCAAGTTGTGCAATCATACATGTTTCTTCAGATAGGTCTAGATAGAACAAATTACCTCTCATTTGTTTTTCACTTCCGATCAGTTCACCAATGACATCAAATATTTTGGCCTTCCTATGATGAAATTCCACTTGGTAACTAGTGCTATTAAGTTGTGCAACACCCAACAGATTATAGTTAAGACCCTCAACCCAATAAGCATTTTCATAAGTGATCTTATTAGTCAGTTTAATCAGTCATTTTCCTCTAACATGACATGGTGCATCATTGCTAAATTTCACACTCCTATCTTATAATGATTTAGGGCATCAAAATTACTCTTATCACTAGTCATGTGATGTGAACAATCGCTGTCAATAATCCATTTATAATTTTTGTTCACATAAGATATCAATGCAATTTTCTCATCCTCATCAAATTCATCTTTCATTGCAACATAGACAACATCAATTTCAAAATCATCACTATTAGTGTCAGTCTCTTCTTTGGCAATATAGTAGGATTTCTTACCTTTTCCTTTGTAGTCCTTGTATCTTTGGTAACCTCTATCTTCTCTTTTGTCTTTATGCTTTTTGTCTCTTTCTTCATCTTTATCATTCCTGTCAGGATATCTAGCAGCTATATGACCAACTTTGTTACATGCAAAACATATAATAGGGAGTTTACCTTTGAACTTTCCTTTTCCCCTTTTTAGTCTTCTAGCCATAAGAGCTTCTAGATCCTCAAGTTCTTCATCAGATGTGTCACTGTCACTTTCATTGATGCATCTTTCTTTTTCCTTCTTTGACTTATTCAGAACCATTTGTGACTTAAAAGCGGATTCAACATTACCAATAGTGAAGTTATCATAGTTAGAAAGTTCAAAAGCAGTAAGCTTTCCAACCAAACTTTCCAAAGTAAGAGTATTGTTAGGTTTACATCTAGATTCTTGAATTACTAAAATTTTGATGGCATATATAGGACATAGATTTTTCAACACTTTTCCAATTACAGTTTCATCTTCAATAGTTCCATTTGCTCCTCTAATAGCATTTACAACCTCTTTAATTCTACCACAATATTGTGCAATATTCTCACCTTCTTGCAGTCTCATTTCATCAAATTTACCTCTTAGGCTCTTGACTTTTGCTCTCAGTACATTTATGTCACCGCCATAGATGTTTGCAAGAGTGTCCCACATTTTCTTTGCATTACTACAGTCTTTGATGTCTTCAAATTCTTGATAACTTAGGGTAGATGCAATCTCCAACATTGCTTGGTTATGTTCTTGTTTAGCTCTCATTTCCTCGATAGTCAGAGGTGCAATAGGTGTGACATAGTCATGCTCAATGTAATATTTTGCAGAATCACCAATACCGGCCAGATGCAGCTTCATCAAGCTTTGTCATGCAGGAAAGTTCTCCTTATTTAGCTTTGGTACCTCCTTATACATCCTAATCATTTTCTTCAAGTACCTTCAAACTTGTTCTCTGTAAGCACCAACAGCTCTGATACTAATTGTTAATATGATTTAGAACAATAGAGAGGGGGGTGAATCAGTTGTTCTTAGGACTAGATGTATAAAACAAACTATTAAAAACTCTTCAAAAAATTAGATCTAATAACCAACAGCTACTTGGTCATTATTGATTTCATAACAGAAACATATAATAGTGTAGTCCACTTATCCAATAGTATCTAACTTGTAAAACATAGAAATGTTCAAACCAAAACATTCACACAAGTAACAACACCAAGATTTATAGTGGAAACCCAATTTGGGAAAAACCACTTTGTAACATGTTACTATTATGTTCACTCTTCTGAAATGAGCTCGGTGAAAAGCCAACCCTGTCAAAGGTTACAAAAACACTTTCAGGTGGGTCCCGATTAAAGGATTTCAACCACTTTATTAAAAGTGTGCCATGTTATAGGACTTACATACATTCCATTAGAATGCAACCATGTTCAAAGGATTTACACATATGACTATTAGGTCAACCTCTGTTAAAAGGATTTTGACTAATACAATGGTTAGAAAGTAGCAGTAATATTGATCTGAATAACATACAACTCACTTTGCAAATATCAGATCCAATTCCGTACACATATGCTGGCTTATTGACTGTGAACCTTTACCATCACCATCATTGATTTGCTCGAAACTTTCTTCAAGAAATCACAACACTTCTCCTTCAGCCTTCTCTTCTTGTACAATCAATAATATCCACAACACTTCCAACATCCTCTCCTATTAACCTCATACTTAGGTTCCCCTTAATACTTCCTCAATTAGGTCAATACATATTTTGTCGCTTAATCTCCTTTGTAGATCTTAGGGTTAGGTCAGATTCATCGAATCCTTCCTACTTTATGTTCTTCGGCTATCCTTCTAGAAATATCTCAAATCTCTTAATAGATTTACAATAAAACATTTTACAATGCATTAAATGCTTTCATAGAATCAATAAATAAAGTCAACACGTTTTACATAATCCAAGAATTCAATGATGTTAGCTAGAAATTTGAATTCTCCTTCAAATGTAAAATAATGACACTCGATCAATACAGTGTTCAACTCCTCAGTCTTCTTTAGAAAGCTCGGTCACCACAAAAACTATTTCCTCGGCTAATATTGTCTTCCTCAAAAATTAACTGATGTTCAGTCAACACTGAATTTACTTGGCATGTACTAACTCAGTTGACATTAACATTAGTTGGCTTAAACAAGATTTCTTCACTTTTGCTCGATTAAGCCTACCAGTTTAGTCTTCAATCATACTTAGATAAACAATACATTATCTTATCATTGTGCCACATAATTAAGTACTCATTGAAATATCAAGATAACTCAACCTTTCCTTAGGTGCTATTGTTATCAACCTTGCTTTTCCCCTTCACAATAATCAAATAGATATAGTACTTTCCTAAGTAGCAAAAGTCTTATCAGTTAAGGTTTGACATCAATGACAATAAAACAATTGCTTCAATTGCAGTTTCCAACATCTGGAAGCAGTTATATTTGTCAGTGGATGAGATACACCCATTGGATCTACAATTTAACTTTATGCTCACTAGAATTTCCATTTCTCTTCAATTGGGATACTCTTAAAAAAATGCATTTACCCTTTTACCAATTTGGGAAATCAATGGGTCTATTTGTGGACCTCGAAGGAGTTGGTCACCTAAATGAGAACCTTGAGATGAATCAAGAACTTTTCTATGAAAGAGATCATTACCTTGAGAAGCTCTCCACTTGTCAGCTAAATTAAAACCCTAGACCATAGATGGCTGCCCTTTGTTGTAAAATGAGGAGTGAGACTGCCTTGCCCAAGGTGGTAATGAACTTACATTTGAGGGATAATGCCCATCATGAGTAACCTGGTTTCCCAAGTCCCATAAATGTAAGGCCATTAACAAATAGGTATTTCTAATAGAAATATTTATGGTGCTAGATTGAAGTGCATGACCAAATTATTTTCCTACTAATGTACCAATTTGAGGTTTCATTTCACATTGCTTTGTGGATAATTCCACAGCACTTGTTACTTCTCTATCTAAATTTTTTGTGTCAGTGTACATGTGCACTCAAGAGCTTCTGTCACTACTTAAGCTACTACTAGACGGTGACTACTCATCATCATCATCTGACATAGGCTCACACACATATCTTACTTCTTTCCTTTGCTGCTTTCTCCTTCCTAGCTTTTCCTCCTTATCTATAACTTATATCATGTGTCCAAGAAGCTCTTCCCACTGTTTCCCATTAATATGAAAATATTTTTGTCCATAACAGTATTTTCTACATTTATTATGATATTGGTCTGATTTGATGCACCTTCACTATTTGATCCATACTTCCTTTTCATTTTACTTGCTTCACTCATTTTGCACATCATAGGCCAGGATTTAATAGTGGGTATGACCTTGGTACTACCGGTGTTAATGATAAATTTTACCTTTTAGCTATTAATTTTTTTTCATTTTTCCTGTATGATGCTTTTGTATATGAATTATGGATATTCTCTAGGAAACTTTTCATTCTTTCCTGTAGGATGCCTTTGTATACAAATTTTGGAGAATCTTTGTTAAAGAGTAGGTAAGGATGGCTAAGCTGAGTGCAACAAAGATGGAGATGACTAAATTGAGAGAGCAGAGGCGGAGAGAAATAATGATGAAAATATTTCAGGGCTTACAGAAATATGGAAATTATAATCTTCCTCCCAGAGTAGACATTAATGAAGTTCTTCGCGCCTTAGCAGATGAAGCCGACTGGATTGTTGAAGCTGACAGTACTACATACAAAAATGCAGTATGTATTTTTGGCCTAATTTTTATTTTTCTTTTCTTCTAGGCCTTTAAAGGAGGGCAGCTAAATCTTTGTATTAAATGTCAGGGAATGCATGAAAATAATATGATTCCGAACACAAGCATGAGTCTTTGAAGAATAGTTCACACTTGGAATCCTTAAGTGTGTCCTAGGGGTCCTAGTACACCTTATCATGTGTTAGGACCCCTAGGAAGTCCCCATGACCCCTTTTGATACATTGGAATGCTCAAGTGTGTCCTAAGGGGTCTTATGACGCCTTCAGACACACTTGAGTATTCAAATATGTCAAAAGGGGTCATGGGGACTTCCTAGGGGTCCTAGTATGCCTTATCACATGTTAGGACCCCTAGGAAGTCCCCATGAGCCCTTTTGACATAATGGAATGCTCAAGTGTGTCCTAAGGGGTCCTACACTGCCTACGGACACACTTGAGCATTCAAATGTGTCAAAAGTGGTCATGATGACTTCCTAGGGGTCCTAGTACACCTTATTGCACATTAGGACCTTTGGAAGTCCCCATGACCCCTTTTGACATATTTGAACACTCAAGTGTACCCCTTTGGACACACTTGAGCATTCAAATGTGTCAAAAGGGGTCATGGGGACTTCCTAGGGGTCCTAGTATGCCTTATCGCATTTTACGACCCCTAGAAAGTCCCCATGACCCTTTTAGACATATTAGAACTCTCAAGTGTGTCCTAAGAGGTCCTACGACACCTTCGAACACACTTGAGCATTCAAATGTGTCAAAAAGGGTCATGAGGACTTCCTAGGGGTCCTAGTATGCCTTATCACGTGTTAGGACACCTAGGAAGTCCCCATGACCCCTTTTGAAACATTGGAACGCTCAAGTGTGTCCTAAGGGGTCCTAGGACACACTTGAGCATTCTAATATTTCAAAAGGGGTCATGTGGACTTCCTAAGGGTCCTAGTATGCCTTATCATGTGTTAGGACCCCTAAGAAATCCCCATGACCCCTTTGGACACATTAGAACCTTCAAGTGTGTCCTAAGGGGTCCTACAACACCTTCGAACACAATTGAGCATTCAAATGTGTTAGAAGGGGTCATGAGGACTTCCTAGGGGTCCTAGTACACCTTATCATGCGTTAGGACCCCTAGGAAGTCCCCATGACCCCTTTTGACACATTAGAACACTCAAGTGTGTCCTAAAGAGTCTTACGATGCCTTTTGACACAATTGAGCATTCAAATGTCTCAAAAGGGATCATGGAGACTTCCTAGGGGTCCTAATATGTCTTATCATGCGTTAGGACCCCTAGGAAGTCCCCATGAGCCCTTTTGACACATTGGAAAGCTCAAGTATGTCCTAAGGGGTCCTACAATGCCTTTGAACACACTTAAGCATTCAAATGTGTCAAAAGGGGTCATGGGAACTTCCTAGGGGTCGTGGTATGCCTTATCACGTGTTAGGACCGTTAGAAAGTCCCCATTGTTGGTTCCTGGATAGGATTTTACACTCCATGAGATACCAATATGCTTATAACTAATGTTAAGGAGTGGTTAATTCCAAATATGGGAAATCTATAAGCAACTGGACCAACTATAGGGACAAGACTGCCCTCTTCACTTCTGGCTCTACAAAACCAAGGCAGGTGCACCTAATCCAATAGATATAACTCTGTTTCTTACTTAATATTGGATCCTACAATAGATAATAGTGAGAAAGTACTAAATAACAACCTATTATTCATTGACTCTCCATCACTGGGTAGAATAATTGCATAAAATAAATGAAACTTTTAAAGACTGGTAATGATTTAATGTTTTAGGATCACAAGATTTTGATCATTCCTTACAAAACAAATATGGGAAAATACAGGCCAGTGCCTTATCTATTGGGCAAAACATCAGGAAATAAGGTGGATACAATGATGTCTGTAGAAGAAATGGTCTCTGAACATAAACACAAGTATCTCAGTCTTTCCTACTTATGAGAATCCTTCATGTAAATCCCATGAACACATATTCTATTTTGAGCAGTATTTAATCTAACCCTAGATCAGAACTCAAAACATCAATACATACATATAAATCTATGGAAGATTTAAAGACTCACAGAATGAAACAAAGGAGAGACAAAGATTTGAAATTTGTATTAAGTATAACCTTTCACCATTTGCATACAATATATCCTGAATAGTAGGCTTGTAATAACAACTTGTACTTCTTCCTTTTGATTGATAAATGATACAAAATATTACAACCCCTGACTGAGGGTTGGGGTTTCAGAATTTCTATCTTTTTAACTCCTAAACTCCCAATGCCTAAAATGATCATGGGAAATCCTTTTATACATAAGGAGATGTAATAAGCTACTGATCATTCTAGGGATTGGGAGTTTATGAGTTAAAAAGATAGAAATTATGAAACCCTAACCCTCAGTCAGGGATTGTAATATTTTGTATCATTTATAAATCAAAAGGAAGAAGTACAGGTTACTGTTATTACAAGCCTACTATTCAGGATATATTGTATGCAAATGGTGAAAGGTTATACTTAATACAAATTTCAAATCTTTGTCTCTCCTTTGTTTCATTCTGTGAGTCTTTAAATCTTCCATAGATTTATATGTATGTATTGATGTTTTGAGTTCTGATCTAGGGTTAGATTAAATACTGCTCAAAATAGAATATGTGTTCATGGGATTTATATGAAGGATTCTCATAAGTAGGAAAGACTAAGATACTTGTGTTTATGTTCAGAGACCATTTCTTCTACAGACATCATTGTATCGACCTTATTTCCTGACATTTTGCCCAATAGATAATGCACTGGCCTGTATTTTCCCATATTTTTTTTGTAAGGAATGATCAAAATCTTGTGATCCTAAAACATTAAATCATTACCAGTCTTTAAAAGTTTCATTTATTTTATGCAATTATTCTACCCAGTGATGGACAGTCAATGAATAATAGTTTGTTATTTAGTACTTTCTCATTGTTATCTATTGTAAGATCTAGTATTAAGTAAGAAACAGAGTTATATCTATTGGATTAGGTGCACCCACCTTGGTTTTGCAGAGCTAGAAGTGAAGAGGGTAGTCTTGTCCCTATAGTTGGTCTAGTTGCTTATAGATTTCCCATATTTGGAATTAACCACTCCTTAACATCAGTCATAAGCATATTGGTATCTCATGGAGTGTAAAATCCTATCCAAGAACCAACACCCATGACCCCTTTGACACATTAAAATGCTTAAGTGTGTCATAAGGGGTCCAACAATGCCTTTGGACACACTTGAGCATTCAAATGTGTCAAAAGGGGTCATGGGGACTTCTTAGGGGTCCTAGTACACCTTATCATGTGTTAGGACCCCTAGGAAGTCCCCATGACCCCTTTGGACACATTGGAACCATCAAGTGTATCTTAAGGGGTTCTATGATGCATTTGAACACACTTCAACATTCAAATGTGTCAGAATGGGTCATGAGGACTTCTTAGGGGTCCTACTATGTCTTATCACAAGTTAGGACCCCTAGGAAGTCCTCATGACCCCTTTTAACACATTGGAATTCTCAAGTGTGTCTTAAGGGGTCTTACAATGCCTTTTAAACACTTGAGTGTTCAAATGCTTTAAAATGGGTCATGAGGACTTCCTAGGGGTCCTAATACGTCTTATGCATGTTAGGACCCCTAGGAAGTCCTCATGACCCCTTTTAACACATTGAAATGCTCAAGTGTGTCTTAAAGGGCCCTACGACCCCTTCGAACACACTTGAGTGTTCAAATGTGTCAAAAGGGTTCATGGGGACTTTCTAGGTGTCCTTGTACGACTTATCACATGTTAGGACCCCTAGGAAGTCCCCATGACCCCTTTGGACACATTGGAACTCTCAAGTGTGTCCTAAGGGGTCCTACAATGTCTTCAAACATACTTGAGTGTTCAAATGTGTCAAAAGGGGTCATGAGGACTTCCTAGGGGTCATAGTATGCTTTATCATGCGTTAGGACCACTAGGAAGTCCCCATGACCCCTTTTGACACATTGGAATGCCCAAACCTATCCTAAGGGGTCCTATGACCCCTTCAAACATACTTGAGCATTCAAATGTGTCAAAAGGGGTTATGGGAACTTCCTAGGGATCCTAGCATGCCTTATCATGCATTAGGACCCCTTGGAAGTCCCCATTCCCCTTTGGACACATTGGAACCCTCAAGTGTGTCCTAAGAGGTCCCACAATGCCTTTGAACACACTTGAGCATTCAAATGTGTCAGAAGGGGTCATGAGGACTTCTTAGGGATCTTAGTACGCCTTATCACACATTATGAACCTTAGGAAGTCCCCATGACCCCTTTTGACATATTAGAATGCTCAAGTGTTTCCTAAGGGGTCTTACAATGCCTTCAGACACACTTGAGCCTTCAAATGTGTCAAAAGGGGTCATGGGGATTTTGTAGGGGTCTTAGTGTGTCTTATCATGCGTTAGGACCCTTAAGAAGTCTGCATGACACATTAGAATGGTCAAGTGTGTCCTACGAGGTCCTACAATATCTTTTAACACTCTTAAATGTTCAAATGTGTCAAAAAGGGTCATGGGGACTTCCTAGGGGTCCTAGTACATCTTATCATGTGTTAGGACCCCTAAGAAGTCCCCATGACCCCTTTGGACAAATTGGAACCCTCAAGTGTGTCCTAAGGGGTCCTATGATGCCTTTGAACACACTTGAGTGTTCAAATATGTTAGAAGGGTTCATGAGGACTTCCTAGGGGTCCTACTATGTCTTATCACACGTTAGGACCCCTAGGAAGTCCCCATTACCCCTTTTGACACATTGGAATGTTCAATTGTGTCTTAAAGGGTCCTACGACACCTTCAGACATACTTGAGCATTCAAATATGTCAAAAAGGGTCATGAGGACTTCCTAGGGGTCCTAGTATGCCTTATCACACATTATGACACTTAGGAAGTCCCCATGACTCCTTTTGACACATTGGAATACTCAAATGTGTCCTAAGGGGTCCTATGATGCCTTCAGACACACTTGAACATTCAAATGTGTTAATAAGGGTCATGGGGACTTCCTAGGGTCCTAACATGTGATAAGGCATACTAGGAGCCCTAGGAAGTCCCCATGACCCCTTTGGATACATTAGAACCCTCAAGTGTGTCCTAAGGGGTCCTACAACACCTTCGGATACACTTGAGCATTCAAAATGTCAAAAGGGGTCATGAGGACTTCCTAGGGGCCCTAGTATGCCTTATCACACATTAGGACACTTAGGAAGTCCCCATGACCCCTTTTGACACATTGGAATGCTCAAGTGTGTCCTAAGGGGTCGTAGGACCCCTTCAGACACACTTGAGCATTTCAATGTGTCAAAAGGGGTTATGGGGAATTCTTAGGGGTTGGAGTACAACTTATTGCACATTAGGATCTTTAGGAAGTCCCCATGTTCCCTGTGGACACATTAGAACCCTCAAGTGTGTCCTAAGGGGTCCTACGATGCCTTCAAAAACACTTGAGTGTTTAAATATCTTAGAAGGGGTCATGAGGAATTCCTAGGGGTCCTAGTATGCCTTATCATGTTTTATGACCCTTAGAAAGTCCCCATGACCCCTTTTGACACATTGGAATGCTCAAGTGTGTCCTAAGGGGTCCTACGACATCTTCAGACACTTTTGAGTGTTCAAATGTGCCAACAAGGGTCATGGGGACTTTCTAGGGGTCCTAATGCATGATAAGGCATACTAGGACCCCTAGGAAGAGACATTGGAACCCTCAAGTGTGTCCTAAAGGGTCCTACAATGCCTTTGAACACACTTGAGCATTCAAATATGTCAAAAGGGGTCATGAGGACTTCCTAGGGGTCCTAGTATGCCTTATCGTGTGTTAGGACCCCTAAGAAGTCCCCATGTCCCCTTTTGACACATTGGAATGCTCAAGAGTGTCCTAAGTAGTCCTACGACCCCTTCAAACACACTTAAGTGTCCAAATATTTCAAAAAGAATCATGGGGACTTCCTAGGGGTACTTGTACACCTTATCACGCGTTAGGACCCCTAGGATGTCCTCATGACCCCTTTGGACACATTAGAACACTCAAGTGTGTCCTAAGGGGTTGTACGACACCTTTGAACACACTTCAACATTCAAATGTGTCAGAAGGGGTCATGAGGACTTCTTAGGGGTCCTAGTATGCCTTATCACATGTTAGGACCCCTAACAAGTCCCCATGACCCCTTTTGACACATTGAAACACTTAGGTGTGTCCTAAGGGGTTCTACAACACCTTCAAACACATTTGAGCATTCAAATATGTCAAAAGGGGTCATGGGGACTTCACAAGGGTCCTAATATGCCTTATCACACATTAGGACCCCTAGGAAGTCCCCATGACCCCTTTTGACACATAAGAATGCTCAAGTGTGTCCTAAGGGGTCCTACAACACTTTTGAACACACTTCACCATTTCAATGTGTCAAAAGGTGTCATGGGGACTTCATAGGGGTGCTAGCACACCTTATTACCTGTTAGGACCCATAGGAAGTCTCCATGACCTCTTTTGACACATTGGAATGGTCAAGTGTGTCCTAAGGGGTCCTATGTGTACACACTAAAATATGCACTTCTATGAACCATTACATGCAAGGTTGCTCAAGAATGAGGCCTCACAAAGTGGCTCATAGCTCTCTATGCATGGAGTTGCAAGGGACTATGAGTTTTGCTCTCAGCTAGAGCTACAAGAAAGTGACCTTGCTAGTCAACCATACAATGAGAGATTCAAATGAAGACAAGGGCAACAATACCAATATCTCCAAGAATCTAAATGGAAATGAAATGCAAATGCAACTAGTATGAAGGTGCAAGACTAATCTATCAAATGAAGTGCAAACTAAACTATGAAAAGAAGTACAATAGATTCCAAGCCCCTAATTAAGCTATGTGAGATCTATTCTATTGCATAAAAGGAAATCTAATCTATGATGCCATGAATGTAACTATGAAAGCAACACTATTATGAAATGCAACTAAAAATGTCAAGGCTTCAAAGCTTGAGTGTCTTCAAAGAGAGCTCCAAAACCTGCAGCATAACAATAGCATAAAACAAGGATATGCAAATGAAGGAGAGAGCTCTCCTTTTATAAGAAATGAGGAGAAATGGACCATGGAGATTAAGAGGCAAAAAGTCTTAATCAGCGGTGGAGGTTGAAAGAGGAGCAATCCATGTGCACAAACATTCTCCAATGAGAGTGAAGTGTTGACTTTTGAGCCTCATGTGAGACAAAAAGGTGCTTTTTTCCTTTTTATAAAATATGAATAATGCTTTATTTGTGCAACTTAGGATAAGAGGAAAAGGTGGGCTTTTTATTTAATTGAAAGGGGAGGAAATATTCCTTTTAATCAAATAAAGACTTAGGATAAATGGTTAGCCCAAGGATAAAAATCCAATATATGATCGAATTTAAGATTTGATCAAGAAATTGATATTGTTGAAAATATTGATTATTGATAAAAATGATTCAGGATTGATAAATTGAATAAATGGGGCCCAAAGTCTAGGCGACCATGTTAGGGTGCATACATTTGCCCCTCTTTGACTAATGTGTGATCGATTTGGGAACACATGCAGTCAAAGAAGAATTGAAATGTGAGATCGATTTGGGATCACAAAACAACTCAGATATGAGGTCGATTCGGGATCACATCTGGACAAACATAAACAAAAGCTTAGACCAACACCGTCGCTGCTAGGTGCAAATCAAGCTTTAGACAAAACTATCACCGTCGCAGCTAGGCAATAATCAATGTCTAAAAAAATGGGAGATAAGAATCTCAAATTTTGAGCAAAAGCTCACAAAAGATGTCTGAATCAGGAAAATCAAGAGAATTAGGGATGAGAATCCCATAAATACTGCCCCCTCGGAATCGAAATTGAAATCAAGTAGAGGAGAGACAGAAAATTGATAAGGTTGATCAAATCATAATTGAGTGTAAGGGTCAAATAGGTTAACCATTAGGCAATAGAACATGCCCCAGCCTGACTGGAAAGATGCAGTCAACGTGAGAAATGAGGGAATGGAATGAATATGAATAAAAGACTAGAAGTTTGGAAGACATGAAAAGGAAGGAATGACGATGCCCCAGCAAAGATTTAAAAGATTAGGCCTCAAGAGATCAGCCAACTGCGCAAAAGGGGGGGAAGATTTTGAAACGCGATTTTGACTATGAAGATGACCTCAGATTTCGATTTTGAGTCCGAAAATGGATCCAGGGCGTCGAAATTAGCTAGGGGTGCAATTTTCGCGCAATTCCGAGGTGTTTTGAAAATTAGGTCAAAAGTCAAAATGCTATAAAAGGGGTCAAAATATCATTTTCAAAAATTATTTGTCTTTTAGCGATTTGAGAATTTCAGAGCTTCAGAGAGAGAGAATGGCTCAACAAGCAGGAGTTCCCGTCCACAGGCATCGATTCGAGTGCGCCCGGTTGCATAACCGGCCACCACACTATCCTGCCCCGGTATGTTTTCAAAAAACTCGAGCTTTTTGGTCATTTTTAACATTTAATAGCTTCTTTTAGCATGTTTTTTTCAAATTTTAAATTTCAAAATTTTGTGTTGGGTGAAATATCGCGCGATACTTTAGAAGTATCGCGCGCTTTGGGGAGAAGTATCGCGCGATACTTCGCGTGCCCCAAAAGTATCGCACGCTTTAGACACCAGTATCGCACGATATTGGGCGAAAGATCGCGTGATACTGGGCGAAGTATCGCTCGACATAAGGTTTATCGCCCCACTATAGAGAGAAGTATCGCACGATACTTCTCCAAAAAAGAATATCGCCCAGTTGAAAAATTTGATTTTTAATGTATTTTTGAGCAAAAATGACATGGGTCTAGACAATGTTACGTTTTTAAGATGTTTTATACTGAGTTTTTGGACATCCATCATAATATGTACTAGCAACGGGCTTGGTTTTGGTTTGCAGGAGGTTTTTCCGGCGCTCATTATCAGAGCGCCGAAGGTGACTGGGTTGCGGTGTGTCCGAGATCTGGATGATCCGGGCAATGCCGATATCAGGGCCATGAGATTTCGATATCTGTTGAGGTATCCGTATATCAGAGCAGATCATGGGTTGTTGACTGCGCTGGCCGAGAGATGGCACAGCGAGCACAACACCTTCCACCTTCCTACAGGCGAGGCATCCATCACACTGGAGGATGTCTATAGGATCCTTCGAGTTCCATGCCACGGAGAGCCTGTAAGTATAATCATGTGTTTTTTTTTTTATTTTAAGATAGTCATGTAAAATGTAATGTTTCCAAAAGATGAAAACTAACATGATTTATGTGTTGTCATAGGTATACTATGATCAGGATGTCATTGAGGGGCGTCGGTTGATTTAGGAGATGTTTCAGGATGTGACCATCCTAGACAGGCATGTCAGTTGGGATCGACTGCTTGATGACTTTGGCTGAGATTATCTGGTGCCATGTATTGTGGCATCGATCATTTCACAGATCTTGATGACTGATCGCAGTCAGAAGGGATTCCCGCTCGGATGGGGCAGGCTACTGGTAGACTTGGTAGGCAGGCCCCGACGGATGGCATGGGGGCCTGCGATCCTAGCAGAGATGTATCATGAGCTACATGAGATCATCTACAGGGACGGTCGGACTTGGGCTTGCGGTGCCATCCTGGCACAGGTGTGGGCATGGGAGCACATTGCTGTGGTGCGCCCCAGAGTTCAGCCGAGGGAGAGGAGGTACCCCTTTATTTACAGGTACATCAGGTTTATATCACATGCCCATTCAGGGGATGTGACCTATTATCGACGGATTCTGGACGAGATAGCCTCATTCACATGGAGGCTGTACAGGGAGGTTGAGGTTTGGGGGGATGTCGCAGATGAGCTGAGTTATATGCTGTGCAGTCGGTCACTGGTAGGTCGATATGTAGAGATCGTAGAGAGATTTTGCATCAGTCGGGTGTGGCGGCAGTTCGGGAGGCAGCAACGAGTCTCGACAGAGACTACCACATATGCGAGGGCCAGAGACGAGGAGGGTCATGGGTGGCTACCCATGTTGGATTATCAGCAGGCTGTCGCAGAGACAGCAGCTATCAGGGGCGAGCCTTGGGATTATTTCTCAGATGTGGCAGACGCAGGGGCTGATGGAGCCTACAGGGCAGAGCGGCGGAGGGTACCATTCCCTCGATTTACAGTACCAGATGCTCAGGTGCCAGCGCCGGGAGGAGACGGAGGGGACGAAGGAGAGGAGGGAGGAGATGGAGGAGATGGCAGGAGGGGGAGAGGGAGGAGGATGGAGAGAGGAGAGGGGTCGGGATCAGGTGGCCGGAAACGGTCACGGGGACAGAGATCGGCCACTCCTGAGGAGGAGGCGAGACCAGCTCACCGGTAGGCAGAGGTACAACAGGAGCAGCTTGCGGGGGGAGAGGATCTGAGAGCCCAGATACAGGCTCAGGAGGCAGAGATACAGCAGCTGCGGACCACTGTAGCCGTGAGAGATCAGCAGCTCGTGGATCTGAGGGCAGAGCGGGATCAGCAGATAGCTGATCTTAGAGCAGAGATAGCGCGCCGTGAGGTGATGGCACAGGTCGAGGCACTAGAGCTCCGACGAGAGTCAGCGAGAGTTGCCTACTATCACGGATTATATCTGCAGGCCGTCCCAGAGGGTGAGAGAGCACCATCATACTCTCAGCGGGCAGGGGTATCAGATGTGGCGCTTGATAGGAGAGCTATGCCTCCTCCACCACCACGAGCTCCTCATGAGGGTGGTAGCGAGTCTTAGGTTTTAGATGTTTGGACATATTTTGAGACTTTTGATCCAGATTTTGGGATCTCATATTGTATATCATGACATTTATTGATTTATGAGATTACTGGATGTTCGATATATCATGTGTATTTGTCTCACTTGTGATGGATGTATCAGTTTATGTATATTGTCTTGTCATTTTGCTCAAAATGCTTATGTATGTGCTTATGTATGTTCTCTCTCATAGTTGTATGTTTAATTCTCATATGTATGATGTGGACTTATGTTTTTTGAAAATGACGGTTTGTAATATAGATATGATGATGTGATTAACCCCTTGTGATGAACAGGAACAGGTTCGAGATGAAAAAGATAAGGAGCGAAAGACATGATCAAGAAGAAGAGAAGGTGAGCGCAGTTGACCGATAGGTCCACGTAGGATGAAAAGGAGAGCTCTTTCCATGTGCAAGGTGCAAAACTAATCTAACATGACCCTAAAAATGCAAGCTACTATGAAAGTGGTTGACTTGCAAGGTCACAACGCTTATAGACATCTAATTATCATCATTGAGCGTTATTGGTAGCGGCGTAAGATCATACAATGCACACTAGCATAACTATGTGGATATGAATATGATCTTTATCAGATAGAAATGTGGGAATCCCACCTAGGCATCAAAGACATATAGGTCAAGATGACTAATGCAGTGCGATCACCTAAGTTTGATATGGCGAGATTATGCTTGTATCAAGACACATGAAAGTCAGGATAGCTAAAAACATGCACTCGCAAAACAGTCGAGGATAATACCTCGTCAATCCATAGTGTCAAGTAAGACTAGCATAAATGCTCATGACAGTTAGGATCAACAAAATATACCCACAAGCAGATAAAGAAAGAAAACATGTTCTCATTCCCTCAGTCTTCTAGCTATGCATCATCGAAAAACTTCTCAGGGAGAGATCACTCATCAAAGAAATCCTCATAGACAGCACACAAAGAAAAATAAAGTCATCATATCGTCAGCGAGTTAATTGTTTAAGTGCGTGTGTGTTGGTCATAGAGTCAAATTTTGAGTATCTTATCTGCAAATGGGAAATATCGCATCATACTTAGACTATAGGCAAGACATCTAATAAGTGTTAAGAAACACTCGACGCAAAGGTATTGTTGAAAAACACTGTTTGGGGTGGTGTTGAAAAACACCTGTTGTGAAATTCCCCAAGAGACAAACGCACCAAAAGGACCTATGCGAACAGTCATGCCCCCTAGACAAAGACAAAGACCAATTCCAGACTAGGCTAAATAAGGTCAAGGCATGATGGAAGGTGGTTAAGTGTCGAGGACGCATGCTAAAAAATAGGGGTGCAAAGGCCTCAAGTAGCACCTGTTTCCAGGTTTTCACCACTTGGAATCATTTTTCATTTTTTTCATTTTTTTTTTTTTTTTTATTTTTTATTACTACCAAGGCGCCTATTGCTAGGTTTTCACCAAGGCACTTTTTCTATTTTTTATTATTTTTTTGAATTTTTGAAATTTTTTGATTTTTATAATTTTTTCAGGACTTTATATGCTTTTTAGGATTTTTTTCAGCATCATATATGAATTTTTTTGGAATTTTTTTAGGACCAATAAGATATATACAAAGGATGCCCCCAGACAGAACGGACATCAAGGATAGAACTTCTTAAGGTGCATAATGTTGATGGGATCAGGGAGCTGTTCTCCATCAGGATCTGACAGTAAATACGCACCAGTACCAAAAGCAGCTATGATGACATATGGTCCAAGCCAGTTACGTTCAAACTTGCCTTTTTGCTCTCTGTTTTGTTGGTTCTTAGGGTTTTCTCGTAAAACAAGATCACCTATTTGAAATTCTCTAGGGCGAACCTTCTTGTTGAATGCCTTGGACATACGCTTCTGATATACTCTCATATGATCAAAGGAAGCCTTACGCTTCTCATCTAGAAGTTCTAGTTCCTGTAACCTCATGGCGCGGTAATCCTCATCTGTAATCAAACCTTTGAGTGAGACTCTAAGGGATGGTATCTCAACTTCTAAAGGCAATATTGCTTCAGCGCCATAGGTGAGGGAGAAAGGAGTGGCTCCTGTAGGTGTGTGAATGCTTGTTCGGTAAGCCCATAGTGCTGGATTGATTTGTAAGTGCCAATCCCTACCATTCTTGTGTACTGTTCTATGAAGAATCTTAAGAATGGTTTTGCTAGAAGCTTCTGCCTGTCTGTTTCCTTGTGGGAAATATATGGAGGACCAATGTTGCTTGATTTTAAACTTTTTGCATAGGTGCTTTAGGTCCTTATTCTTAAATTGACCTCCATTGTCAGTAATGATCTCAGAAGGCACTCCAAATCGGCAAATGATATGATTCAAGATGAACAAAGAAATGGTCCTTCCTGAAGCAACAGAAAGTGGTACGGCCTCCACCCATTTTGTGAAGTAGTCAGTGGCAGTAATAATGAACTTGTGTCCACCTGATGAGTTGGGATGAATCTGCCCAACCAGATCAAAGGCCCGGCGCTGAAATGACCAATGAGAAATAGAAGGAATCAGCTCCCTACCCGGAGCATGAATCAGGTTGCCGTGTTTCTGACATTTTTCACATGACTTAGCAAAGGTGACTACGTCCATCTGCATTGTGGGCCAATAATATCCCGCCCTAAGCAACCTTCGGGCCATGGCAAGACCATTAGAATGTCCACCACAAATGCCCTCGTGGATGTCAGCTAATGCTTGGTTGGATTCCTCCTTTTCTAAGCACCTAAGGAGTGTCCCATCTAAACCCCTTCTATATAAGTCACCAGAGATGAGGGCGTGGCGAGAGGCGTTACGGATGAGGTTTCGGTGCTCGGAGCGGGTGAATGTGTCAGGGATGATGCTATCACGAAGATATGAATAGATAGCACCATATCGGGAAGACTCGTGTGTGATAATGGCACAAATGACACGACTTTCAGATGAGTCAAAGATGGGATGGTGTAGCTCTTCCACCAGGAATTCAAATCTAGATTCATGTGTCTCCAACTGAAGAAGTGAAGCTAATGTGGCCATGGTGTCTGCAGCTTTGTTTTCTATCCTAGGGATTTGTTGAAACGTCACAAAGGTGAAATAGCATTTCAAAGAATCAATCATCTTTTTATAGGGTATCAATTTTTCATCCTTGGTTTGATACTCTTCATTGACTTGGTTGATGATTAGCTGAGAATCCCCAAAGACATGTAATTCTGTGATATTCCATTCTATAGCCATTTTCAAGCCATTAGTTAAAGCTTCATATTCTGCAATATTATTGGTACATGGGAATAATAGTTTATAAGACTTCGGAATGTTGTACCCATGTGGAGAAACAAATAACACTCCAGCACCTGATCCATTTTGCATGCGGGAGCCATCAAAGAACATTGTCCAAGTGCGAGTAGTGGTATATAAGATGTGTTCGTCTGGGAATTCCACTTGGACTGGCATACTATCCTGGATTGGAAAATCAGCTAATTGGTCAGCAATAGCTTGTCCTTTTATTGCCTTCCTTTCAATGTACTCTATGTCAAATTCAGTGAGAACCATCATCCATTTAGCAAGTCTACCCGTCAGGGCAGCCTTACCAAGCAAGTATTTAAGGGGATCAATTTTGGCAACCAAGTGTATGGTATGAGCAAGCATGTAGTGACGCAACTTTTGAGAAGCAAACACCACCGTGAGACAAGACTTCTCAATATTATTCTAATTGATCTCATAAGAGACTAGAGTACGACTGATATAGTAGATGGCCCGTTCTTTCCCAGTATCATCTGTTTGAGCCAATAATGCCCCCAGGGAAGTGTCTGTAGCTGAGATATATAGGATCAATGGTTTCCCTGGAATAGGAGGCATTAAGATCGGAGGATTAGCCAAGTATTGTTTGATCTGATCTAGGCTCTTTTGACAATCCTCGTTCCAAACACAAGAAGCACCCTTATGCAATGTCTTGTTGAAGGGTTGCACTCTATCTGCAAGCTGAGAAATAAACCTCCTAATTGATTGAAGACGTCCCTGAAGACTTCTCATTTGGCTGATATTTCGAGGAGGTGGCATATCTAGGATTGCTTGGACCTTTTCGGGATCAACCTCGATACCTTTTGCTGATATTATGAATCCAAAAAGTTTGCCTGAGGTGACGCCAAATGCGCACTTCTTTGGATTCAATCTGAGTTGAAATTGTTCCATACGATCTAGAATTACTTCCAGATCATTGAGGTGTGTGTCCCTTTTTCTTGATTTTGCCAGGGTATCATCCACGTAATCTTCCATATTTTTGTGCATCATATCATGAAAGATAGTTGTCATAGCTCTTTGGTAGGTTGCTCCTACATTCTTTAACCCGAATGGCATGACGTTCCAACAGTAAGTTCCCCATGCACATGTGAATGCTGTTTTCTCTTGGTCTTCAGGAGCTATTTTGATTTGATTATACCCTGAGAAACCATCCATTAGGGAATATATGTCATAGCCCACCGTCATGTCCACGATCATGTCAATGTTTAGAAGTGGAAAGTCGTCCTTTAGGCAGGCTTTGTTTAGATCTCTAAAATCTGTGCAGACACGAATGGACCTGTCATGTTTAGAGACCGGTACTATGTTTGAGATCCATTCTGCATAATCGATGGCTCTAATAAATCCAGCTCTCAAAAGCTTTTCTAATTCTCCTTTGACAAGTAGAGCTATATGTGGATGCATTTTTCTTAGTCTCTGTTTTACTGGCTTGACTCATGGAGCTATAGATAAGTGATGCATTATGAGATTTGTGTCAAGCCCTGGCATGTCTGAGTAGGTCCATGCAAAATTAATTTTCTTTTTCTGTAAAAACTGTACATATGCCTTGGTCTCTTCCTCTGATAAAGACTGAGCAAGATGGACTATCTGAGGATTTTCTTCTGTGTTTAGATTGACCGGCTTTGTTGGTTCAATCAATATTGATGATCTATCCTGGAAATAGCTTGGCAAGTTATTAAGTACCCCATCCTTAGGTGCCTCAAAGAGGTTTTCACCTTTGGATGCGTCATTTCTTTTTACTATTTTTGGTTCTGACACCGCCACAAAGTGGTTTTCGCCATCAGACCTATTTTTCTTTTTGTCTTTTGTTTTGAGACTGAGGTACTTAATATCAGGCTCTGTCATGCTGGTTGTTGGTTCACTGGTGGAAGAAGCCACAGGTTCAAGAGCATTCAGATAGCACGCAATGTCATAATCATTGTGAAATGTGAGGAATGTGGGCTCTTGGTGGCGCTGAGACCAGTCAATCAGGTCAAAGTGAACAAGGGGCAAGTCAATGGTAGGTTCGATGTTGTTAATGCGAAAGGTGTCATCTCTGGTGACCATATAATCGAAGCTCATCAAGTCTTCTCCTAAGATACCTGAGTTGGGGCTCATCCTATCAAACGAAGCGTCGTCCACTAAGGCGATTTGAGGAGGGAAATCCTCTAGTCTGACACTAGGATCGTTAGTTGCATCGGGTTGGGTACTATAGGCATGGATAATATCCACGTCTAGATCAATTGTTGCGTCTGAAAGCGAATCCCATTCATATTTATGGGAGTCTGTCTCTGAGTCATCATTTAGGCCTCGTGATGTAGAAGCTTCAAGGTTAGGAAGAGTTTCCCCCTCTCTAGTGCTAGTATTGGTACTATCCGTCGCAGCTAGGACAGTAACACTTTCTTTTGTCGATCTAGAAGTCACACAATCACTATCCGTCGTAGCTGGGATAGTAGGACTATTAAGCATCAAATCTGTGGAATCTCCCCAAAGGAGATTCGTTGAGGGCACCCAATCATCAAACACATCTTGTTGGTTGGAGAGCTCGGGCATATAATCTGCATCACTGTCACTGTCCGTTGTGGCTGGGACAAGGATACCTTTCTTCTTCTTATTCTCAAAACCTAAGCCGACCGTGGACTTATTTTTGCGTCCAAAAAGAGCATGATCAAGAGGCTCAACTTTAGCATCCAGCCTATGACTAAGGGGACCAAATCCCGGATATCCCATATTTTTAACCAGTGTATATCCTTTCCCATAAGTTTCAGGTGAAGGAGCAAAATTCTCATTATGTTTGTATTTCTCTTCGTGATATATCCAGTTCCTTACAGCAACTTCCTCTTTCTCTTCTTGAATGGGGACCGAAGACTCAACAAATTTCCCAAATAACGTCATTGCTGATGATGAAGGCTTCACATTTGGGGAGGGTCTCCCATAAGACCTAGGAGAGATTGACATTTTTGTACAAGAATCAATCTTATAATCTCCCATCCCAAGGTCCATGGTTTTGAATTTCTGCTTGCATTGTTCAAGTGAACTACTAGGACTGTCAGCTTCTGTATTCAAAGGTACATGTGATCCCACAGAAATGTTATTAACTGATAGAGCACTATCTCCAGGGATGCAAATTTCTACACCATTATGGGGAAACTTAACACACTAGTGATATGTCGATGGGACTGCCTGCATTTCATGAATCCATGGCCTACCTAGCAAAATGTTGTAGGCTAGAGGTCCAACATCAACAATTTGGAATAATATGTCTTTTTCTACGGGACCAATACAAATAGGCAAAACAGCCAATCCCTTAGAACTTCTTTCTGCTTCGTCATATGCTTTGATTGTGATTCTTTTCTTTGTGTCAATGACGTTCTCGGAATACCCTAGAGCTAGCAGCAAACTCAGGGTACAAATATTGAGCCCCGCACCCCCATCTATCAGTACACGCCTAACACGGGTTTTATGAATCATGACCTCGATGTGTAAGGCCAAATTATGTGGGTGACTAATGGATTTGTCATCTTCTTCTGAGAAGGTGAGGAAATGAGGGCTAGCCAAATGGTTGACCATGTTTTGGAATTGGTCGATATCTAAGTTATTAGGGACATTGGCTGCTCGCAAAGCATCCTCGAGGACGCGCTTGTGCTTAGGAGATAATTCTAAAAGCTCAAAAATGGATATCTGAGCGGGTGTACGTTGTAGTTGGTCAATAAGGTTATAATTGGAATCAGGACCAACGACAGGTTTTGGAGGAGCACCTTTGGACACGGGCTGTTTAGACTTGCTAGTGCTAGGACCTTTGATGATAATGGGTGCTTGAGCCTGACCCCTAGTGACAGCATTGAGGGACTGGGGCATTCCTTGTGAGTGAGGACCTCTTATCACCACAGCGGGTCTTTCATTAGTCATAGGAATTGAGTCCACATTATGTCCGTAAGGATCTTTCTTTCTTACCATGTTGATATTATCGTCAGCCACTTCAAGCATGTTAATCACATTATCAGCATGTGTGTATGTATAGTTAATAGCCGCCTTGCCATTCTTACTGCTAGAATTCTCTCCTTTTTCATATTTAGGCAAGGGCTCTTTAAAGGCTTTATGGTCTGCATTAGTAGTTAACCCATCCACTTGTAATTTTCCTTTCTCAATAAGGTCTTGGACAAGATGCTTGAGTTTAAAACAATTTTCTATGTCGTGTCCAATCCCATTATGGAAAACGCAAAAAGCCTTAGCATCCCACCAATGAGGTAAAGGATCTGGTATTCGATGTTTTGTAGGATCCTGTGGGTGTGCCAGATTATGAGCAACTAGTGTCTTAAAAACATCTGCATAGGATTCTCCCAATTTAGTGAATTGTCTTTTCTCCGTTTTAGATCTCTTTTGATACTGAGGTTTGTCTTGTTGCGTTGACGATGTTTGCAACTTCATAGCTTGGACTGCATGAGAGAGATTAAGAACTCCTTCATTTTTGACCTGAGATGAATCAACAACTCCGTCGTTGACGACTTGCTTGTTTTTGTTCCAATAAGAGTTCTTTTTGTCCTTGTTACCATTAGTATTGTTATTTTGGCTATTGTTGTTATGTGTTGGTTTAGCCAAAATTCCTTGTTCTTTTAGGACATCCTCAATGCGACATGCCACCTCTACCATAGTATCAAAGGAATTAAATGAGATTTTCTTGACTTCATATTTGAGTTCTGGTATTAGATTGTTCACAATGATATCAATTCTCTCTTCTTCAGGGATTGTCCTTGGGTATTTCGAACATAATCGCCTCCATCATTGTAAAAAGGTGACAAAAGATTCTCCTTGATTTTGTTTAAGTTTACATAAATCAAGCATGGTGACTAACCTAGATAAATTGTAAGCAAAATGTTGCACAAATCTTTGGACAAGTTCTCTAAATGTCTTTACTGGAGGGGAAAGGTTGGTGAACCACTCCATGGCTTGACCTTTTAAACTCCTTGGGAATAATCTCAGCAAGTAGGAGTCTTCCTGGTGAAAGGAAAAGCTCATTATGTAGAATTGTCGAACATGGTCGTGAGGGTCACCCGTGCCATCATATTTGTCGTATGTTGGGAATTCAACTTTCTTAGGAAATTCTACCATCACCACACTTTTGTCAATGGGGTTAGGACATATGGAGTCCAAATGAAATGTGCTCTTAGGAGCCTTTATTCTGTCTATATCCTTTTGCATTTGTAAGATCAACTCATCAGTTGAAGGATTCTGTTTCTTGATTTTTTGGTGAACATCAAAGTTATATGGAACTTTAGCGCCTTTGTTGATAAGACTTTCCAAGAATTGGTCTTTGTTTTGTTCCACGTATTGCTCCACATAGGCTTGAAAGGATGGTTCTTGTTGCATAGTCATGAAGTCCATATGATCAAATTTAGTATAACTGCCTCCATGTTGTGAGCTATGATGTGCTCGTTGGGAGGGTTGCTTTGAATGTCTACGAGACGATTGTCTCCTATGATGGTCATATCTTGAAGTCCTTCTTCCTCTAGGACTTGGGGATCGTGAGGGTGTCTTTGATCTTCTTCGAGGGCTCGGGGAAGGGGTAGATGGGGGCGAGTTGATCCCACTATTGGCTCCCTTCCCGTTAAATTGACTTTGGAGTTGTTGTGCGTAGAGTCTATCCTCTTCTTCTTGGGTGACTCTTTTCTGTATATCCAACAATGCGCGTTCCTCTTCCTCTAGTTGTCAGAATTTTTCCTTTTTTGCAGCCTGTTCATCTAAGTAGGCTTGCTTCTCTCTCTCAATGCTTCTCAATCTTGTATTTGCATATCGAGAAGTGTCCTTAAGTGGGGAGGTTTGTCTTGAATGCCTTATTGCATTAGCTGCGTTGATATGGTGATCACTAGATTCGTTGTTCTGGTCTTCGTGTTGTGACCCTGAATCTGAGTGAGCTGACTTATGCTGTCTTTCGGCTCGTTGATGGGCATCAAAATATCTCGCATTGTTAGGAGGTGACCCAGGTGGACTGGCATGAGAAGAACCACCATACTCTCTTCTGTGTCATTGAAAGATATCCTCGAGAGTTTGATTCATGGCTTCTCTTTGTTGTCGGGTGAAAGTGTAACTCATGTCCATACTTGATGAAAGTGGTATGAAAGAGGTGCTCACTTCACTAGGGTTAGCTCCTGGATTGAAACAAACCTCGGATTCACTCTTAGGAGATTGGTCAAAAAGGGGTTCTTTTCCCTTAGGTTGTCGACGGGTCTTGATAGGTGGTAACTGGCTAAAGACAACAGGGGGTCGCTTCCCTTGATTAACTTGGTACCTTGTCATAACTGACATGAAAGAGATATATTCTCAATGATAAGGTGATCTTTCAAAGTGTCAACACCAAACTAGGATAATTGAAATCCTCTATTGTCCAAAGAGAAATGAAAAGATAGAAATAAAAGGGGCTTTACCAACACTGTCAAAGAGGTGCTTCAAATCAAAGGATGAATATCCTTGCACTTTTGAATCAGGAGGTTAGACTAGGCCAAAATGTAATTGAAAATGAAAGCGATTTGGACAATAAGAGAACTAAAACTTTCCCAGAATATAGCTAACACTTTTAAAGATGAACCTTGGCACCAAGAATGGCTTTCTAACTTGACAATTATTCCAAAGTGACTTTGTAAATCAAATGATGCTATCCCGGAGAACTAAGAACCAGAAATTTGGCGTCAAGACAGATCTCAGACGTCAGGGTGAGGAGCCTGCTCTAAGACCTAGCCTAATTGACAGCAACTGAAACTGACCAAGATTTAAGCACGACAAAAATGAACCAGGCGATATACTCCAGGCTACTGGGGCGATAAATCTATACCCGTGCGATACTTCGCTCTATGACAGGCGATACTTCTTAACACTTTCGGGCGATATACTCCAGGTAGGTCGGGCGATAGTCCATCAGGGGTGAACTATCGCGTGATATTTCTCTTCAAAGGGGGCGATATTTCTAGCATGCGCGAAGTATCACGTGATACTTCGCCTTACAGGGCGCGATACTGTTGCAGAATTATTCAACTCTTGACCAGAATTGTGTGAAATTTGCGTTTTTGGGTCTGTTTGGTCAAAATTTTCAGTCTGAGGGTTGATGTTTTTGATTTTAGTCACGATATCAGCAAAATTTCGGTAGGTTTGCAAACAGCAAGGGATCAAAACATGGTCTCAAACACTTGAAACAAGGGCAAAAGCAACCTTGCCAAGACAAGCACTTGTGATATCAAAATTGAAAAAACACCCTATGAATGCTACCGATTGTTTGTATGTTGAGAATGTTTACACTGGTATCACACAATCGAAGACAATTCAAGTAATTACTACCTACAAGACAAGGCTCAATACTTACCAACTTAGCCCACAACTTGATGCCCCCTTGCCTCACACCAAGTGGTTACCCACGAGAGATGTTGGCTTTGTCATGGAAATGTCAAAATGACACAACCAAAGGGACACATATGGTGAGTATCTTAAGGTGATCCGGGTAAACCACTTGGATCAATCCTTGCACTAAGAAGATAAGCAGCTAAAATAAGGTGGCTTCTATCTAATGGTTCTTAATAAGGATTTCCGTTCACAACACCCCTTTTGCTCCTCATAAAGGACTAGGACCTCGCGGCCTCAAGAGTACCTTAAGCATTCTTGTTCAATGTTTTCCTCATGGTCACAATCCCATGAGCTACTCACATCAAACGAAGACAAGTGTTATGTCTATCAAGGTTTTTGGTGTCCTTGATAGCCTTGAGATTATAGTGAGTTGGAATCACTTGCCACCAAGGAGAATGATGACAAGTTTGTCCCCACTTGAGTCGTTCCTCTTGATTGCTCAAGAGCAGGCCCGCTAAAGGATTCCTAAACTAAACAAAAATGGATCAAATCTTGAGGTTCAAAATTTTTGATTCACCACAAGGGTGAAGAGCATACTCCCCTATCTCAAGAATCTTTCCCAAACACACCAAGCAAAGAGATCAATTACCCCCTTGCTTCCAAAACCTTAAGATGGGTCAAGATTTTCTGATTCACCTAAAGGTGAAGAGCATACTTCTCCTACCACCTCAAGATCCCTTTCACAAGGTATTAAGATTCCTAATACAATTAGTAAATGCCACAAATGAAAGGAAAATAACAACAAGCAAGAAATGAATTTTTTTTTTTGTTTTTATGCTTGGGCAGCCCTGCAAAAACTGTTAGTAGCCCTCTTTGACATGCGTTTTTAGCAATTTTCAAGCAAAGGAGAGCACCTACAAACACAACTTGTTAGGCCCACAATGTTAGCAAAATCAAAATCCAAATGTAAATGTGCAATAATCTGATGGATTCAAGCTAAAAGATGCAGGTTAGACCTATCTAAACAAAGTAAAGCAAAACAGCAAGCTAAAATAATCGAATTCGGAAAAAAAAACTGAAAGCGCAAGTCTCTGCCAGACCAGGCGATGTTTCTCAGTCTTCAACAGTATCGCGCGATACAGTTTCCTATAGTCAGGCGATACTTCGCACGATGACAGGTGATACTTCGCCCGATGCCAGGCGACAGAAGTCAATATATGAGTGCGATACACTTTACGAGCGAAGTATCGCGCCAAGACAGGAAGTATATCGCGTGATATTTTTGAGAAGTGTCGCGCGATAATCTGAGACAGAAGACCAGAGACGCAGATTTTTCCAAAAATTAATCCGAAAATGATGAAAAATGCAAAATTAAAAGGGACAAAGCTAATCTACTCGGCCCCACGGTGGGCGCCAGAAATGTACACACTAAAATATGCACTTCTATGAACCATTACATGCAAGGTTGCTCAAGAATGAGGCCTCACAAAGCGGCTCATAGCTCTCTATGCATGGAGTTGCAAGGGACTATGAGTTTTGCTCTCAGCTAGAGCTACAAGAAAGTGACCTTGCTAGTCAACCATACAATGAGAGATTCAAATGAAGACAAGGGCAACAATGCCAATATCTCCAAGAATCTAAATGGAAATGAAATGCAAATGCAACTAGTATGAAGGTGCAAGACTAATCTATCAAATGAAGTGCAAACTAAACTATGAAAAGAAGTACAATAGATTCCAAGCCCCTAATTAAGCTATGTGAGATCTATTCTATTGCATAAAAGGAAATCTGATATATGATGCCATGAATGTAACTATGAAAGCAACACTATTATGAAATGCAACTAAAAATGTCAAGGCTTCAAAGCTTGAGTGTCTTCAAAGAGAGCTCCAAAACCTGCAGCATAACAATAGCATAAAACAAGGATATGCAAATGAAGGAGAGAGCTCTCCTTTTATAAGAAATGAGGAGAAATGGACCATGGAGATTAAGAGGCAAAAAGTCTTAATCAGTGGTGGAGGTTGAAAGAGGAGCAATCCATGTGCACAAACATCCTCCAATGAGAGTGAAGTGTTGACTTTTGAGCCTCATGTGAGACAAAAAGGTGCTTTTTTCCTTTTTATAAAATATGAATAATGCTTTATTTGTGCAACTTAGGATAAGAGGAAAAGGTGGGCTTTTTATTTAATTGAAAGGGGAGGAAATATTCCTTTTAATCAAATAAAGACTTAGGATAAATGGTTAGCCCAAGGATAAAAATCCAATATATGATCGAATTTAAGATTTGATCAAGAAATTGATATTGTTGAAAATATTGATTATTGATAAAAATGATTCAAGATTGATAAATTGAATAAATGGGGCCCAAAGTCTAGGTGACCATTTTAGGGTGCATACACTATGATGCCTTTGGACACACTTGAGCATTCAAATGTGTCAAAAGGGGTCATGGGGACTTCTTAGGGGTCCTAATACACCCTATCACACATTAGGACCCCTAGGAAGTCCACATGACCCCTTTGAACACATTAGAACCCTCAAGTGTTTTCTAAGGGGTTCTACGATGCCTTCGAACACACTTGAGTGTTCAAATGTGTTAGAATGGGTCATGAGGAATTCCTAGGGGTCCTACTACGTCGTATCATGCGTTAGGACCCCTAGGAAGTCCCCATGACCTCTTTTGACACATTGGAATTATCAAGTGTGTCTTAAGGGGTCCTACGATGCCTTTGAACACACTTGAGTGTTCAAATGTGTCAAAAGGGGTCATGAGGACTTCCTAGGGGTCCTAGTACACTTTATCATGTGTTAGGACCCCTAGGAAGTCCCCATGACACCTTTGGATGCATTGGAACTCTCAAGTGTGTCCTAAGGGGTCTTATGATGCCTTTGGACACACTTGAACATTAAAATGTGTCAAAAAGGGTCATGAGGACTTCCTAGGGGTCCTAGTAAGTCTTATCACACGTTAGAACCCCTAGGAAGTCCCCATGACCCCTTTTGACACATTAGAATGCTCAAGTCTGTCCTAAGGGGTCCTACGACCCCTTTGGACACCCTTGAGTGTTTAAATGTGTCAAAATAGGTCGTGGCAACTATGTAGTGGTACTAGTATGCCTTATCATGTGTTAGAACTCCTAGGAAGTCCCAATGACCCCTTTTGACACATTGGAACACTCAAGTGTGTCAAAAGGGGTTGAGCATTCCAATGTGTCAAAAGGGGTCATTGGGACTTCCTAGGGGTCCTAGTATGCCTTATCGCGCATTAGGACCCCTAGGAAGTCCCCATAACCCCTTTTGACACATACCCCTTCGGACACACTTGAGCATTCAAATGCGTCAAAAGGGGTCATGGGGACTTCCTAGGGATCCTAACCGATGACCCCTTCAGACACACTTGAGCATTTAAATATGTCAAAAGAGGTCATGGGGACTTCCTAGGGGTCCTAGTACACCTTATCACATGTTAGGACCCCTAGGAATTCCCTATGACCCCTTTGGACACATTGAAACCTTAAAGTGTGTCCTAAGGGGTCCTACAATGCCTTTGAACACACTTGAGCATTCAAATGTGTCAGAAGGGGTCATGATGACTTCCTAGGGGTCCTACTACACCTTATCACATGTTAGGACCCCTAGGAAGTCTCCAATGACCCCTTTTGAAACATTGTAGGACCCCTTAGGACACACTTGAGCATTCAAATGTGTCAAAAGGGGTCATGGGGACTTCCTAGGGGTCCTAGTATGCCTTATTGCACGTTAGGACTCCTAGGAAGTCCCCATGACCCTTCGGACACATTGGAACCCTCAAGTGTGTCCTAAGGGGTCCTATGACACCTTCAAACACACTTGAACATTAAAATATGTCAGAAGGGGTCATGAGGACTTCCTAAGGGTCCTACTATGCCTTATCACGTGTTAGGACCCCTAGGAAGTGCCCATGACCCATTTTGACACATTAGAATGCTCAAGTGTGTTCGAAGGGGTCCTACGATGCCTTCAGAAATAATTGAGGATCGAAATGTGTCAAAAGGGGTCATGATGACTTCTTAGGGGTCCTAGTATGCTTTATCACGCGTTAGGACCCCTAGGAAGTCCCCATGACCCCTTTGGACATATTGGAACCATCAAGTGTTTCCTAAGGGGTCCTACAACACCTTTAGACACACTTGAGTATTCAAATGTGTCAAAAGGGGTCATGAGGACTTCCTAGGGGTCCTAGTATGCCTTATCACACATTAGGACCCCTAGGAATTCACCATGACCCCTTTTGACACTTTGGAATGCTCAAGTGTGTCCTAAGGGGTCCTATGACCCCTTTAGACATAAGTGACTGTTCAAATGTTTCAAAAGGGGTCATGGGGACTTCTTAGTGGTCCTAGTATGTCTTATCACATTTTAGTTCCCCTAGGAAGTCCCCATGACCCCTTTTGACATATTATAATGCTCAAGTGCGTCCTATGGGGTCCTACGACCCCATTGGACACACTTGAGTGTTCAAATATGTCAGAAGGGGTCATGGGGACTTCCTAGGGGTTCTAGTACACCTTATCATCTATTAGGACCCCTAGGAAGTCTCCATGACCCCTTTTGACACATTGGAATGCTCAAGTGTGTCCTAAGGGGTCTTACGACCCCTTAGGACACACTTGAGCATTCCAATGTGTCAAAAGGGGTCATGGAGACTTCCTAGGGGTCCTAACACATGATACAACATAATAGGACCCCTAGGAAGTTCTCATGACCCCTTCTGACACATTTGAATGTTCAAGTGTGTTTGAAGGCATCGTATGACCCCTTAGGACACACTTGAGGGTTCCAATGTGTCCAAAGGGGTCATGGGGACTTCCTAGGGGTCCTAACACATGATAAAGTGTACTTGGACCCTTAGAAAGTCCCCATGACTTATTTGGACACATTAGAACCCTCAAGTGTGTCCTAAGGGGTCCTACGATGCCTTCAGACACACTTGAGCATTCAAATGTCTCAAAATGGATCATGAGGACTTTCTAGGGTTTTTAGTATGCCTTATCACGCGTTAGGACCCCTAGAAAGTCCCCATGACCCCTTTTGACACATTGGAATGATCAAGTGTGTCCTAAGGGGTCCTACGACCCTTTTGAACACACTTGAGCATTCAAATGTGTCAAAAGGGGTCATGAGAACTTCCTAGGGGTCCTAGTACACCTTATTGTGCATTAGGACCCCTAGGAAGTCCCCATGACCCCTTTTGACATATTGGAATGCTCAAGTGTGTCCTAAGGGGTCCTTTGACCCCTTCAAAAACACTTGAGCATTCAAATGTGTTAGAAGGGGTCATGGGGACTTCCCAGGGGACTTCTTAGGGGTCCTAGTACTAGTTTCTAGAATAGATGATGACATTTACTTATTCAGTATAGTCAAACCACCAAAATTACAAGGGGTCCTAGTACACCTTATCAAATACATTATATATATAATATGTATTTATATATTATATACATTAGTATATATAATATATAATATATATTATATACATTAGTATATATATATATATCTATCTATATATATATATATATATATATATATATATATATATATATATATATATATATATATATATATATATATATATATATATATATATATACACTAGTACATGTAATACATTAGTATATATATAATATACATTATATATATTATATATCCCATTTTATATGTAAAATTTCAATTTTTTCATTTTCTCCCACCTTTTTTTTCATCTGCCTAGAAATATTGGGTAGCCAATGTGTAATCGGGTACCCGATTTTGGAATGGTAATATTTGACCAAAATATTCCCTATCCCCACAGACCTAAGAAGCACGGGATTTCAGACATTTTTCATGCGTTGCAGGAAAAAAAAAAGTGATTTGGGGCCCATTTTTTGTTTTTTTGTCAACTTGTGGTCTCACCATGGGAAGCAACAGTCATCAAAAGGCTAAACGCAAGAGAAAGGTGACAGATGAAGAAATTCAAGAATATAGGGAAAAAGATAAGGAAAATCAATGAACAAGGAGAGAAGCTATGTTAAACATTAATCAAGGTGACCTCGTAAATGTAGGTATGAGTGAAGAGGATGTTGAATTTGAAAATAATATGGAAATTAATTTTGTGAATAACAATGTATAGAGTGAAGATAAAAATGTAGAGATGGAGAATGAAAATGTAGACTTGGGGAATGAAAACATAGATTTGGGGAATGACAATGAATGGAATGAATATGAAAATGTACAGATGGAGATTGAAAATGTAGACTTGGGGAATAAAAATGTTGCACAAGAACCACATGAATGTTACACATCTCCAAATTATATGCGAAATGAAGTCCCTTGCAATAAAGATAATCAATCTTCAAATTTGGGGCTTTCAAGAACACCTAAATGGTTAATTGAAATTGAGAACATTATGAATAATTGGGAAGGAAAGAGGTCACATAGAACCATTAGGTTGTGGGCTTCAAGACTTTATGATCAATTTTTTGGAAACAAGACATTGGTTGAGCAATGCCAAATTTTTGTGCAATTGTTAAAGATGCAAAAGATGAGACCTGTTCTTGTGAAATTGAAGATTCATGTGAACAAGAAAATGGAGAGAAATGCCATTGTTGTGAAGAATCTTTTCAATGCTCTTAGTAGCATTGGCAAGACTAGCAGAGAAAAATACAAGAGATTTTCTCGGAGGGTTATTACAACCTCCTTAGTAAGTCATCAGTTGAGAAAGGCTCATTTGATGAGACAAACTTGTGTTGACTTCAATATCACTAGTACATTTGACCTTATTTTTTGACTAAACAATTCGAGCAACAAATAAAAATGTTTAGGTTGGTCAGATTATAGAAGGAAAACTTTTGTTTTTTTTAATACATGCCCGTGTTGGTCAAAATTGTGACCAACACGAGCATAACTTAAAGTAAAAAAAAAAGGTTTCAAACCTCATTTCATTATTAGATAATTGCAGCGTGGGTGAAGGAGGTAGAAGCTAGAACAGGTTTAAGACTTGAACCACAGGTATGTCATGAATTACTCTCCATTGGATTTAGATGTATTTTTTTGGCTATAATCAATAAAATTGAAACTATTTCATTCAGCTAAAGAGGGTTTCCTTTCTTTCCTTAACCTTCTTGGTCTTGTAATGGTTCTGTAAGCTTAATTTTTTGCCTTCCAATGGTGACATAAACCAGAGAAAAACCTGGTGGGGAAGAATCCTACACACATTCCCTCATATCTCCATTGAGGCTCGGGGCTCATGGCAATGGGAGTGTTGACTATCATCAAAATACAATCCTCACTATCCCAGTCAAGCAGTGGCATTGTCAAATCCTTCCTCACTACCCTAGATTGATTGTTCAAGAGTGTTTCTTGAAGCCCGAGAAGGGTAGTTAAATCCCCATTCGACCCCAAATTTCCAAATGGACATTCCTTGAACACAGTCAAGGAATTCCCTAACAAAATACCATGGTTTTGATAACCAGTGAGTTCATTTGATATTGTAGTAAAAGTTGGTCTAGATCTTAAGGTGTTTGCAAGTTAGCCTAACTGTCAACCCCCGAAGTCTATGACAGTTTGTTCTTTACCAATTAAGATGCCAATGCAACAGCAAGACTATTCGAGTGTATGACTGTTGTGTCGAGGTATCATGCTGTGTGTTGAAGGGGTTTTCAAATTAAGACTATTCTACCAGACTGAGTATGTCACAATGTTATCTTGGTGATTTTATACATGAGTCTGTTGCAACAGAGGATTGAATAGTCCATTCATGTGGGTATGAGCAGGTTGGATACAAATATCTAACAACTGTGGACTCATCAAATTATTGTCTGTGGTAGTGGGGGTCTGACTTGACCATTTATCATTTCTAAACTTCTTTGTTTTCCTTGGTGATCCATGCGAAGGAGGATTGAACTACTGTTCTAGCCTATGTACATGTTCATCAACCAGTGATTGGTGGGTTTGTGACTTAATTGGGACTCAGTGATTGGGTACCTGGTTGTGAGGTTGTGATAACCTAAACTAAAATCAGTCACAATTCCTAGAGAACTGAAAGCAGGACATTACAGTGGTTAATAAAAACACTACCTATTTCACTCACACTATCTTCACTTGTATCCTTGTGGATTTGGATACTTCAAGAGATCTTCTAGCTATTATCACATTCAAGGTTGCTAAACAATAGTTGGTCACAATCTCTAGATTACAAAGTCTTGTTCTTTTAATACATTGTTATCATTGTTTGAACCCTCCCACCAATCACATTAGCCATAGGGTGGGAGAGTCAATCCGTTTAAGGAGACTTCAAATCCCAAAGTGTTGATTGCAATCCAAAATCTAGAAATAGTCAAACACAACTTTGTATTCTTCCTTCAAATCTTAATGAAACATGAAGATATTTGAAAGGAAATGTAAGTAAACCAATCTACAAACAATATTATTCTATTTCCAATCAAAGACACATTACTTCAAGCATTTGAATTCACTGGTTTAATGACTGTGTCTACAGAACAGTAAACCATAGGGTTGCAAGAACATTTATCTTTATTGATTCAAAGCTCTGTTCATTGGCTTCCTCACACCAATCTCTACATACCTCATCCACTCACAAGTTTCTCTTCTAAAAGACGCTCAAACACTCGACAACCAATCTATAACCAATTTCAAAATACCTACAACCATATCTATAACCAATCATTTAGAATGTGACAAATTTTTGGAAGTGCATTTGATTGTGAAGTGTGTGAGAAAAATGCCAATTGATTATTGAAAGAAATGAGCTGAAGGTATCTACATTCAAAAGTGTTTGAAGTTTCAAGTAGTGTGATAAAGGCTACTAATGGTACACATTTTTTGTGGTGGATATTTTTTTTGTTCTTCATGTAATATTTTAAGGTTGTAGCCTCGTCTAAATTTTATCATTAAAATTGAGTACTAAAATATCTTTGGTATAACCATAAAGCCATTATTTTAGGGAGTAGTTTCTTCCTTGTGTTTTAGATGTAAAATAATTTATGTAAATTATTCTATATTGTGGCTTTTCTCACTGTGGTTCTTCCCTAGCTAGGTTTTCCATATAAATCTAGTGTTCACTTGTGCAATTATGTAGAATTCGTTATTCTTTCATTGTTACATTGTTGCTAATTCATGAAGTAAATATTTTGACATACGAAGTAGTAAAAAATTTAAGGTTTTATCATACAATTTATTCAACTCCCCCCACTTTTTTGCCTTGTGTGCTAAAAAATAAAGAAATACTACAAGAAGATCAAAAGAGAGCTTGACAAGTGTCCGTATTATAATGAATGAGACAACACATGTTGAATAAAACTCAATCTAAATTGCACTCCTATGTTCAAAGAATAAATGAATAAAGAACCTTTATATAACTAATTAGATAATTTTTTCTAATTATGCCCAACATATTTTATTCTTTTGGCTAGCCTCATACTTTACCTACATTATTTTATGATATGCTATGATATGCCATAAACTATTGATCATGCATTTACCATTATCTAGATACAAGGACAAATTAGGGAGTCTTTTGGGTTTCATTGCTCACAAAAAAGTTATGTGGAATGATTATATGGATATTTTGACTAGAAAACATACAAATTTGGAAGGTTGACATTCCTTTTAAAATGACATTTTTTTGTGTCTCTCTCTTAATTGTGAAGTCTTAACTTTGGATTCACTTCAAAGAAGTGGATGGTATAGCTCTCATAGGTATATTCTAGAATGTAGAGGTTATATAGAAACAAATATTGTATTATATTTTATCCTCCTACCATCCATATTAGATTTGACTTTGAACTAACAACATCATAAAGAAGACTTCAAACTACCAAACTTAATGTACCCTACCAGTTGCTGTCCTAGGAATACCAGTCCAATATTCCTAATTCAAAATGCAATGAAATAGTTAAAAAAAGGTGTGGAAAGGTAAGCAATAAATAATATAATGTTTTTACATTGAGAACCAATCCCAAACACATTTTAATCCATCCTAGGAACTAACTGTTCCTGGACTGTACTGTGAGATAGAGTAAATTGCAGAGAATAAATACAACGATGAGGTGACTAAGAAGCACATGGATTTAGTGAGTAATTTTTTTTGGAGTGCAATAATGATTTTGAGATGTATTGGTGAAATCTAAGTGTAAGGTTATCTCTTCTTATTTGAATATTTTTGAATTGGATGTGGTAGTTTATCTAAGTTATTATTAGAGAGCCCTTAATTTTAAATGCCATGTATTAGGTAGACATAGTAGACATACACTATCAAGCAAGGAAGAGGTTGTGATCGAGGATACACACCTCATCCATATGAGGGCATCCTTGAGAAAAACAAACAATTCTTTGTAAGAAAGAATGTCACATGATACACAAATACAACTCAATTGGATTTTATATAATTTACTTGATTATTAATGTTGGATTTTATTTTAATACACTTGATATAGAATCTACAGGTTGCAAACAAGTCATCCTTCTTCCACCAACAAGTCATTCCATTCAAGAAAGACCATGTCTGATGATATCAATGCACAAAAAAATAGGGAGACAATTGCTAGACTGTGGTATAACTTAAAAATAAAAGGTGATAGAAAATGTTATTGTCCTTGCAAAATTTGTAAGGGCTTAAAGACTCAAAGATATCTAATCAAAACAACTGAGGAACATTGTAGGCAACAGGGTCACATTAAAGGGGGAAACAAATTTCATCCATTGGTATGCATTTTAATAATTTATAAAATACATAAGACATGATTTGATGATGACATCATGGTCATGGTTAATCTAAGGTCATCATTTTCATATAGGTCAACCACCCTGGGTTTCATGTTATGGACCATGACAATTTGGAGAATGTGGATTTCCAAATGAGGGAACATGGAGGTGTGAATATAGAAGTAGAAGGTAATGATCCCATGGAAGAAGACCACGATGATGAAGAAGATCACAATGATCAAGATGATCGTGATGATCAAGATGATGATGATGATGATGTTGATGCAGACCTTGATGTACCTATACTTGAGAAGGCACACGAGCCCCTATATGAAGGCTCCCAAACAACTCTTCTTGTCGCTGTATTGTTGTTGGTGAACTTGAAGGTTATGAATGGTTTATCCAACGTAGCAAAGACAGATATGTTAAGGTATGTCATCTTTTTTCATTATTTTAGTCATAATTCCCTTAGAATTAACATTGGGTGAATTGTGTAGCAATTAATATTCTTTAAATTAACAAATTATATTTTTGGTCTTAGGTTGATAGATGAGTGTTTGTTACCACCATCAAACATTCTACCTTGCTCGTACTGAGAATTATCTACCATTATGAAAGATATTGGAATGGAGTATCAAACAATACATGCATGTTCGAACGATCATACTATATATCATAAACAACATGAATTTGCAATAGAATGCCCTATTTATCATATTAGTAGATATCAATTAGATCGAATAACAAAAAAGGTGCCTTGCAAGGTTCTTCAATTTATTCCCATTATTCCATGTCTACAATGATTATTCAGGTGCAATAGCTTGGCACAATTATGGATTACCATGCATGCAATAGAAGTCAAGATGACATTATGTGAATGCCTACGGATGGTTTGACATTTAAGGAAATAGAGGAAAAATGACCCCACTTTAAAGAAGAACCTTGTAATCTCAAGTTTTCATTGGCAACAGACGGTGTCAATCCATTTGGAGAGATGAGATCTACTTACTCGGTGTGGCATGTTTTTGTTATCAACAATAACATTCCTCCTTGGTTGTCCATAAAGAGGTAGCACATAATGTTGGCATTGATTGTTCCAGGTATTTTTTGATTTAATTGTCATCTAAATTAATTTATTATAAATAATCCATCAAAATGGTCATAATAATTATGTAATATTTTTGTTCATTCAACTAGGTAAGTACCAAGTTAAAGATATCAATGTATATATTGAGCCCCTTATCGACGAGTTGATGGTGTTATGGAATGAGGTCACTATGTATGACATATCTAGACTAATAGGACAAAGATAATTTCAATTCCTTGCAATGCTTGTATCGACAATACATGATGCCCCTGGGCTAACACAATTTTGTGGTATGTTCTCTTCTTAACACCTCTTTTTTGGTATGTTATAGTGCTAACACAAAGTTAATATATTTAATCCAATTATACACAATCTTGTAGGTCTTCAGACAAAGGAAAAATTTGCATGTCCAGTTTGCAAAAAGTTTAGGAAAGAAGGTGTTCGACGAGAATAGACACTTTCTCCACAGAAATTATAAGTACCAAATTACCGAAAAACATCTTTTCAATGAGAAAGAAGAGACTGCATCAAATCCATGGAGAATGACACCTCGCCTATGGAATTTGGCGTACAATAAAATAAATCATCGAGGTAATGTCATTCCATCTAATGGTTTTTGTTTGAAATTTATATTTTGATATTGTGTTTTATTTACTGATGATGTAATTGATGCTTGTGAAGGTCATCAAGGCATTAATGACCAACTTCTAAAAGGACTAAAAATTTATCCTATGAAATTTAGTAGGTTGTCGTACTACGAGAAACTCCCAATCATGCATTTGTTTGATCCTATACATATTGGAAAGAATGAAACATAGACATTATGGAAAATCTTAGATGGAAGGCGTGACAAAGACAAAATTGTCAAAATTTACAGTAACATTGAAGAATCCAACCATGCAATGAAAAATATCATTCGATCAAATAACAATGGAGACCAGATTGATACAAGTGTCCTTAGTTGGTTATTGTCGGAGCAGTAGAGCAATGCTATAAAAGAAGTCATAAAAAAAATATGATTTTCCACAGGATTTGTTGCGAACATAAACGATCTCATATCAAAGCAAAGTGAATTTGGGCCTGGGATGAAAACACTCGATTGACATACATTTATTAAGGTAATTCATGTTATTTTGTATTCACTATATATTTGTATACTGCATGTAGTTTTCATTGCATTCTTTTATAAAATATTGATAAGATCATTTTACAAATATTGCAATATGTTCTACTTCTATCTCTCCCACACCACTTCGCCAACAATGTCAAACAAGTTATATATGATCTTGCAAAATACATGAGGTGGTTGTCATAAAAAAAATTTAATAAAGAAGATATAAAATAGTGGAAGAGAAAAATTTCTCTTCTTATGTGTGAAATGCAAAAGTGTCTACCTTCAACTTTTTTCAATGCACAAGAACACTACCTCATACATCAAGTTGGGGAGATTAAATTGTGTGGACCTGTACTAATTAGGTCAATGTGGATGGTTGAGAGGCACTTGAAATTTTTGAAAGGCTTGGTTCGACAGAGAGCACATCCTGAGGGTTCTATCATGGAGGGATATATGGTATACCAGACCATGATGTACATTAATGAATATCTTCCTAAGTTTGTGTGTGATGATATTATTCACCTTCATGAAATTAAGATCAAGTAGCAACAATTTAAGCTAAATACAAAGGAAATTTACTCTAAAATGCAACTACAATCTATAACATCTCATGGATCTCTAGAAAGAAGTGGTAAGTGAGCTCTCAGCTGCAAATCCTCACTAGTGACACCTCTAAAATGAGAAATAATACTGCTACTATGCTTTTAAATGCTTAATCTAAGAGAGATTCATGCTTAATCTAGCTCCATTTTGATAACAATGCAATGATAAAATGCTAAAATGCTAAACTCTAAATGTTCAAATGCTTCAATTGCTCTTAGAATGCTCAATTTGCCTATAGTAACAATGCTTTTGCAAATGACTTCCAAGATGGAAATGCTCTCCAAAATGCCTCATACTTATAGTAATTTCCCAAGGGTAGGGGGTAGAGTGAGTTGATCATGGTTATGCTTGGGTAAGGTCAATTGGCTTTGCTTTGTCCATAAATGAGGGGACAAGGAGGGGACAATTATTTAAATGGTTTCAAAAGGCTGGACCATTTCAACAAAAGTGAGTGATTTGTGTCCATTTTATCTCCAATTTGCTTTGTTGAGGGAAATTATGATTTATTAATTAATTAAAGTAATTAAATTTAGCCATGAAGGGTAAGAGGTTCATTTTGATTTTTTCTTTCAACAACTATGTCATTAATTGAATTTAATCAATTTCGTAGTGTTTTTCCCCTTTTCAAGCTTTATTTAATCATTTAATCATTTAATTGAATTTTCCTTTGATTTGAATTGCCTTTGTTCCATTTATTGATTTTTCATGCTATTTTGATGATTTGATGCACCTTTTGATTGATTTAATCTTTTGGCCTATTTTCCATGTCTACAAATGCCCCTCTTTGAGTTGATGTGCGAAGAACACCGATTCAAAGATTCTTTATGTCCTGATTGCGATTCCCAATGTGATTGATTGCTGCCTCTTGATACAATTTTTTTAATGATGCCCCATTGATTTCATGATGTATGATTGCGACTTTGATTTGATACCCTTATGTCCCCTCATAAATTAAAACATATTAATTTCTTGATTCAAAAAAAATAAATTGTTGACATTTGATATAGCCAATATGTTTGAATTTTTGACTATTGATGATATCCCACGATGTATGATTATGCCCCGGTTTGATTTGATATGTTAAGATAAGTCAATGGCCAATTTCACCTCCAAAATTAGGTCAAAAATACCTTAAATAGGTTAAGAAACCTTCTTTTACCATTCATTTTTACTTTTTACCCTTGGTGATTTTGCTCTGATCCTCTAGCGATTTCGAGATGGTTGTGCCGATTCAGGAGCATAGATTCGAGAGGTGCCAGAGATATGTGAGACCGCCTGATTATGTGCATCTGATAAGTCATTATGAACCTTGATTTGCATTTATTGAGCATTTATTGCAATTTTATGTTTCATCATTGCGTTGTATTTGAGAAATCACACGTAGGAAAAATTGATTGTCGCCTAGGTTATTATACTGTCGGTTCCGTGGTTTTGATTCTCGCCTCCATGTAATTTGTTATCGCTTATGAAACATTTTAGTCTCACCTAGCAGGATAAAAACTATCATGTCAAACTAGGTCAAAATACCCATTTTAAAATAGATTATCGCCTATACAAAACCTAATGATTTAACTCTCACCTAGGGCACGATTCTCTATCGCATTGCCCAATTAACTATCGCGTAGCGAAAAATCTATCACCTAGCAGAATAATAATGTTGCTTAGGGTAGTAAAAAGTCACGCCTAAGATAAAATGTCACCTGGTATGATAAAAATCATGACTGATGCCTTTTTTGCAAAATTTTCATACTTTTCACACATGTGTTGATCGTATTTGATGAAAAATTTGATAACCCCCTGATGAGAAAGTCAAATAATTAGTGTAGGTCCATGATTTTCAACAAAACAATTGGTTTAGATATCAGGATAGTAGTACTTTAAAATATGATTTGTCAATCGAATTTGAAGATTAACTGATAGGATAAATCAATCAGTATGAAAATTGATATGATTTGATATTGTCACTTTGTTCTCAGGATACAGAGAAATGAATGATGGTACTTGGTGTGATTACTTGATACTTTTGATTGACTTGAGATAATTCCTTGATATAATATACTGATATTATTCCTTTATCTTGCCAATAGGATCACTATCCTACTTTATACGTCCGTTCAGTTGCATCATGGGTTATTGACTTAGGTCAGAGACTCACAATAGATGAGTTCTGAGTCACTGAGAGATGTGGTTTGAGTTTCCTCCTTGATCTCCCATGATTTTAGCTGAACCATGGATTACTGACTGCAGTGGTAGAGTGATGGCACTCTGACCACAACACATTCCACTTGCCATACGGAGAGATGACGATCACGCCAGAGGACGTGTATCGATTATTGTGGATTCCTTGTAGGGGTGAGTTGGTCTATTATGATTCTGCATATGATTCCTCTATCTGTCGACAAGTATTGGGGGACAACACTTTTGGAGATGGGGATACTATTACATGGCCTTAGTTTGCCTCTTTTCCCACATTACCAACAGTTTTAGGTGCATTGATTGGCGGTCTACTTCTTCCCAACCGGTGAGGTCGTGGTTTTTTAGTTGGTTGGGGCCGGATTATAGAGGATTTACTTGCTCATCCTCAATGGTTTGATTGGGGTTCCTGTGTCTTGGCACAGTTGTATCATGATTTACATGAGGTAGTCTATCGGGGTAGTGCATCATTATCAGCGGGTGTTATTGTTCTGTAGTTGTGGATATGGGAGCATCTTCCCATCATGAGGTCTATTTCTGATAGGGTTCGACCTCGGGGATATCCTTATGCTTTCTTATATACAGGCATGGTCATACATCATCATATGGGTCATTTGGATTACTAGCAATGTTAGATTGATGATCTGGATTAGGTTACATGGCGTCCTTTCCTTGGTTGTGATCATTGGAGAGAGGATGGTGATGAGTTACCATATATGTTTTCCCCTCACTGGATGATTGGGCGCACTCCTACCACTATGAGCGATTCTACTTCGGTAGAGTTTTGAGACAGTATGGGCGGATTCAGGATATTCCTCAGGGAAATGCATTATATGCTTAGGTACAAGCAGAGATCTCTCTATGGGGTCCATGTATTGATTACCAGTTTGGATTAGATCAGATTGCGGGTATGACTATTTGTAGATGGGAGATACTTCCTAGTATGGCTGATGCTGGGATGTCACATGAGTATGCAGATTGGTGGGCTTGCAACAGGTTTCCTCAGTTTACTGATCTAGTTGAGCCTATTCCCGGATGTCATGATGGTGAGAGGGGTGGTAGACATCAGAGAGGATGAGGACATAGACATCCTCGGGTTGCTGCAGGGGGAGGTTAGGTGAGATGAGATTAGGGTCATGATAGACAGGTTAGAGCATAGGATGATGCAGTTGAGAGATGACCTCGAGCAGATAGGCAGGATAGAATGCATAGACATCAGAGAGCTCAGAGACATGCACAGATTGATGCAGGTAGGTAGATTCCTGGGAGATTAGATCCCTTGGTATAGTTACAGAGAGTGGCCTTAGCTTAGCATGATGATGATGTGGCTCATCAAGATCAGGCATAGCAGGATGATGCATAGCAAGATGATGGGGCTCCACAGATGCCTCTGCCAGCTCCATAGCCACAGGGTGCATAGGGTGATTGCATGGATGGATTAGAGCGAGGTTTATAGTTTATGAGGATAGAGATATCCACTATTGTGGGTCGATTGGACTAGGTTGCTTCTTTATTACAACAACTTGTATCAGTCATGGTTGTTCAGAGATAGGATGGAGCGGGTACATCACAGGCTCCTCCCCCATAGGATAGTAGAGGGCCAGGTTGATCTGGTGCTACAGGCTCTTGATTGATATGATGACAGATTTACTCAGTGTTGTTGGTCCACCTTTCATGTTATTCTCATTGATCAGGACATTTGATATATCACTTTGATGATATCTTGACATATTTGATGTATTGGATCCTCCTTTTGATGATGATATATGATGATATACTTCTTGATTCTCTTTGATGAGTTGATTATAATATTATCTTTTATGCAACTATATGATGTATTATTTATGCATTTACTTGGATTCATGCTATGAATGCAGTATCTTACTTTATGATATATATAGATGTATGCAAAGATGTATGAATTTGGTGATGCTCTTCTGTTGTTCATGTATGGATGTAAAATATTTAATAGAAATGCACATGTATGTTCCTATGTTTTTGATGTATGCCAATCTATCCTTAACTATATGAATGCACATGATATGTGGATGATTTCTCGTTGTAATATGTGGATAATGAATAATGGTCAATGTATGTATGCAAAAGATAATCTCATTTTCTTTATAGTGTTTTATCAAGAATAAACATTGTTATTGAACCCCCTTTGCTTAAATGTTTTAACTACCCAAGATTATTGATGTACCCCCTCATTCCCTTGGAAAAGTAACCATAAACACATGCATGTGATCAAACAAGACTATGCAATTAATCTAACAAGATAATGCAATTAATCTAATATGCCTTGCAATGCAACCTAAGTGTCACTAGCTTTTAGCAAATAAATGCCTTGAGGATAAATTTTCATCATTGAGCATTTTGGGACCGAAAAGTTGATACAATCACCACTGCCCACTGACATGATGATATGAATACCACTTTTTATCACATTTGGTAACCTCTTTGTTGAACCAAGTACAACCCTCACTAGTTGGATGACCAAACTATGGGAGTTTGAATACCGGTGTCAATGGATTCAATGTTGCAAGTGGATTTTTGGTATTAAGATATAGAAGATCTAAATAGCCAAGGGATCCATTTGCGTAAACAAACAAAGGTTAATCCATCCTCTTATGAGATAGTCCTCGATGGTTCTTGGATGACCATGTCATTAGACAAATTCTCATAAGGTGACGAATCTTCCTCCAAACAGTCACTCAAAGGCAATAAAATATCACATCTTTATCATGGCTAATCTAGTCAAACATCATCAAATAACTCCAAAGATATGATAAAAATTCAAGTTCATCAAGATTTTAACAAAACTTGAAGTGTTTTACCATGTTTCATTACTTGGCAAAAAAAACAACTTTTGAATGTTGTGCCATGTTTTCTCATTTTCAAAAAAAAAAAGATTTCCAAGTATTCTGATCTTTAAGATGTGTTTGTTAATTTTTAATCCTAAATAATAAAGTCAATGAAGGTCCTAGCTCATGTTGTAGAATCAAATACTTAGGCTCAAGAAAAATTTCCATCTCTTCTGAAGTTCTGATAAAATCTCTCTCTGACATGACTGATTGTAGCACCTATTGAATCCAATGGATGCCCAATTTACCATCTTCTTCTGCCCCCAAGTGATAAATGTGATCGATTGCCAAACTTAGGAGTGATAGACAATGCAACAATGTGACTGACTGACTTTATTATGACTAAGTACAAATAACGGATGCAATGGTGGTTGTACAAATGGGATGATGGAAATGCAATATGGACATATGCAACCTAGGAAAGACCAACTTAAGGGAACCAAAGGTGCTTGTTTACCAAGTTTTCACCTTTTGGATGGATCAAGCTTCTTCTTTCTTTTGTTTTTGCAAGCTTTTTCTCTCTCTTTTTTTTTTTTTACTACCAAGGTGCCTATTTACTAGGTTTTCACCAAGGCACTTTCTTCTTTTTCAAATTTTTTTTTTATCATCAAGGCACCTATTTACTAGGTTTTCACCAAGACAACATCATTTTGAATGTTTTTCCTTTCTTCATGCTCAATTTTCTCAATGTTTTTATCTTTTTGTGCTTTTCAAATGTTTTTGGTATTTTCAAGATCTCTTTTGAACTATGTACAATAAATAGGATGCTCTCTCATCTGATACTCTTTATACTCTTTCGTCTACCTCATGTATAGAACCTTTTAAGATGAATACTATTGATAGGTTCTTGGAGTTCCTCTCTGTCACAATCTGATAACTTATAGGTTCTCATGCCAAATGAAGATATTATGATAAATGGGCCAAGCCAATTAGCCTCCCATTTTCCTTTCTTCTCCCTCTCAACCTGATTCTTTGGATTCTCTCTCAACACCAAGTCTCCTACTTGAAAAACTCTCAGTTTGATATGTTTATTATAGTTTCTTGAGATTCTATTTTGGTACACTTTCAGGTGTTCATAAGCTTGTGTTTGATGTTCTTCAAGTAACTCCAATTATTGAAGTGTAGCAACTCTGTAGTCTTCATCTGTGATCAATCCTTGTAATGACACTCGTAGAGATGGGATTTCAACCTCTAATGGTAGAATTGCTTCGGCCCCATAGACTAGTGAGAATGGCATGGCTCTGGTAGGTGTTCTTATGCTAGTTCTATAGGCCCATAATGCTGGATTAATTTGCATATGCCAATCCCTTCCTGATTTGTTGACCGACCTTTTCAAGATCTTCAATATATTCTTATTTGTGGCTTCGGCTTGCCCATTTCCCTGAGGGTAATAAATTGATGATGAATGGTGAGTGATATGAAATGTAGCACAGTTCATCAACATCCTTATTCTTGAACTGTTTTCCATTATCTGTTATTATGGCATGAGGAATACCATATCGGCAAATGATATGATTCAAGATAAAGATGGAAATTTGTTTTCCTATTGCCGTTATCAAGGGAACCACTTCAATCCACTTGGTGAAATATTTTGTTGCGGTTATGATATGTTTGTGCCCATTTGAAGAAGGTGGATTTATGATGCCAATTAAATCAAACCCCCATTGATAGAAAGGCCATGGTGTGACAAATGGATGTAATTCTTGTGCTGGTGCATGTATCATGTCACCATGATATTGGCATTTGTTGCATATCTTCACCAAGTGGCAAGCATCTTTTTCCAATGTCTTCCAAAAATACCCTAAGCGAAGGATTTTCTTAGCTAGATTTAACCTGCTTGAGTGCGACCCACAAATGCCTTCGTGAACCTCTCATAAAGCTAATTTAGACTCTTCTTCCTCTAGACACCTAAGTAACATCCCGTTGAGACCCTTACGATACAATGTTTCAGAAAGGATTAAGTAACAGGAGGCTTGGCGTATGAAATTACATTTTTGAGCATGGGTTTGGTCTAAGGGTAGCACTTGGTCTTTAAGGTATGTATATATAGGTCCATACCAAGGGGAGTCATGTCCATGTAAGAGGGAAACAATTTGGGTTTTGGGAAGGTCAAATGCCGGTTTCACCAACTCTTCCACCAAGAACTCATACTTCTCATTTTGATCTGGTTTTTGTAACAAAGAGGCCAAGGTAGCCATGGTGTTAGTTGCTCTATTTTTCTCTCTAGGAATCTGTTCAAAGGTGATCAATGCAAAGTATTTCTTCCATCCATCAATCATAGTCTTATAAGGCATCAAATTTTCATCTTTAATGTTATATTCATTGTTGACTTGATTAATGATGAGTTGAGAATCTCCATAAATTTGTAGCTCTTTTATATTCCACTCCAAGGCCATTTTGATGCCTATGACTAGTGCTTCATATTCCGCTATGTTATTTGTGCATAGAAACATAAGCTTGTAGGATTTGGGAATGGTGTAACCTTGAGGAGTTACCAATAATATGCTGGCCCCGGAACCTCCTTGAGTATAGGATCCATCAAAGTATAACTTCCATGTTTTTGCCTCTATGTTGATAATGGCGGAATCCAAAAATTCCACTTGAATTGTTTGTGTAGAAGTCATGGGATTTTCAGCTAAGTGATCTACTATCACTTGTCCTTTGATTGCCTTTCTATCAACATATTCAATGTCAAATTTGCTCAATATCATCACCCATTTAGCTATTCTACCTGTTAAGGCTATTTTACTTAACAAATACTTGAGAGGGTCTATCTTGGCAATCAACTTGACCTTATGCATCAACATATAATGTCTCAACTTTTGAGATGCAAACACCACTGCTAGACAAGATTTTTCCATAAATGTGTAATTAAGCTCATATTTTATCAATGTTCTACTCAAATAGTAGATAGCTCTTTCCTTTCCTTGTTCATCCTCTTGCGCCAAAAGTACCCCTAGGGATCTTTCCGTAGCAGATATTTAGAGAAGTAATGCTTTGCCCTTGATTGGTGGCATGAGAATGGGTAGATTTATCAAATAGGTCTTTAACAATGTAAAAGCTTGATCACATTCGACATCCCATATAAATATAGTATCTTTATGTAGCAACTTGGTGAAAGAATGACATTTTTCGGCCAATTGAGAGATAAACCTTCTTATGGATTGGATTTTGCCTTGCAAGGATCTCATTTGGCTGATGTTCTTAGGTATCTCCATGTCCATTATAGCTTGTACTTTCTTGGGGTCCACTTCAATCCCTTTGGTGGAAACTATATAACCTAGTAACTTGCCGGATTGGACTCCGAAGGCACATTTCTTTGGGTTTAATCTAACCTTGAATTGCTCCAACCTAACAAATATCTTTTTCAAAATGTGGAGGTGTTCTTCTCTTTTGTGGGATTTTGCCAATATATCATCCACATAGTCTTCTAAAAATGTGTGCATCATGTCATGGAAGATAGTTGTCATGGCCCTTTGATATGTGGCTCCAGCATTTTTAAGATTGAAGGGCATGACATTCCAACAAAAAGTGCCCCAAGGGAAAGTAAATGCTATCTTTTCTTGGTCTTCAGGTGCAATTTTGATCTGATTATACCTGCTAAAACCATCCATTAATGAGTACATTGAGTGTTCTGCCGTCAAATCCACTATGGCATTTATGCTTGGAAGTGGGAAATCATCTTTAGGGAAAGCAAGATTTAAATCTCTAAAATCCGTACACACACAAATGGATTTATCATGCTTTGTGACTGGTACAATGTTGGAGATCCATTCAGCATATGCTATTACTCTTATGAATCCTACTTTCAACAATTTTTCCAATTCTGCCTTGACCAAAAGAGCTATGTGGGGGTGCATTTTTCTCAACTTTTTCTTAACAGGCTTAACCCCTGGTCTAACATTCAGATGATGCCTTATAAATTCAAGATCTAATCTGGGCATGTCAGCATATGACCATGCAAAGTTTACTTGTTGTCCTTGAAAGAATTTGATGAAGTCTTCTCTTTCTAGAGGTGTAAGTGATGCTGCCAAGTGTATGAACTTTGGATCTAATTCTATCCCAATGTTGACCTTTTCCATTGGCTCTATGAGTATAGGTGACCTTTCCTCTTCACGTTCAGGCAAAGTATCCAATCTCTCTTCCTTTGGTGTCATAGTTGGGTTTTCACCAAAAGAAACATCTTTTATTTTTATTTTTTTTGGTTCTAATGGTGCCACAGTTGGGTTTTCACCAATAGAACTTTTCATTTTTTATTTTTTTTTTCATTTTTTTCTTTTGACCAAGAGATTTGACCCCTGCTACTATCATTGTGTCCATATTGAATTCATTGGTGAAAGAGGGTTCAACCGCATTAAGGTAGTGATTCATTTCTTGGTCATTGGGAAAGTAAAGTAGGTCATTTGGTTCAGTTTGGTCCCAATCAATGAGGTCCGAATTTATCAAAAGTAAGGGTTCATTGGGTAAAATGTCATCAATAGGCATTATGGACATGACTTCATTTGAGGGTTTGTACATTGTATCATTTAGATCTATGACGTGCACTTCCTCAAGATGATCCATGGAAGAAGGGTCAAAGTCCCCTTCACTCGAGTCCTCGTCAACCTCTATGGGAAACAACATGGGAAAAGCCACAAGTGGGTTAAAACTAATGTTTGAATCTCCCTCCTCTGAAGGCATCCAAAATGTGTCTATCCATGCTCCATTGGTAGGTACTTGCTCTATATTAGGCCTTTGAATATGAGGTTCTTCACTAATTTGAGCTTCTTGCCTTGGGATTTTTGCATAAGTATGTATAGCAATCACTTCCTTATCATGACATGATTCATCCGATAAGGTATCCCATTCATAATCTCAAGAATCATCACTATCTCCTTCGGAATCTAAGGCATTTATTTGAGGATAAAAATCATGCATTGGGCTTGAACTTTCTCCTTTGAATTGAAAACCTACTCCAAATTTTTCGTGACTTGCCCTCCAAATAGGTTCAATAGGTTCTAATAACCCCCTATTTCTTTTCCCTAAGGGTTCTCTTCCCTTGTATCCCATCTTCTACATTATACCAAAGCCTTTCCCATATTGCTCAGTTTGTATCTTTACATGCTGAATTCTTTCCATGGGAGTGTTGGAGGTATCTTCCTCATCATGGTAAAGCCATTGAAGGACGTCATCTTCTTCCTTATCCCATGTTGCTTTGTTATCTTCCCTTACAAAATAGGAATTATACTTATGTGGAAGATGTTCTTTTGATGGTTTACCATGTGATTTTGGAGATGTGGGCATGTCAAATAGAGAAACAGAATATTCCCCTATTCCTTTTGAACTAATCTTGCATTGTTTTTCAAAGTTATTCATCATTTCACTCATGTGTTGGTAATGATCTTCCTTGGCTTTTTCCTTTTCTTCTTTGGTAGCTTTATAGACTACCATTTCCAATTTAGGTGCTAGATATGAACTTTCCATTGTATTTGGACCCTCCTAGCTCACTTTTTCCTTTCCCTTAGTTGATGTTGCTGAGCTAGCTTGAGGAGGGTATTGAATAACATCTAATGTTATTTCTTTCATTTTAACATCTTCAATTGTGGTTCTTTGAATAATTCCCTCCCGGTTATGTGGAATGTATAACTCATGAGGAGGTTTGAGTGCATTGCAATATTGGAATGGGTTAGAGTCTCCTCCAACCATGATTTCTTCACCCATGTATGGAAATTTTATGCATTGGTGGTATGTGGATGGGTCTGCTTGCATCTCGTGGATCCATGGTCTCCCCAACAAAATATTATAAGTTAATTTCATGTCCAGCACTTGGCAATTGGTGTCCTTCTTGACAGGTTCCACTTGGATGGGCAATACAATCATGCCTTTAGAAGCTCTTTCAACTTCATCATAAGCTTTGATGGTGATTTTCTTTGTAGGGTCAATGCAAGACTCAGATAGACCTAAGGACTTGACAAGACTTAATGTGCAAATGTTGAGACCAGCCCCTTCATCAATGAGGGCTCTTTTGAATCTATGCCTTTCGATTAAGACCTTTATATGCAATGGTAGATTTTGAGGATGGGTTATAGACATGTCATCTTGATCAGAAAATGAAAGACAATGAGGTGCTACAAGATGACCTACCATATTTTGAAACTTTTTTGCCTCTAAGTTAGTAGGAACATGTGTCTCTACTAGAGATTTTTCCAAAATCTCCTTATGGTTTGGTGACAACTTCAATAACTCTAAGATAGAGATTTGTGCTAAAGTACATTGTAATTGATCAACCAAACTATAAGGCCTTGCTACTGTAGAAGGCTGTTTGACCACAATGTTGGATTGCGGGATATTAGTGCTTTGAGGAGCTATCCCTTGTAGTGTCATTCTATAATTCTTCCCTCTTGTAATGACATTTGATGCTTCCTTTTGAGGTTGTCCATTGAATATTATAGCATTAACAATATGATCATAAGGTGGTGCAAAGTTGAGATTATTGGCGCTTTGCTTCTTTCTATTTGATGACTCTCCCTTATCATGTTTATAAAAATGTTGTTTGAATGCCGTATGATCTTCATTGTTTGGAGGTCCGTCAATGGTGATCGTGCCATTATCAATTAAATCTTGCACTACATTCTTTAGTTGCAGACATTCATTTGTTGTGTGTCCTCAAATTTTGTGATACTCACAATGGCTATCGACACTCCACCAACTAGGCTTATTATTTGGCTCGTAAGGCTGAATTTTGGGTAGAGTAATGACATTATTAGCCATGAGAACCTTTAATGCCTTTTCAAGGGGTTCACCCAAGGGTGTGAAGTTCTTTGGAGGAGTTGGCCTCAAATATTTATCAAATTTAGTACTCCTTGAATTATCTCCTTGATTTCCATTGTTGGTGTAGTTGTTGTTGGATGGTGCATTAGAGCTCTGATTGGTATTATTCACTTGATTAGGTGTCCTTGTAAGAGAAAAGGGGACCACCTTCAAGTTTCTAGATTTAACTACTACATCATTCACAATTCCCTTATTTTTGTTCTTATAACGACTGTTACTATTGAACCAATTATTCTTCTGATTATTGCCATTGTTGCCATTGTTGGAGTTGTTCTTATTATCTTTGTACAGTTTGAGTTCTCCACTTTTGACCAACACTTCCTTTGTGGTTACTCCATTTTCAATTAGATCTTGGAAGGTCTTTGGACATTTCATTCGTAAGAGGTAGTTTAAATCATTACTCAAACTGTTTATGAAGATATCCATCTTCTCTTTTTCAGGCACACTTCTAGGATATCTTGCAAAAACTGTCCTCCACCTTTGTAGAAAAGTGAGGAATGCCTCTCCATCTTTTTGTTTTGTGTTTCATAATGTTATCATCGTGACCTCATGTTTAATGTTATATGAGTAATGAGCCATGAATTTCAAAGCTAACTCTTCGAAGGTCTTAATTCCAGAGGGTAACTTAGAAAACCACTCCATAGCCATGCCTCCTAAGCTTCACGGAAATAATCTCATTAAATATGTTGTATCATGCATGAACTCTAAGCTCAATGCAAAAAACTCCCGTAAGTGATCTTGGGGATTTGTCATTCCTTCATACTTGTCATATTTAGGAAACACAACATTGATTGGGAATGACACCATAACCAAGCTTTTATCAAACGAGAATGGACACAATGCTTCTATAGAGAAAGGCTTGGGAGCCCCTCTTTGCTTGATGTTGTCTAATTGCATTTGAAATGCCTTGGATTGCTTGTTCATGATGTCTAAGGTACTTTCCTCAACTTTCAATGTTCTAAGTTGGTTGACATCATAGTCATGGGGAAGCTTGAGAACTTTTTGTACTAAGTCCATGAAATGTTTTTCTCTATCTCTGTCCATTGCCTTTTCCATGAGCTTTCTAAAATAAGGACATTGGATGGCCTCACTAACTTTTTCATTCATGGCATCTTCTGCCGTTGGTTCAGTGTTAGTTTGAGTGTGAGTTTGGTCAACTCCTTGAGCATTTTGATCTACTCCTCCATTGTTGGTATTGCCTTGGTTATTAATATTGCTTTGGTTATTCATGTCAATGCCTCCACTATTGGCATTACCTTGGTTGGTGGGATCAATACCACTATTATCCTTACCACCCAAACTACCATAATACATCATGGTGTCTTCTTTTTCTTGTTCAGGTGACTTTTGTGGTACTCTAGGAGTAGTTTCATCTCCGGGATAAGGGAGCTCTTGTCTCAAATAGGTCCTGTCGGCTTGCAAGGTTTGCTTGATATAATATGATCTGGTAAATGCAGGCATGAACCTTGGATACAAGTCAAGACTACTTGGGGTCTAATCCTTTGCAAAATTTTGGTAGATATGTGAAACATGATTTTCGACCAGACTATAAGTTGAATCAGTGAAAACTCGAAAAAGGGTACTCAAATTGATATTCAAAAATTTCTAATTCTTCCTGGAAGTACTCTCTATTTGCACTTTTTTTTTTTTTTTTCTGGGCATGACTAAACCAAGCGCAGGTGTGTCTGAAACCTGCGTAGGCGTATACTAGTTTGTTGATAGGCGGCACTCTATAGATGTACAGGCGGCACTTTTCTTGCTATTAAGCAGGTTTCCAATATTTAAAGGTGTGTTTGAATCTCTTTTAGGAGGGACTTTAATGTGTCCAAGCGTGTTTAAACCAGTCACAGGTGTGATTGAACACTTGATAGGCATGTTTAAAATGTGCCCAAGCAACACTTCTTTGACCAGGGTATAAAATTTTGAATTTTTAAAAGTTTTTGATCAGATATTTTTGGTAAATTCTTATTTTGAAAATTAGGAACAAATGAAACACACACATAAATGTCTCTAAACAACAATCTAATGTGTATATTCTCAAATGTTTTCACAAGTATAGCACAAGAATGAATTCCAAACAGCCTACCTAGAGTCAAATTGGCTTGTAATCATGGCTCTACAAGGTGGCCTTTCTAATTTACTTAGGATTTAATTAGTATTCCGTTCAAATGAATTAAAATCTCTCATCCCCCAAGTATGTTAAGGGGCTTCCCACACGCACCAAGGCATGATTTTGCCCAATCCGTAAGGACTACTAGAGGAAGTTTGAGAAAATTAAAATCCCTTTGTCATGCACCCCATTAAGGATGCATGCGTTTCATTTTATAGTGGGTCGGATTCTCGTGGCAAAAGCAAGTGTATCCCACTTTGGGCTATCCCTCTCACTAGCCTTGCTAAGGCAAATTCGGGAGGTGAGCCTACTAAATCTCTAGCATGTTCATTTTGCAAGTAAGGAAAATTGGAATTCAAGTAAAGTTTTTGGGAGTTTGTTTCACCAAGAAGGTGAAGAGCTATCCCTAACTTTCCTTTTGATTCCCAAACACTTCAAACACTTAGTTCTTTTTCAACCTCTTGACAAGGAGGTTCTTAGAATTGAAATGTGTGGTTCAATTTCCTCTCTATTAAAGGTAGATTTAAATGACAATGCCACAAGTTAAGGGAATGCAAGCTTGTTTGAGTAGAATACCTTTCCTTGTAGCTAGCAAAAGGCTAGGGGCATTTTTGAGTTATTGATTTTTATTTTTCACTTACTCACCTTGGCAATTTGCTCTAGCTCCCTCCTCCAACAAGTTAGTCCAACACAACCAATTCACAATGAGGGGAAACCAAACTTGCATGTAATCAATCAAAAAATTTAAATGAAAGAAACTTTAAGGTCAAGGTTCATAAATCCAATTTAGAGACACAAATTTTTGCTTGTAAGCTTCAATCACAGCTAAATATTTCTCATATACCTTGACATCCTCATCTAGTGTGGATTCAAGGACAACCTTTGTATGCACTTGATTCTCCTTCTTTATTTTCTTTGCCAATGCTTTTCCCTCCTTGTTGAACAATGCTTTTGCAAATGACTTCCAAGATGGAAGTGCTCTCCAAAATGCCTCATACTTATAGTAATTTCCCAAGGGTAGGGGGTAGAGCGAATTGATCATGGTTATGCTTGGGTAAGGTCAATTGGCTTTGCTTTGTCCATAAATGAGGGGACAAGGAGGGGACAATTATTTAAATGGTTTCAAAAGGCTGGACCATTTCAACAAAAGTGAGTGATTTGTGTCCATTTTGTCTCCAATTTGCTTTGTTGAGGGAAATTATGATTTATAAATTAATTAAAGTAATTAAATTTAGCCATGAAGGGTAAGAGGTTCATTTTGATTTTTGCTTTCAACAACTATGTCATTAATTGAATTTAATCAATTTCGTAGTTTTTTCCCCTTTTCAAGCTTTATTTAATCATTTAATCATTTAATTGAATTTTCTTTTGATTTGAATTGCCTTTGTTCCATTTATTTATTTTTCGTGCTATTTTGATGATTTGATGCACCTTTTGATTGATTTAAGCCTTTGGCCAATTTTCCATGTCTACAGTTTATAACAAAGATCCATGTAGATCGTATTTGGGATCCCAACTCCATTAAAAATTTTGAAGGGGAGTACTTGATGGGCAAAGGTAGATTGAGGAAAGTGAGAGGTAAATATAAGATGTTATTGTAGTTAATTAATTCTTATAAATCTTCAATATAAGTTATTTATAATTGGTGTATTTTTTTTATACAGTTGGTTGAGAGTGGGATGCAATACATTTGTATATTGTGAACAATCTTGATTGGATGACGGTATGGATTGAATGACATCAACAAAATAGTTTCTCATTAACATGGGAAGGTGTTACTTCATTGGTTAAAGAAATTCATCGTAATGAAGATTCCAATGTTATGCCAATGGTAATTGATCTCGCATATGGTTTAAGAGGTAGAGAGGTACGTACAAATTTATTAATGATCATGACTCATATGTTTCGTATCAACTCATGATGAAAATAATTTACACACACTTGAAAAATTGTAGGTCAAGCACCACAAAGCTATGTACTATCATGGCCATAAATTTTTCATAAAAAAGTTGGATGACACAAAGAAAACTTGTGATTTTGGGATAATTGCAATTTTTGAGGTCACTAATATATCATCTAGAAATGACATACATCCTCAACAATCTCAAAATAAATACTATGACATCTTGGATGATATAATTGAGTGTGACTTTAACTCCTTCAAAGTAGTTCTATTCGTCGTCAAATGGTATAGGCTATGACTGAATCAAAATGATCCAGATAGAACTGTTATTCAACATTATAATGGATTTACAATGATTAATACAAGGTCGTTTGAGCTAGTTAGAGATGAGCCCTATGTTCTTCTAAGACAATGTGAGAAAGCGATTTACTCAGAGGTTCCACATAAACAGGGTTGGTCATTTTTTGTTAGACATGATCCAAGAGGAAGGCCAATAAAGTATAATGTTATAGAAGAAGAAGATATTGAAGATGATGAAGATCAAGATGATGGTGATGATGATGATGGTGATGATGATGATGATGGTGATGATGATGATGATGATGATGATGATGGCGATGATGATGGTGATGATGGTGATGATGATAGTGGTGATGATGATGATGATGATGATGATGAGATGGATGAAGAAGATGATCAATGACATGATTGAAATGATCAATAAAATGATTGACATTATTTATTGATTTCAATTGTAATGATTACATATTTATTGTGTTCAATTCTAATGATTACAACATATGTGATTTATAATTACCAATGTTTTTCTTACGATACTCAATTAATTGCTGCTGATACATGTATATATTGTGTTTGATTATCACCCTTTTTGCAAATAGGCAATTGACTACAGACATTGTCACCCCTTTTGTTGACGATCTTGCATTCCATATATAAAGTAAATTTGTTCATGTTTACGATGTTGCATATTGCTCATGTTTTCTTCTAAGTTATTTGTAGCATATGTATCATGTAATTTTTAGCTAACTTAAGATAAATGATTAACATATGCAGGAAATTTAACCCCTTTGGTGTGGATCGTGCACAGTGACATGGATTAGCAGGTATAAGTCAATAAATAGACATAATTTTCTTATATTCTTCTTGTTTATCACTGAGCACATATGTTATAAATAGACATATTATATAATCATATAATGTATATATAGACAAAGAAGAACCATATGTACGGGTCACGACTTGATTATTTTATATATATTATTTAAATATTATCAAAATTCTATTTGAAGCGGGGACATGACAATATCTCATTTTATGGATTGCAAGACCCACCAAATAGGTACTTGTCAGATCTATCTACATCGAATGAGGGAAATGAGGAAATGGTAGATGAAAGTTCTACATGTAGTACAACTAAAATAAGGAGATCAACTAGAGGTCAAAAGATTAGAAAAAAAATTGATAAATGCATGTAATTTTTCCTTGCTAAAAGGGGGTCATGTTCTTATGATGATGAGACCAAAGGTGACATCAAGGTGCCCTTTCGATACACACATATTGAGAAAGAATGGGTACCCAATGAGCTACCTCCAATTAACACTAATTTTTGTGTTAATGAGAGGATATATTGTATAGCTCCATCCTCATTACATGGTTTGGGCCTATTTTCCATGGATGGGATAACAGTATGTTACAACAAAGTTGTTGAATTGTTCAAGTATGTTGGTCTGTGTTATAATTACAATGATTGGATGTGGATTTTTCAATATAAAAAAAGTATGCGTAGGTATGCACTATGAACAAATTATATACAATGAAAAGAAAATGATCAAAGTAAAAAATTTGCAATGTACAATGATGGGAGACCAAAAGCAACAAGTAATATTGTGGGTTTTATAAATAGTATGCGACATTCCTCAACTAATAAGCAACCCAATTGCATATTTGAGGTGCATGAGGGGAATCAAGTTTTTGTATGTGCGATAAAATCAATAAATGTAGGGGAAGAACTGCTAATAGATTACCATTTAAATCACATAGATACAAAAAAAGTTACTATCATGAGGGTGGTAAGTACTATATACCATTTTATTAATAAGTTTTTTTGCTAAGTCTATTGCTTTCAGTTCGCTAAAGTTTTTATATTTAATCTTTGTCATAGGATGATATGGATCTCGCACATGATAGAGGCCACGAGTATGCTCCTCCCACCCATTCTTCAGTAAGGGTAAACCTTATTGAAATTGTACAAATTAGATAGTTGAAAAATGTTATATTATTACATTATTTTATTTACAGTTTTAGAGTTTTTATGATAGTTTTACTGATATTCCTGTCACAATTTGATGTTCAGGATAGGGGAAAAGCACCTGTAGTAAAAGAGGCAATATCTACCCCTTCTAATGATGATATCGCAGAAATGCCTAATGTAACAATTATGTTGAGGAAAAAACTAAAAAAACCAATTTAGAAATAATGAGAATTTTGGATGAAGCAAATCCAACTAAGGAGATGTTGAAGAGGCTATCTGAATTGAAAGCACAAGCACATCGTTATGAAGTAAGCAGTAATGAATCTTTAGTTATAACAAAAGTTCAATAAAGGTTTATATTTTATACTCTTTTATGTTGTGAAGTAAAATATGTAATATGTATTCTTGTTACAGGATTTTTTAGAAACTGATCTAGAACCTGGTCAAGGACAACACGGTGAGGCCGGTACTAGCAAAGCTCCGACCACCTCAGGTAAAATAATCCTTTAGTTGACAAGTTACAAGGAATTTTTTCTTTGAAACATTCAAAAACTTCTTAAGTTAACTCTTACTTTTATTATTTCAGAATGTCTTTGCTAACAATGTATTGTTTAGGTCATCAAGTGCAGGCGACTCCTCCTAGGAGGTCGACGGAGGTCCATCCGAGATTGCCGAGTGCAATGTCACCAACAAGGGGCATGTAAACATCGACACCTTCATAGTCTATGCTTGGTAAATCCTTGTTTTGCTATATTTGGTTTTGTGTTAATTATGATTTGATAATTTATACTTTAATTTTGGGTGCATCACATAGTGGATTAAGTTTGTGGAGTAGGAGATACACCGGCGACACCGTCTGCTACGCTAGATATAGATTAAAGTACATGTATTGGTGATAATTCACCATTATTTCCTAGATCTACCCATGTTTCTAGCACGAGAGTTATTCTAGCACGGGAGTTATGCAGACGTCATTGTTGATTGACAATAATGAATTGATGCTTTTAAAATGTCCTAAGCTTCTAGGTACTTTAAAATTATTATTTTTTTATATTGTAATATGCATTTACCTATTCATAACAAGTTTTGGATTGATTATCCCATGACATTTTTTGCAGAAAATGATTCATTTTATAAGATGCTTTATGACCTCGCACTGAAGATATTCAGGCCCACCATACATACAAGGTGGAACATCATAAGTGAACTAACCTTATCCCACTATTTTTTTTCATATCATTAATTGGTACAATATTTTTCCTTTCATTTGGGTCTTTTTTTTACTATATTCAAGATACACAACTTTAGTTAATTTTTCTATATAACAATTTTGTATTTTTTCTTAAAAGGCGGAACTTGCAAGACAAAAAATGAAAAGATCATCTCATTAAAGATTTAGAGCATGAGTTTGGTAGTAATATTTTTGACGAGAAGAAAATTTTAGAAAAATATTGCAAACATCTTAAGACTGTGAGGGACTCATATAGAAAGAGTCTCATCCAGAACCCAAAGTACGAGCGTCCTCCCTTTATTCCAGTGAGGGATTGGATGCAAAGGAGAAAGGGGATGCTCAAAGAGGACTTACACTAGAAAATGAGAGAAGAAGGTATGCAGTAGTATTAACTACTAGTACAATGTAATAATGCACTAATTAGTGATCTTTATATCTATATCATCTAACATATTTCAAACTTTTCATAGGTTGTAGGACACATCAAAGGCAACAAAGGCCAAGCTGCAAAAGATTGGGCAACACAGACTTGACTCTAGTGGATATTCCAAAATTAAAGCACAAATTGTAAGTAGCACTAAAGGAATTGCAGAGAAAAATTATTTATAAAATGCAAATAATTTTGTTTAATCAAAAAATGCAGGACTCTAAATTTAGTTTAGAGGCCACGATAGAACACAAAAAAATTGCCTTCAAGGAAGGCTATCAAGCTGTGGCTGAACACCTATGGAAAGCTTCCACTAGCCCAACCCAAGAGTCTCCTGCATCATGTGCACATGTAAATATGCTAAAAAATATATTAGAAATTGAATACTTGAGCAACAATCTATTTGATAATAATGTGCATGACATTACAATGCAGCCTCTTAATCGTGACACATATCATATGCCGCATGATGAAGCCCCTGATGTGCATCATATTGTCGATGGAGGTGCTCATTTGCTATTTAAAACTAATTATGTAATTATTAATACAATTTAACATCTTAAATTGAACTTGGTGTAACCTTTTTTGTGTATATTTTAGAGGATACAAAATCATGTCATGTTGAACAAGTGCTGGAGGATGTTCAAACTAATCACCATGTAGATCATGTGGCACATTCAGGTAAAGAAAATCTATGTTTTGTTCTTTTAAATTAATTTTTTGATTTATAGTTCTTTTAATTAATTAAATACTTGTAATTCACTAATATAAAATGGTGTGAATTTAACTCATGAAGTAATTGTTATTGCAGCGGACCCCCCTTTGGCGCAACGGCCTCGTGTTCCTAAATAGATGAGGAGGAGACATGCGTTGGAATTAGAATCAGTAAAGGAGGGGAATGACAAGGACATTGATCTTCCTCTTAGAAATTACATGATTAAAAAAATAGCAAGAAACCCAAAAAGAAATGATTATAATTAACATTTTTTGCTAATGAAAGAACGTTGTCTTAATGGATGCAATTTTGTACTAGTAATGTTGATGAATGATGTGTTAATGAATTCTTCATGAATGTTGTGTGTTAATGAATTTTATGTGTTAATGAATTATTCATGAATTTTGTGTGTCAATGAATTTTATGTGTTAATGAATGTTATCATGTGATTATAATGATTGAATCTTATATTTCAAAAATGGATGAATGAATGAATGTTATTAAATGTTAATGGAGAATTTAGAGTAATGTTAAGGGGGGCGGGGAGGGCCCAAATGAGCTTCCACCTTCACGTGGTTGGCCTTGTTAAGTAGAGAATATTAAACTATTCTCGAAACCAAGTGAAGCTCAAACTTTAAAGATAAGCTTAGAGTTAATAGTGACAACCAATTAGCAAGTTGAAATGAAGTTCTTCGTTACAGGTACCTTTTTAGTTTTTAAAGCACAATGTCATGTTTTAATATTGTGTAGTTTTTTTCTTATGTCAAAGTATTCTTTTACTATAAGAACATAATTTATGACCATTTTAATAACTATTCTAACATCGCTATATGCTTGTGATTTGTTTATCTTGTTTCTTTGCAGTCCTTAGTGCACTTAGGGGAAAGTATGATCAGGCAATGAGAAGAAATGATGTGAGGGAAATTGTTGTTAACCTACCTCAATTGGTGATGGAGAAGGTGGAGAAGCAATTTGAGATGTGGAGCAGTATGTCATACCTCTTTAATATCTATTTGTAAGAATGACTTGTGGAAGAAAAGACAAAAGGCATTTAACAAATGTACTTTATACAACACTATAAGGAAATGATAATAAATTAATATACCATCATGCATATATTTCATGAAAAAAATGAAATAAATACCTGTGATGTCTTATCTAAAATATTGAAAGCTTTTCAGTGGCTTGATAAGAACTTATCTTGCTTTTTTTTTTGTACTTTCCTGAAGTGTGATTTGTCTCTTATGTTTTTGATTGGATTTTCAGCTTATATTTTCTGTTCTATACTTCAAAATCAGAGAGTGTATGATTGTTTTCTTTTCTTTCATCATTATATTTGTATATATTCAATATTCAAATTGAAATGGTGCTTTTGTTTTTAGGGATGGACCCTCTATGAGATTTTCAGATATGCTGCTGTGCATAACTAGATTGCGTATGAAGAAGCCTTGAAGAAAAATCTTGTTTTGGAAAAGATGGTGATAAGTGGTGCTATCTATTCCTTGGGAGATTGGATTGCATAGGTCTGTATCTCAAAATCATTTGCATGAGGCAGAAATGCATACCTACAACCATTTCATTCTACATTTAAAAACATTGATGACACTCTAGACACAAAATAATGCTCATGTTGTTGACTTGACAGTGCTATGAAGGAAAACCAATTTTTGAATTTGATCGAACCCAGATGTTCAGATCTGGTCTCCTTGGATTTAGTCTTCATGGTTCTTTGTCTCATTATTACTATCATCTTAGTGAGGTAACACCTTTCCCTCTTTCTTAGTCTTAACACAATTGAAACTCACCTTCTCAATATTTTCTCTAATACCATACTTGCAAGCCCACTGAAAAATCTCTGTAATATAGAGAAATCAGTTACAAAGCCATCAATAATATATATATATATATATATATATATATATATATATATATATATATATATATATATATATATATATATATATATATATATATATATATATATATATATATATTGTGTTACATTCTTTGGCATACCCTTTACCTTTCGATTATATTCATATACTTTTTATGGAAAGCTATGTTGGAATAACTGAGAGGGGGGGTGAATCAGTTAAACACTGTCCCAAATCAAAATGTATAATTCAAAACAAATACTTCTATTCCTACTGCTCAGTAAACAAAAATTACTTTCACTGTCTGTGCTTTTACCGATTGTCAATTCTAAACTTATAGTACTTACCAATCAAATCTAACATGTAATATGGAAAGTATGATAACAAACAAATATCACAATCAACACATAACACAAGAGATTTAATGTGGAAACCCTGTGAAGGGAAAAACCACTTGGGATTGGCAACCCAAAAATGTTCACTCTTCTGAAGTGAGGTTGGTGAAGACCCAACCCTGTTAAAGGTTACAAACACACTGTTAAGTGTGACCTTGTTAGAGGATTTTAGACTAGAATTTATCGTCCAACCAACAGTCACTCTAGGGTTGACAGGATAACAATGTTCACTCTAATGAATGATACATCATAAGACTTTTAAGTCCACTCGGTTAAGAGATTTGATTGTATACAATGGTTAAATATGTAACAGTAGTTGATCTACCTTAATATAACTTCAATTGCAGATTACAAATCTATATTTAGCTCATACAAATCCTCTTGATCAATATATCACTTTAGATTCAATACTGTGTTAACTTACTGTCCATCAGTAATTGCTTTTTATAGCTCGATAACTGTTCTACAGCTCGGTTCTCAATAACTAGTATGATCAGAAATGCATGAAACTTGTTCACACGATAAATCTATAGTAACTCCTTCTTCCGGCATCTGTTTCAAAATGAAAGTCTAGTCTCTTATATAGACATGTAAAATGTTTTCTTTTCCTCCATTAGATTTTTCCACTTAATCATCTCCATTGATTTTGCCGCTTTAGGCTTTCTCGGCTGATGTGTCAATAACACGTTTCAATCTACTCTGTTAGATCCTTCTGATTTATGTTAGCCGTTGATCTTCATAACAAACCTTATCTATTACCTCGAGATCATACACTTTCCAGCTCATCACTTTATCAGTTAAACTGATCATTTAATTCCATTCTATCTTCGTCGGTTAACAAAGAAATGTGTCGGTGAACACACACTCGGTTAATACTATGCTCGGTATACACTACACTCTGTCAGTGTATACTAAAATGCTTTAGTTTACCAACAACACTGCTTTGTGTCTTTCAGCTCTATTCTTCATTATAGATGAGTGCAACATAATGAAGTCAATTCCATGAATTCATAGACTCATCAAGAAGTTACTCAATGTATTTTTTATCCTCATCTGACACGTACATCTTCCTCATGTAGATTTCTCTGTTCTTCATCTTATCCACCTTTCTTCAGATGTGTCAGTATAGTAACTTAAAAGATAATTATTTTTAAGCTAGTTGACATCAATGACAACATAAAATTGATTTAATCATCTTGCATTATCTAAACATCTACTTCTTAGTAATCTTGATTTATAGATTCTTCATTCTAGTTCCAAATTAGTTGTAGTTCATCAATCTCTCCCTTTGGCATTGATGGCAACTCAAGTAATATGAAATGTACCATACACATACCAAACAAGTATTCTACAACTCTATAAACAAATTTTGTAAGTCGAATAGACTTAATATGTTTAATCACTACATTTTTAAAGCTTTGATGCTTGTCATCAGATGTGCTCTTTTCAGTTCTCCTATTTCTGCTTCTGATTGTCTCTCCCTCAGATAGTTCTCATCGGTTACTATTTCTCTTCCTTTGTTCATCTCTCCTTTTCATATTATTTATCTCTCCCTTTGACAATAATGCCAAAGAAACAAATAAAAAAATAGCTCTGTTGGTAGCCAAATAACTCTCTATTGTCCATCAACTTCTCTGTATCTTTGAAGACTGATATCACCATCTGTTCTAGTTCTCCAAACTTAATCAAAACCTTGAACATGATTCAAAGTGTGAACTATGTTGCATGAACATGAATGATCTTCTAACAAAAATAGGCTGATGCAACATCCAGATCACCTTAGTGACTGATAGACAAGGGACAAACCCCAAGTCTAGTCCTCAAGTATTCAAATGTGTCCTTCAGTAGAGGCTTTGTAAAAATATCTGCAAATTGTTCCTTAGATGTAACAAATTCTAGCTTCACTTGCTTCTCATGCACTTGTTCTCTTAAGTAATGATACTTAATAGATATATGCTTTGTCTTTGAGTGCATCACAGGATTCTTCAAAATGTTAATAGCACTAGTGTTGTCACAATATATAATCACTGGGTCAGCGATTACCTCATTCATTCCTTCCAACACTTGCTTGATGTATGCTATGTTTGAGCAATTTGTAGTAGCAAAAACATACTCTACTTCTGTATTTGATTGAGAAATGCAGACTTTCTTTTTACTTGTCCAAGTTACAAGTATTTCACCAAAGAAAAATGCTCCTCTGGTGGTGCTTTTTTTGTCATCTACATTTCTAGCCCAATCAGCATCGGTATAAACTTTCAGTTCAAACTTTCCTTCCTTCGGATACCAAATGCCATAATCTTCTATCTTTTTTAGATATCTTAAGATTCTTTTAGTAGCTATCATGTGTGACTCTCTAGGGTTAGCATAAAACCTAGCAACTATCCCCACAACATGTGCTATGTCTGGTCTACTGTGAACTACATACATAAGTTTACCAATCATGGATCGGTAAAGTGTCTAGTTTACTTTAGTAGTTTCATCCTCCTTTGTTAATTTGCATCCAGTAGCCATCGGTGTTCCATTAGGTTTAGCATCTTCCATGCCAAAAGTCTTCAATACTTCCTTTATGTACTTAGATTGTGTGATGAATATCCCATCACTCTGCTGAATCACTTGTAATCCTAGAAAGAATTTAATCTCTCTGAACATAGACATTTCAAATTCTTTTTGCATTTCATCAGCAAAGGCTTTGCATACATGATCTTGTCCTCCAAAAATAATATCATCCACAAATATTTCAGCAATAAGAATAGTGTGATCAGTATTACCTTTCATATACAGATTGCCATTTTCACTTGTTCTGACAAATCCAATACTTAGCAAGTAAGTATGAAGTCTTTCATACCATGCTCTTGGTGCTTGCTTCAAACCATATAAATTTTTTTGTAATCTACATACCATGTCTCTGTTGTCTTGATCAACAAACCCTTCCGGTTGTTCTATGTAGACTTCTTCTTCAAGTATACCATTAAAAAATGATGACTTCACATCCATTTGATAAACTTTGAATTTCTTATGTGCAGCATATGCAAGTAGCATTCTGACTCCTTCTAATCTAGCAGTAGGTGCAAATGTTTCACCATAGTCAATGCCTTCTTCCTATGCATATCCCTTGCATACCAATCTAGCTTTATTTCTTGTAACTTCTCCATTTTCAATTAGCTTATTTTTGAATATCCATTTAGTACCGATAACATTTTTGTCCTTTGGTCGGGGTACTAAAATCCAAGTCTTGTTCTTCTCTATCTACTCTATTTCCCCAGTCATTGCATTAATCCATTCATCATTCTCTAATGCAACTTTCACAGTTTTTGGTTCAAATTCACAAACTAAGCATGTACCTTATCTTGTTTTGCTCTTGGTTTGCATTCCAACTTGTCTGTCTCCAATAATTTGTCTCAGGATGATGTCTCCTAAAAAATATAGCCAGTATCCTATCTCTTCTTTCTTGTTCATCCTATTCAGGTTCATTAGCTTGCTCGACAACTCCATTTTGTTTGTCGATTTCCTCTTCCTGCTGTTCAACATTGTTTGTCTGTGGACCAGTTGTCACAGGTTGCAGTTTCGGTTGCTAATCTAGAAGTTCAATATAAGTGAATTGATTATAGTCTTCTAGTTCCTTTCTACTATCCTCTATGTTTTTGTCATCAAACTCATCAACACAAACATTAGTACTTTCAATAATCTTATTTGTAACCTTATTTAGACATTTGTATGATTTACTCTTGGTAGAATATCCTAAGAATATTCCTTCATCTCCTTTAGAATCAAATTTACCCTTTCTTTCATCTTTCAAGATAAATCATTTGCTTCCAAAAATTTTGAAATAACTTACAGTAGGTTTGTGTCCAAACCATAGCTCATAAGGTGTTCGGTTGGTGTCCTTCAGTTGTACTCGATTAAGAACATATATAGCTGTATTGATAGCTTCTCTCCAATATGTCTGAGCAACATTCTTTTGTATCATCAATGTCCTAGCACAATCAATTATTGATCTATTTCTTCTTTCAGAAATGCCATTTTGCTGAGGTGTCCTTGGTGCAGAGACTTGTCTTTTAATTCCATGCTCATTACAAAAATTAGTAAATTCATCAGAGATAAATTCACCTCCTTTATCAGATCTTAAGCATTTAATTTCCTTTCCAGTCTCTTTCTCTACCTTAGCTGTATACCACTTCAACATTTTGAAAGCTTCAGATTTCTCCTTTAAAAACATAACAATCATCAGTCTAGTATAGTCATCAACAAAAGAATAAAGTATCTATCACCAGAACAACTCTGAGTCCTCATAGGACCACATAAGTCAGTATGAACCAACTCAAGTATCTTCTTTGTTGAGTAATATTTTCTTTTAAAGCTAGACTTAGTCATTTTACCTTTCTAACATTCATGGCACATAGCATGATCCAGTTTTGACAAGTTAGGCAATCCTCTAACTCTTCTTTTCTTACTAATCTTGATCATGTTATCAAAATTCACATGACACAGTCTTTTGTGCCACAACCATGCATCTTCATCCTTCATTAACAAACAAAAAGACTGATCCATATCAAGATAAAATAGATTACCTCTAGATTGTGTACCAGTTCTGACTGTATGGTGAAAATGTGACCACACTTCTATGAATCTTTACATGCAAGAAAACTCAAGAATGAGCCCTCACAAATCGATCCATAGCTCTCTATGCATGGAGTTGCAAGATTTGTAAAATTTCTCTCAGCTAGAGCTATAAACTCATGACCTTGCTAGTCAACCATACAATGAGAGATTCCAAATGAATGCAATGCTATGCAAATATATATGAGAATGCAAATTAATCTTATGAGAATGAAGATGCAATTAAGCTATGAAAATAGAAATGAAAGAGTTACAAACCCTCTAATTAAACTATGTGAGATTAATCTAAAACATGAAAGAAAATGATACCATGATAATGCAACTATGATGCAAGCTAGGATGTGATGTAGATGCAAGATGAATGTCAATGATGCTCCAAATCTTCAAAACTTGATGCAAGAATATCTCCAAAAGCTTCAATGACTTAGAAAACTTGTAACATAATAATTCAAGTATGTATGGTGTGTGCAAATGAGGAAGAGAGCTCTTCTTTTATAAGAAGTGAAAAACAATGGACCATGGAGATTAAGAGGCAAAAGAATTAATCAATGATGGAGAAAAAAAAGAAGCTTGATCCTTGTGCACAAATATCCTCCAATAAGAAAATTAGAAGCATTTACTTTATGTTGAGCATTTACTTTATGTCCATGTGAGGCAAAAGTACTTTTCTTTTATTTTTTATTTTATTTTTCTTTATAAATAAGAATTAAATGCTTTATTTGTGCAACAAGGATAAGAAGAAAAGTGAGGATTTTTTATTTAAATAAAAGGGGAGGAAATTCCTTTTAATTAAATAAAGGCTTAGGATAAAGTGATTTTATTATTTAATTAAAAGAGATTTTTAATTAATTAAAAGGGAGCATGTTTTCTTAATTAAATAAATTTTTTATTTTTATTTCTTTTAAATTAAATAAGGCTCAAACCTTAGGAAATATTGAATTGATTATGATTTGATCAAGGAAATTGATATATTTGAAAAATGTTGATTTTTGAAAATATTGATTCAAGGATTTGATAAATTGTAGAAATGGGGCCCAAAGTCTAGGCGACTATTTTAGGGTGCATACATTTGCCCCTCTTTGACTAATGTGTGATCAATCTGGGAACACATGCAGTCAAAGAAGAATTGAAATGTGAGATCGATCTGGGATCACAAAACAACTCAGATGTGAGGTCGATTTGGGATCACATCCGAACAAACATAAACAAAAGATTCTGGACACGAGGTCGATTCGGGATCATATCCAAAATAAGAGATAAGAATCTCAAGCTGAGCTAAATGATAAAGCTGAATCAAAGATTAAAGATGATAGGTACTGCCCCCTCAGAATCAAAATTGAAATCAGATAGAGGAGAACAACAAATTGATAAACCTGACCAATTCATAATAAATCATAATCAAAGGATGAAGCATGATAGGATAACCATCAAACAGTGAAGATATACCCCAGGTTGACTAGGTTTGATTGGGAAAGATATAGGATAAAGATTAAGTCAAACCTTAGAGAGAGGAAGCAAAAGGGGTGAATGAAAGACTAGAAGTTTGAAAGACATGGAAAGGAAGAAATTCTATCAAAAATCGAAGAATTGTGCCTCAAATGGTCAGTCAACGCAACTCAGCTTTCAGTTTCGAGTCCAAAATGGATAGAAAATGATGTGACATGAAAGACCAGAAATGAAATATATGATCAAGAAGAATAAAAAAATGAGCACAGTTGACCAACTAGTTCGTAAATGACAAAAATGAGAGCTCTCTCCAGATGCAAGATGCAAAAACTAAACTATGATGAACCTAAGAATGCAAGCTACTATGAAAGTGGTTGACTTGCAAGGTCACAACACCTATAGACATCTAATTATCATCATCGAGCATTATTGGTAGCGTCATAAGATCATACAATGCACACTGGCATAACTATGTGGATATGAATATGATCTTTATCAGATAGAAATGTGGAAATCCCACCTAGGTATCAAAGACATGGAGGTCAAGATGACTAATGTAGTGAGATTACCTAAATTTTGATATGGCGAGATTATGCTTGTATCAAGACACATGAAAGTCAGGATAACTAGAAGCATGCACTCGCAAAATAGTCAACGATAATACCTTGTCAATCCATAGTGTCAAGTAAGACCAGCATAAATGCTCATGACAATTAGGATCAAAAAAATATACCCATAAGTAGATAAAGAAAGAAAACATGTTCTCATACCCTTAGTCTTCTAGCTATGCATCATCGAAAAACTTCTCAAGGAGAGACCACTCATCAAAGAAATTCTCATAGATAGCACACAAAGAAAAGTAAAGTCACCATATCTCAAGCGAATTGATTGTTTAAGTTCGTGTGTGTTGGTCATATAGTTAGACTCTAGTTACCACATCTATAAATGAGAAATATCACATCATACTTAGACTATTGGGTAAGACATCTGATAAGTGTTAAGAAACACTTGACGTAGGGGTAGTGTTGAAAAACACAGTTTGGGGTGGTGTTGAAAAACACCTGTTGTGAAATGCCCCAAGAGACAAACGCACCTAAAGGACCAATGCTAACATGTATGCCCCTTAGACAAAGACAAAGACCAATTCCAGACCAAGGCAAATAAGGTCAAGGCATGATGGAAAGTGGCTAAGTGTCGAGGATGCATGCTAACAAATAGGGGTGCAAAGGCCTCAAGTAGCGCCTATTTCCAGGTTTTCACCACTTGGATTTTATTGCAATTTTTTCTTTTTTTCTTTTTTTTTTTGTATTTTTGCTACCAAGGCACCTATTGCTAAGTTTTCACCAAGGCACCTTTTTTATTTTTGATGAGACATCAAAGTGCCTATTGCTAGGTTTTCACTAAGATGCTCTTTTTTTTAGGACTTTATATGCTTTTAAAGATTTTTTCAGCATCATATATGAATTTTTTTGGTATTTTTTCAGGATCATAAAATATATACAAAGGATGCCCCTAGATAGAAATGGGCACCAAGGATAGAACTTCTTTAGGTGCAAAATGTTGATGGGCTCAGGGAGCTGTTCTCCATCTTCATTTGACAGTAAATATGCACCTGTACCAAAAGCTGCTGTAATAATGTATGGTCCAAGCCAATTAGGTTTGAACTTGCCCTTTTGTTCTTTGTTCTGCTGATTCTTAGGATTCTCTCGCAAAATAAGATCACCTATTTGAAACTCTCTAGGGTGAACCTTCTTGTTAAATGCCTTGGACATACGCTTCTGATATACTCTCATGTGATCAAAGGAAGCCTTACGCTTCTCATCTAGAAGTTCTGGTTCTTGTAACCTCATGGCATGGTAATCCTCATTTGTAATCAAACCTTTGAGTGAGACTCTAAGTGAAGGGATCTCTAATTCTAAAGGTAATACCACTTCAGTGCCATAGGTAAGGGCAAAAGGCATGGCTCCTGTAGGTGTGTGAATGCTTGTTCTGTAAGCCCATAGTGCTGGATTGATTTGCAAGTGCCAATCCCTACCATTCTTGTGCACTGTCCTATGAAGAATCTTAAGAATGGTTTTATTAGAGGCTTCTTCTTGTCCATTTCCTTGTGGGAAGTAGATGGAGGACCAATGTTGCTTTATTTTAAACTTTTTGCATAAATGCTTTAGGTCCTTGTTCTTGAATTGTCCTCCATTATCAGTAATAATCTCAGAAGGCACTCCAAATCAGCAAATAATATGATTCAGGATAAAGAGTGAAACTATTTTTCCTGAGGCAATAGAAAGAGGGACTGCCTCTACCCATTTTTTGAAATAATCAGTAGCCGTGATGATAAAATTATGTCCACCTGATGAGTTGGGGTGAATTTTCCCAACAAGGTCAAAGGCCCATCGCTGAAATGGCCAATGCAAGATAGAAGGAATTAGCTCCCTACCTAGAGCATGAATCAAGTTGCCATGTTTTTGACATTTCTCGCAAGACTTAGAAAAAGCTACTACATCTACTTGCATTGTGGGCCAGTAATACCCCGCCCTAAGCAATTGACGGGCCATGGCAAGACCATTAGAATGTCCACCACAAATGCCCTCGTGAATGTCAACTAATGCCTGGTCAGATTCCTCCTTTTCCAAGCAGCTAAGAAGTGTCCCATCAAAACCCATCCTATATAGATCACCAGAAATGAGGGTATGGCGAGAGGCATTTCGAATTAGGTTTTTGCATTCAGATCGATTGAAAGTATTAGGGGTGATGCCATCACGAAGATATGAATAGATAGCACCATATCAGGAGGACTCATGTGTGACAAGGGTACAAATGACTTGGCTTTTAGGTGAATCAAAAATAGGGTAATGTAGTTCTTCCACCAGAAACTCAAATCAGGACTCATGCTACTCCAATTGCAAAAGTGAAGCTAATGTAGCCATAGCATCTGGAGCTTTGTTGTCTGTCCTAGGGATTTGCTAAAATGTCAAAAAAGTGAAATAGCATCTCAAAGAATCGACCATCTTCTTATAGGGTATTAACTTGTCATATTTGGTTTGATAATCTTCATTGACTTGATTGATTATTAATTGTGAATCCCCAAAAACATGCAACTCAGTTATATTCCATTCTATAGCTAGTTTCAATCCATTGGTTAATGCTTCATATTCTGTGATATTGTTTGTACATGGAAAAAGTAGTTTGTATGACTTTTGTATAGTGTATCCATGTGGAGAAACAAACAATATTCCCACACCTGACCCATTTTGCCTATTGGAGCCATCAAAGAATATTTTCTAGGTGCAAGTTGTGATATGTAGTATATGTTCATCTAGGAATTCCACTTGTATAGGCATGCTATCCTTAACTGGAAAATCAGCAAGTTGGTCTGCAATTGCCTGCCCCTTTATGGCCTTCCTTTCAATGTACTCTATGTCAAATTTTGATAATACCATCATCCACTTAGCGAGCCTACCCGTGAGAGCAGCCTTACTAAGTAAGTACTTTAGAGGATCAATTTTAGCAATCAAGTGTGTAGTATGAGCTAGCATGTAATGCCACAACTTTTGAGAAGCAAACACCACAGCTAAGAAAGACTTTTCAATATTGTTATAATTGACTTCATAGGATACAAGAGTATGACTTATGTAGTATATGGCCCTTTCTTTCCCATTTTCATCTAACTAAGCCAACAATGCCCCCAAGGAAGTGTCTGTAGCTGAAATGTATAGAATCAAAGGCTTCCCTGGAATAGGAGGCATCAAAATTAGAGGATTAGCCAAGTATTGTTTAATTTGATCAAGGCTCTTTTGACAATCCTCATTCCAAACACAAGAAGCACCCTTATGTAATGTCTTATTAAAGGGTTGTGCTCTATCTGCAAGTTGAGAAATAAACCTCCTAATTGATTGAAGATGTCCCTGAAGACTTCTCATCTAACTAATGTTTCTTGGAGGTGGCATATCTAAAATTGCTTGGACCTTTTTGGGATCAACCTCTATACCTTTTGCTGATATTATAAATCCTAAAAGTTTGCCTGAGGTGACACCAAATGCCCACTTCTTTGGATTCAGTTTGAGTTGAAATTGTTCCATGCGATCTAAAATTACTTCCAAATCGGTAAGGTGTGTATCCCTTTTTCTTGATTTTGCCAGGGTATCATCCACATAATCTTCCATGTTCTTGTGCATCATATTGTGAAAAATAGTGGTCATAGCTCTTTGGTATGTAGCCCCTGCATTCTTTAACCCAAATGGCATGACGTTCCAACAATAGGTTCCCCATGCACATGTGAACGCTATTTTCTCTTGGTCTTCAGGAGCTATTTTAATTTGATTATATCCTAAGAAACCATCCATTAGAGAATATATTTCATAGCCGGCTGTCATGTCCACTATCATGTCAATGTTTGGAAGTGGAAAGTCATCCTTAGGGCATGCCTTGTTTAAATCTCTAAAACCTATACAAACTCAAATGGATCCATCATGCTTGGAAATTGGTACTATGTTTGAAATCCATTCTACATAATTGATGGCTCTGATAAATCCAGCTCTCAAAAGTTTTTCTAATTTTGCTTTGATGAGGAGAGCTACATGTGGATGCATTTTTCTTAATCTTTGTTTCACTGGTTTGACCCCTGGAGCTATGGATAAGTGATGCATTATTAGATTAGTGTCAAGCCCTAGCATGTCTAAAGAAGTCCATGAAAAATTGACTTTCTTCTTTTGTAGGAATTGTATATATGCCTTGGTTTCCTCTTCTGATAAAGACTGAGCAAGATGAACTATTTGAGGAGCTTCTTCTATGTTCAAATTAACTGGTTTTGTTGGCTCAATCAACACTGATGATCTGTCCTGAAAATAACTGGGCAAGTTATTAAGTACCCCATCCTTGGGCACCTCAAAGAGGTTTTCACCCTCAAATACGTCATTTCTTTTTACTATTTTTGGTTCTGATACTGCCACAAAGTGGTTTTCACCATCAGAACACCTATTCTTTTTCTTTTTCTCTTTTATTTTAAGACTGAGGTACTTAATATCAGGCTCAGTCATGCTCATAGTTGGTTCACTGGTGGAAGACACTACTGGTTCAATAGCATTAAGGTAACATGCGATCTCATAGGCATTCTGAAAGGTCAACAGTTGTGGCTCTTGTGAGATTTGAGACCAATCAATCAAATGGCGATTGACAAGGGGTAGGTCAATGACTGGTTCAACATTGTGGATGTGATGGGTATCATTTTTGGTGACCATATATTTAGAATTTATCAAGTTCCCTTCTAAAGTACCTGAATCAGGGTTTGTCCTACCTAACGAAGTATCATCCACTAAGGTGATTCAAGGAGTCCAATCCTCCAGCCCTACACTTGGCTCATCAACTACATTGGGTTGGGTGTTATAAGCTTGAATAACATTGATATCCAAGTCTATTGTTGCATCTGAAAGTGAGTCCCATCCGAACTCATGTGAATCTATCTCTGAATCAATATTGGGGCCTTGTGATGTAGAAGCCTCAAGGTTGGGGAGGATCTCCCCTTCTTGAACAATTTGTTGAACCACAAAAGTATCCAAATTGGTACCACCTGTTGCAGCTAAGGTGGTGACACTTTCCATGGTTAACCTAGCATTCATGTAGTCACTATCCGTCATAGCCGGGATAGGAGGACTATTAATTGTCAAATTTTGAGAATCTCCCCAAAGGAGATCAGTTGATGGCACCCAATCTTCTATCATATCTTGCTGATTAGTTAATTCAGGTGTGTATTCAGAATCATAATCATTGTCTATCACAGCTAAGACAATAGCATCTTTTATTTTCTCACTTTCAAAGCCTAAACCCTTTGTTGATTTATCCCTTTGTGCAAAAATTTCATGATCTAAAGGTTCAACCCTAGCATCCAATCTGTGACTAAGGGGACCATGTCCCGGATATCCCATGTTTTTCACTAACATGTACCCTCTCCCATAAGCTTTAGGTGAAGGAGAAAATTTTTCATTGTGTTGATATTTTTCCTCATGATAAATCCAATCTCTGACAGCAACTTCCTCCTTCTCTTCCTGAATAGGAACTGAAGACTCAACAAACTTTCCAAATAGTGTCATGGCTGATGAAGAGGGCTTCATATCTGGTGAAGGCTTCCCATAAGACCTAGGAGAGATTGGAAACTTTGTAAAAGAATCAATCTTGTAATCTCCCATGCCAAGGTCTAAGGTCTTAAATTTACCCTTACATTGATCAAGTGAGACATTAGAACTATCAGCTTCCCTATTCAAAGGTACATGTGATCCTACAGAAATGTTATTCACTGATAAAGTGCTATCCCCAAGTATGCAAATTTATACACCATTATGAGGAAACTTGAAACACTGGTGATATGTTGATGGAACCGCTTGCATCGCATGAATCCATGGCCTACCTAGAAAAATTTTGTAGGCTAAAGGTCCAACATCAACAATCTGAAATAAAATATCCTTTTCCAGTGGACCAATACGAATTGGTAAAACTGCTAATCCTTTAGAACTCCTTTCTGCTTCATCATATGCTTTGATTGTGATCTTTTTCCTTGTGTCAATAACCTCTTCAGAATATCCTAAAGCCTTCAACAAACTGATAGTACAAATGTTTAACCCCGCACCCCCATCTATCAACATGCGCCTAACACGGGTTTTATGAATCATGACTTCTATGTGTAAGGCCAAGTTATGTGGGTGACTTATGGATTTGTCATCTTCTTTTGAAAAAGTGAGGAAATGAGGGCTAGCCAAATGGTTGACCATGTTTTGGAATTGATCCACATCTAAGTTGCTGGGGACACTGGCTGCTCGCAAAGCATCCTCGAGGACACACTTGTGTCTTGGGGATAATTCCAAGAGTTCAAATATAGAAATCTGAGCCGGCGTACGTTGAAGTTGATCGACAAGGTTGTAATTAAGCTCGGGACCAACAACAGATTTAGAAGGAGCTTGCTTAGAGGAAGTCTGCCTAGGCTTGCTGGAATTAGGACCTCTAATGACAACAGGAATTTGACCAGCTTGACGTCTATTAACAACGTGAAGAGACTGAGACTCCCTATGTGAGTTAGGTCCTCTTAACACAACTATGGGTCCTTCATTAGGAATTTTTCTTGAGTTATTCTCACAATCATTCTTTTTCCTCATCATATTGATATTTTCCTCAACCACCTCAAGCATATTGATCACATTATCAGCTTTAGGATATGTGTAGTTGACTGCTGCCTTGCCATTCTTGTTGTTGTTGTTGGTGGAACCTTTCTCATACTTTGGCAAGGGTTCTTTAAAAGCTTTGTGATCAGAATTTGAGGTTAAACCATCTACTTGAAAGTCACCACTCTCAATGAGGTCTTGGACAAGGTGTTTAAGGTTAAAGCAATTTTCAATTTCATGTCTGATTCCATTGTGGTAAATACAATAGGCCTTTTCATTCCAACAGTATGGTTTAGTCTTTGGAATGTGGAACTTGGAAGGGTCTTGAGGTTGCACCAGATTATGAGCAAGGAGTGTCTTAAAGATATCCGCATAAGAATCCCCAAGTTTTGTAAATTGCCTTTTCTCTATTTTTGACCTTCCTTGATACTTTGGCTTACTACCTTGTTGTTCTGAGGAGACTTGTAACTTCATGGCTTGAACCGCTTTGGAAAGATTAAGGACTTCATTCTTAGGTTGGGATGAGTCAACAACGCCATCATTGACCACTTGTTTATTCTTATTCCAATAATTTTTCTTGTCCTTATTTACATTATTACTGTTGTTGTTTTGGCTATTGTTATTATTTGTTGATTTTGCCAAAATTCCTTGTTCTTTTAAGACATCTTCAATACGACAAGCGACTTCAACCATGGTGTCAAATGAGTTGAAAGGGATCTTTCTAACTTCATACCTCAGTTCGGGGACCAAATTGCTCACAATAATATCAATTCGCTCCTCCTCTGGAATAGTTCTTGGATATTTTGCGCATAAGCACCTCCATCTTTGCAAAAATGTAACAAATGACTCTCTTTGATTTTTCTTAAGTTTACACAAATCAAGAATTGTGACAAATCATGTCAAATTATAGGCAAAATGTTGTACAAACCTTTCCACAAGCTCTTTGAATGTTTTGACTGGGGGAGTGAGATTGGTGAACCACTCCATTGCTTGTCCCTTGAGGCTTCTAGGGAATAATCTCATTAAATATGAATCCTCATGGTTGAAAGAGAAACTCATGATGTAGAATTGCCTAATGTGATCGTGGGGATCACCAATGCCATCATATTTGTCATATGTGGGAAACTCCACTTTCTTAGGAAAATCAATCATTACAACACTCTTGTCAATAGGATTGGGACAAATAGAATCCAAGTTGAATGTACTTTTGGGAGCCTTCATGTTGTCCATATCTCTTTGCAATTGTTTGATCACTTCATGGGTGGATGGTTCTTGTTTCTTCACCTTCGTGTCCACATCAAAATCAAAGGGAACTTTGGCACCTTTGTTAATTAGACTTTCCAAGAATTGGTCTTTGTTTTGTTCCACATATTTTTCAACATAGGCTTGGAAAGATGGATCTTGTTGTATAGCCATAAAGTCCATGGTGTCCAAATTAACATATCTCCCTCCTTGTTGTGAACTATGGTGTACTCATTGGGAGGGTTGTCTAGAAAGTCTAGGAGGTGGACTTCTCCTATGATGATCATATCTTGCAACTCTTCTTCCCCTTGGACTCAGGGATCTTGAGGGCATCCTAGACCTTCTCCTAGTCTTTAGACTTTGTGATGGGGTTGATGGGGAAGAGTTGGTCCCACTATTAGTTCCCCTTCCATTGAATTGACTTTGTAATTGTTGCGCATAGAGCCTATCCTCTTCTTCTTGTAATGCTTTTTTCTTTAATTCCAACAATGCATTTTCTTCTTCTAACCGCCTAAGTTTCTATTTTCTAGTGGCTTGTTCATATTTGTAAGCTTTCTTAGCTCTTTCAATAGCTCTCAACCTTGCATCTGTATGTCTAGGATCATCCTTAGGAGATGAAGGCCCTGATTTGTTAAATAAGTTGGCTGCATTGACATGATATTCTGTCTCATCCTCAAAATGTTGAGATCCTGTTTCTGAAGGACTATGTCTACGATGTCTTGCTTGTCTTTGTTGAGCATCCAAATATCTTGTGTCAATTAAAGGTGACCCTGGTGGACTATTGACTCACTTGAATCCATCGGGTATGTGGCTATCATCTCTAAAACTTGAAAACATATCTTGAAGATTTTGGTTGATAGCCTCTCTTGAATGTTTGATATTAGAAAAAATCATGTTGGTGCCTGATGAATAGTGTGTTTTAGGTGTTCCTTCCTCACAAGGATTAGTCTCAACCTCTTGTTGACTTCTAGGGGATTGATCAAAGAGGGGTTCCTTGACCCTACATTGTTGACGCATCTTAACTGGTGGTAACTAGCTAAAGACAACAGGGGGTCACTTTCCTTGATTGACTTGGTACCTTGTTGTAACTGACATGAAAGAAAAAAGATTCTTAATGATAAGGTGACCTCGCAAAGTGTCAACACCAAACTAGGATAATCAAAGTTCTCTATTGTCCAAAATGAAATGAAAAGATAGAAAAAGGGGCTTTACCAACACTGTCAAAGAGGTGCTTCCAACAAAGGGTGAATACCCTAGCACTTTTGAATCAGGAGGTTGGAATAGGCCAAAATATAATTGAAATTGATTAAATGAAAGTGATTTGGATAATAAGAGCACTAAAATTCTCCAAGAATGTAGCTAACAATTCTAGAGATAAGCTTTCTCACCAAGAATAACCTTCTAACTTGACAACTATTTCCAAAGTGGCCTTGTAAACCAATTGATGCTATTCCTAGAGGGAAAAAACCAGAGATTTAAAGTCAAAACAAGTCTCTAATGATAGGATAGAAAATCGAGCAAGCTGTAAAAAGTTGGTGTTTCAACTCAGGAACTCAGTTTGTTTTAAAAGATCAAGTAAGTACATCAATAGATTTTCATCATTGAACATGCACATAAGACAACAATCAGGGAGTTCAAGCAAATAGTCTTCAAACAATGAGCAAGGGGCAAAAAAACCTTACGCATGAACAAGTATAGTGACTTAGTATTTCTACTCCTTAAAGGTTCTACTTGTGTATGTTCTTGACAATGTTTTAGCAGGCACTTAGAACACAAAAACACCTTATCAAGCTGTCTACAAGGATATACATGGATTTTCTAAGGAGTCCTTGATATACGCAAGGTACGTGAGGCCCAAATCTATAGATGAGAAGAATCCAAAATCACATAGCCGGGGGGAGACAGTAACCCAAATCTCCTCCTTCACTTCTCAATGGTATAAAGTTCTTTGAGGCTTAGCCAAAAGTGATATCAAACTCAATTCCCAAGAGAGGTGTCTTTGGATTCACCTCCCAATATTTATACTCTACTGAAACATAGGAGTTAAGGTCATCCCTTGAGGTGGTGTGTCCCCAAGCAGGCCTTCTAGAAATAAAAACTAAGTAATTCACTATCAAAAGTATTTAGAGCACTAAAGGTGGAACACTTAACTCTTCAAGTAAATGCGGAGTGAGTCCAAAAGTGGAACATTTAACCCTTTAAGATAATGTGAAGCGAGTCCAAGAGTGGAACATTTAACCCTTCAAGAGAATGTGAAGTGAGTCCAAAAAAGTGGAACACTTAACCCTTCACACAAACTCAAAGTGAGTCTAAAAGTGGAACATTTAACTCTTCACACCAACTCAAAGTGAGTCCAAAAGTGTAACATTTAACTCTTCACACCAACTCAAAGTGAGTCCACACCTTAGAAAATAAGTGAGTTCCAAAAAGCACAAAAGGGTTTCCTAGTGGAGCAATTAACACTTCTTTCCTGTAGACCCCTCCCCTTTAATGTGGTGCTAATCTTGCAACCACGGGGCGAAAATGAGGAGCCGGTGGATTAGCGAGTCCAATAACCCAAGATAGAAATCTAGATCAATCACAAGTAATCTAAAGTTGCTTATCAATACTACTCACAAATGACAAAAGGTTGAATCAATGAAATATTTAACTTTCCAAGTAAACATAGAGTGAGTCCACAAAGTGGTGCATTTAACTCTCTATGTAAACAAGGAATGAATCCATGCCCTCAATCACTCAATGAGATATTTTATATTGAAACCAAGAATTACTTAAAGTTTAAACACAAGCATTCACTTACACAAGCTTGGAAAAACAAATCTATGTTCTTTCATTTCCCATTAAGAGCATCAATTGAAATGTGTTCTATGAAAGCATGTAAACACTCAAGCCAAACACATGAGAGGTTCAATTTTAATCCCAAGATCTAAATGTTGTAGATTTCTAACAAAATACCTCAAGTCCAACACAACGCATTTAGTAGATTTCACCTTTTTTTTGTTTGTTTTAAGCATTTTTCATGAAAGCAAGTCATGCACCTTCAAATGAACAAGACAAGAAAACAAGCAAACAAGATATGCAATGTATATCCAACTTATGCAAACCCTAGGGTGGTTAGATTTGAAAATCAATTGTTAGGAGAAATGATAACCAGAAAATAATCCAAATGATAACTCATATCATGCATTGAACAATGAAAAATAAGTGCATATCCATCACAAAATTTTATTTTTTTTGCATTTGACCTAGTCAACAAGATCTGATTTTTACCACATGAATTTGGACCCTCAACACAAAATGAAGAAAAGAGACCTCTATAAAAAAACAAAGAGCTTTCAAAAAATATAAAAATTTCAAAAAAATCTCTTCATTTGTGCCCTAGAGACCCATTGTACCAAAATAGACTAGTTTTTATAAATTGACTAAATGAGCTATGATATGATTTCTAAATTAAAAAAACAATGAATAGAGCCCCTGTAGAATTCCAAGAAATTTCCAAAAATATAATAATTTCCAAAAATAATTCTGATTTGTGCCAAAAATTGATTTTTTATGAAAAATCAAGAAAAAATCATAAAAAATACAAATTACCTTTGAAAATTCTGGAAATTTGTTTGGAGCTTCTCTGATATGTTTACAACCTACAAAAAAAATTTTAGACCAAAAAACCAAGCTATTTAGGAGATATGATCAAATCTTTCAAATCTAGGGTTTTTTTATCTGCAAACAAATCTGCACAAGGGTTAGCTCCAAAAATAATCAAAACCAGCATGTAAAAAGTGGGTTGCCCCATGGTGGGCACCAAAAATGTATGGTGAAAATGTAACCACACTACTATGAATCCTTACATGCAAGAAAAATCAAGAATGAGCCCTCACAAATCGATCCATAGCTCTCTATGCATGGAGTTGCAAGATTTGTAAAATTGCTCTCAGCTAGAGCTATAAACTCATGACCTTGCTAGTCAACCATACAATGAGAGATTCCAAATGAATGCAATGCTATGAAAATATATATGAGAATGAAAATTAATCTTATGAGAATGAAGATGCAATTAAGCTATGAAAATGGAAATGAAAGAGTTACAAACCCTCTAATTAAACTATGTGAGATTAATCTAAAACATGAAAGGAAATGATACCATGATAATGCAACTATGATGCAAGCTAGGATGTGATTTAGATGCAAGATGAATGTCAATGATGCTCCAAATCTTCAAAACTTGATGCAAGAATATCTCCAAAAGCTTCAATGACTTAGAAAACCTGTAGCATAATAATTCAAGTATGTATGGTGTGTGCAAATGAGGAAGAGAGCTCTTCTTTTATAGGAAGTGAAAAATAATGGACCATGGAGATTAAGAGGCAAAAGACTTAATCAACGATGGAGAAAAAAAAGAAGCTTGATCCTTGTGCACAAATATCCTCCAATAAGAAAATTAGAAGCATTTACTTTATGTCCATGTGAGGCAAAAGTACTTTTATTTTATTTTTCTTTATAAATAAGAATTAAATATTTTATTTGTGCAACAAGGATAAGAAGAAAAGTGGGGATTTTTTATTTAAATAAAAGGGGAGGAAATTCCTTTTAATTAAATAAAGGCTTAGGATAAAGTGATTTTATTATTTAATTAAAAGAGATTTTTAATTAATTAAAAGGGAACATGTTTTCTTAATTAAATAAGATTTTAATTTTTATTTCTTTTAGATTAAATAAGGCTCAAACCTTAGGAAATATTGAATTGATTACGATTTGATCAAGGAAATTGATATATTTAAAAAATGTTGATTTTTGAAAATATTGATTCAGGGATTTGATAAATTGCAGAAATGGGGCCCAAAGTCTAGGCGACCATTTTAGGGTGCATACACTGACAAGTCTTCCTTCATCATCATAAATTTTCACCTTTTTGCTCTCAAAAGTAAGTCGGTGGCCTGAATTGTTCAACTGTGCCACACTTAACAAGTTATAGTTCAGTCCATCTACCCAATATGCATTTTCACATCTTATTCTATCATTGATAATTAATGAACCTTTACCTCTTACCATACAAGGTGCATCATTTCCCATTCTCATAGATCCTCCATTGTATTCAACAAGTTGATCAAATTTCTCCTAATCACTGGTCATATGATGTGTGTAGCCACTGTCTATGATCCATGTATCATTTATATCTACTCTAGAGATCATTGCTATTTCTTCATGTTTCTCTTCTTCCTTTGAATCATCTTTCATAGCAACAAACACTACTTCTACATCATCATCAGTATCAGATTCAGATTTCATATCTTCGGCAATGTAACATACCTTCTTTCCTTTGTCATAGCTATCTCGGTCATCTCTTTTGTTGTATCGGTAGCCTCTATTGACTCTTCTCCCATAGCTTCCTTCCGATCAGTCTTTAGATCTATCATCATCTTTCTTCTATGGACATTTAGCAGCAATGTGACCAACTTCTTTACAATTAAAACATGCCAAAGGTAGCTTACCTCTATATCTTCCTTTTCCTTTGGGAAATCTTCTGACCATAAGAGCTTCAAGCTTATCAAGTTCATCATCAATATTGCTATCATTGTCATTATTCTTATTTTTCTTGCTAGACTTATTAATCTTCAAAGAAGACATGAAAGTGGATTCAATAGAAGGAACAATACTGTTGTCAAAGTTATTTAATTCAAAGGTAGTAAGCTTACCGATCAGTGTGTCAAGGGTAAGATTGGATGTAGCCCTTGTTTCATGAATTATAGAGATCCTAATCGCATAAATTGGCAACAAAGTTCTGAGAATCTTACTTATAACTGTTTCATCATCAATCACTCCATCAGATGCTCTAATAGCATGTACTACTTCTTTCAGTCTATTTGAATAGTGCACTATGCTCTCACCTTCTTTCATTCTCATGTCATCAAAATGACCTCTTAGAATTTCTTCTCTGGCTCTCTTAACATTCAAGTCTCCACTATATATCAAATTTAATTTGTCCAACATCTGTTTGGTAGTAGTGCATCCTTTAATGTCTTCAAATTTAGTGTTAGTACAAGCAGCAACAAGTTCCATCACAGTGATATTGTGTTCATGCTTTTCTCTCAGTTGATCAAGGGTTAAAGGACCAGTGGGTGGTGCTATGTAGCCATTCTTCATCAGGTCTACAGCTGAGTTTCCAATTCCTGATATGTGCAACAACATTCAGCTTTGCCATACTGCGAAGTTCTCTTTGTTCAGTTTCGGTACTTCCTTCTTGTACATCTTGAGACCTTTGTGCTGAAGTCCTTAAAACTTTGTTCTAAGAAACCACAGCTTTGATACCAATTGTTGGAATAACTGAGAGGGGGGGGTGAATCAGTTAAACACTGTCCCAAATCAAAATGTATAATTTAAAAAAAATACTTCTATTCCTGCTGCTCGGTAAACAAAAATTACTTTCACTGTCTGTGCTTTTACCGATTGTCAATTCTAAACTTATAGTACTTATCGATCAAATCTAACATGTAATATGCAAAGTATGATAACAAACAAATATCACAATCAACACATAACACAAGAGATTTAACGTGGAAACCCTGTGAAGGGAAAAACCACCTGGGACTGGCAACCCAAAAATGTTCACTCTTCTGAAGTGAGGTTGGTGAAGACCCAACCCTGTTAAAGGTTACAAACACATTGTTAGGTGTGACCTTGTTAGAGGATTTTAGAATAGAAGTTATCGTCCAACCAACAGTCACTCTGGGGTTGATAAGATAACAATGTTCACTCTAATGAATGATACATCATAAGACTTTTAAGTCTACTCGGTTAAGAGATTTGATTGTATACAATGGTTAAATATGTAATAGTAGTTGATCTGCATGAATACAACTTCAATTGCAGATTACAGATCTATATTTAGCTCATACAAATCATCCTGATCAATATATCACTTCAGATTCAATACTGTGTTAACTTACTATCCATTGGTAATTGCTCTTTGTAGCTCGGTAACTATTCTGTAGCTTAGTCCTCAATAACTAGTATGATCAGAAATGCATGAAACTTGTTCACATGATAAATCTATAGTAACTCCTTTCGACATTTGTTTCAAAATGAAAGTCTAGTCTCTTATATAGACATGTAAAATGTTTTCTTTTCCTCCATCAGATTTTGCTGCTTAATCATCTCCATTGATTTTGCTACTTTAGGCTTTCTCAGTTGATGTGTCAATAACATTTTTCAATTTTCTCTGTTAGATCCTTCTAATTTATGTTAGCCGTCGATCTTCATAACAAACCTTATCTGTTACCTCAAGATCATACACTTTCTAGCTCATCACTTTATCGGCTAAACTAATCATTTAATTCCATTTTTTCTTTTCCGGTTAACAAAGAAATGTGTCAGTGAGCACACACTTGGTTAATACTATGCTCGGTATACACTACACTCTGTCAGTGTATACTGAAATGCTTTAGTTTACCAACAACACTGCTTTGTGTCTTTCAGCTCTATTCTTCATTATAGATGAGTGCAACATAATGAAGTCGATTCCATGAAGTCATAGACTCATCAAGAAGTTACTCAATGTGTTTTTTATCCTCATCTGACATGTACATCTTCCTCATGTAGATTTCTCTGTTCTTCATCTTATCCACCTTTCTTCAGATGTGTCGGTATAGTAACTTACAAGATAAGTACTGTCAAGCTAGTTGACATCAATGACAACATAAAATTGATTTAATCATCTTGCATTATCTAAACATCTACTCTTTAGTAATCTTGATTTACAGATTCTTCATTCTGGTTCCAAATCAGTTGTAGTTCATCAAGCTATTCTTTCAAGAATTGAAAGTAAATGATCTTATTAAGTCATAAAAATCTTAATTGCTAATGTCATTGTGTGATGGTTAAATTGTGATAGTGTGATTCTTTCCATCATGTTCAAACCCCCACTCCTTGATCTTGACTTTTGGCTTGACTTCTCTTTGCAACATGAACACCTGCTTCTCTTTATTGGCCATCAACAACTTCCTCTTCCTATTTTGAACCTCTACTTTTGCATACATCTAAAAATTCAATAAATCTACTTTCCAAAGACACTCCTCTTCCTTGACACCATCAACATACCATGCCTCCATGCTTGGAGAGTAAACAATCTCTTGAGCCATTTCATGGCCCATCATCATAGCTAACTCATCCTTAGTCTCTTCCCTTGAGACCAACTCAACCCTCACCAACTGATCCTTACTCTCATGTCATTCCTCTTGGAATACCAAACAATCATCAACCTCCATGGCCACATCATTATCCTCACTATGTGATGTCATAGGAGTAACTTTCATACTACCCTTATCTTCCTCCAAAGGAAACAACATAGTGCCTACCACAATTAACTCATCACTCTCAAGCCCTTCAAGACTTTCTTCTTTTCTATCTTCACTAGCATTTTACATCTCTGAATCAACATCAAGAACATTTTCATGACTTGATTCCTTGTCTTTCTCATCCACCAACTTTCCTCTTTCTACTAGCCTTTGCACAGACCATTGCACCTTCTTCTTGACACTCAAATGCCAACTTTTCACTACCTTCAATGACCTTTCTCTCAAGTGCCTACATTTTTCTACAAACCTATCAGTATTCCTCCTATCCTTCTCCATGAGTTCTTTCAAATTCCTTTGCCTTTCTGTACTTTCCTATAATGCTTTCCTTAAGCTTCTTATCTCCTCTTGTCTCCTTTCCTATTCTCTTTTCTCATCTTTATCTCTTTTCTTTGTTCCATTCTTTAGGTTCTTTTTCAACACCTTTACCATGTCTGTCTCTATCTTTTTCAATTTCATCTTCACCTTTTCTAAGATTCTTCTCAATATTTAACTTGCAAATATCTAGTCCCTTTCTTTGATACCACTATGATGCAGAGGCATAGTGGGCCCAAACACATATCCACTCTTTAATGAAAAATATCTTAAATTCTTGAGGAGATACAACTTTTTGCTTCATTTATCTTAATAAAAAAATGCTATTCCAACTCGCCAAATACGATCAACATATGGATCCCCTAACTGTCCATAAATCCTTACACCTTCCAAATACCTGTTAATGGTCAGACCCAATAATTAACCTATTTCCTAATCCACTATACCCCACTCTTCAACATTAATGTCTAGTCACACAAATGCTTATCATTCTTCAAACTCAAATTAAATTCATAAGACTCGTGCTATCTACATAACCTTGGACTGCTTACACATCTCCTAATAGTACCTAGAAAAAACATAGCCTTTTCATCCCTCATATATTCAACCTAGGATAATTATTACCATCACTAATCCTATCTATACATCCTTACATTGACCTCTCTGACCCTAATTACAACCAACTCCAAGTCTGATCACACAATCCTGACTCCATGACAACATCTTGTTTTAGCACGAACTCTTCCTAATAGTGACTATCCTCTTTGACCCAACCCTTGTATCAACACTTGATAACTAATCAATTACCTAGGATTCTTACCTCCCAGTCTTCATAAAAAGATTCATAATATTTCACCTTGCATCCCAACACTTTTCCACCAACCAACTAAAAACTTATACACCTTTCACTGTCCAATGTTATAGACATGTCTCTGTTGTAAAGATAGTCACTCTTTTGGATTCAAAAAAATTCTCCATTTATCCTCAATCATCATGACCCTTACACTTCTTACAAATTCTCAATAACAGCCCACAATATTCTTCACAAATGCCTTATATGATCAAACTGACTACCAAATCCCAAATATCTCATTTTGTAATAGTTTCATACCTTCCCTTCATTGGACCCATGTGATAAATTGTACATGGTTCCCTACAACATGAAACACATAAAATATAATATATTCCCCATCAAAATACCACTTGTGGGGTCATTGATCTATATTGAACACAAGGCTTCTACATTTTAGTTTCTTTTTGATTACCCTGATTCGGGGTTAGTACTAAAAATACTTAGATATTTGAAGAGCACTTTGATATAGACAATCAACAAAATATTTAGATATTTAGATATATCCTAAAACCTTGTAACCAAATAGACTGCATGCATTATGTTAGGCCTATATGCAATTAAGAATAGTAGACCCCTAATCATGGACCTATATATAGTGTCTAATAAACTAGATTTGACTCATCATCCTTATTCAAATGATAGCTTGTCACCATAGGAGTGCTCGCTAGTTTGAAAACCTCCAAACCAAATTTGCTTAACATTTCCTTGACATATACTTCTTGATCAATAAAGATATCATTATCTAACTAAGTATTTGAATTCCAAGAAAGAATGATAACTCACCCAACATAGACATATATCAAACTCTTTCTACATTTCTTCAACAAAATTCTTATGTATTTCATCACCTCTGCCAAAGATTATAACATCTACATCTACAAAAACTACTAAAATATATCTTCCTTAATTTTTATGTAAAGATTACTATCTATGGTACCTTTTAGCTTGAAGCCTTGCTAGAGTAAGTACTTATCCAATCTCGCAAACCAAGCCATAAGAGCTTGTTTGGGACTATACAATGTCTTCTTAAGTTTTCCTACCATATTTGAATATTCTAATAGATGAAGTTTATCAAGTTATTCTATGTAGACTTCGTCTTGGTCTTTATTCAAGAGAATCGGTTTGTTCATCCATTTGATATACTATAAAGTTCTTGTGAACTATATATACAAAAAGTCATAAATTGATTGTTTCCATTCTTGCTACCAAAGAAAATATCTCTTCAAAGTAAATCCCTTCAACTTGTGTATAGCCTTTACAAAGTAGCCTTGTTTTTTTTTCTCATCACTTCTTTGTCTTCATTCAATTTATATCTGAATACCAATTTTGTTCTTATCACATTGTCATTTACAAGTCTTGGAACTAATTAAGTCTAATTTTGCTCAATTCAATTTAACTCTTCTTCCATTTCTTGTATTCAACCATCATCCTTTCTAGCATTGGTAAATTTCTTTGGTTCTATCTTTAAAATAATCAAACCATTGAAACATTTAAATAGCCTTTTAAACTGCTATTAAAAATAAAATATTTAATCAACATTTACTTACAGATTTGTGTGCTTGTTTGAGTTTGATACGCAGATCAAGTTGTACGACCTTACTTGAACAAGATCTATTCTAAAGGTTGTACAACTTGATCTGTGTATCAAACTTAGAGAAGCACACAAATCTATAAGTAAACAAAGATTTCTTAGTCAGTTTGAATTTTCTTGAGGCTTTGAATATACACAATAAAAAAAAATGCTCTGTTCAATCACTGTCACATTTTTTTTAAACCAATAATTTGTATTGGTCAATTTTTTGACCTTTTAATATTAGTAGTTTTGACGAGAATGCTATGCATTCAACATCCATTTTGATGAACTTTGGTCTCAATTTTGATGAATGTTGGTCACTTTGATAAAAGGTTTGATCTACAATTCTTCCAGCTTCAAGCAATTACTTTGATGAAGATTAGGTCAATACTTCAAACCACTAAGTAGGTCAAAATTTTGATGATGGGTTTTCCTATAGAATAATTGATGAAAAAAGTTTGACAATAGTTTTAGTCATCTGTTCAACCAATTGGTATAAAAAATTTGACTAATCCTCGTCGAAAAATAGGGTAAAATTTACTAGTGTATAGACCATAAACTTTGGGGAGAGCACTTGCAAGAAGAGAAAGACTTGATGATCCACTTCAAATTGATACATGGGCTTATGGTGGGAGAATTCCTCGTTTCGATAAGAAGCTAATAGATGTTGTCAAGGATGAAATTCAACAATTTTGGGATGCTAACTCAAGAGTGTCACCAAATGTGAAGGATGTCTTGAAATTGAGAGTTGGCAATCAAGACCGCACTCCACATCCTAAACATTATACATACCATAATTTTAAAGTTGAAGTTGAGAAGTCACAGTTCAAATTTCAAACATACCACTAATAGTCATTGCAATGGAACTGGGTCAAGAAAAGAAGTGTGTATGCTTTCCCATTTGGGTCTTCTCTTGTTTCAGAATGAAAACCTAATTGTTTCTACTAGAAACAAGGACATGTTCCCAAGGACTACTTAATCAATCTATAAAATACAACTTCTTGTAGGCTTCCCAGTGTACCATAATGCATTGTGTGTTTTATGGTCTACAAGTGACGTGCTTTCTGAGTTTGCATGGGAGAGTAAGAGGGTTAACTTTTTTGTTATTGAAAATGGTGTGGACTATAAGTTGGTGGTTCACTTTCATGACATTGTAAATTCTAGTGACAACCCCATTCCACCCATGGCATCAGTGGAATGCTCGTGAACACGCTTGACCCAAGTGATTCCAAGGTGCACTAAGCATGATTGGGCAGTGATCTTTCAAGGCTTGTATCTCAGACCTTGTGAGAGGTATCGACAAACCATTAGGGGTTACGAGATCATGTTTATAAGGTCTATAATAACCTATCTTAGTTTTGGGCGATTCCACTTCGTTTGCATTTGGAAAGGCAATCTCAGTCGATACCAAAACTTGCAATGAGGGTCAATTGAAAGTAGCTCAGTAGCATATCTTTCAAACCCTCTGTCTTGGCATTGAACCATTTTCTCCATCAGCTCTAGTTGGATGAGTAAACGCTAGTGACAACCCTATTCCACCCATGACATCACTGGAACGCTCATGACCATGCTTGACCCAAGTGACCCCAAGGTGCACTAAGCACGATTGGGAAATGATCCTCCAAGGCTCATATCTCAAACCTCGTGAGAGGTATCAAAAAACCATCAAGGGCTACAAGATCTTTTTTTCGATGTCTACAATAAACTCTCTCAGTTTTGGGTGATTCAACTTTGTTTGCATTTGGCAAGGTGATCTCAGTCGATGCCAAAACTTGCAATGAGGGTCAGTTGAAAGTAGCTTAGTAGCGTATCTTTCAAACCATCTATCCTGGCATCAAACCATCTACTCCATCAACTTTGGTTGGCCAGGTAAATTCTAGTGACAATCTTGTTCCACCTACGATGTCACTAGAATGCTCGTGACCATGCTCGACCCAAGTGACCCCAAGGTGCACTAAGCACGATTAGGCAGTGATCTTTCAAGGCTCATATCTCAAATCTCATGAGAGGTATCAACAAATAATTAGGGGCTATGGGATAATTTTTCTAAAGTCTACAATAACCTCTCTAAGTTTTGGGTGATTCAACTTCATTTGCATTTGGCAAGGCGATCTCAGTCAATGCCAAAACTTGTAGTGAGGGTCAGTTGAAAGTAGCTCAACAGTGTATCTTTCAAACTGTTCATCCTAGCATTGAACCATTTTCTCCATCAGCTTTGGTTGGTCGGGTAAATGCCAGTGACAACCCCATTCCACCCATGGCATCATTGGAACGCTCGTGACCACACTCGATCCAAGTGACCCCAAGGTGCACTAAGCATGATTGGGCAGCGATCTTATGAGGCTCATATCTTAGACCTTGTGAGAGGTATCAAAAAACCATTAGGGGCTACAAGATTGTGTTTCTAAGGTCTACAATAACCTCTCTCAATTTTGGGTGATTCGACTTCATTTGCATTTGGCAAGGTGATCTCAGTCGATGCGAAAACTTGTAGTGAGGGTTAGTTGAAAGTAGCTTAGCAGCGTATCTTTCAAACCATCCATCCTAGTATCAAACCATCCACTCCATCGGCTCTAGTTGGCTAGGTAAATGCTAGTGACAACCCCATTCTGCCCATCGTGTCACTAGAACACTCATAACCACGCTTGACCCAAGTGACCCCAAGGTGCACTAAGCATGATTGGGCAGAGATCTTTCAAGGCTCGTATCTCAGACCTCGTGAGAGGTATCAAAAAACTGTTAGGGGATATGGGATCATGTTTTTGAGGTCTACAATAACCTCTCATAATTTTGGGCGATTTGACTTCATTTTCATTTGGCAAGGTGATCTTAGTGGTTGCCAAAACTTGCAGTGAGGGTTAGTTGAAAGTAGCTCAATAGTGTATCTTTCAAACCATCTATCTTGGCATTGAACTATCTACTCCATCAGCTCTGGTTGGTTGGGTAAATTCTAGTGACAACCCTGTTCTGCCCATGACATCACTGGAATGCTCGTGACTAGGATCGACCCAAGTGACCCCAAGGTGCACTAAGAATGATTGGGCAGAAATCTTCCGAGGCTCATATCTTAGACCTCATGAGAGGTATCAACAAATCATTAGGGGATATGGGATCATATTTCCAAGGTCTATAATAACCTCTCTTGGTTTTGGGTGATTCTACTTTGTTTGCATTTGGCAAGGCGATCTTAGTCGATGTCAAAACTTGTAGTGAGGGTCAATTGAAAGTAGCTCAACAATGTATGTTTCAAACCGCTCGTCCTAGCATTGAACCATCTGCTCCATCAACTTCGGTTGGCCGATTAAACACCAGTGACAAACCCATTCCACCCACGGCGTCACTGGAACGCTCACAGGAATGCTCGACCCAAGTGACCTAACAACACAAGTCCTACATTTCTCTGTGGATTTAGTAAACCCTAATATGATGAGTTATATACATAGTGAGTATATACATAGTATTGAAACAATGTAGTACTAAGTAGCTCAAGTGAGTATATATAATGGTATGAAACATAAGAACATAGGAAATCTATAGAAGTTAAACCTCAAACATAATAAGCTCCATGAATAGGGTATTCCAGATTAAAGAAAAACAAATGTAACTTCATCAAGATATAATTTAAATCAAAATGAAAATCATAGTCAAGATATAACTTCACCATTCAATTCCATAAACATGAATAATAAATATGTATAACAAAGATGACGCAAATATAACATAAAAATGAACATGTTCTATATATAGAAAGTATCATATGTATCAAAAGTATCTCCATATACAAATATGGCACATGCCATTTGAAAATGTCTACAAAATCAATGTTTCAAGGTGTACAATGTGGCATATATGCCATCTCAAAATGTGCCAAGTGGCATCTCTAAATGACCACAAAACAAAAACTACATCCTATGCCATAGGGGGGATCATCAAAATGTAGCCACTTTGAAGAAGTGTTTGGCTCAGATTGATCCTGCATAAAAAATGATTTCAAACCCAAGTTAGATTGCTTACTTTATATGATTTGTACACACACACGCATACACAGATATATATGTATATATATATATATAATTCATAATTCAAACACTAATTTAATTAAAATTATAATTGAATACAAATATATGTACCTAGCCTCGCGGTCGCCTACCACGATCAGGTGTCCTAGCATAAGTCCTTGGTAGCGAAGGGACCATGCCAACAATACCAACTCTGACCTATAAATGTATATTTGCAATAATGAGGTTAGTAGAGTGGTGCAACATAGAGTAATAAATCTACAAAATAGGATGATTTGAACTAAACTAAAAACTTACATCTGGTGATCCCTCCTCTAGAGTAGTGGGCTGGGTCAACAAAGATACGAAAGATTCTTGTGGGCCCTCCCTCACACTAGGAGTAACCTATGAGAATAAAAAGATTGCCAATTATATATAAATGTACTTTGTCATAACAACCCTGGTTACAAAATAGAAATAACAATAAGTAAAAGTCAACGTACAATTGGGCTATCACTTTGAATCAAGATGCCTGTTAGCCTAGCCTCCCAAACCCGTGTCGGAACATCATCGATAGCCACACCCTATACAATAAATTCAAGTAAAATATTTATTACTACACACAAGTGGCATACATATGCATGCATAATTAATCTTAAATAATTAATTACCTTTCCTTTGTCGACACTTGATGAGGGAACCCCCTCGTGCCCCCCACTGACATCGGCTATAGCCTGCAAGAGTACAATAAGATGACAATATATTAGTAAATGTATGAATTTTATTTCTCTAATTGATAGAGATTTAAGCATGTACACAAAATGATATAAAAAAACTAATGGGTACATAATTTATAATATACCATATAGGCATCAAGGCCAAATGAAATGGCCGAAGCTGTGGACTCATCCACATATCTCAACTCCTCCTGTGTCATCGAATGAACATAAATGGAAAAAATATAGATACATAAGTGCATGCAATCATTAAAACTAATCTAAATAAATAAATTAAATATGTCAAGTGACAAATTTATTTATAACGTTTACTCTTATCGTATCAATAGGAGTCCATGGCTTTGTGTACACCTCCTGAGCACTCTCATGAGATGTAGATGCTCCATGAGGTGTTGTAGCCTCTACAGCTGCATCTCCTACATCCTCCTCATCAATCACATGCTGATATGTATCAGCATCAATAAGTGGTTCGAGGCACATATTCTTGCATATAATGCAAATATGGGGCTCGCATACATGTGAACTCCAGTGAGATGTCGATGCACCAGCATCATCCACAATAGGAGACAACACTGACCTAGTCTATGTGATCAACTGATCACTCAGCAAATGAATGGCCATAATAGTCTATGAGGCATCCTCTACAATGATATCAGGATGCTGCACTCGAGGAGGGGGTGCGACATCAGTGGGGGGGACAAAGGTAGTGGCCTTTTTGAGTTGGGCAAATGGCCTAGTTTGAGGAGCTCCTCCACCTATGCCCATGTTGGGCCTCATACTCTGATAATTAACATTGTAACCAAGCACAAAATCAGCATACAATTTTTTTATGAAATATAAAGGGAGCTCCAAATTGCTATGGGGTGGTTTATCAAAAACCATCCATGAGCAATCCCAAAAGTGTGTGCGCATTGCTTCATTTGGGCACCATTTTATCAATAATTTGGGTTTTTTGGTGTCAACTTGTAATCCGATTTTAGGATTCAAAAAAAGAGAGGCTATATCTTCCTTATATTAAGGGCCACAATCCCATCATGGTCAATCCCGTCATCAAATTGGATGTGCATATCATCACGCCAATGAAGGGCAACATTATGTTGATGCGTGAGTGTGTCAATATTTTCAACAATAGTATTTAATGTGGCAAGCATGGGATCTAATGTAGGTACATTTTGATATGTGTTTTGGAAACCTTGTATTGTGTTCAAATTATCTTGTATCAAATCTTCTAAAGATCGAGGGTTTTGAGATGGGGGATTATTTTGGGGATCGTTATTTGGTGCAGGAGGGTTATTTTCTTCATTATTTTTAGCCATGACTAATTAAATAAAAAACAAATCTAAATTTCAATTTGATTTCATATATTATTACAAAAATAAATACAAAACCCTATTTCAACAAAAAAACTACATTTAGCATCAAAATGAAATAAAATAATCAAAATATACAAATAATTTACTTACTGTATACTGCGGAGATTGAATTTGTTGCTGCAGAAATCAGATACCTGAAAATATCATGTATATGATATTTGCAAGCCATTTTCCAAACCCAAAACGCGAGGAGAAATGAGGAAAATGGCTCACGGGTTTTGATTTATGCCACAGGTTTCGAGTACCCAAAAAATTATCAGGTACCCGATATATTTTCAAGTACCCAATTAAGCCTGTGCTTTGGTGTCAAGTTTGCCTAGGTGTACTGACACCCAGGCCTACTAAAAAGTCAACAAGCATTTTCATGCACTTTTGGATGAGTGAAAAGTGAATATTTTTGACATCGCCACTTTTTGGCCCCTCATGATCTTGCACATACCCTTAATAATTATAAACAAATAGTTAGAAATATGTGAGTAAAATCTCTTCATCCTTGACTCTTAGGGTAAACACTTAAATTTTCAGTAATCATAACAATCTTCATTTCTCTTACCTAAAATGCAATCCGAAAGGCTTAACAAGATTGGCAGATGAGCAATAAGCAACCAAGATCCATTAACCTATGTTTGGTGTATAAGTTTGTGCACTGTTTGTAATAGTTGTTGATGCCCTACATTATATTATGAGATCAAACCTTATTTCTCCTCTTATCATAGGTTTGAGATTGCCTAACCAAGAACAACTATTGAATGGTCAATTTGTTGATGATACATCTCTTTTCATTGAACTTTTCGAAGTCAACTTTGATAAACTTAAAAAGATAGACCTTATTTCTCATCCTATCATAGGTATGAGACTGCCTAACCAAAACAAACTATTGAAATGTTGAGTTTTTTGATGATACAACTCTTTTCATCGAATATTTTGAAGTCAATTTTAATAATACCTTAAAAAGATTAAATCTTTTTTGTGATGCTTCTGGTTCTTAGATCACCCCTCATAAACCTATGGTCATTAGTTGGGATAAGGCTCCTCCTATGTGGCATGCCATGAAGGGATGGGGCTGGTCTGATCATTTCAAGGTTGTTAGATATCTTGGCATCCCCTTCTCTATTTCTCCTTTGATAGATATGTGGGATTGGGTTTATAGAAAGTTGAGAAAAAGCATATAAAATGGAAAAGTCATCTTCTTTCCTTAGAAAGGAGAATTCAGGTGGTCCAAAAAGTGATGGCATCTTGCACTATCCTTCATTCCTCTACCTGGATTTTTGCTAATTATCAACAAGTTGCAAAAAAATATGAGGGAGTTTCTTTGGTCTGATGGTAAAGGCAATAGGAAGAGACATAATGTAGGATGGAATTGGTGTTGATATGAAGGCTTAAGGTATTGACTTGGCATCTAAAAGGATTTTCAAATATTTACAAGGGGATGAGCCTTGGAAAGTGCTAGTGGGGAACAATCTAATGTTATCAAAGGCAAAAGAGTAAGATTTGGAGGCCCATAAAATTGTAGAACATCCTCTTTGGCCTATTTGAGGTTAGGGTTTATAATTCGAAGGTCTTCTCTTCTATTTGGAAAGCTTGGGCTCAAGTCAAGCACTTGGTTTTAAATGGGTCTGTAATATCAAATAATCCTCAATTTTATGTTAGAAATATATCACTATGGTGGAATATTAAATCAAATGGCATCTTAGAATGCAAAGGAGGATACGTATGCAGAATTTGGAAACAAAGGAGGCATGGTTACTGTCTGATAAAATCTCTCAAAATAATGCGGTCTCATGATTGCAATGGTTATATGCATATGGATGCACACTAGAAGAGGCATGTCAACTATTTGACAAGCTACCTCAGGATTAACAAAGGTGTGTATACAAAATGTGAAATCACAGAATATGCACTTGAACCATTTGGAAAAAATATGTTCTTGCATTGATACTTGCAAGACATTGTAGTGGATAGGCATACGAAAATGTCAATTGTGACATATATATGTATGTATATATTAATAATAAGAACACATAATTAACATAAGGTGGTTGGTTGGTCAGTTTCTATATTTACCTATTTTCCCCTATATATATTCCACTTTTGATGATCAATCAATCAATTTTGTTGCTTCTCATTTAATTTTTCTTAGCTCATTAATTTTTTGTCTGCAACATCCTTTTCCCATTTCTCTATTTTCTTCCTTGATATTAGAATTTTGAAGGTGGAAGGCTGACCATTTTTTTTGAGTTTGAGTAAGTCTTTAATATTCAACCTATTCAACCATAGTTACCAAGTTCAAAAAATTATATTCATGGAGGAGGTCAAAAATCCAGACCATTAGTGAGTGTGTCTCAACTGCATTATACTAATCCATTTTAGATAACAATCTATTGGTAACTATGATTTCAACTAAGTTGTGCTAATCCATTTTATATCACAATATGTCCTAAGATTTGTCCAAAGGTTAATTTTAGGTAGCATAGAGAAAGCTCTCTTATGGCACCAATTTTGAAATTATTTTTTCTTATCAACTCAATGTTAAGTTCATAGTCACCTTCAAAATCATATTGTTCCCAACTTTCTCGGAAATAATCTAGAGACAAGTTACAAGGGACCAAGTTTCAGGAAGTTGTTGGAATTCCTTTCATGCTCTTAATCAAAATTAAGCATAGTTTCACCATAATGATCTCCGCAAACCCCTTATCTTTCACTAAGAGGAGATACATCAACTCAACCTCAACATGAGATGACACTATTTTTTACCCCATACTCTATCTAATGAAAGGTAACCAACAATTCGACTAAATTTATTGCACCTAAAACTCATTTCCCTAGGTACAAACATCAAAGGAAATCTTTTTCATTATTTAATTGAAAAGACCCAGATCCTCCCTGTATTGTGCACAACATTTTATACAAATAAATTAATAATTATAAGCAAATAGTTAGAAATTTGTGAGTAAAATCTCTTCATCCTTGACTCTTAGGGTAAACACTTAAATTTGTAGTAATCATAATAAGCTTCATTTCTCTTGTCTAAAATGCAATCCAAAAGGCTTAACAAGATTGGTAGATGAGCAATAAGCAACCAAGATCCATTAACCTATGTATGGTGTATAATTTTGTGCATTGTTTGTAATAGCTGTTGATGCCCTGCATTATATTATGAGATTAGACCTTATTTCTCCTCTTATCACAGGTTTGAGACTGCCTAACCAAGAACAACTATTGAATGGTCAATTTGCTAATGATATAGCACTTTTCATTGAACTTTCCAAAGTCAACTTTGATAACCTTAAAAAGATAGACCTTAGTTCTCATCCTATCAAAGGTCTGAGACTGCCTAACCAAAAACAACTATTGAAATGCTTAGTTTGTTGATGATACAACTCTTTTCATCAAACATTCTGAAGTCAATTTTAATAATACATTAAAAAGATTAAATCTTTTCTTTGATTCTTTTGGTTCTTAGATCATGCCTCATTAACATGTGGTCATTAGTTGGGATAAGGCTCTTCCTATGTGGCATGCCATGAAGGGGTGGGGTTGGTCTAACCCTTTCAAGGTTTTTAGATATCTTGGCATCCCCTTCTATGTTTCTCGTCTGATAGATATGTGGATTGGGTTTACAAAAAGTTGAAAAAAAGCATATAAAATGGAAAAGTCATCTTCTTTCCTTATCAAGGATAATTCAGGTGGTCTACAAAGTGATGGCATCCTGCACTATCTTCCATTCCTCTAACTAGATTTTTGCTAATTGTCAATAAGTTGCAAAAAAATCTGAGAGAGTTTCTTTGGTCTGATGGTAAAGGCAATAGGAAGAGACATAATGTAGGATGGAATTGGTGTTGATATGAAGGCTTAAGGTATTTCCTTGGCATCTAAAAGGATTTTCAAAGCTTTGCAAGGGGATGAGCCTTGGAAAGTGCTAGTGGGGAACAAGCTAATGTTATCAAAGGTAAAAGAGTAAGATTTGGAGGCCCATAAAATTGCAAAACATCCTCTTTGGCCTATTTTAGGTTAGGGTTTATAATTTGAAGGTATTCTCTTTTGTTTGGAAAGCTTGGGCTCAAGTCAGGCACTTGGTTTTAAATGGGTTTGCAGTATCAAATAATCCTCAATTTTATGTTAGAAATATATCACTATGGTGGAATATCAAATTAAATGGCATCTTAGAATGCAATGGAGGATATGCATGTAGAATTTGGAAACAAAGGAGGCATGGTTACCGTCTGATAAAATATCACAAAATAATGCGGCCTCATGATTGCAATGGTTACACGCATATGGATGCACACTAGAAGAGGCATGTCAACTGTTTGACAAGTTTCCTCAGGATTAACAAAGGTGTGTATACAAAATGTGAAATCATAGAATATGCACTTGAACCATTTGGAAAAAATATGTTCTTGCATTGATACCTACAAGACATTATAGTGGATAGGTATACAAAAATGTCAATCGTGACATAGGGCTTAAAGAGAGTTAATAAAATAGTACATAAATTGTTTTCCACAATGTCATATTAAGGTTTCATGGAATGTGATGAAATAATGAAAAGAATTTAGTGCTAGTCTCCAATAACCTTAAAATATCATGGCAAATTTCTGAAATAATGATAAGGGAACTTTGCACTAAAATATGTGAAAAATAAAAAAATCTTATTTTAATCATGGAATAGTTGATAACAACAAAATTTTTACTACAAAAACAAGTATAGACTTTTATAAGAACTCACAACACCAAACTTCAACAACATTGTAAAATAGCTTGTGAGCCAGTCACCAAATTTGCCAAGTGAACATAGAAAAGCCCCAAGTAGAAATATTAATGAATTTTTTGATATAACAACATAAATATGTTCTGTAAAAACATATAACAACAATAGAATGTTCTAAGAGAAAATCCACAAACAAGAAACACAATTCTGCAAACTATGCTAAAACATGTACTAGTTGAAATGCCCAGATCCGGATTGAATACATAAAAAAACTTCACAAAATTATTGAGATCTATAGTCTTCCCACATCCTTCTTGTTATTTCATCTCAAAATATCCCCTAGTCATCTCTATCACACCGAGTCAAACCATAAGTCTCAAGCAATGGTACATATATCCTGTCACGACCGTCTTCTTGTTCACATTCTTCTTCTGGTAGAAGGCCATCCTCTCTCGTAATGAAGTTGTGTAAAATGCAACATGCCAAAACAATCTTGGTTTGTGTCATGGTTTTGTAAGATGGCACATGCTTCAATATAGGAAAATGCTACTTCAAAAGACCAAATGTACGCTCTATTGTATTCCTAAGTGACGAGTGTCTCTGGTTAAACAACTCCTGTGCTATGTTTATGGGGTTTTCTCTTACAAATTCCTTTAGGTGGTAAAGTGTACACCTATAAGGAAAGAGAAATCCCAGTGCATTTGGATATCCAACATCGACCAAATAATACTTTCCTATATATAATAAAGAATATTACTATAATAGTGTAAAATTTATCATATGCAAGAATATGACAATCATAGTCTACATACCTTGGGGAAACACAAGTGGATCTAATCTGGAGAGAGCCAAAGCTAGAACATGACTATCTATAGTGGCTTGGAGGTCAACATCGATAGTGACTAGTATATGGGATCTATAAATTTCTCCCACACAATCCTATAGTCAGAAAATGGATAATCCAATGAAAATGTGGAAACAGGATTAAGACTCAATCAAACAAATGTGTATGGCAAGGAGATTTACCTTGAAGTACAGGTCGAACTGGTCCTTACCATTAATTTCTATAGGAGTCTTAGGACTGGGGGGTAGAAGATAATCTGCATGGAGTGCTAAGATAGCCGTCAACACCTTGTGGAAGTATCGGCTAATTGTCTCTCCTGAGTGCCCAAAGTTATGGGCAATCTTACAATTATGCAGATTGTGCCCAATGGTATGTAGGAACATCACAAGTTGTTCTTCTAATGTGATATTTTCTGTATCTATGATGCTTCCTTTTTGCCTTATAAGTTTTGCTAGTTGAAAGAAGGCTCATCTAGTCATGCTTATTTGGTCATGACAATCTATGTTGTTGGAATGGATGATACACTTACACAAAGGAATTTCATCCCTTATGTGCTTACACATTTGTCTTCTCTCTTCATCTGTAATGCCACTATGGCTATTGTAAGGGCTACAAGCATGCATGCAAGAGAGATACTGACTCTATTCTTCCTAAGAGTGAGACCTTGAAGGTGTGACTATTTGGTAAGATCCATTACCTAAAAGCCAAGAAAAATTAGTACTTGCATATAATTAAACACAATGACAACTACAACAAAACAACAAATTAAGCACAATTAAAATTAAGATGATCAAGATATATGTCAGGGCCTTGATGATAAGAATGGAGGAGGAAATTCGAATGTTCATAGCTCAAAGAGATCTAGATCTCATTATTTGAATTGTAAGTATCCTAATTCTGTTGTAGAGCCGCTAAAGAAATATATTAAAAGATAATTTAAATCTCCGCCTAAATCAACTTCTGAAGATGGGCTGAAATTATATAAGTTCTAAGTTTCAGCTAGCTGCTATTTTGAACAATAGATTTAGTGCCAGTATTTAGATTTAGTGAAATTATATCCATTATTCATCCTTTTTATTTAGTTCACAGCTATTTTGAGCAATAGATTTAGTGTTATTATCATTCATGTAGGCAACAATTATTTTGAACAATCAATTTAATGCCAGTATCATTCATGTTGGAAAAAGCTATTTTGAATTATAGATTTAATGCCAATATCATTCATGTAGGCAACATTCTAACTGCTAAATTGAAATGAAGAATTGTTTAGTAGCACTTAATTAGCATTAAATTTTCACAGTATTCAAAAGATGGTTTCATGAATCACTGTGTACGTTGTTTCTTGTGATTTAAAATATACACAATTGATTTCAGGAAAAAATATTTTCAATAGCTCTTAATTTATAAATGAAAATGATCATTTAGTCAACATACACAATCAATCTCATAAACAATCTTTTCAAATAACTCTTGATTTATTGATGCAAGTGATCATGCATTAAAGAACCCAAGTCTTCATTTCAGTGAAATCGAGATGGGTATTTTTTGAATGCAAAGAAAATTTCTAAAACCCTATGCCCAACTCTTTAAAACCCCAAAAAACTAATCTAACAAAGTATTAATCTTTCCCAATAATTCATAATTCATTGATGCAGTTGATCATGGTTTATAGAGCCCAAATCTAAAATTCATTGAGATTGAGATGGGTATTTGTTGAATGATAAAGCCCATTCAAAAACCCCATGGCCAAGTATCTCAAAACAAAACAAGATCCACAGTGAAGGGTGAACCCACAATAGTGGGTTACACTTTTTTTCCTTAACGGACACTGAACTCTACATTTTGAAAAAAACTTTCAGATTCAGATGCATATTGTCGTTAAACTGTTTGAAATCAATAGATGAAGTAAATTAGAGTCTTTTAGGATTTTTTGTCTAGATTATAAATATATTTTTTATTTTTATTTTTTAATTGATTTGAAAGGTTTTTCTTTCTCCCGCGAAAACTGGTATGTTTCTAAAAACATCATTTTCAAAGAGTTATGTTGTTTTCATAGAGCATAACTTTTTTTCTAAAATAGATATCACTGTGCTTCTTTTGAATTTAATGTTGTAGAATCCATATAGAAGGGATTCAATTAGTTTGACGATATTATTACTATTATTGCATATTTTATTAACGTTTGAAGTTGACTAAATCGTAATTTTGACATACCTTGACTACATAACTTATATCTTGTCTTGTATTTATCCAATTTCATTTTTATTTTATTTTATATAAAGAGAACTTCAATACCTAGGGCATATTTTTTTTCAGATTTTTTTTCTCTCATTTACTATTTTTCCATAAATGTCAAACATAGAGGTAGACATACAGTGAAATATCTATGTTTAGTAAAACTAAAAATAAAAAGTCATAATAAACTTAATATATATTAACATTATAATCATTATAAATATTTTTCTCAGTAGTACCTTACTTTATAGATAGGTTTGTCAAATGGATTCATTGATCTGCCAAAAGATAAAGTCGAAGTAATTTTTTGTCAGCATTTTAATAGGTGTGAAGGAGACTCCATTGTAGATATGAATGAGGAGTACATATGTTATGTAAATGTTTTTTTAATCTAAGAGGCTTTGAGCTAACCATTTGTAATTAATTGCTTCAAATGGAACCTCTTAATGCTTAAACCATCATATTTTATTAAAGATGTGTTATTTCAGCAAAAATCAACATGTCTAAAAAAGTGTAACCCACTATTGTGGGGTCACCTTGAACTAATCTAACAATGTACTAATCTAGTGCTGTTAAAGATATTTATCCTACAAGAAAGAATTAGAAAAAGAAGAGCAATAACATTTGGGATGGATTACCATTGCTGGTAATAGCAAGTGTAGGAGTTGAAACATGTTGAGCAGTCACTCAAATAACACCAATCATGCTCAATAACACTGCAATGACTAAGCTAATAAATGCCTTGTTTGACATGTTGCCAAAGCTAATAGATAAAAACTCTGCATTGGGAATGCAAGGTGGGGTTTAGTCAATATTAGCAAAGAATTTGATTTGAATCCAAACATGTGGAGTTTTCCCAATTGATCTGTCATCTCCATTTTTGTAGGAAAATAAAACATGATGAAAGATGTCATTGTGGGGTACTGGATTCCATTTTTCCAATCTAGAGAGGAACATCCAACATGGAAAATCTCTTGAATGATGATAATGTAGGTCCTATGCACAACTCATTAAGGAATCTTCTCCAACCCTCCATTTCATGGATTCTTCTCAAGCTTACCTAGAATGACAGGTTTCTAACATTTGAAGATTCTTAGAGGCACTTGAGTTACAGTTTAATATAGTTGATCATCTCATGGGGTAGAGTAGTTGATTCTCTCACCTACATCTAATGTCTGCTATTTGGCATCTCTTTGGGATGATGCTCAACTAGAGTCATTTGAGTTGGGGTAATAACTTTTTAATTTGAATTTCATGGTGTTGGGATCCTAACTTTTTAATTAGAATTTTCCTGAGTCAAGAAATTTTCAAACCATAGATCAACAACAACACAATTGATACATATAAAATAATACAAATCAAATATTGCATTTGCAAGTATATACAGTCACACTGATAAATAACTCAACAAAAATTAAACACAAGTCAATAGAAAAAAAATGTTTATTTGTACCAACAGACAATATAAATTCAATTTTTTGACTTGGTACTTAGATAACTATACAAAGAAAAAAAAGAAATGGAACATAACCTATATTTATTTCAACAAAAGGTTTCAAAATAAAATCTTTGATCTAAAACTAGTAGCCACAGTGTAAAACCCCGCAAAACCATGTAGTATGACAAAGTCACAAACCAATACAAATTGCAACAAAAAATCATGTCAATCAATAAGTTTTGCCAAATTTTTAAGACTAATCGACAAATTTTAAACCCTTCCGAATAGGGTAGAGTCCAATCATCACTTTCTCTCTACATAGGCCAATAATTTCATTACATTGCAAGGTAGAGTACAAACCCTCTTGCATTGCCTGTATAATTTCATTTCTTTCCTCATCATGATAGGCCAATGTAGTTATGTCTTCAAAAGCTTCTTAAAAGGTGCTCTGGACTATTGATAAATTGTTTGGTTGATTCCTGCAACCTATACTCACATCTTTTTGTTCTTATTCTTCATCACTTGAACACTCAATAAGGGTTCCTCTTCTCTGTGTCCTCTCTGGAGATTCCATCCTTGCAATCAAATATTGTATCATCTCAAGGACTCTATCACCACAATCCCTTCCACCTTTGTCTCAGGCTCCTCCTTTGACCATTCTTCTGGGAGGTATCTTGTCCACACACTAATGCCTAGTCACTTCCAGGCTTTGATGCCACTTGATAACAAATTACTCAATTACTAGTATTTGCAGCTTACAATGAATTCAGAAAATAAAGAATTATAATTAGAAACAATGATAGAAAGTTTAGAATGGGTTATTAACAAACTATCATTCAATTACCAACAACAATAGGAATTAAGTAATGCAAGCTTTATTGATCCATGTTCATAATTGAATATTTATGTGATTTATTTCACAATACTCAATTCTGTTGAATCTTTAAAAAATTCAACATTACAATCTGTGCACTTGGCCATTCCTATGCAAAAATCCCCCTCTCTCACTTTTGTCCATGGTTTTCCTATCTATTTCCCCATCAACTCTATCTTTTTCAATTCTCTCCACCATCATATTCCCCCTTGTGACCATTCATTTCTTGGGACTAATCAATTTCTGAAAACCAATTCAATATTTATCCCAACAGTCATATACATTGATGTTTATATGAGGAACTCAAAAATCATTGACATATCTTATCCACTTCCTTGGTGATAGAAAATAAAGAAAAGATATTCTTGTCTCCTAGAGAAAGAGAGGAATATACAGTTTGATTTCTAAGTCTTTGAAACAATCTGCAAAATGGCTATTTGTTTGAAACTTTGCCTAAGAATACATTATGAGGAATGACATAATTTTCTCCCAAGTAGGCAATAGAAGATAGTACAAGAAGAACAAATGTAGATAATATTACTGAAAAAGCATTCTGGTTAATAGTCAATCAAGCAGGTGATGAGAGAAAATGTAGTTAAGACCCCTTCAAAATAAGACCGAATAACAAGTTTTTATCTTGAATAACTCAAATTAGTCAATTTCCTAACACAAGATCTTAACCAGGCTCATGTGCTCTACAAGATAATGGCCTTCATCAAATCTCTCATTTTTGGCTTAAATCTAACTAAGTGAAAGAAAATAACAACCAAAACCTATACATTGACTAGATTTAAGAACTCTTCGAGCTACGCATCTTGTCAAAGATAGTTTTGGAAAACTCATTTCATGTTAAATTTATCAGACCAAGGGTAGGCAACTCAAACCTGCAAGAGTCAAATTTTAGTGGGTGGTAACCTTTGGGTCAAAGAAAAGGTAAATCCAAAACCCTAACAATCAGAAATCACTTGCATAGGCCATTTCTTAGAGTATGTCAGAATTAAATTTAATAGAGATTGCATAAATTGAATACTTCAAGCATTTTTGGTAAATAATAAAAGAGTTTCTAAATCATCTTGGATTGTGAAAATTTCTAAAACCCTACGCCCAATTGTTTAAAACCCCAACAAACTAATCTAACATAGTACTAATCTTTTCCAATAATTCATAATTCATTGATGCACTTGATCATGGTTTATAGAGCCCAAATCTAAAATTCATTGAGATTGAGATGTGTATTTGTTGAATGATAAAGCCCATTTGAAATCCCCATGCCCAAGTCTCTCAAACCACAACAAGATCCACAATGAACTAGTCTAACAATGTACTAATCTAGTACTATTAAAGATATTTATCCTACAAGAAAAAATTAGAAAAAGCATAGCAGTAACATTTGGGATGGATTACCATTGTTGGTAGGAGTAGGCGCAAGAGTTGAAACATGTTGAGTAGTCACTCCAATAACACCAATCATGCTCAATAACACCACAATAGATTTAATAGAGATTTCATAAATTGAATACTTCAAGCATTTTTAGTAAATAATAAAAGAGTTTCTAAATCATCTTGGCTTGTGATCATTCAAAATTTTGTTGGAAGAAAATGGGTTGTAGAAAATTCAGAAAGTTAAAGATGATGTAAGCAAAATTGGTTGATTCAAATCTTATCCCTAATGGAATTTGATAATGGCTGCTATGAATTGAACCTTTGAACTTGTTTGTCAGTGTTAACGTAATCAGCTAGATGGAGCATAAAGCTTACCCGTGAGACCTGCTTCCCCGATCAAATGGCATAAATGATTTTTCCAAAAACCTAAAGAACCATTCACGGATGGAACCGACCACTTAATACATTTTTTTGTAATTTTGAATCCATGAATAGCTTATTTTGGAATAAAAAATGAATTCCAACATTTTTTTTGAATTAATTAATCCAAGCATTGGCCTAAAAATGGGGTATAATTTTTCTAATTTAGGAATTCAAAAAATGGCCACAAACGGCAAATTACTTTATTCTCAAATTAAATAATGACTATTCTAGGTTAATACCAAAAACCAAATGGGCCCTAATAGGCCTAAAGTTGCCAGGGTCCACATGGTCAGCTTTCTTATGAATTAATGCTAAAAAAGTGTTATTAGTTTCAGATAAAAGGGAACCTGAGTTTCTAGTTGCCTCAATTGCCTCCCATAAATCATTCGCTAAAATATCCCAACTTTTTTTTAAAGAAGACTTGGAAGGCATCCAGACTCGGTGACTTGTTTGGTTTTAGTTGGAAAAGAGATTCTTTGATTTCTTCAATGGAAAATTTCTTATTTAAATACTTGTTATCTTCTATTATTATTATCCTAGGAATAGTGCATAACATCTTATTCTGTGCTATCAAATTTGAAGATTGAAAGTTATTTAGAATATCTCTGTAATATCTTACAAAGACTTCTTCTATTTTTCTTGGATTTTCAGTATAAACCCCTTTTCTATCCTTAATTATTGAAATTTTGTTAATGTATCTTTTATTAAGAGTGATGTTATGGAAATTTTTTTTATTTCTATATCCTTTTGAGAGCCAAGTCTCAAGTGATTTATGTTTCCAATATGTCTATTCTTTTGCTAAAATATTCTCTTATTTAGCAATTAATTCATTCTCTCTGAGATATTTGACATTATCCATACCCCATCTAATAACTTCTTCATTAATTTTGTTCAACTCTTCTTCATTATCAAGTTTTTCTTTGAAGATATTATTAAAATGATCTTTATTCCATTTAAGTATTTTTTCTTTTAACATTTTCATTTTTGTAACAAAAAAATATTTTCGAACCTTTGAATGTATCCTCTTGCCACTAATGATCTATCTTTTTGAGGAATTCATCATCTAAAAACCACATCTTCTGGCATTTGAAAGGATTCCTAAAAAATTTGTGTGGTTCTCCTATCTCTAGCCTTGCCAGAAAATGATCAGATCCTGCACTAGAGAGGATGATAGTATTGAATGAGAAATCAAAGGTAATTAAGTCTCCTTTGAAGATGAATCTATCTAATCTTTCTTCAATATTACAGAAACCAGATCTTCTATTGTTCCACGTAAACACCCCAATAGAGGTTGGAATATCTAATAGATTATTATTTGAAAACCAATTCTTGAAGTATAACATTAGTTACAAAATTGATTTGGAACCTCCTAATTTTTCCTCTAAATTTAGGAGAGCATTAAAATCTTGTCCCAAGCAGAAATTCTCCCTTGGATTTACCTTCATAAAATTACTAATCTCATTCCAAAATGCTTTCTTTTTCATTGTTGGAATAGGTCCAAAAACATTAATGAGTGAAAAGCATGCTTCAGTCTTGAAACTACTAACTTTCCCACCCATCCAATTAGAACTTGATACCAGAGGTAAGTAGTTGATCTTCCTACAATCCCAAAGAATCCCTATCCCACCAGATGCCCCCGCTGATTCTACTAACTCAACCTTCCATTTTCCTAATTTTCTTCTAAATTTCTCTCTCTCTATTTTATTAAGTTTAGTTTCTCGAATTAAAATTACATTAGATTCTAATGTAGGAGCATCTTAGGTCTTGAGCAATCTTGCATTGCCAATTTTTTTTTGTTTCATATACCCGTCTCTTGTTTGTTTTGTAAATGTTGGTGTTGTTGGTTTTTTTCTTTGCGAAGTTAATTATATGTCATGGACCTATTCTTGGACCTTCTCCTAAGAGCACACGTCCTAATTCATTTGGACCTGGAAGTTATCACCATTTTCCTTGGGTATCATTTCTCTACCAGTTATCACAACGTGTTGTGTTAATTCTTTCTTAGTTTTTTGGTTTCTCCTCCCAAGTGGACCTATAATGTAATTAAATGCCCAACTGACCAACTTGTGGATTTTCTGGCTATATATTTAGAGTTTGGGTTGATGTAGAGGGAAGTGCTATAGAGTAAGTAGTTAGTATGTAATAATAAGGCAATAAGAAGGTAGAATGTGAATTGTGATTCTAATTTCATAAATTCATTGTATAAGGCCAAAACCCGGAAGGCCTCATAGCCAGACATGTTATTGATTTTATAATAATTGCACCAGTATGGTTTCTAGTTGCTTGCCCATATTCATTGTGTTTCATGGTATTTTATGTTATTCAAATATTGCTTTCATGTGAACTCTGAGCAGGGCATGTTAGTAGGCTTATGTGGTCTCAATTAACCCTGATTCTGCTTACCTCTTCCCTACCCTTGTGTTAGGTGGTATCAGAGTGAAGTTATTTCTTGAGGGTTGGATCTTGGAGAACCTTATTAGATTGGTTGTAGGGTGGTAGATTTGAGATCTAACCTATAACTTGCAGAAGGTAACGATCTTGTTGGAACCTGATTGTCAAGATGGTTCATGGTAGAGGAAATGATAATGCTATCATGGATATGTTGAGGCAGATTGCAACTAGGCTTGAAGCTATAGAGATAGCCTAGAGGAGAGGAGCGCATCTTGAAGATGTTAGTGATGAAGAAGAAACACCTAATCTAGAACCTGAAGTTGGACAGGATGAGGAAAGACTCTTGAGAGTTTTGTCTAAAACTAATTCTAGACCTATTGTTGAGGTTGCTTGTTATGATGGAAGACTTGAGACCGATGCACTTTTAGATTGGATCTCTCAGATGGATAAGTATTTTGAGTATGAAGGTACTCTTGATAATAAGAAAGTTAAGATTGCAGTCACAAAGTTGAAAGGTCATGCATCTCTTTGGTGGGATCATTTGCAGACTGAGAGATAGAAGAGAGGAAAGGAAAAGATCAAGACATGGATGAAGATGCTTGGAAATATGAAGAAGAAGTTTCTTCCAGTTGACTACCAAGTTAGTTTGATGAGAAAGATGCAAAATTTGAGACAAAAGGGAAATGAGTGTGAAGGAATATACTGAAGAATTTTACAAATTAGATATTAGATTTGGACATGTGGATGATGAAGTTGAGAAAGTGGCTAGATATCTGAATGGCCTAAGGACATATATTCAAGATGAGATTAGTTATGTTAATTTGGAAAGTGTGGAAGAAGCATATCAATTTGCTTTGAAGGAAGAAGAAAGATTGACTAAAAGACATGATCAAATACAAAGAGGAAGAAGTGGTAGATTTTAGAGAAGCATAGGTAGATCTTATGGAGAAAGTAGAAGATCTGACAATTTAGTACAAGATAAAGGATAGAAAGATGACCCTACTAGAAAAAGAGGTAATTACTCTAGAGGTAGCTATACTAGTTACTCTAGGAATAACAATAATGGGAAAGAGAAGAGAAATATTGGTTTAGAAGTACTTGTTACAAATATGGTGAAGACGGACATATAGCTTTTGAATGTACTAACTCTTGAAAGAAGATTGGAGGTAATAGCAGAAATAATTTGGCTTGTGAAGAAGTTGAGGAATTATCTAATGAACCTGAACATGGTGAGAACTTGATGCTAAGAAGGATCTTGTGGAATAAAGAATTTGACGAAGAACTTGTTTTGAGGAAAAGTTTTTTCAAAACCATATGTAAGATCACTAACAAATGTTGCAAGGTAATCATTGATAGTGGAAGTTCTAATAATTTGGCATCCAAAGAGCTGGTTAGTAAATTTTAGTTATAGAGATTGAGACATCCGAAGCCTTACCATATTGCTTAGATCCAGAAGGAGCATAAACTACTTGTAAGTGAACAATGCCTTCTTAAATTCAAAATTGGGAATTATCATGATGAAGTCTTGTGTGATATTATGCCTATGGATTGTTGTCATATTCTTTTGGGTAGACCTTGGCAGTATGATAGGAAAGCTTTGCATGATGGTAGATTGAATCAATGCACTCTTTGGATGAATGGGAAGAAACAAATATTGTTTCCTTTGATAGAGAATTTTGATGAGAGTCACTATACCATAGTCAGAGTATGCTTGGTTGAGGGTAAAAAGTTTGTAAGAGAATTGAAAGAATAAAATGTTTGTTTTTATTTGATTCCTAGGAAAATTGGGAAACAAGATGAGTTAGAACATGCACCTGAGGTTAAACCTTTGATGAGTAAATTTCATGACATCATTTATGATAGTGTACCTGATGGTTTACCACCTATGAGAAGTATAAAATTGTATGGATTTGATACCGGGAGCTAGTTTTCCTAATAAAGCACCACATAGGTTAACATCTGATGAAAAGCTTGAGTTGAATATACAAGTGCAAGAATTTCTTGAGAAAGAATTGATTAGGGAAAGTTTGAGTCCTTGTGCAGTACTTGCTGTGTTAGCACCTAAAAAGAATGGAGAATGGAGAATGTGTACTGATTCTAGAGCTATAAACAAGATAATAGTGAAGTATAGATTTCCTTTGCCTAGGATGGATGACATAATGGATAGTTTGAGTGGAGTGAAGTATTTCACAAAGATTGATTTGAAAAGTGGATATCATCATATTAGGATTAGAGAAGGGGATGAATGGAAAAATGCTTTGAAGACTAATGAAGGTTTGTATGAATGGTTGGTTATGCCTTTTGGTTTGACTAATGCACCTAGTACTTTCATGAGGCTGATGAATGAAGTTTTGAAAGGATTCTTGGGTAAATTTATGATTTTATATCTTGACAAGATTTTGATATTCAGTAAGACTAAAGAACATCTTGAGCATATCAGAAAAGTATTGCAAAAATTGAAGGAAGAAAGGTTGTTGATTAACTTGAAGAAATGTTTATTTATGAAAGAGGAGATTGTGTATCTTGGTTTATTTTATTTTATTTGATGGATTGAAGATGGATCCTGAGAAAGTGAGAGCTATACTTGATTGGCCTACACCTGAGAATGTTGGAGAGGTAAAGATCATTTCATGGATTGGAAAATTTTTATAGGAAGTTTATTAGAAATTTTAGTTCTATTTGTAATGCTATGACTGAAACAATGAGAGGAGATAAAAAGGATTTCAAATGGACACATGGAGCACATAATAGTTTTGAAGCATTGAAACAAAGAATTGAAGAATTACCTACACTTTCTTTTCTTGATTTTAGTAAATTTTTTCAAGTTTAATGTGATGCTAGTGGTAGTGCAATTGGAGCTATTTTGAGTCAAGAAAGAAAACCTATATCTTTCTTTAGTGAGAAGTTGAATGATGCTAAGAGAAAATATTTAGTTGTGACCAGGAATTCTATGCTATTGTTCAAGCTTCGAAGAAACAGAGACATTATTTAATGCCTAAAGATTTTGTGTTGTATACTAACCATAAAGCTTTGCAGTATTTGGGAAGTCAGAATAAGTTGAATCAGAGCCATATGAAGTGGGTTGATTTTTTGTAGAATTTTTCCTTTTCATTGAAGCATAAGAGTGGATAATTAAATAAAGTTTCTGATTCCTTGAGCCGAAGAAGAAGTTTAATGACAGAGATGAAAGTTGAGGTACTTGGTTTTGATGATTTGAAATATTTGTATGAAAATGAAATTGATTTTGTAGAATCTTAGAAACTTTGTAAGGAACAAATAGTAAGTGATAAGTGGACTGATTATTTCATTTAAGAAGACATGTTGTTTAAAGGAGTTCAGTTGTGTATACTTAGAGGATCTATGAGAGAGAATATCATAAAGGAGAAACATAGTGGTGGACTTGCAATACATTTTGGGATTGATAAGATTGTGAAATTGTTTTCAGAGAGATACTTTTGGCAACAAATTTATAGACATTTACATAGAATGGTTATAAGTTGCAAAATTTGTCAAGTAGCAAAAGGAACTAGTTAGAATGTGGGATTATATACACCTTTGCATGTACCTGATAGACCTTGGGAAGATGTGAGTATGGACTTTGTTCTTGGATTGCCTATAAACTAGAGAGGTAATGATTCTATTTTCGTAGTGGTTGATAGATTTTTAAAGATGATACATTTCATACCTTGTAAGAAGACATCTGATGCATTGCATGTAGCTGAATTATTTTATAAGGAAGTAGTAAGATTGCATCGTTTTCCTAAAACTATTATTTCAGACAGAGATACTAAGTTTACTAGTTATTTTTGGAAAATACTTTGGAAGAAGATGAATATAGACTTGAAGTCTACTTCTACATTTCACCCTCAGATAGATGGACAAACGGAAGTTGTGAACAAAATTTTGGGAAACTTGTTGAGATGTTTGGTTGGAGATATGCCTGCTAATTGGGATTTGGTTTTGGCAAAAGCAGAATTTGCATATACTAATTATGTGAATAGAAGTACTAAGAAGACACCATATGAAATTGTTACTGGATTTCTTCCTTACAAAGGAACCACATATTTGTGAGATGATATTTTCCTACTGAGACCAGAAGAAGTGATGAAGTTGAGGATTTTCTAGTATACATGAGAACTTTTCATGAAAAAGTCAAAAAGAATTTGGAGGACAGTAATTTGAATTATAAACACAGAGCAGAAAAAAGAAGGAGACATAAATCTTTTGAAGTTGGAGATGAGGTTATGATTCACTTGAAGAAGAATAGATTTTGAGTTGGTACCTACAATAAGCTGAAAATGAAGAAGTTTGAACCTTGTAAGGTTCTGAAGAAGTTTGAGAGTGGAAATGCATATGAGGTGGAATTACCAGAGGACATGGATATATCACCTATATTCAACATTGTAGACATATTTGAGTATTTTGAATCACATGATGAGAATCAAGATGATTTGGATTATCCTAAGAAGAATAGAGACAACATTATAAAGATCTTGAATAGCAGAGTAAGCAAGAGTACAAGAGGAAAATACTACATTGGATACCTAGTTCAATGGAAAGACAAGCCGATTGAAGATAGTTCATGGATTGCACAAGCTAAAATGGATCTTTATGATTGAGGTTAGAATATGAGTAGTACCTGATGTGGACATCAGTTCTTTTTTTACCTCAGGTGTCTAATGTAGGAGCATCTTGGGTCTTGAGCAATCTTGCATCGCCAAAAATATTTTCTGTTTCCTATACCTGTCTGTTGTTTGTTTTGTAGCCATTGTTGCTGTTGGTTTTTTGCCTTGTGAAGTTAATTCTATACCATGGACCTATTCTTGGACCTTCTCCTAAGAGTGCACATCCTAATTCATTTGGACATGGAAGTTATCACCATTGTCCTTGGGTATCATTTCTTAGCCAGTTTCGCATGAAACATGTGGTATTTCTCCTTGCACTGTTCTGTGTGGAGGAATTGGATATTATGAAGTTTGGGATATTTTCTTAGATCATGTGTGGACCTAAATGTGGCTTCAAAGCATGTTGTGTTAACTCTTTCTTAGTTTTTTGGTTCTCCTCCTAAGTGGACCTATAATGTAATTAAATGCCTAACTAGCCGACTTGTGGCTTTGCTGGCTATATATTTAGAGCTTGGGTTGATGTAGAGGGAAGTGCTAGAGAGTAGTAAGTAGTTGGTATGTAATAAGAAGGTAGTAAGAAGGTACAATGTGAATTATGATTCTGATTTCATAAATTCATTGTATAAGGCCGAAACTCAGAAGGCCCCACAATCGAGCATGTTGTTGATTTTATAATAACTGCACCAGTATGGTTGCCAATTTCTTGGCCATATTCATTGTGTTTCATGTTATTTTATGTTGTTCAAATATTTATTCTATGTGAACTCCAAGTAGGGCATGTTAGTAGGCTTAAGTGGTCTCAATTAAACTTGATTCTGCTTGCCTCTTCCTTGCCCTTGTGTCAGATTCAAAAAGTGATAAATTGCACTTAAGTAAGTGCATTTTTAGGGATGTTAAATCCCCTAATATTCCATGTGATGGGATTCATGTCTCCTTGCGAAGGAACTTCCCCTTCCCTACAGGAAGTAAATCATTAATATTTTTTGATTTCCATCCATACCTGTTGCTGCTCTGAGTTAAGCTAAAGATTTCTTGCCTCATTTTTTGCCTTGTTTTCCAAATATAGGTTGTTCTATACCTTCTTATTTTTTTTCAATTCCTAAGTTATCTTGATTGCTATTCGCATTTTTCACACTAGTTGCGATGGATTCATCTTCTTCTTTGTCTACCTAGTCCTCCTCCAATTCTTTCATTATCACAATATTGATTCCATGGTTCGAGTTTCTATCTCCCTCATTTAATTGGGAGATATATAAAGTACAATTAAAGTTCTCGACTATAATTTTTCATTTAAAAATTCAAGGAGAAAGTTTTTAACATTCAATATATTCTATTATTCATTGTGGAAAGCTTCAATAACCTTCATAAAATTGTCTTTTTATGATTTCCTTTCAGGTTCTTTTGGATTCATCTTAACTGACCAAAACTTGTGGTTACATTCAAATATTTTTGCGAGCGAGATATATATATATATATATATATATATATATATATATATATATATATATATATATATATATATATATATATATATATATATATATATATATTCAAATCTGATGCATATTTCATTTCAATTTAAGGTTAATTTGAAAACCTAGGTCTACTTAGGGAAAATCCTTTGGACAAAATATTTTCCCTCTTTTATGTGTGCAAGAACAAGGGGAAAAAGCACAAAAAATCTATCAAGAGATTAGCTAGAGATCTATAGTATACAAGTCATTTTTTCATCTAAACTATTGGGAACCAATCAAGCTAAGCACTTTTTTTGTGGGAAGTGGTTGACCATAGACCTATTCCTTCCATTTCATCCTCATATTTAAATCATTAGTCAGTTGTTTTGGAAACTACAATTGAAGCAATTGTTGTATTGTCATTGATGTCAAACCTTAACTGGTAAAACTGTTGCTATTTAAGAAAGTACTATATCTATTTGAATGTTGTGAAGAGGAAGGGCAACGATGATAACAATAGCACCTAGGGGAAAGGTTGAGTTATCTTGATACTTCAATGTGTACTTGATTATGTGGCACAATGATGAGATAATGTATTTCTTATATAAGTAAGAAGGAAGACTAAATTGGTAGGCTTAACCAAGAAAAAGTGAAGAAATCAAGTTTAAGCTAAGTGATTTTAGTGTTGACCGAACATCAGTTAATTGTTGAGGAAGACAGTAGTAGCTGAGGAAATAGTTTTAGTAGTGACCGAGCTTTCTAGTGAAGACCAAGGAGTTGAACACAATATTGACTAAGTTTTAGTAATTTACATTTGAGGAAGAATTCAGATTCCTAGCCGACATAGTTGAATTCTTGGATTATGTAAACCATGTTGACTTTATTTATTGATTGTATGAAAGCATTTAATGCACTGTAAAATGTTTTATTGTAAATATTTAAGAGATTTGAGATGTTTCTAGAAGGAGAGATGAAGAATGTAAAGTTAGAAGGATTCCATGAATCTGACCTAACCCTAAGATCTACGAAGAAGATTAAGCAGCAAAACATGTATTAACCTAATTGAAGAAGTATTAAGGAAACCTAAGAATGAGGTTGAGAAGAGTGGAAGAGAGGCAAAAGTAGATGATGCTGGAGTTGATGTTATTGACTATCTAAGTAGAGAAGGCTAAAGGAGAAGAGTTGTGATCACTTGAAGGGATTTCCAAGTAGATCAGTAATGGAGATGGAAATGAATCACAATTAGTAAGCCAACATATGTGTAGGGAATTAGATCTGACATTTACAAAGTGAGTTGTATGTTTACAGATTAGTATTATTGTTACTTTCTAACCATTGTATCAGTCAAAATCCTTTTAACAGAGGTTGACCTAACAGTCATATGTATAAATCTTTTGAACAAGGTTGCATTCTAATGGAGTGTATGTAAGTCCTATAACAAGGCACACTTTTAATAAAGTGGTTGAAATCCTTTAACCGGGTCACACCTAACAATGTGTTTGTAACCTTTGACAAGGTTGGCTTTTCACAGAGCTCACTTCAGAAGAGTGAAAATAATAGTAACATGTTACAAAGTGGTTTTTCCCTAATTGGGCTTCCACTATAAATCTTGGTGTTAATACTTGTGTGAATGTTTTGGTTTGAACATTTATGTGTTTTACAAGTTAAGTATAGTTGGGTAGTGGACTGTAATGTTATATGTTTTTGTTATGCAATCAGTAATGACTGAGTAGCTGTTGGTTATTAAATCTGACTTGTTGAAGAGTTTTGAAAGTTGTTTTATACATCTAGACCTGAGAACAACTGATTCACCCCCCCTCTTTGTTGTTCTAAATCATATTAACAATTGGTATGAGAGCTTTGTTGGTGCTTACAAAGAACAAGTTTATAGGTGCTTGAAGAAAATGATTAGGATGTATAAGAAGGAGGTACTGAAGCTAAATAAGGAGAACTTCCCTGCATGGAAAAGTTTGATGAAACTGCATCTAGCCAGTATTGGTGATTCTGAAAAGTATTATGTTGAGCATGATTATGTCACACCTGTTGCACCTCTAACTACCAAGGAGATGAGAGCTAAGAAAGAGCATGATCAAGCAATGTTGGAAATTGCATCTACCCCTAAGCTATCCAGAATTTGAGGACATCAAAGACTGCACAAATGCAAAGAAAATGTGGGAAACTATTGCAAACATCTATGGCAGTGACATAAATGTACTGAGAGCAAAAGTTGAAAGCCTAAGAGGTAAATTTGATGAAATGAAAATGCAAGAAGGTGAGAATATTACACAATATAGTGGTAGAATAAAATAAGTTGTAAATGCTATTAGAGGAACCAATAGAACTATTGATGATGAGTTTGTAATAGGAAAAGTATTGAGAACCTTGCGTCCTATTTATGCTATTAAAATTTCTGTAATTTAGGAATCTAGATGTAACCCTGGCAATGCACTTACTTTGGAAAGTTTGGTTGGTAAGCTTACTGCTTTTGAGCTTTCTAACTATGATAACTTCACTATTGCTAATGTTCAATCTTCTTTTAAGTCACAAATGATTCTGAGTAAGTCAAAGAAGGAAAAAGAAAGATGCATCAGTGAGAGTGAAAGTGACACATCTGATGAAGAACTTGAAGATTTTGAAGCACTTATGGCCAGAAGATTGAAAAGGGGAAAAGGAAAGTATAAAGGTAAACTCCCTATTATATGTTTTTCATGTAATAAAGTTGGTCAAATTGCTGCCAGATGCCCTGATAGAGATAACAAGGAGGAAGAAAGAGATAGTAAGAATAAAGACAAAAGAGAAGATAGAAGCTACCAAAGGTACAAGGACTATAAAGGAAAAGGTAAGAAATCCTATTATATTGCTGAAGAAGAGTTTGACACTGATAGTGATGATTTTGAAATTAAGGTAGTCTATGTTGCAATGAAAGTTGAGTCTGACGAGGATGAGAAAACTGCATTGATTTCCTATATGAACAAAAATGATAAATGAATTATTGACAGTGGTTTTTCACACCACATGACTGGTGAAAAAAGTAAGTTTGATACCTTAGAGCATTATAAAGGTAGAAGTGTGAAATTTGGTAATGATGCACCATGTCTTGTTAGAGGAAAAGGATTGATTAAGATGACTGATAATATCACTTGTGAAAATGTATATTGGGTTGAAGGTCTTAACTATAATCTGCTGAGTGTTGCACAACTTAATAGCACTGGTTACTGAGTGGAATTTCATCACAAGAAGGCCAAAATATTTGATGCCACTGATGAACTAATTGGAAGTGGATAATAGACAAGAGGTAATTTTTTCTATCTAGACCTATCTAAAGAGACATGTATGATTACACAACTTGATGATATATGGTTATGGCATAAGCGGCTATGTCATGTTAACTTTGATAATCTGGTAGAAATTAGTAAGAAGAAGAAAGTAAGAGGATTTCCTAGATTGAAGAAACCTAAGAATGTAATGTGCGAACAATGTTAGTTGGGTAAGATGACAAAGTCTAGTTTTAAGAGCAAGACTTTTACTTCTGAGAATTCTTTAGATTTGGTTCATACTGACTTTTGTGGACCTATGGGTGTACAAAGCTAGCTGGTGCTAGATATTTTATCTTGTTTGTTGATGATTATACCAAAATGATGACCTTAATATTCTTAAAAGAAAAATCTGATGCTTTTCAAAATTTTAAGTGGTATTTGGCTAAAGTTGAAAAGAGATAGGAAGGAACTTGAAGTGTTTGAGATCTGACTGAGGTGGAGAATTTATATCCAATGAATTTAATCTATTTTGCAATGATAGAGGAATCAAAAGATAGATGTCTACACCTAGAAAACCTCCACAAAATGGTATAGCTGAGAGAAGGAATAGATCTATCATTGATTGTCCAAGGACATTAATGATTGAAAAGAATGTTGCACAAAAGTTCTAGAGAGAAGCTGTAAGTATAGCTATTTATACTCTTAACTGGGTACAGATAAAAAAGGTACAAATCTGACACCTTATGAGTTATGGCATGGGTATGCACCTAATGTAAAGTACTTTAGAATATTTGGAAGCAAATGCTACATACTAAAGGATAATAGGAATGGAAAATTTGATGCTAAAAGTGATGAGGGCATATTCCTAGGCTATTCCAAAAAAAGTAAAGCTTATAAGTGTTTGAAATATAACACTAACAAAATTGTGGAAAGTGTAAATGTCAAAGTTAATGAGTATGCAAAGAAAAATGAAGCTAAAAGCAAGAGAGAATGAGAAGATTATAGATCTTTTGTGTATTTAGTGGAAGGAGAGGCAAGTGACAAAATTGTACCTGATGCAGAATCTCGAGTAAGCAATCACAATGCCGAGCATCAGGAAAACAATGCCGAGAGACAAGAAGAACGTGCTGAGCGATAGGGGGAAGCTACCCCGTATCAGGAAGAGATTGCCAAGCATTCAAAAGCTGCATCTGACAATCTTGTTGGTGAACCTGAAGAGCAAGAAGAAAGGAGAGAAGAACCTATTTTGGCACAATATGTAAGGAGACATCACAAGCCTGAACAAATTATTAGAGATAAAGATAATGGAGTTTTAACCAGAAGCAAGTTAAGAGACCCTACATGTTTATTGTGTGAATTCAAGCCTAAGACAACAAGGGAGACATTAGAAAATGAAGATTGGATACAAGCAATGAATGAGAAGATAGACTAGATAGAGAAGAATGATACCTACACTCTAGTGTTGAGACTAGAAAACAAAAATGTCATTGGAACAAAGTGGGTATTCAGAAATAAGTTGAATGAGCATGATCAAATCACAAGAAACAAAGCTAGGCTGATATGCAAAGGCTACACTCAAGAAGAAGGAATAGATTATGGGGATACATTTGCCCCTATAGCAAGATTGGAAGGAGTAAGAACTTTACTTACATATGCTGCCTACAAAGATTTCAAGGTATACCAAATGGATGTCAAGTTTGCATTTTTAAATGGTATATTAGAAGAAGAAGTGTACATTGAACATCTAGAAGGATTTGTTGATCCAAACAAAAGACACATGGTTGGAAAACTGAATAAAGAACTATATGGATTGAAGCAAGCTCCGAGAGCATGGTATGAGAGGCTGCACAACTACCTGATACAGATTGGATTTTCAAGAACAAAAGACACAAGCAATCTGTACATGAAAGATGAATAAGGTAAAGGAATCTTGTTGGCTAATATTTTTGTAGATGATATTATATTTGGTGGACAAGATGTTTTGTGTAAGAAATTTTCAAATGAAATGCAAACTGAATTTGAAATGAGTATGTTTTGGGAGATCAAGTTTTTTGTTGGTTTGAAAGTATATTAGATGGAGAAGGGCATTTTCATCACCCAATCTAAATATATTCATGAGATACTGAAAAACTTTGGGATGGAAGATTCAAGGCCAGTAAGTACTCCTATGTCTATTGGACAAAAATTATCTAAGAATGATGAAGCTACTGAAGTAAACTAGACTTTGTATAGGTCCATGATTGGAAAACTACAGTATGTTGTTCACAACTAACTAGATATTGCACTAGTTGTTGGGATTGTGGAAATATTCTCTACCAATCCTAAGAAAACACACATGATGGTTGTCAAAAGGATAATAAGATATTTGAAGGGGACTACTGATCATGGACTGTATTACAAGAAGCATTAAAAAGATTTGAATTGAGAGTGTATACTAATGCTAATTAGGAAGGAAATGTGGATGACAGAAAGAGAAATATTGGTGGAGATTTCTTTCTTGGATAGATATTAGTTTCTTAGACAAGCAAGAAACAAAATTGCATTTCCCAATCTACTGCTGAAGTTGAGTATGTGGCTGCAACAGTGAACTGTTCAAACCTAGTATGGATAAAGCAATTATTGGTAGACATGAAAGAAGAGATCACTGAACCAGTTGTCATCTTTTGTGACAACACAAGTGCTATCAACATCTCTAAGAATCTAGTGATGCACACAAAGAACAAGTACATCACCATCAAGTATCATTACTTGAGGGAATTGGTACAAGCTAAAGAGGTCAGAATGGAATATGTGAATACAAAAGAACAACCAGCAGACATATTCACTAAAGCTTTACCTAAAGAAGCTCATGAATATCTGAGAGGACAATAAGGGGTTCTTCCCCTAACTGAGGCTTCCTAGTCAAGTTAGGAGCAATGCATCAAATATGCTGCAAAAAATATTTGATAGATTGATGCAGAGATAGGTCACACTTTAGGAGCAGCCTAGAGTTGTGAAAAGAATAGTAAAACTGATAATCAGTCATAAGAAAAGATGATATCTACATTTGTAGGATGTATGTATTAGTTGCTACTTTGGAATTATTGTCAAAGAGGGAGATGAACAAGATGAAAACACATGGTCAAATTTCATGGAAGATCAAGAAAGAGGGAGAAAATCAGAGAAAATTTTACTGTGTGGATGGTCATATAAGCAAGGCTAATTGATTCTGAATCAGAATGAAGCTAAGGATATTATAAATATTTCTAATGGACAGATAAGTTTTTGGATTGGTTGGTAATTCATGTGTTATTCATATGGTGTTGCCATCAATGCCAAAGAGGGGGATTGGTTGAAACTACAATTGAAGCAATTGTTGTATTGTCGTTGATGTCAAACCTTAACTCGTAAGATTGTTGCTATTTAAGAAAGTACTATATCTATTTGAATGTTGTGAAGAGGAAGGGAAAGGATGATAATAATAGCACCTAGGGGAAAGGTTAAGTTATCTTGATACTTCAATGTGTACTTGATTATGTGGCACAATGATGAGATAATGTATTGCTTATCTAAGTAAGAAGGAAGACTAAAATGGTAGGCTTAACTGAGAAAAAGTGAAGAAATCAAGTTTAAGCCTAGTGATGTTAGTGTTGACCTAGTATATACTGATTAATTTCAATGTTGACTGAACATCAATTAATTGTCGAGGAAGATAGTATTAGCTGAGGAAATAGTTTTAGTGGTGATTGAGCTTTCTAGTGAAGACCGCGGAGTTGAACACAATATTGACTGAGTGTCAGTAATCTACATTTGAGGAAGAATTCAGATTCCTAGCTGACATAGTTTAATTCTTGGATTATGTAAACCATGTTGACTTTATTTATTGATTGTATGAAAGCATTTAATGTGCTATAAAACATTTTATTGTAAATCTTTAGGAGATTTGAGACCTTTCTAGAAGGAGAGATGAAGAACATAAAGTTGGAAGGATTTGATGAATCTGACCTAACCCTAAGATCTACAAAGAAGATTAAGCAACAAAAGATGTATTAACCTAATTGAGGAAATATTAAGGAAACCTAAGCATGAGGTTGAGAAGAGTGGAAGCGAGGCAGAATTAGATGATGCTGGAGTTGATGTTATTGACTGTCTAAGTAGAGAAGGCTGAAGGAGAAGAGTTGTGATCACTTGAAGGGATTTTTGAGTAGATCAGTGATGGAGATGGAAATTAATCACAGTTAGTAATCCAACATATGTGTATGAAATTGGATTTGATATTTGCAAAGTGAGTTGTATGTTTACATATTAGTATTACTGTTACTTTCTAACCACTATATCAATCAAAATCCTTTTAACAGAGGTTGACCTAACAGTCATATGTATAAATCCTTTGAACAAGGTTGCATTCTAATGGAGTGTATGTAAGTCCTATAACAAGGCACACTTTTAATAGAGTGGTTGAAATCCTTTAATCGGGTCACACCTAACAGTGTGTTTGTAACCTTTGATAAGGTTGGCTTTGAGCTCACTTCAGAAGAGTGAAAATAACAGTAACATGTTGCAAAGTGGTTTTTCCCTGATTGGGTTCCCACTATAAATCCTAGTGTTAATACTTGTGTGAATGTTTTGGTTTGAACATTTATGTGTTTTACAAGTTAAGTACAGTTGGGTAGTGGACTACAATGTTATATGTTTTTGTTATGCAATCAGTAATGACCAAGTAGCTATTGGTTATTAGATTTGACTTGTTGAAGAGTTTTGAAAGTTTTTTTATACATCTGGACCTAAGAAAAACTGATTCACCCCCCCCTCTCTATTTTTCTAAGTCATATTAACAAGTTGTACTTTGCATGTTCCATATCCTCTCCAAAATTGTTTGGTTATTCTCAATCTCCCTATATACACAAAAATAATACAATTCCCTCCATTTGTCCCTCAATCTTATATTATTACAACCACAATTGTATTACAACCCTAAATTAATTAAAAAAAAAGATTATTGCATCAACTTGATGTTTCATCTAGGCTCTTGATGTGTAATGTATCATCTTCCTTCCAATATAAGACAAGATAGGCTTAAGCTTCCTAGTTTGTTTTTGCATTCTAGTGAACCGTATTTCCCACCTTACATGATCACTAACACACCTACTTTGTGTTAATGATTTAGACCAAAAATGAAAATAAGCAAAAAAAAATCACAAAATAAACAATAACGCATAGTATTTATCTTGGGAAAATGCTCCAACTTCAGGGGAAAAAACTAGCCACAAAATAAATTATCTTTCATTAAATAATAGAGGTTTGAGTATAATGATTCCAACTAAATACTATTGGAAAAATGGTCAGTGCTCCCTTTGGGATTTGTTACATGGCTTAACAGCCTCCTATGCCTTTTATAAGTCTAGTAGTTGTATCGAGCATTAACAAGTCGATCTTTTTGTGCAACGACAACCACTGCTTATAACAAGTGGTATTAGAGCTTAGTCACAAGTTTGAATCCCTTCGGGTAGTGCTGAGGGGGAGATTGTTGGAAAAATGGTCAGTGCTCCTCTTGGGATTCATGGCATGGCTTAATTGCCTCCCGTGTCTTCTATAAGTCTAGTAGTTTTACTAGGCAAAGTTGATCTTTTGGTGCAATATCAACCACTACTTGTAAAAAATACTACAAACTCTTCAAATTATTGCATATATCATAATTGAATCCATAGAGAATATCTATAGTTTTTGTATAGAATAACCCAACTTAGTAAGCATCATATCACACAAAGCAATGATATATTATATATACACTGTTGAGGCCCTTCAAAAAATGTAACTTCTCAAGACTTTAACTGAGAGACTCTTCAAATATAACTGAAAGTATCTCCATTTTTTAAATGCATGTCACTTCATATTTCCAAATGCATGTCTCTTCATGTTTCCAAATGCATGCCTCTTCATATTTATAAATGTGAGTATATGAAAGAGAACCATCGCAGGTAATTAGAATATCTTCTATTGCTACAAACATCAATATTTCCTCTTAGAAAGGGAGATATCCTTTTAAGTATTCATGTCATGGAATCTCTCAACATGACACTCACAATGGCTACACACATTTTTGAGGAAATACAAATTTATCATAGAGTCCCTCAACATGATAACATCACAGAATCACTCAACATGATGTTCACTATGGATACTCACATGTGTGAAAATACAATCTCTCATCATGGATTTACTCAATGTGATGTATTCCACATGACGTCCACTATGGATACTCCCATGAGTGGAAAGAGAAACAAGGGCTTTCACCTCAAATTTCTTCATCTCATAGAAAATGCATTATAAGGGCTTTCACCTCAAATTCTTCCATCTCAGAGAAAAATTCATTACTAGGGCTTTCACGTCAAATTTCTCCCTCTTAGAGAAAAATTCATTACAAGGGCTTTCACCTCAAATTTATCCCTCTTAGAGAAAAATATTACAAGGCACTTCACTTCAAATTTGTCCCTCTCAAATAAAATGCATTATAAGGGCTTTCACCTAAAATTTATCACTCTTATAGAGAAAATGCATTAAGCTCATAATAAGAACAACTGAATGCTAAGAATCCTTCTCAGTAGAGACACCCTCTCAAAAAGGGAAACATTCTCAAAAATTTGATTATCACAATAAATTACAATTGGCTCCAATGTTTGACCAAGAAATGAGTTTTTGAGGCCATACTGCTTCTCAAGTTTGCTGGTCGTCTACAAAGTGTTGGAGATTTGCCAACAAGCTAGTGTTGACTATATGTTTGTCATTGATGACAACATATGGTAAGTAGCATGCATAGAAGACTCATATAGTAAGGTTTGAGTATATGTAGCATGGACATGTCATCAACATGATATAATGGATGCAGAGGTTAATTGTTAGTATAGATAGTTATGTAGCAGCTTGTGTTAGTAGTGTTCCTGATAGAGTTACAGGTAGTGTTCTATGAGTGATTGTCCATATAGTTATCATGGAGCCTTGTGCATTTGGATATGTGATGTAGACATGTTAGTTTTTTACATTCATAGATGCTAAGTCTAATGTGCAGTAGAAGTGAAGTTATGTAGTCGCTATTCACCAATTACAGTTTCCCATGTTTATCCATAAGAGCTGATAGAGATTATATTGGTACAGGAGTTGCACCTATCATTTTGGTATGCATGCTTGGATTAGTGATTGGAGAAGAGTTAATAATGTTTGGTTAAGAGTGCATGATGTAATTTAGCTTGAGGAGAAAGTATCAGTTAATTTGGTAGAGTTGACAGTGCGTAGCGTGCGTCTACACTTATTGATTTGGACAGGTCCTAGTTTGTGTTACGTGCTTAGTAGAGCCGACCAAGATGTTATTGGAGAGTGTTATTATTTCTCTAACATGATTTCAAGGTTTTTCTAATAGGCCAACTTGATTATATCATTTAGAGGAAAGATACTTATAGCCGGTCATTTGTGATCACTAGAAGTATGGCATGGAGATGGAAGATTAGAGAAGAGTAGAGAGTGAAAAGTATTGTGCCATCAAGAAGAGGTATATGTGACAAAGAAGATAGAGTGTGATATTCATTAGAACTAATCAAGACAATAGGTCTACCTCTCAGCTCACCATAATCTAGATATAGTGTGAATATGTTATTCAGAAGGTTGTAGCTTTCACCCCTTTGAGCAATGAGCTCTCAGACAATGTGTCCTCACCCCTAATAGGGTTAATCATAAAAGAATCCTAATAGGGTTTGACCTTTGACCAAGTCATTATACTAAAAGAGTTGTAAAGATTAAATCCTAATAGGGTTGTAAGATCTTCTAGCAAGCATCATTATACACTAGTTTAGTTTATTAGTGGGTGTTAATTCCCATCGGGGTTTTTACCTATTTGGGTTTCCTCGTAACCAAATTATTGTTGTTATGTTCAAGTGTTCTTTCATTATGTTTATTCTTAAAGTTTAAGTATACTTAATTGGTTAAAAAATTAAAACTTGTAGATAACTAATTCACCCTCCCCTCCCCTCCCTCTCAGTTATCTCTTTGGACTATTCCTAACAATCCGTATCAGAGCCAAGTGCTTCAGAGAGAAAGTTTAATAGCTTGAGGTTGATCACATGGCATTCTTTACAAAAGACAATCCTAAGTTTGATAGAGAAAAATATCTTGATTGGAAGAACAAAATGGTGACACATTTGTAGTGCATTGCTTTTGAAGTTTTTAAAGTGGCTATCAAAGAAGTCAAGATCCCCTCTCTAGAAGATCTTGCAAAGGAAGATGCTACTAGAAAGAAAAAGGATTTTTCTATCAGAATGCAATAGCCAAAGAATCCCTTAACAATGCCTTATCTGATAGTGAGTTTTCAGAGATAAAGAAAGTAGACACAACTTACAAGATATGGAAGCACCTAGAAGACATGTTTGAAGGAGATACATAAGCAAAGAATGTGTGTAGAAAGACATGGAAGAAAAGATACAGTGCACTAGAGATTCTACCTAAAGAAGACATCAGAGCTTACAACCAAAGGATTAATGAAGTAGTTATTGGAATTAGGAACAATGGTGGAGAGATCTTAGAGGAAGACATTATGGATAAGTTGATGACTACTCTTACAATAGAGTATGAAAACAAGATCAACATCCTTGATGAGACCATGTAGCTTACAAAAAATTTCAAGAGAGAGACCTTAATCAACAAGATTTTAGCTTTTGAGATTTCAATATTGAAGACAGAGCCTAAAAGTGAGACAACCTTCAAAGCATCAGTCCATGGTAAGAAATCTTTAAACACTTTTGGTAATTTTAATGATGAAGATGAAGATAAAGAGATCTAGATGATATTATTGCTATGATTGCTAAGAAATAAAGAAAAGGAAAAGGAAAGTATGAAGGTTAGTTATCATTCAAATGTTTCTCATGTAATAAGATTGGTCACTTTGCATCTAAGTGTCCTACAAGAGTTAAGAAATTTAGAACTAACTACAAGCCTAGGTATACAAAATAATGTTACTATGCTGGTGATGGAGTTTTTAATGATGATTTAGTTAAAGATGAAATTGGATTCATTGCTATTATGGACAAGATGTTTGATGAGATGGATCATGAAGATGAGAAAAAGGAACAAGAGCTAGCATTGATTTCACAAGAAGACATACAGGTAGATTGGATTATAGATAGCGGTTGTTCACATCACATGATAGGTGATAAAGATAGATTTGTTCATCTAGAAAAATACAAAGGTGGCATGGTTAGATTTGGAGATAACACTCCTAAAGCTATCATTGGTAGAGGAGCTATCACATTGGATGGAAAGAATAACACTGATGATGTTCTTTATGTAGATGGTTTGTAGAATAACCTTCTTAGTGTTAGGCAGTTGCTTGACAAAGGTTATCTGTTTGAGTTCAAAGACAATAAGTGCATCATTAACAACAAGGATGGTGCAATGATTTCATCAAGTTCAAAGACTAAAGGTAATATTTTTTAACTTAATTCAGAAGCAAGTTATTTTGTTGCTAAAGTAGATGACAGTTGGATATGGCATAAAAGACTATGCCATATCAATTTTGATAACATAGTAAAGATAAGATATGTAAAGGTAGTAAGAGATCTACCTAGAATAGCAAAGCCAGTTGATACTATTTGTAGAGAATGTGTGATGGGAAAGCATGTGAGGAATTCATTCATAAGAAAGCATAATTTAGTAGAGAATATGTTGGATCTTATTCATACAGACCTATGTGGACCAACTCAAACAAGATCATACTATGGTGAAAGGTATTTAATTTTGTTTGTTGATGATTTTTCTAGAATGATGTGGGTTGCATTCTTGAAAGATAAGTCAGAAGAATTTGAGAAGTTCAAAATATTATAGCTAAGGTTGAGAATGAATCTAGACTAAAGATAAAGTGTCTTAGATCAGATAGATGAGGAGAATTCACCTCTGACAGATTCTATGAGTACTGCGAAGAACATGGCATAAAGAGATAGTTGAGTGCTCCTAGAACCCCTCAGTAGAATGGGATTGTAGAGAGAAGGAATAGGATCATCCTTGATACAACACGCACCATCATGATTGAAGGAAAGTTGCACACACCTATTGGAGAGATGCGGTCAATACAGAAGTCTATACCATCAATATAATACAATTAAGGCTTGGTGCAAACAAGACACCTTATGAGCTATGGTTTGGTAATGTTCCCATAGTGAAATAATTTAGAATCTTTGGATGCAAGTGCTACATCAAGAGAAATGAAGCAATAGGCAAGTTTGATGCAAGAAGCAATGAAGGTATTTTCCTTGGTTACTCTACTAAAAGTAAAGCTTATAGATGTTTTAATTTGAGATTGAAGAAGATCATTGAAAGTGCTCATGTTAAGATTGATGAAAAGTTTATGGTTCAAGAAAGATATCATCATTATGCACCTATGATTGAAGAAGAACCCAGTCCTTCCACTAGTGAGACAGTTGTTGAAGAGATGTTTGGTAGTATTGATGTATTATTCAATGACCCTAAAACAAGTGAAGAATAAACTCAAAAGGCAGATGAGACAGTATCACCTAAAGTTCCAAAGTTTACATCTAGATATCACTCTAAGGATGACATCATTGGAGATCAGAGCGGCAAAGTCACAACAAGATCAAAAGCAAAGAGCTCAACATGCAATGAAGCAGTATGTTTACTATCTCAGATTGAACCTTTAAGTGTTGAAGATGCATGTAATGATTCAGATTGGCATGATGCTATAAAAGAAGAACTAGACTAGATTATTAAGAATGATACTTGGGAACTGGTCCCAAGACCTAGTGATAAGAGTGTGATTTGAACGAAGTGGATATTTAGAAATAAGATGAATGAAGATGGTATAGTAGTAAGGAACAAAGAAAGGTTAGTATGTAAGGGATATACACAAAGAGAAGGTATTGATTATTCAAACATATTTACACCTGTGAGAAGATTAGAAGCCATTAAGTTGTTTCTAGCTTATGCGACATTCAAAAACTTCAAAGTTTATGAGATGGATGTTAAGTCAACATTCTTGAATGGAGAGTTAAAGGAAGAAGTATACATTGAGCAACCAGAAGGATTCACCTGATTAGACAGGCCTAATATGGTATGCAGATTGAAGAAAGCCCTCTATGGACTTAAGCAAGCCCCTAGACCTTGGTATGAGAGACTTGATAGATATCTAACAAAAATTGGATTCAAGAAAGGAGCAGTAGATTGTAATCTATTTATAAGAGAGACATCTGAAGGTTTACTACTTGTAGCTATATTTGTTGATGACATTATCTTTGGGGGTAATGACAAACTTAGTGCAAAATTTTCTGAGGAGATGCAGAACAAGTTTAAGATGAGCATGATTGGACCTATCAAATACATTTTGTGATTAAATGTGTAGCAGACAGAGAAAGGTATTTTCATTAATCAGTCCAAGTATGTGAAAGAGATATTGAAGAAGTTCAAGATGGATGATTGCAAGCCAGTGGGTACACCTATGATAACATGATGCAAGCTCAAAAAAGAAGATGATTCTCTAGTAGTAGATATAACATTGTACAAGTCTATGATTGGTAAACTCATATATCTTACTCAATGTAGACCTGATATTTCTAATGTAGTTGGTATAGTTGGAAGCTTTATCGTAGAGCCTAAAAAAATTCACCTTGTGGCAGTAAAGAGAATACTCAGATATTTGAAGGGCACTATAGATTATGGTCTATGGTATCCTAATTCAGAGAATGTTGAGCTTCATGTATATATAGATGTAGATTTGGTAGGATGCGTGGATGATAGAAAGAGTACATCAGGAGGAACAATATTTCTTGGTGATAGACTAGTCACTTGGACAAGCAAGAAGCAAAATTGTATTTCTCAGTCAATAGCTGAAGCAGAGTATGTTGCAACAACTTTGAATTGTTCTATAATTGTTTAGATCAAGAAAATGATAAAGGATTTTGGAATTCATATTGATTATCCTATTGTTATTCATTGTGATAACACTAGCACTATCAACATGTCAAAAAACCCCATGATGCATGCAAAGACAAAACACATAGAGATTAAGTATCACTTTCTAAGAGAAAAAGTGGCCAAGAAAGAAGTCAAATTAGATTATGTGAGTACAAAGGAAAAACTAGCAGATATATTCACAAAGCCTTTATCGAAGGATACTTTTGAGTATCTTAGGGAGAATCTAGGAGTAATTCCCTTTCCTGATTCTAATTAGAGAAAGTGGAGAGAGCATAAGTCCTCATTGACTAATGGATGGTTGACTACTCTACTTTAGGAGTAGTACTGGTGCTTAAATGTTTGGCGCCCTTTGCCATTGATGTCAAAGGAGGAGTAGTATATAGTCATGAAAAAATATATTAAAGGGGGAGCACATACAAAATTAAGGAGGAGTAATATATAGCAGCAAGGGGGAGTACATACAAAATATCATTCACATCCTTAGCCTAGTCATTTTTGTGCTATTCATTGGAACTGATCAAGACATTAGGTCTACCTCGTAGTTCACCATAATCTAGATATAGTGTGTATCTATTATTCAGAAGGTTGCAACCTTCACCCCTTTGAGCAGTGAGTTCTCAGACAGTGCATTCTCACCCCTAATAGGGTCAATCATAAAAGACTCCTAACAGGGTCCGACCTTTGACTAGGTCACTATATTAAAAGCATTATAAAAATCAACTCCTAATAGGGTTATAAGATCTTCTAATAAGGATCATTATACACTAGTTCAGTTTATTAGTGGGTGTTAATTCCCACCAGGGTTTTTACCTATTTGGGTTCCCTGTAACCAAATTATTGGTGCTATGTTCAAGTGTTCTTTTATTATGTTTATGCTTAAAGTTTAAGTATACTTAATTGGATAAAGAATTGAAACTTGTAGATAACTAATTCACCCCCCCTCTCAGTTATCTCTTGGGACTATTCCTAACACAAAGTACTTGGCACTCTCCCTTTTCAACACAAGCTCCCTCTAAATCTTATTGAGCCTAATGAAGTCCTCCCTCTTCATCTCATCAAGCTTTCCCTTTATGTAATAAATATTATCAAGTCTAAACTTCATCTCCAATGCATTAACCCTTTGATAGGTTACCTTGAATTCTCAAAATTCAACTCCCTCTGAATGTCATATCCTCCCCTTTGAAGAATCTAAATGCAAAGACAATCTGTATAGGTTCTTACTCTTCAATGAAGTTATGCGCAATCAACTCACTCCTATAGCTGCAAATAGTGTCCTCGTGTTTGTTCATTTCTACAGGCTGCATGACTTACTTACTAGATGCATAAAGCTCTTACATTCTTGAATTCCTTATGTAACCTCTCATCATCCTGTGTCTTCTCAATCTATCCTAGAAGCATTTTGGAGAGATTAGTAATAGAATTTAAACCTATGTCCCAAAGAGAAATATATATAGACTAATGCTAGAAGCATACACAACTCACTAATATTCCCTATGTTATTGCATGAATTAACTACATAAAATTAATGATTAATATTCAAATGTATAATCATAAAATACTTATATATGTATTGTTGATCAATTTAACAATGCACTTTTAGATTTTGATTTTCATATCCCTTATGGATCAGTGGATGTGATTGCTATAACAATGGGCATTCATACCTTATCCTGGGAATCGTAGGACATACATCATATAAAAATTTAACCTATGATAAGTTGGTTAATAAGTGATAACCTATTAATAAAATTTGGAGATAATATTAAATACAAGATTGATTACAGATACCTCCCCAATGCCTTGAGTGCTTGTATAGGCTAAGGATGTGAATGAAATTTTACCTAGAAAGTAGATATGATTAGAGTTCCTCATCTTCATGGGAGGGTATTCTTGTTTCGCATGGGTCATGTTGAGGGTTTGGGGTCCAGAGTGACCAGTCTAGGGTAACTCAACCTGATAAACACTTGAGGTTACGGGGTCTAGAGAGACCCATCTAGGGTAACTCAAGTAGTTATCCATGTGATGACACTCTCATAGTATGTAGCCTAAGTCTCCTCCATAGTTTTTGCATTTTCCTCTGGTGGTGTATCTTTGTTGTCTCATTATTATCTGGTGATCTATTTTGTATTACTTGGTGATTGTGTGTGTGTTCTATATTTTAGTTTTTGGTGTTTTGGTACGTGTTAGTTATTTGATATTTATTTTGTTAGAAAGTAGAGTCTACCAAGATAACTAAGAAGGGGGTGAATTAGTTATCTGATAAAAATAACTTTTATTAACCTTATTATATCTGAAACATGTAATCAATATAAACATCAACTATAGAAAGATAATCATACACAATGAAACCAAATTTGTTAACTAGGGAACCTCTTGATCAGAGAGTAAACCTCGGTGGGGATGGTACCCACAAAAGATGTACTAATATGAAAATTCCTTTTGAGAGGATGGAATTTGTTAGGATTCTTCTGAAATACATTTAGTAAATTTTAGTCCCTATTAGGAGACTTTGAATCCCTGTGAGGAGAATCTAATCCTGTTAGGAGTTAAGGAAGATAGAAGAACCCACTGTCCAAATGGCTTCAAGGGAAAGATCACTGAACACACAATCCAACTGATCTATTATTATTTGAATAGAACAATAACAAGAATTATTGATCTTAGTAACTTTACTTCTCCTCTTTGACTGTGCCAAAACCACACCAAATGCTTCACCAGATCTCACTACCAGATCTTCTCACTTTTCATCATACAACTATCACTAATTTGTATTATTTCACCCTCGCATCTTACATTACCATATTTCAATCAAGGAAAATAATCCTTCCCTTATACCATGCAAAATATTTCATAATTGAGTTGGCCAATTAAGCTTAACCAATTACAAAATATAAAACATTACACATTACAAAATATTTCCATAATCACATAAAATTGTCGACTCACAAACTTAATAAATCATCACTCATGAAACCTCTGACTATGTTGACTCATCCAAGTCACCTCTTCAATGTCTTCAACCTCAGTATAAAATTTCTTGACCATATTCTATCCCTAGTAGGAGATAAAATTTGATTATCACAAACTGCTTCTCAAGAACACTGTTAGAGTACAGTTTCCACTAGATTACTCATAACTAACACAAATACTTGAATTTATGTATGTGCTCTTAACCATGATATTAAAAAACCATACAATACATGTACTTAACTTCACATAACCTCATCTGCAATACACCATATACGCTAAATCAAACCATGTTTACTACTTTGGTAAACTTCAGTATAATGAGTGTGTTGACATCAATGAAAAATAGAGTCACGAATGTGACTACTCCATAAATGATAGAATAATCCCTAATAGGATATATTCAATATTTATGCTAACAATCTCCCCATTGGCATTGATGGTAACATAGATGAAAAACATGCAAGTTCTATGAATACCAAAATACAATACTATTGCTCTTGCTTTAACTTTTCAAATCCTCTTCATCAATCATCAAATTTTTTCATGTATCATTCTCCCCAAAATGGTTTCTCTTTCTTTATATTTTCAAATCCTCTTCATTAATCATCAAATGGTTTTCATGTATCCTTCTACCCCATTGACATCAATGACAAAGTAGGCATCACTATGTCAATCCAATACAAGCTCGAATGTCCAAAGACATTGTTTGAAGATACCTTTTACCAAGAGTCCTTCATGACTTATCTCAAAAACAAAAATAGTTGTCCATAGAGGAAGCATCAACATACAATCTAGAAAGATAGTGCTCTATACCACTGGATTGATGCAACTTTCTACATCACTACTCAAAAGTAGGTCATGGCATAACCACAAGCATATCCCTCAGATACTCAAATGTATCTTTAGGTAAAGGATTTGTAAATATATCTGCAATTTTCTCCTTTGTGAGGATATACTCAAGTTAGACTTCTTTCTCTGTAACTTTTTCTCTTACAACATGATACTTGATCTTTATATGTTTTGTTTTAGAATTTAACACATGATTCTTAGGCATACAATTTACTGTACTTGTGTTATAATAGTGTATGATAACAGGCTCATTAAAATTGATTCCAATATCCTTCAACATTTTTTTCATCCATATTATCTGATTAGACTTATTTTTTGATGCTACATATTCTTCTTTTGTTGTACTTTGTAAATATAATTATGTTTCTTTCTTAGCCAAGAAACTAATCTTCCTCCAATGCTGAGGACAAGGTCAACACTGATAAAAAGGCTGATGAGGAGGAAAAAAAACTAATAATGAGGTCAATGCTGTAGATAATATTGTTGGTGACTCTAAAAAAGAGAGCCTTAGGGCTATGGATAAGGATAAGCCAGACTCTATTGATTCCCTAAGCTCTAGCAAGGAGAACAAGTAGGATGTTAGTGAGAAAAGCTCTAACAGAAATAGCCCCCCTCACTTAAAGGATGCTCTTAGAGAGATGGATTCTTGTGTCAAAAGATTTACTATTATGACTTCTCTTGAAATTGCCAAGAATAAGTCTATCTATAGCTACAATTTGGACAAATGGGTGCAGAGTGATCTTGTTGAATTAAAGAATAGGTGTATCAAGCTAGAAATAAAGAACAATGTGCTGGAGGAAAACATTGGTACTCTCAGGAAGGAGGTTGATTCTCATGAAAAATTTGATGTTTTTTATTATGGTACCAGTATTGAGGATAAAATCAATAATGCTGTCAATAAAGCTATGGGTCCCATCATTGAGAAGACTAGTAAGAATGAATTTATGCTTAAGAACTTGCTCATTTTGGCTAATTTTGGTATGAAGGTAACCTTGGTTAACTTAAATACTCTCTGCAGTGTGCTGGAAGGGAACAAAGAAGGTCCTATGACCGATAAGATTGATTTGACTATTCTTAGACAGCATATGGGGATGGGAACTAGAACCGGGTCAAATACTAAGAAAAAGATCAAGATCGAGGATCAGGACATCCTTAATCTCAAAGACTCAATCAGGAATATGCAGAGTCAGTTGAAGGATTCAGAGTGCTTCTTCAAGACTCTGAACTGATCTTTCTATTGTCAGTCTTTTTTGCTTGCTCACTGCTAGTTTTTTGTTGATTCATCTAGTTTTGCCTTTTGCTATTGGTTTTGTTTGAAAATCTGGGATCTCTCCCTTCGTTGACTAGTCCTTCTTGAGATAGTTTTTTGTTATTTTGGTCTCACATGCCTATCTTTGTATAGTTTTTTTAAAGGATTTTGGGGCCCCTTCAAAACCTATTTTTACCATAATAAAAAACTAATCTTCCTCCAAGAAAAAATGCTGTCACTTGTACTCTTTTTATCATCCACACTACCTCCCAAATCCGCATTTGTATATGCACATAGGGTAAAACCATTTGATTTATCATACTACAACCCATAATCAATTGTACCTTTCAAATATCTAAATATTATCTTCATTGCTGAGCATAATGTGATTCCTTAGGATTAGCTTGAAACCTCGCACCAATTCCAACTACATGTGCTATGTCCGGTCTTCTGTGAGTTAGATATTGCAAACCTCCAATCATAGATCTATACTTCCTTTGTTCAACTGCAAGAGTCTCATCTGAATCTACTCTGATTTGTACTTGATTCATTGTATACACTATTGTGTTTATTGCTTCTCCCCAAAATATCTTTTCTACATCATTCTTAAACAACACAGCTCTTATTGCTTCAGTTACTGATTTGTTTCTTCTTTCAGCAATACCATTTGTTTAGGTGTTTTAGGTGCTGAAAGTTCTCTTAATGCCATTCACTTCACAAAAAATATTAAATTATTTTTGAAGTAAATTCTCCACCTCTATCAGATCTTAAACATTTAATCTTCATTCCTGATTCATTCTCAACTTTGTTGTTAAGTAATCTAAACTTATCATATGCTTCTAATTTTTCTTTAAGAAATGCTACCCACACCATCCTAGTAAAATTATCAACAAGAATCATAAAATACCTTTCACCATAGAATCCTCTTGTTCTTGTGGGACCACTCAAATCTGTATGAACAATCTCCAATTTTGCTTCTATGGTGAACTTCTTACTAGGAAATAACTTCTTTTTTGTTTTGCTATAACACATTCCTTGCATACCATGTTAGTAGGTTTCACAATTTCAGGAAAATCTCTTACTGCAAATGTGGTACATGCTTTCACAATGTTATCAAAGTTTATGGGACAAAACCTTTTGTGTCCTAACCAACTATCATCAACTTTAGCAATCAAAAATTTCATCTAAGTGGGATTCAACTGAAATACATTACCTCTAGTTCTTTCTCCTGTTCCAATCATCTTACCATTCTTATCCTTGATCATACAAGTCTTTTTAGTAAACCAAACTTGATATCCCTTGTCAAATAATTGTCCAACACTTCAAAAATTATTTTTCAATTCATACACAAAGTAAACGTCAACAATGTTAGTCTTTCCATCAAGAGTAATAGATCCTATTCCTTTTATTCGGTAAGATGCATTGTTTCCAAATCTAACAATTCCTCCATCATAATTGTTAAACTTTATAAACTTATTCATATCACCAGTCATATGATGTGAACAACCATTGTCTATGATCCAATCAATTATGTTTTCAACCTGTGATGCTAAACATTTTTCGTATTTGACTTCTCTTTCAAAGTTTTCTTCGTTTATTGCAACAAATCCTATATCATCACTTTCATTATCACTTTCACTTAATAATTTCTCAATACTAGCTTCAAATTCTTTATCATTAGCATAATAACACTCTTTAGGTCTTCTCTATACTTAAAGTTATTTTTATATTCCTTCACTCTCTTGGGATATTTAAATGTAAAATGACCATATTCTTGGCATGTCCAACATTTAAAGATTTTCTTACCTTCTAGTTCTCTCTTCACAAGAAATGAAATTATTTCTTAAATATTTATATCTTCTTCAGTCTTAGATCTATTGCTACTGGCATAATCTCCACTGACACTTGCACTTTTTGACAAAGTAGGGCGAACACTAAGTGCGCTGAATGTAGTTTCAATCCTAGGCAGATCTCCATATTGTCTCAAACTTATCTCCGCTTCTTCTAATCTTCCAAGAAGAGTCTCTCTAGTGAGTTTTTAGTACAAGGTATGACTTGTTCAATCATCTATGCTATCTTCTTATATACTAGGGTCAGAGTCTTCAAGATCTTCCAAATGACTTCATCTTCATTCTTATTTCCTTCACAAGCTTTGATACCTACAATAATCTATGATATTCTACCAATAGAACTTCTAACAGATTTATCTTCCATCATTTTAGCTTCTTGAAATAAAGATATCCAATTTTGTAATCTGATTCTCTTAGCATGTTTATCACCTTCAAAAGTAGATTCCAAAGCTAACCAAATTTCATGAGATTTCTTTAGAGTTTTTACCTGACTGTATTCATTTTTGGGAAGTGTTGACAAAAGTGCTTCTTTGGTAAGTATGTTACACGTGAATAGATCTCTTTCTTTCTCAGTGCAATCCTCAATGTTTTCTTCTTCAATGATACATTTCTCATTCTTTGTAATCAACCAATATCCTAGTCCTAAATATAGAAAATGTGTCTGGACATCTTCTCTTTCCAACTATTATAGTTAACTCCATCAAACTTAGGACTTTCTTTTATGAAGTGACTCACCATGGATCTCCTTAAACTATTAAACTTTTCTTTCAAGTGTCTGTCACTCTGATACCAATTGTTAGAAAGTAAATCCCACCAAGATAACTAAGAGAGGGGGGGTGGGGGGTGGGGGGGGTGAATCAATTATCTAATAAAAACAACTTTTATTAACCTTATTATATCTTAAACATGTAATCAATATAAACATCAACCATAGAAAGATAATCATACACAATGACACCAAATTTGTTAACTAGGGTGGGAATGGAAAAGAAATGAGAATATTTGGTCAAATGATCCACCATGATATAAATGCAATCCTTCCCCTGCACCCTAGTAATTCTAGTGATGAAGTCCATCAAGATACTTTTCCATTTCTAATTAGGTATTGGTAATGACTGAAGTAGCCTCGTAGAAAAGGAATGCTCATATTTATTATATTTTCAAGTGTCACATTCCCTCATGTACTTCTACTAATAATTTTAGAGGCCCTTCCAAGTGAACTCCTAAATTTTCTTATAGGTCTTGAGGTACCCTGAGTGTCTTGCCAAAAGTGAATTATGAACCGGTCTCAAAATATTTTTCTTCTTACTATATTTTTGTACCAAATAGATTCAATCCTTGTAGTAGATGATGTCACTAACAACCTTGTACTTGTCATTCTATATTTTTCATCCATCAACTAGAAAGAAAAAGTGTTCTTGGAGTACTCAACCAACATGTGGGGATTCCAATTTCCTCAAATTTGTGACAATGAACATATGGAAGGTCTCCTTGATAGCACATAATCCACCACATTATTCTTCCCCTCTATGTACTCAATTTCATAATTGTATGCTTGTATTTTACTCACCCATTTTTGTTTTCACTCGTTCAAGTCCTTCTGCTCCAAGAAATATCTCAAACTATTATAGTCTATCCACACAATTTTTTTTTTTCTTCAATGAGATATTGTCAAAACTTAGCTAGTGTATGCATGATTGAAAACATCTCCTTATCATTGATTGAGTACATTTTTTTAGCTCCAAAGAGTTTATGACTCTTGAATGCAATACAGTAATAGTCTTGCATTTACACCACTCCAATACCTTTTCCTGACATATCACACTCAAGGAGGAAGGGTTGAGTGAAGTGTGGTAGTGCTAGTACTGAACATGTACTCAAGAATTCCTTTAATTTATCAAAGGATTGTTGTGCATGTTCATCCCAATGGAAAGTTTCTCTATTCGCCAAGTCTATTAGTGATGCTCCTAGCTATGGAAATGCTTTAACAAATCCTCTGCAATAAATGGACAGTCCAAAGAACCCACACAACTCAGTGAGTTATTCATTCATACAAGGATGGAGGGACATGAAAGAGATTAGTCCAACCAAGAAGTAAGAGTAAACACAATGAAGCAACAAAAAAGAAGATGAGAAAAACATGCAAGATCAACTTTATTGATTAGGATGAAATTATTGGCAACATGCCTTTATATATTGCAAGATAATCAGGCCTACCTTGTTGCAGCCTTAAAATGATCTCTAACTATTAAACTTATTAGAACTTAGGAACTTCCCAATTGCTAATACTTCTAGGAATAATCAAGAGATACATCATGTTACAATATATAGGCATCACAACACATAGGTTGGCCCCATGAAGGATTACATTCCCCAAGAATAGGAAATGTGTTTCAATAGATAGGACGGGTCCTAGATCATAAGAAACTTGATCCATTAATCATGTAAGGTCCCATGAATCAATATTTTAGGTCCACTTATGATCCAAGAACATAGAACAATGCACCATCAATCATCACAAGAGTGGATTTCCATGTCACAAGATTAAAATTCACCAATGGGTCACAAACTAGCAAGAACACGCTACCTGAGAGAAGATGAATTACATCATGAGATACAATGGTCCAAATGAGCTACAAACCTAGGAGCATGATCCAAGATAGGTCCCTATTATAATTTGATCATCACGCAAGCCAACACAAACAAATGAAGAAATGCCAACATGATCTCACAAACTGGAATTTAAGAGAACAATACTAAATATAACTTTTTTTGGTTGATGCAAAATTTCCCTTAACCCAAGATGCTCCTGCATTAGACATCTAGGGTTATTAAGAAAGAAAGCCTCTCACTTTGCAATATGAGATAAATCAAAATGATCCAATTCAGCTTGAGAAATCCAAGAAGAATCCTCAATTGGTATATCCTTCCATTTTACCAAATACTCTAAATACTCATTTCTTCTAGTAATTCTTGCAACTCTGCTATCCAGAATCCTCTCAATTTCATCCATCTACTTCTTCTTAGGATACTTTTGTTTCACTTCTAAATCATCCTTAGGTTCATGGTACTCTGTAAAAATTGGCAACATTGAATATAGGTGATATGTATCCATGTCTTTAGGTAAATCCACTTACAAAGCATTTCTTGAATCAAACTTAATATCTTAAAAGGTCCAAAAATTTTATTTTAAATTTTCTATAAGTCCCAACTAGAAATCTCCCTTTCTTAAAATGAATCATAACTTCATCTCCTACTATAGAATCCTTATTTCTCCTAGTTCTATCAACTATTTCCTTATATTTGTGATTATTATGCTCCAAATGATTCTTAACCTCCTCATGTAATGACTTCATAAGATATGCATATCCTTTTTCTTCAGTGCTCCTCTTTCCCACATGACTAAGATCTCTTAATTATGATACTCCCTTTGGATTCATGCCTGTAACAACTTCAAATAGTATTCATGATATGCTCCTATTTACAAGAATATTCCAAGAATAGATGTGTAAAGTTCATCGATGAATGCATGCCTCAAAATCAGAATAGAACCCATGAAAATACATGGATTGGATAGGTGAAAGGTTAAAAAGTAGAATTTTCCTTTCCAAGAATGGTTATGATAATACTATTAATTCTTAAATTCTAACCAATGCATGCATGTAATGCCCCGCTAGGGAACCTAGGATAATTTAGCCTATTACATGTCACTAAGTTTACAAAATAATTTTTTTCTTAAGTGTTTACAAACAATGATGATAAAAATGCAGAAGAAACACAACCATAAGATATAAATAAGTATGTATGCACAACTGAATTATAGTTAACAATCCTTGAGGGTCCCATGATTTAGAATTACATATTACAAGTTAAATATTTAGATTAAGAATAATTACAGTTATCTCATATGAATAACGAGTAAATATAATACCATAAGGTATAATAATGATACAAGATCTTCCAAAAAATTCGTAGGGTATACCATAAAAATCAAATACAAAATATAATATAATATTTGTAACTGTAAAGCATTGATACAAGATATAATCATGAACATCAAAAGATAGGTACAAACAAGCCTCCAAAGAAGAACAAGAATAAGGTAACAACAATGAGAATCCTCTAGCACCGCTATAGGAATGTTAGAATCTCAAATGGTAAAATAAAATACTACCACCCGACATCATGGAGCCAAAGGTCCACTCCCACCATGCTGAGGAGATAACAACAAACCCCACTCGGATAACAAAATCAAACAAAAATAACTAAGAAAAGGGTCCTGAAGGCTTTCTAACTCAAAGGTACCATGAAATAAAGACAAATATATTATCATGAATGTTGAATATGTCCTATGGGGGAGTATCTAGCATTTTTGAAGTAGTCACATTCATGACTATGTTTGTCATTAATGTCAACACACTAATTATACTAAAGTTTAGTAGAGTAGCAGACAGATTTTGATTTAGTGCATATGGTGTATTGTAGATGAGGTTATAAAAAGTTGAGTACATATTTTGTATGGTTTCCTGATATCATGGGTAAGAGCACGTACAAAAATTAATTATTTGTGTTAGTTATGAGTAATCTAGTGGAAATTGTATTCTGACAGTGTTCCTAAGAAGCGGTTTGTGATAATCGTATTTTATCTCCTAATATGGATAGAATTTAGTCAAGAAAAGTTATATAGAGGTTGACGACATTAAAGAGGTGACTTGGATGAGTCAACATAGTCAGAGGTTGTACGAGTGATGATTTATTAAGTTTTTGAGCCTACAATTTTATGTGATTATGGAAATATTATGTAACGTGTAATGTTTTATATTTTGTAATTGGTTAAGCTTAATTGGCTGACTCAATTATGAAATATTGTGCATAGTATAAAAGAAGGATTTTTTTCCTTGATTGAAATATGGTAGTGTAATTTGTGAAGGTGAAATAATGAGAATTAGTTATAGTTGTATGATGCGAAGTGAGGAGATCTAGTGAAGCATTTGGTGCAGTTTTGGTTCAGTCAAAGAGAAAAAGTAAAGTTGCTAAGATAAGTAATTCTTGGTATTATTTTGTTCAAATAATACAAAGATCATTTGGACAACATGTTCAATGATCTTTCCCTTGAAGCTATTTGGAAAATGGGTCCTTTTATTTTCCTTAACTCCTAATAGGGTTAGAATATCCTCACAGGGATTCAAAATCTTCCAACAAGGACTGATATGTAATGAATGTATTTCATAATAATCCTAACAGAGTCCATCCTCTCACAAGGAATTTTCATATTAGTACATATTTTTTGGGTACCATCCCCACTGGGATTTACTCTCTGATCAAGAGGCATGGGATTTTAGGAAGCTTAGGTGGTTGAGTCATTTCTCCAAGAGGTGTTCTGCCTGCATGACCTTCCATGGAACATAGTCAGTGACAAGGATAGCTTCTTCCTCAACACATTCTGGATGGAACTATTTTTCTTGGAACGAATGCTATTGTCACCGAGTATGAGCTACCACCTATAGATGAATGGTTAAACAAAGATTGTAAACAAGAGGTTAATGGAGGGATACTTGAGGAATTATGATACATCACAACAAAAGATGTGGAACCATTGGCATCATTTAGGTGAGAATTGTTACAACACTACCTATCACATGTCAATAGGTATATCACCATTCAAGGAACTTTAAGGTTATGAGGCTTTTCCATTTATGGACCTAGAATAGGTAGCATTCATACACCAAGGGATAAGGACTAGTTGTGGGAGAACTTGGATATCCTTATGTATCTCAAGGATAACCTTTGAATGGCTCACAATCAATAGAAGATGTATGCCGATAGGGACAAGGTAGAGTAGAATTTTGAGGTAGGATATTTGGTCTACCTCTGGCTATAGTTGTACTAACAATCTTCTTTAAGAAAAGTGGTGCCAAGAAGTTGAAGCCACACTTCTATGGACCATATAGAGTGATACAGAGAGTGGGGGAAGTAAAATTTTGAGCTTCCAAAGGGGAGCCGAAACCACAACATCTTTTGTGTTTCATGCCTCAAGAAGGTAGTTGGTTAGCATGTCACAATTTCTCAAGAAATTACACCCATTGACAAAGAAGAAAAAAATATTTTGGAGCCTGCACAAATCATCGATATCAGAGAGAGAAAGATAAGGTCACAAAACCATCAAGGAGTACCTAGTTCGATGGAAAGACCTGTCAATTGAAGATGACACATGAGATAGATAACAAATCTTCGAGCATTCAAATCTACAATTGCTTGAGGGAAAATACTTTGTGGGGTGGGAGGGTTCTAATGTCCTTGAAATAATCAAATAGTTCTCAATGAAATTAATTATTTGTATGGCCCAAAAATTAATTATATCTTACATGCCCTTTTTATTAATTAGTTTTGTTATTAATTATTAGGTCGTGTCGACCCATTTGTAACCCTTCAGAAAACTTATTTGATCCCTTTATATGGTCAAGTTTGGCATTGTAATAGGTATTGTGAATTTTATACTTTTTCTATATTTATGATTCCAGTTAGAATTTAGCAGTGTCTGTCATTTCAGAAGAGAAAGATCCTCCCTATTTTGGCACTTACAATTTTGGTGGGAGTCACTCCTCACCCTAGTCTGCCTGATGGTCTAGATTTGTGAAGTATTCTATTGAAGACCTAGTTGATGTAATTGATTCATAATCTGAGAATATAGAAATCCTTTCTCATGATTCAATCTATTGTTGGAGTGTGTTCGCTTCCTGTATTAATATCTCATAATAGCCCTCCACCATTCATCCATAAAATCATTGAAGATGATAGTACCTTGTACGACCTAGTACAGAAGTGGAAATAAAGGTGTCGTACGGGTGTAACTACTGTACATGCAAAATACTAAGGATTGTACGTGTATGCTTCATATCAAAGCCCACACATTGTATGGACATATTGATGGACATATTAATTCTCATTGTATGGACATATTGATGGGTACATTACTTGTACAAAGAGTGCATCCTAGACCGTATAGGTGAAATTTGGGTGTCATTGTAGGGTATTGGCTAAATCAGCAACTAAAACGTAAAATGCATAAGGAAAGTTTGAAAAAAGTGAAAAAAAAACTAAGTGTCCCCCTTGGTAAGATTTATGTTTTAGTTGCTGATTTAGACATTTCTGTGATTGTAGGATAAACACACATGTACGTAGAAGGTGATTAGTGTCCAATTTACATCATGCGGTGGGAGGTGAGAAACTATACAATGGTGCCGAAGGCACTGTACAAGGGAAGGAGTGATAAGACTGTGCGGGAGTGAGGAGTTAACTAGATGTTAACCATACGAAGCACTGCTTACCTAGGCCAATCCTGGCACAATACATCACATTCTATCACAATATTTTATCAAAGATCTATTAAATTATACTAAATTTTGTATAAATATTTTGTTAAAATCTACAAGATCACATCAAACTATATGCACTAATTTAAATTTGATTTAAGTTTGCAACTTAATATTTTTTACATATGACAATTAATGAATATAGTCTAATTGAACACTAATATAAAGAACGCATTCCTAAGAAAAGCTTCACACACCTAATAACTTAGTACCATGGTTATGATAGTGTTTGTAATTTCATAGTCTATCATAATTCAATACAAACTAATAACAAAACAAGAAGAAGAATCAGACTCAATGTGTGATAAAAATTGAGCTGCTATGAATTGTTAGTCCAGTCTATTTATAGGCTGAGACTTATGCCTTCAATTGATTTATTGCTATTAGTTTTCCTAATATAACATGCCTTCCTTCTCAAGCTTACAAAGATGCAAGTAGTGTAACAGGAAGGTTGTGTTTCTTATAACTATGGCCTTTCTCTCCTTGAAGTCTTCCATGTTTTGAGTTGCAATAATAGATGAGGATGTGAGGAAGGGTGGCTTATCAAAGATTCTTGGCTTGACGACAGTAGGGTCCCTTTTAATATATATAAGGGCTTTATCTAGGTTGCCCATAAATCTACGTTTAAAGATTTTGTGACTGAGTCTCCATATATCCTATTCGTGGAGACCCCAGAAGGAAATGATGGTTACAAACATGGAAGAGATATTAGAGAGGACCCTATAACTATCCTCTAAATTGATAAATTCTAGCCCTAAGGTGAGGAGGACAGCTCTGATAATGAGGGAATGCTTATTAATTAACATCTTCTTGACATACTTTGGCATAATCTTGCCTTCAAAGGCCAACTGACCCTTGCTACAGGTGATTTTAATTGAAGTTTCCATGTTATCCTGTACTTCTATGATTATGTAGGGTCAATATGAGAAATTTATAGGGGCATGGGTTATTTATAAGGATAATCTTCAAATGACTTGACTGTTGGGTGCCTACAACTGATCGGGTTTCCTAGATTTTCTTCAAATATGCTACTTTAGCTACTTAAGGGGAGGCGAGATGGTTTTTATATCTATAAAAATACTATAAGGTTTCTTCCCTCTATTTAATTTCTTCCTCTACAAAACCTAGTATTTAGACAAAAATGATGAAAAGATAATATTTCTAATTAGTATTTTGTAACGAGAAGACAAACATAGTAGTGTTCACATTTTCATGCTCTTAAATAAATAAAAAAGGAGGAAAATCGTTAAGATTCAAAAGAAGATATTACCTATTTGAAAAGAGATCCTGCTGGATATAGTTACTAACAACTATATATTAATAAGACCCATACTGTTCTATACATTTATATACAATAAGGAGTTGTTCACTTACATATATATAGTGATTGTTTTAAACTATTTTTAATACAAAAGACCATAGTGCCCTGCCTTATAAGCCGATTTGATAACTACAAATTATAGACTATCTTTTCTTACTTTGTAAGTATTATCTATAGTAATTATAAAAAAAGAAGACATTACATGCTTATAGTTCAGACGACACCATTTTTTGAACCCTCGTGCAATACCATATGTTCTCTTCCTTTCTCATGACGGTAATACACTCTTCTTCTGGAGCCATCTTCTTCGCATGATGGGTGCATTGTTGGACCTTAGGAGCCTTAATGTGGATCTTAGATGTCTCTACTTTATCCAATTCAACTGGGATATGGAAGCCCTCACTCCTCCAATACAAAACTTGTTAACTTGTTTGAATCTTATTATATCACATTAATTATTCGTGGATTGTAAGTAATCAAAACAAGGGCCAAGTGCAAACATATATAAGGGCTTTAAAAATAACAAAGGGAAGACAACTATTTATTGATTGAGGGAATTTTCCTTAAAGAAATTTAAACGAGAATATATCTTCCATGACCTATTCAATTTTCTTGAAGATAATTAAACGGGAATATACCGGTTATTATTATAGAGGCCCTTCCATGTACATAGAAAGAAATTTGCTTCAAACTATAACATATTACTATATATCCATAAGTTTGTATACATAGTTTGCGAAAGAAACTAAAACTTATAAACTATATTAACATAGTTTATGGTAGAGTCTGAAACTTATATACCTCAGTAAGGTTATCATACTCTATCTAGCTAGTAAGATATAAAACATTCTACAGAAAGAGACATTGGGTACCACTGGTCAATTGGCTCCATCTTTCTAGATTGCCTTGCAATTCCAAATATTCTCATTCTTTTCCATCACGACGATACATTCAACTTCTACTACCCCCTTTCGTGAGTGTCAAGTACACCTGGTGACCTCTGAAGCCATAATGTGAAGGTTTTCTGGCTCAACTTGATCGAGGTTTCTTGGAATATTGAAATCCTCATTCCACTAGTAATTAAGGAGACACTTCGTGTCCACCTCCTCAGATAGAATCTCATTAAAGAGAAAGTCCAAATTTCTCAACATCTCCAGCCAGTGAGTGTCGAACCTTCCTTCATCTTTGAAGGTTAACATGGGTATGCATTGTGATTGAGGAACTTCATCAAGCTTGGATATCTTTGTTTTCATCATAATCTTTGGGTGTGGGATTGTAAGTTGGTTGTTGACATAGTTCACCATGTTTTCCAAACCACCAAGATGGTCTTCGATAAAGATTTCCTTCGCTACCTGAATAATATCTTCTTTCATCTTGTCTGCGAAAATTTAAATTGTGATGAACTGCCCTGTGATCGCTCCATTGGTTCTAAATGTATATGAACATTGTCAAAATATTGATCACCCATGGCTCTCTCTATTTCCCTTCTTGATGAGTTTGGCAAGGGATTTAGGACCTAGTTCCACATCTTAGGCAAGATGTGTCCTCTAAAAGCCATCGCTCTATTTCCTTTAGTTGAGAAAGTGAGCAATCTTGATTCCATGGCTTGGAAAAATGTAGGGACTTGGTAAACTTAGTGTGGGAGATTAATTTGTGTCATGCTATGGTTTGCTCTATATAGGATTGTGAAAGGAGAATGTACATGAAGTAATTTCCATGATTACCTTGCCATCCATCTTTTCATCATCATATTTGGTATTTGCATCATCCCGATACCTAAACCTATTGATCAATTTCCTAAGACCTCGAAGTGACCATATTAATTAATCACTACGTACTTGCTCTCTAAAAGAAGTAGTGGTTCTTAATACAATATAATAGCGACCTTGTGTTTTTTATAATATCGATTTAACTTCAGCAGATAATAATAATTATCATTGAAGTTGTAGCTTCCCATTTTCTCGAGAGCCTGAATTATCTATCTGGATCACTGATTATGGATTTAATTTGTTAATAGTCATTATTTAAGGCATCATCTAAAGCATATAAACATAGTTTAGGGGTAATCATTAAATCTACACTCTATTCACAAATACTCTAGAGTGATTGGATTGGGCTAAAAAAGCTAGTAGCAAAGATTATTACTAGGATATGATAGTTTATCTAACTATTCTAGGAGGATGACCTATTTTGATCGAGAGGATATCCCGTTGGGTTCTATACCTATTGCCAGGGGCTGGAGGTAATGAAAAGCATAGTATCAAAAGAGAAATCTAGATGACAGAGGCTAAACTTATACATTACTGAGTTAGGAAGAGGACCTTAAGAATAATATTCTACTAATGGAGAAAGGACTATCCTGTTCTAAACTAACCTACCTCTATATAAGATTTCTAAAGATAATAAATGACAAAGCTACTTCAATGGTGCATGAAGAATCAGAGGTGAAGTGGACATACAAGCACTAATCCTGAAAACATAGGGCTCTTAAGCCTGTGGGTTCTAGAGGCTACTAACAAATATAGACTAGTAGTAAAGGGGATCATATGAGGTATTTCAAAAACTCATAAATTGTGACTAGTATATATACATTTAAAAATGTAAAATGCATTGGGTCTCTTGCTCATATACATTTTATTCGAAGAGGATTACATTTATTAGTTAGAATCTACTATGTTTATAGCATTTAGAAGATATTATACCTGCATAAGTCTTGATATCTAAATTTAACTCAATATATCATCATGAGGATAAAGATATTCTAAAATCAGCACGGTTGTACTTAAGAGTTTACCATCATGTGACTGTTACCAGGTATACCTATAATCCATTTAAGTTTCAGAAATCTAAGTTTGCATTTTTATAACTGTGTTTTCAATCAAGTATTCTTTGAAAACAAGCCTCAATATTTAATGTCACAATTATTTGCTTTAGCTATTATTCTTAGTAAATGATGCATGAAATTATTAATGTAAGAATCTAGAAGTTGGCATTCCATACTCGTGATGTAATTTAAAATATGTTATGAGGGGAACCTATAGATTGTCTACTTATAATAGAATTATGTTTACACAGTATCGCCATTTGCACCCTGATTAACAAGTTGGTCCGCATTTGTATTACCTTTTCTATAAATGTGTTTGACTTCAAATTGGGGAATGGTGTCCAAGATATCAATGATATCTTCTATTTTCGAGTTGAGTTTCCAGTTTGGAGTCTTTCTAGTTCTAATTGCATTAATTATAATTTGGGAGTCTCCTTCAATTTCTACTTTAGAGAGGCCTAGTTGTTTACATAGTTTGAGTCCTTCTAAGACAACCTTACACTTTGCCATGTTATTAGTTGTGGGTTTAATGGGCCTAGCGAGTTTGGAGATGATTTCTCCATTCCAATTGTGTATAATCCCACCAATACCTGCTACGCCAATGTTGCCTCGAGAGGCCCCATAAAAATTTAATTTATACCATCCATCTTTAGGAGGTGACCTTTTGCAGGTGCTTCTATCTAATTTTGATTTGTTACCCCCACTTCCATATAATGGTGGGATTGTGAATTGAGGCCAAAGGTTTCTAATCTTATTATCCCATTGTTTGAAGGAATTTTATATACTCATCTTATCTCTTAGTCTATTATTGATTACTTCAATGATTGACGCTTCTATTTTGTTAGTAATCATTGTCCAACCAAGCTTTTGATCAGTAAAGATTCTTTTGTTTCATTCTTTCTAGATTTCCCACACTAGTATAGAGGGAGAGATTACCCAGATATCTTTGTACAAGCTATCTTTATTCAGAGAGGGCCAAGCTTTAAGGAAATCCACAAGATCAAAAGGCATAGATGCGTGCCAGTCTAAACACTTGCACAACCATTTTCAACATTTTTGGGTAAATGTACAATTTATGAGTAAGTGGTTGGCATCCTCTTCTTGAGATTCACATAAAGGGCATCTTGAGGGGCCCTCATAACCTATCTTCCTTAATCTATATGCAGTTAAAATTTTCTTTTGCATTGCTATCCAAAGGAACATTCCTGCTTTAGGTAGGCACGCTTTATGCCAGCATAATTTCAGAGGGATATCTAGGGAATCCATGTTATGTTCCTGCACAATTATTTTATAACCGTCCTTCACATTATATATTCCACTGTTTGAATTGGCCCATATAAGTTTATCTTCTCTTTTTTTTATAGTAACTACTCTATCTTTGAGAATGTCAATGAGCTTTTGTTTTTCCTCATTCTCTATTGGAATATCATTTACTATTTTCCAAACTAGATCCTCTTCGGGAGAAATATAGTCCTTCAGAAAAGGGCCTCTAATATTTTTACAAAAATCCATGAATCCTTGTGAGAAACCTAACTTAGTGAAGGGGGTGTAACCGCCCCAAGAGTCATCCCAAAAAAGAGCCTTGTCCCCTTTTCCAATATCGCACCTGAGTAGATTGTTAATAACTCCTCTAGATTCTTTAATAAAGTTCCATATACAAGATCCTTTAACATGGGACCAAGATCTGAAAATATTGATAGGGTCCGCATTAGGGATATATTTGCGCAAAAGGATTGTGGCCCATTTGCTACTAGAATCCTTGTATAATCTCCATATGAGTTTGACACCTAATGCTTTATTCTGCCATTGTAGACTTTTTATACCTAATCCACCTAGGGAAATCGGTCTACATAGAATTTCCCATTTTATGAGGGCTAATTTTTTTTCCTCTGATGGACCTTTCTAGTAGAAATCTCTTAGAAGCTTGTCTAAACTAGCTTTAACATTGACAGAGAGAGGGAGTACTAACATATGATATGTGGGAATGGCTGTCAATACAGATTTAATCATCGTAGCCCTCCCAGCTTTAGTGAGCCATTTACCTTTCTAGTTTCCTTTTTTGGATTGAATTTTGGATATCACTTGTTGCCATAACTTTGTGCTGTGAACTCCCTTATCTAGGGGGATCCCTACGTATTTACAAGGAAACTTGCCAATTTTATAACCTAGTGTGTTGCAAATCTGTCGAGCTCTAACTGTAAGTATAGTGTCATCAACAAATTGCTGGTTTGTTATATTAGGGACATGTTCTGTAACTTTGATTCCTGAAATTTTACCTTCTAAGTGAGCCTTAGTTATATATCTACCTAAAGCTTTAGCCATGATTACATAAAGGAAGGGAGAGAGAGGGTCACCTTGTCTAATACCTTAGGAAATTTCAAAGAAACCTTCGAGGGTACCGTTGATAAGGAGTGAAATTTTGGGTGTAGATATACATATAAAAATGAAATTAATCCATTGTTTAGAGAACCCAAATGCTACCAGGCATTTGCATGAAAATCTCCAGTCTACTTTATCGTAAGCTTTTTGGAAGTCAATTTTAATTAGCATATAGGTTTCTTTGTTATATTGTGCTGAGTGTACTATTTCTTGGGCTATTATGATTTCATCCAAGATTGAGCGATTAGGGACAAAGCTAGTTTGCTCTTCTGAGATAATCGAAGGTAGGAAGGTTTTAAGTCTATTTGCTAAGCATTTAGAGAGAATTTTGTAAATGGTGTTACAAAGGGATATAGGGCGGAAATCCCCTGGTTTGATACAATCATTCTTCTTAGGGATAAGGGTAAAGAAGGTATTGTTGATTTCGGATAATAGTGTGCCAGAGTTTCTGGTGGCTTCCACTGCTTGCCATAAATCTTCTCCCAAAAAGTGCAAGCATTTTTGGAAGAATTTTGCCTGAAAACCATCTGGTCTTGGGGCTTTTTCTGGGTGTAATTGGAATAATGCTTTTTTAACTTCTTCAATGGTAAATTTGTTGTTCATCCATTTATTATCTACATCATAAATCAGTTTGGGAATAGACAAGAGCATTTCATTCTGTGCTCTAAGATCAACAAAATCATGATTGTTAAAAAGATTGTGATAGAAGTTAATGAACTATTCAGAAATGAGTTTGGGGCCATCTGTAAGAATACCATTATTGTCACATATTTTGGATATTCTATTTATACTTCTTTTGTTGTTTGTGCTATTATGAATTTTTTTTGTATTACAATCCCCTTCTTTCAACCAAGTTTCTCTAGATTTCTGTTTCCAATATATTTCTTCCTTTAATAAGATCTCCGCATGTTTCGCCATAAGCTCTTTTTCTCTTAAATAACTTGTTTCATTCATCTCATATTCTATGACTAGCTTATTTAGGCAATCTATTTCGTATTCAATATTGCTTTTTTGTTCAAAAATATTATTAAATTTATCCTTGTTCCAATCCAAGATCTTATGCTTAATGATCTTTAGTTTAGCCATTAGGCAGTACATCTTTGATCCAAAAAAATTTATTTGTTTCCACCATTGTTCTAGAAGTAGCATGAAATCCTTATCTTGAAACCACATGAATTCAAATTTGAATGGGTTTCTAGGAGGTTTATAGTTTTCTGTAATGGAGAGTCTTACTGGAAAGTGGTCAGACCCTGGATTGGTGAGGATTTTTTCATTTATATTATGAATAAGATTACCAGTATCTCCATTAATCAAGAATCTATCTAGTCTTTCAGCAATGTGGCTGAAGCCTAATCTTCTATTATTCCAGGTAAAAATGCCATTACTGGTATTAATATCTATTAAATTATTGTCTAGGACCCATTGACTAAAATCCTTTTGTGATTGTGAAATATATTGTGAACCACCAAATTTTTCTTTGCTCTCTAGAATTGCATTAAAGTCACCACCTAAAATGTGGATGTCATTGGGAGATGAAGACATTTGATTCTGAACTTCCTTCTAGACTTTCCTCTTTTCTACATTATGGGTAGGACCATATATATTAATGAGTTTAAATTTTAATTTTGTCTTTAAACTATTAACTAGTATCAGTAACCAGTTATTATTTTTAGAAATTACCTTAATCACTACTTTCCTAGGATCCCATATGGCAGCCAGTCCCCCAGATGCTCCTGCTGAGTGGACTATTTTGGATTCCCAAATACTTAATTTGAGACTAAACTTCAAGCTTTCCTCCTTATTTAACTTAGTTTCCTATAATAATATTATTTCTGATTCAAATGTGTTAAGATATCTTTTAATTAATCTTTGTTTGTTAGGGGCATTAAGGCCCCTAACATTCTAGGTGGTTATTTTCATTTCTCTTTGGGAAGGCTCTTCCCATTCCCAGCATACAAGATGTTAGATAATTTTTGCTGATTATCAACATTACTAGCTAAAGTTCTCAACTCGTTAATAGATTTTCTGCCTCATTTTTTCTTAGTCTTAAGGGTAATTGGATAGGATAGACCCTCCCTATTCATAGCAATACCTAGCTATCTATCCTTATTAGTTATCCCATTCATACATCTGAGGATAGTTTGTTCATCTTCTATCTGTTCATTTCTCCAAAGAGTCTTCTCTGAAAGGCTGTTTTGTACAGACTCTCCCTGCCCCATAGCTAAATTAATGAGTGAATCTTCATGATCTATAATATCTTTTCCATAATCATCTATGATGTTTTTAGGACTAAATCCAAATTCCTTGTTGAGGGATTCTAATTCTATAGGCATTGAGAGGGGAGGAACACTAACTACTTGAAGTTTTGTCCCCTGTTATTGCTCGAGCACTTCTTCTAATTTATCTGCCCTCACTTCCTTATCCGACATAATATTTTTTATTAAAAGATTCCTTTGTAGGGCTAGTTCATCCCTATCACAGATTTCATCCACAAATAAATCCATTAATTCACTTGTAACTTTTTCGCCTAAATATTTTGAAATTTCTTTGACCTCTCTCTCACATTTTTGTTCTTCGTCTTCTATATCAGTCAAAGTATCCTCCTCATAATTTCCTATACTTACTGAGTATTCTATGACCTTGTTTTCAATTATTGTGCTCCAAATGGGTGTTTGATCATTATTGATCATGGAAACTTTACCTATCTCAATCACTGATTCATGTTTTTTCTCATTGTTAATTACATTTAATACTAATTCTTGGTTCTCAATGATTTTTAAAATAGAAGTGGCATATTCACTTTCTTGAGGAGTTGCTAGTATCACATCTGTACTATTAAGATTATTATTTGATTTATTATTACAATGTGCTACTTCCACACTGATATCTGTCTGAACTTCCCTGAGCACTTCCACAATATCATCATCCCTTTTTACTTCAGAGGCTTGTATAGGATCAAAGGTTTTGCTAGGGCTGTGTTCTGCCTTCTTGTTCTTATTTTGATCCTCCTTTAAGAATCTTGCAGCCAGGGACTCAAAGTAACTGAATATACTATTAGTGTTGGGTGATGGGAAATCTAATATATTCTGAGGGTTACTATGCTTGGGAGATGTGGGTGCATTCTCCACAACCTTGCGATGATTGTTTCTAATAACAAACCCTCCCTTATGCTCAAGGAAATCTACCTTAATGTCCAGTTTCTCCATATTGTAATTAGGGATTACTACTGAACTGATAGGACAAGCAGGGGTATCTTCCATCTCCTCTAAGTAATCATCAACAATAGTGGGATTGATGACCACTGAGCTTGATTTACAACATAATCTGATAGGAGGGATTATCTTTTTATGAAGACTCATTTTGACTATAATAATTTTTTCTGCTTGATTATGCTCATTTTGAACTATCCTTATAACCTTGCCAATACTATTGCCTATTTTTCTAAGAGTTTCCTGCCATGTGCATTCCAGGGGGAGGTTTTTCAGGAGAATGGATTTATCCACCATAAAGTCAGTGAGTTTTTCAAGGTTAAAAAAGGGGATCCAGTAAAAAATAGTAAATGATATATTTCTAAATTTAGGGAAACCTTCTGATAGTATCTATTTTTTAAGTGCTTTATTACTAAAATCTAGATAAATGAAATACTCAACAAGAATTGAAATAGCTACCTTTTTGTGCCATTGAGATTTCAACCAAGTTGCTATATCAAAAATTGAGGCTCCGACTCCGACTCCATTCCATCTGCAAATAATCCCAAAACCTACACAAACACTCTGAACTCTTTCTATATAACCATCTTTAAGATCTAGATTAATGGCCTCCATATTGGAGTATAATTGATTTGGGCATGTAGGGACATTGTTATGTCGAGTGGTGTCTTCAAATTTACAAGAGTTCTTCCCTACTGTATCAGATCTCCTATGAGTGGGGGAGTAGACATAGCTATGCTTCACTAATGAGTGTTGATGAAAATCATTAGATCTATTTCTACTATTTATTGCCGAAGACTTTGCAAAAAGATTTTCTGAAAATCTATACTCTGAATCAATGAGGGGTTGTTTATACTTACCATTATAACTGTGATGCAGGGGCATGTAAGTCTTCACACCCTGTTGGCTTTGATTTCCTTTATGGGTTACTTTCCTGTTGATAGGGCTGTGAGCACCTTGGAGCTTAACTGAGTTTAGTCGGATAGCATTAGGGTTAAGTTTAATGTCTTTCGAAACAGGGCTCGATAATCACTTATGGGGCGGAGAGTAGATGGGTTCTTTCACTGAACTAAGCCTATCAAATTTGTTGTTAAGAGGCATAACGAAAGGCGCCTGATGAGGAGAGTAATGTTGCACTCGAAGCTTCTTGTCATGTTGTTTAGCCCTCCTGGCATTTTGTTTATGTGCTGGCAACCAAATATTGTTCTGGGCAGGATTAAGCAACTCTCATGGTGGTGCCCTAGAAGTGATTCTAGGGGAAGATTGCTGATTTGCCCTGACAACTTTGTACAGTGAAGCTGGAGGAAGCTTAGTGCTCCGAGCATATTTGATTTTATCAAAATATTGCAATTGTGCATCCAAGGAAACCATAGTAAAAATTCACGACTTTGCACCAAAAAGCAGGGCCATATTTTTACCAGATGAGATCTTGATATTTTTTTATAATTTAATTTAATTTTATAAATGTTATTAAATTTTATTATATACTGTATTTTATATAATAATTTTTTTGAAATATATATATATAATCCCTAATCTCCTTCATTATTATAATTTTAAAATGAGGTTTAAGTTTAGCATTCAAATCAGCTATAGGTAATTTAGAAATACTCACCACAATATTTACCCATTTAATGTCTATATTGAAAAAATAGTTTGAGTAAATTTTAATTTTAGTAGATAGTAATAAAATACATATTATTTAAATAGATTGATAGTTAGCAAATACGATAGAATAAATTCATAAATTATGAAGAAAATTTTAAGTCATCATATAAATGAAATTATTTAAGTCAATTGATTTAAAATAATATTGTACCTATTATTTAAAATAAAAAATATATGTTCAAAAAACACTTTTCTCTAATTTTCTCTAATTTTCTATTTCATTATTCTATGTTCTTATATTATAAAAGAATTAAATTTTATTTGAAAACTTATAAAATTAATTTATTAGATTTTAAAAAAAATAATAATTTATTTTTTAATAATTATTAGTTTATATTAGTTTATTTTAATTTTCTTCTCATAATTATTTACAACCATTTACTTATGCCAATGTTCGTTCTATCTATTTAAACAATATTTATTTTTTTACTATTAGGCTTGACTCCTGCTGTAACACCGCTCTTGTTGTTACCTATACTTTTCTTTTCTTTTTATTTCTATTCCTTGTCATATTGCGGAGTTTAACGCATCACGACAAGCGGTTGAGCATCTTTGGATTCCCGTTCATTTTGTAGGCTTCTGCTGCGTTTGTCAGACACTGACAACCCGTCAGCTATTCACTTCAATACAAAAAAACTATATGTATAATGTTTGTTGGTTCATCCTATAATCTATTTTCACATGATACACGCAAGGAGATATGAAATTGAGCAATTTGGTTTCATTTAAGACCAGTTTGTATGACATCTTAATAAATATTCTTAAAAGTGGACTATCTTTTAAAGAGATACCTTTCAAACAGGCTGTTTTCAATTAATTACGGTTAACAAACACGAATCCATCAGTTATAAGTTGGGCCCACCTGCATTGTTTATAGTTTCGTGGGAGGCAGCCTTCATTGATTTTCATTATCTTGTTTATTTGTATTTGGTGGTGTCGGATTCATGGAATCTAATTCTATCACTTGTCGCCATTCAGAGATTGAGGATGCATATGCTTTTCATGAAATTGCTCCGTCATCTGCTTTTGTATATACTACTATATTCTTTGATTTAATAAAACAATAAACACAATACAATATGATAATATGAATCAAGAATGTGTACAATGTATACAGATTCTTTACATATATAGGTAAGGTTGATGAGGTAAGAAACTAGGATTCAATTTGTGACAAACTATTTCAAAGTGGAATACTTTGAACATATTTGATAAGTGTGTGAGCAAGTGACAAGTATGAACTTACTAGATGCTTAATTGACGAGAACACGTGTCTCAATCATATTAAATGAATAAAAACATAAAACATCCCAAGTATAGATAAACTAGGTGTAAATAGGTCAACCGCTAGAAAGGTGGTAAGTTGCCTAGATTGACAATGCCTCTATATGCATCAACAAAGGTAATGTAAAATGACTTACACTCTATTCCAAGCTGTTGATAATTTATATATTTAAATTAAACATTTTTTTTAGTGGAGGACACGGGTGCCTAATTTTGGTCCCATGCTATTTGCCCATTATTTTGTAAAGAATTTATTGATTTTTCTATTAATTCTCTCTATTGAAGCTTCAATATAGTGGCACACTTAGTGTATAGTAATCTACCAAAGACAGATTAAACTACTCAAATAGTGTTAGAACTATATTCTATTAACGGGAGAGGATTTTTTTAATTGTATTCCTATTTGTAAAATATTAAGGTATGCATGTGCTCTCTTTAATTGTGACTCTTTTACTAAAGATTTATACATGTATATTTGGTATTATGTGTTCTACTTTTAGGATTTTTTAATATTTATTTTCTTTTAAATTTTACTTCATTATTGGTTAGTATATGAATACTATAATCTATTTACAATGAAGTTTGATGTTATTTAATTATATATATATTTTTAAAAACTATAATATATTAATATTAGAAATTATCAAGAGTTTACATCAGTATCAACTTTACAAAAAGTTACATCATTTCATATATACGAAGGGAGTCAAAATTCATGTATTAACAATGTATCAATAAAACCATTAACATAGCATATTACTCAGTTAATGTTACCCTGTTCTACCTAGGAAACTAGGCAGTCCATGGTAGCTGATGATTTGCCCATTTGAGTTGCAGATTATCCTGGATGATGACATTGTATGGGTTGGAGAAGTAGGCCTCCCAGGGAAGTGGAGGATGTTCTGACATAGGTGGCACATATATTAAGTCATTCCAAGGAGCTTGACTAATGTAAGTGTCAATTGCAGTCTGATCCTGTGGTCCTCGGTTCGACCCTGCTGTTAGAATAACTGAGAGGGGGGGGGGGGGGGGGGGGGGTGAATCAATTATCCACAGTCCCAAATACAAAATGTAAAACTTCAAAACAAATTCAGCTTAATTCTGCAGCTCGGTAAACAATAATACTTAAACTGTTTGTACATTTATTGATTACTAGTTAATTGCTCATAGTGATTACAGACCAAATCAAATATGCAATATGTAAAGTATGATATCCAAACAATAACAACATGAACACATAACACAAAAGATTTAACGTGGAAACCCTATAAAGGGAAAAACCACCTGGGACAGACAACCCAAAATTGTTCACTCTTCTGAAGTGAGGTCGATGAAGACCCAACCTTGTTAAAGGTTACAAAACACATTGTAAGGTGTGACCTTGTTAGAGGATTTAACACTAACCATTATCATCCAACTAGCATTCACTATGGGGTTGATAGGATAACAAATGTACATTCTATGAATGACATTACAAGACTTTCAAGTCTACTTAGTTAAGAGATTTTTCTGATTACAATGGTTAAATTGTAACAACAATTGATCTGAAAACAATACAACTTGATTTGTAGATGTTCAACACTATTCTTAAGCTCATAAAAATCCTCTGATCAATATTCCTTTTCAATTCATCACTCATTCATTAACTTACTGTCCTTCGATAAATAGCTCTCTAATGCTCGGTAATCTCTACAGTTCAGTTCTCCTTAACTAGTTTGATCAGGCATGCATGAAGCTTGTTCATGCAATATCTCTGCAGTTCCCTTCCCCTAGCATTAGTTTCTTTGCAAAACTATAGTCTCTTAAATAGACAAGTAAACCATTTTATTCTCATCCATCATATTTTACCACTTAATCTCCTTTGTTGATTTCATCGCTTAAACCTTCTTCGGCGGTTGTGTCAGTAACACATTTTGATTCCATCCATTAGATCTTCCTTTAATTTTGCTAGTCATTGATCTTATAACAAACTTTATCTTCTATCTCGAAATTATAACATTTTACAACTCATCAGCTTCTATCGGCTAAACTAATCATTTAGTTCTTTTGTTCATATTCGGTTAACAAAGAAATGCGTCGGTGAACACAAGATCAATTTATACCGTGCTCTTCAGTATACACTATAGTGCTCGATGTACACTGAAATGCTTCATTAACCGACCACACTACTTTGTAACATTTTTCTTCTAACTCCATAATAGATTAATGCAACATAATCATGTCAACATTATAAAGTCATAGACTCATCAATAAGTTACCAAGAGTATTCCTTTTCCTTATCTGTCACCTCCATCTTCCTTAATTTAAGTATCTCAGTTCTTCATCTTTTTCTTCTCTTCTTTACAGATGTTTAGATGTTTACAACTCCATGATAAGTACTGTCGAAACTAGTTGACATCAATGACAACATAAAATTGATTCAATTATCTTACATAACAATTTAGTGTTTGGTAAGTGATCATCAATCACTTGTAGTTCTTCAACCATGTTCTCAATCAATTGTAGTTCATCAATCTCTCCCTTTGGCATTGATGGCAACTCAAGTAATATGAAGTGTACCATACACATACCAAACATGTATTCTACAACTCTGTACACAAATGTTGTATCTCGGTGAGCTCTCCCAAGCTTTAATATGTTTAATCACTAAGTTATTTGACAGCATTGCAAGTGCAGACCTTCTTTTGCAGATATGATCTTTGAAGCTCTCAGATTCCTCTTTTTGTTCTCGACAATTGATCTTCAACATTCTCCTTGAATTTTCAAATTGTCTCTCCCTTAGATAGTTATCTCTCCTTTCAATTCTCTAGCTCTATAGTTTGTAGTTTTCATATAGCTCTGTAGATTGATTTCATATTGTTTATCTCTCCCTTTGACAACAATGCCAAAGAAACACATAAACCATACAACTTTGTAGTAGCCATGTAACTCTTTGTTGTCCATATATTGTTTGCATCAAATGTATCTTTGTATACTAATTATGCCAATCTATTTCTCAAATCTTTCACAATCTTAGACAGAATCCAAAGTGTGAACTTTGCTGCATCAACATGTATGATCTTCTAATAAGATTAGGCTGATACAACCTCAAGATCACATTAGTGATCGGTAGATAGGGGACGGACCCCAAGTCTAGTCCTCAAGTATTCATATATATCCTTCGGTAGAGGCTTGGTAAATATGTTAGCAAGTTGCTCCATAGTTGTAACATATTCTAACTTAACTTGCTTCTCCTGTACTTGTTCCCTTAAGTAGTGATACTTGATAGATATGTGCTTTGTTTTTGAATGCATCACAGGATTCTTTGAAATGTTTATGGCACTTGTGTTGTCATAGGGTATAGTCACTGGCTCAGTGATTATCTCATTCATTCCTTCCAACACTTCCTTGATATATGCAATGTTTGAACAATTTGTAGCAGCAACAACATACTCTGCTTCGGCTGTAGATCAAGAAATACAAGATTGTTTCTTACTTGTCCAAGTAACAAGTCTTTCACCAAAGAAAAATGCTCCTTCGACAGTACTCTTTCTATCATCCACATTTCCAGCCCAATCAGCATCGGTGTAAACTCTAAGTTGGAATTTTCCATCCTTAGGATACCATAATCCATAGTCCTCACTTTTCTTTAGGTATCTTAAGATTCTTTTTGTAGCAACAATGTGTGACTCCCTAGGATTTGCAAAAAATCTTGCAACTATCCCAACAACATGTGCAATGTCTGGTCTACTATGTACTACATACATTAACTTACCAATCATAGATCGGTACAGTGTCTGGTTTACCTCTGTAGTTTCATCTTCTTTAGTTTGTTTGTAGCCTGTGACCATCAGTGTTCCAACTGGTTTAGCATCTTCCATGCCAAATTTTTTCAGTATTTCTTTTATATACTTGGATTGTGTGATGAATATCCTATCATTCTGCTGAATAACCTACAGTCCTAGAAAGAACTTCATCTCTCCAAACATAGACATTTCCAATTCTTTTCTCATTTCATCAGCAAATGATTTACATATGTGATCTTGTCCTCCAAAAATAATATCATCAACAAATATCTCAGCAATTAAAATAGTATAATCAATATTTCCTTTCATATACAAATTGTTGTTCTCACTTGTTCTAACAAATCCATTAATTAACAAATAAGTATGCAGTCTTTCATACCATGTTCTTAGTGTTTTCTTTAAACCATATAAAGATTTATGTAATCTACATACCATATCTTTCTTGTCTGGATCAACAAACCCTTTTGGCTGTTCTATGTAGACCTCTTCTTCAAGTATCGCATTTAGAAATGCAGACTTAACGTCCATTTGATAAACTTTAAACTTCTTATGTGCTCCATAAGCTAGTAACATTCAAACTCCTTCTAGTCTAGCAATTGGTGCAAAGGTTTCACCATGATCAATTCCTTCTTCCTAAGCATACCCCTTGCAAACTAGTCTAGCTTTATTCCTTGTAACCTCTCCATTTTCATTTAGGTTGTTTCTAAAAATCCACTTAGTATTGATAACATTCTTATCCTTAGGTCTAGGTACTAAGGTCCATGTCTTATTTTTCTCTATCTGTTCAATGTCCTCAGTCATTGCATTTATCCATTCTTCATTCTCCAATGCAACTTTAACATTTTTGGTTCAAACTCATAAACTAAGCATATACCTTGTCTTGTTTTACTCCTTGTTTGCATCCCAGCTTGCTTGTATCCAATGATTTGGTTCTCAAGATGATGTCTTTTGACAAATCTAGCTAGTATCCTATCTCTTCTTTCTTGTGCATCCTTTTTAGGTTCATTTTCTTGCTTGGTATGTCCTTCTTGATTGTCGATTTCTTCTTGCTGTTCATCGGTGTTATTTTCCTGGTGCTTGATAGGCAGTGCTTGTGTCGTCAGTAGGGGCTCTGTATGTTCAATGTAAGTGAATCTACCATAATCTTCCAGTTCTGTAGTGCTTTCTTCACTGTTCTTAGTATCAAACTCATCAACCCTGACATTAGTACTTTCGATCATTTTGTTATTTACTTTATTTAGACACTTATATGCTTTGCTTTTAGTAAAATATCTAAGAAATATCCCTTCATCACCTTTTGAGTCAAACTTTCCATTTCTTTCATCTTTTAGAATAAAATATTTACTACCAAATTTTTTGAAATAACTTACAATAGGTTTTTGTCCAAACCATAACTCATATGGTGTTTTATTTGTGTCCTTCTTCAGTTGTACTCGGTTCACAACATAAACAACTGTGCTAACCGCTTCTCTCTAGTATGTCTAAGCAACATTCTTTTCAATCATGAGTGTTCTTGCACAGTCAACAATTGATCTATTACCCCTTTCAGCAATGCCATTCTGCTGAGCTGTTCTCAGTGTAGAAACCTGTGTTTTAATACCATGCTCATTACAAAAGTTAGTAAATTCACCAAAAATAAATTCACCTCCTTTGTCAAATCTCAAGCATTTCAATTCCTTCTTGGTCTCTTTCTCTACTTTTGCCTTGTACCATTTAAACATCTTAAATGCTTTTGATTTTTCTTATAAGAACATTACAATCATCAATCTAGTATAATTATCAACAAAAAGAATGAAATATCTATCTCCATGATAAATCTGAGTTCTCATGGGACCACATAAGTCGGATTGAATTAACTCAAGTATCTTCTTTATTGAATAATCTTTTCTTTTGAAACTAGATTTTTTCATCTTACCTTTATGGCATTCATGGCACATAACATGATCAGGCTTTATTAGGCTAGGCAAACCTCTAACCTTTTTATTTTTATTGATCTTAATCATGTTATCAAAATTCACATGACATAACCTTTTATGCCACAACTATGCATCTTCATCTTTCATCATTAAACAAGAAGACTGATAATTATCAAGATAAAAAAAATTACCTTTCGTTTGTGCTCTTGTTCCAACAAGTTTTCCTTCTTCATCAAATATCTTCACTTTCTTGTTCTCAAAAGAAACTTGGTGGCCTGAATTGATAAGTTGTGCCACACTTAGTAGATTATAGTTTAGTCCTTTTAACTAATAAGCATTGTTACATCTAATTTTATCATTTATCAATAAGGATCCCTTTCCTCTAACCATACAAGGTGTATCATTTCCCATTCTCACAAATCCTCCATTATATTCCTCAAGATGATCAAATTTTTCTTCCTCACCAGTGATGTGATGGGTATAGCTACTATCAATTATCCATGTATCATTTTTATTAACTTTAGAGATAAGTGTTTTCTCTACATACCTTTCATCTTCCTCAGACTCATCCTTCATTACAACAAATACTACCTCCACATCTTCATCGGTCTCAGTATCAGTGTTATCTTCCTCAACAATGTAACACACCTTCTTGGATTTGTCATTGTTGTCTCAGTTATCTCTATTTTAGTGTCAGTAACTTCTGTTGCTTCTTCTCCCATAGCTTGCTTCACCAGATCGATCTTTATTTCTATCACCATCTTTCCTGTTTAGACATCTAGCAGCAGTATGACCAACTTCTTTACAGTTAAAACATGCTAAAGGTAATTTACCTTTATATCTACCTTTACCTTTAGGTAATCTCTTGGCCATAAGTGCTTCAAGCTCATCAAGCTCATCATCAGTATTACTGTCATTATCATCATTCTTACTTTTGCTACTAGACTTATCGATCTTTAGAGAAGACATAAAAGCAGACTCAACAGATGGTACAACACTATTATCAAAATTGTTCAGTTCAAAGGTTGTTAGCTTACCGATCAGATTATCAAGAGTAAGGTTGTTGCTAGATGCAGACCTATTTTCATGTATTGCAGATATTATGATTGCATAAATAAGCAATAAGGTTCTTATAATTTAGCTTACCACTGTGTCTTCATCAATGATACCATCAGATCCTCTGATAGCATGAACTACCTCCTTTATTTTGTTTGTATACTACACAATATTTTCTCCTTCTTTCATTTTCATATCATCGAATCTTCCCCTTAGGCTTTCAACTCTGGCTCTTTTGCATTGACATCACCACTATAAACTTGAGTAAGTTTATCCCACATATCCTTAGCAGTAGTACAGTTCTTGACATATTCAAATTCGACATCAGACAGAGCAGCAACAATCTCCATCATAGTAATATTATGCTCATGTCTATCTCTAGTTGATCAAGTTTCAAAAGTGTTAGGAATGAATGTTGAATGTTTGGCAGCCATTCTGTAATAGTTATTGTTGCATTTATGACTATGATTGTCATTGATGTCAACATAGTGATCGATTGGAGATTTGCAGAGGAACAGATAGTGTTCAGATTAGCACACATGGGATATTCTAGATAGAGATATGTGATGTTGATGATTTAATCTTTGATATGTTATATGTTGATGGTTAAGAGCACAAATAGTAATTCATTTATTCATGGAAGTTATGAGCATTTTGGTGGAAGCAGTATTCAAGAAGTGTTCTTGAGTAGCGGTTTGTGGAAATCGAATGATATCTCCTAATCAGGATGGAATCTAGTTTTGTGTAGTTAATGGGAAGATGAAGACATATTTTTAGTGAGGTGGATGATAGTGCAAACTTCGAGGTCACTCGAGTGAAGAATTATTGTAGTTGGAAGCTAACAATTTTGTGTAATTTTTATGTAGCGTATGGAAACTTTTATTTTGTAATTAGATGCCAACTCATTTGTAATTACTTGAGTGTGGTATAAAGGAAGGAATGTTTTTCCTTATTGTAGCATGGTTGAATATGATAGATGCGGTGATGTATGCATGAAGTGAAGAAAAGAGCTAATGAATTGTGAAAGAAAAATTGTGAAAGAAGTCAAGCAAAGTACAAAGATCTGAAATTGAGATCTTGTGTAGCAGTGAGTGCGGTTTGGCATAGTGAGAGAAGAGGTAATATGTTTTGATATTATTCTATTGAATAACCTAGAGATTAGTTGGATAGTGTGTTTAGTGATCTTTCCATTGAAGCTGTTTGGGCAATGGGTCCATCTGTCTTCAATAACTCCTAACATAGTTAGAATCTTTTAGCAGGGATTCAAAATAACCTAACCGGGATTCATATGTACTGAATGTATTTCATAAGAATCCTAACAAAGTCCTTCCTCTCACAAGGAACATTCATATTAGTGCATCTTTTCTGGGCATCATTCCCACCGGGGTTTACTCTTTGATCAAGAGGTTCCCTAGTCAACATATTTTGTGTCATTGTGTTATTGTGTATGAATATCTTTCTATGGTTGGTAATTATATTGCTTACATGGTTAAATGCTATTGAAGTTGATAAAAGTTATAATTATCAAATAACTGATTCACCCCCCTCCTCTTATTTATCTTGGTGGACTTTACTTTCTAACAAAAAGTCCAGTAGGTGGTGCAATGTAGTCATTTTCTAATAGAGTGAGAGCATAATTCCCAATTCTAGATATATGCAGTTTCATTCGGCTTTACCATATTGTGAAGTTATCCTTGTTCAACTTTGGTACATCCCTCTTATACATTTTGTGATCTTTATGCGAAAGTCCTTAAAACTCTATTCCAAGCAACTAAGCACACCCTGATACCAATTGTTAGAATAATTGAGAGGGGGGTTGAATCAGTTATCCATAGTCCCAAATACAAAATATAAAACTTCAAAATAAATTCAGCTTAATTTTGCAACTCAGTAAATAATAATACTTAAACTGTCTGTACATTTACCGATTACCAGTTAATTTCTCATAGTGATTACTAACCAAATCAAATATGCAATATGTAAAGTATGATATCCAAACAACCACAACATGAACACATAACACAAAAGATTTAATGTGGAAACCCTGTAAAGGAAAAAACCATCTAGGACTGGCAACCCAAAATTGTTCACTCTTCTGAAGTGATGTTGGTGAAGACCCAACCCTATTAAAGGTTACAAAACACATTGTAAGGTGTGACCTTGTTAGAGGATTTAATACTAACTGTTATCATCCAACTAGCATTCACTATGGGGTTGACAGGCTAACAAATGTACATTCTATGAATGACATTACAAAACTTTCAAGTCTACTCAGTTAAGATATTTCTCTGATTGCAATGGTTAAACTGTAACAACAATTGATTAGAAAATAATACAACTTGATTTTTAGATGTTCATATCTATTCTTAAGCTCATAAAAATCCTCTAATCAATATTCCTTTTCAATTCATTAATCATTCATTAACTTACTGTCGTTTGGTAAATAGCTCTCTAATGCTTAGTAATCTCTGCAGTTCGGTTCTCCTTAACTAGTTTGATCAGGCATGCATGAAGCTTGTTCATGTGATATCTCTGTAGTTTCCTTCCTCCAACATTAGTTTCATTGCGAAACTCTAGTCTCTTAAATAGACAAGCAAACCATTTTATTTTCATCCATCAGATTTTGCTATTTAATCTCCTTTGTTGATTTTGTCACTTAAACCTTCTTCGGTGGTTGTGTTAGTAACATGTTTTGATTCCATCCATTAGATCTTCCTTGAATTTTTCTTGCCATTGATCTTATAATTTTTTTTATCTTCTATCTCAAAATCATAACACTTTACAACTCATCAGCTTCTATCAACTAAACTAATCATTTAGTTATTTTGTTCATATTCGGTTAACAAAGAAATGCGTTGGTGAACACAAGCTCAGTTTATACTGTGCTTGTTGGTATCCACTACACTACTTGGTGTACATTGGAATGCTTCATTAACTAACCACATTGCTTTGTAACATTTTACTTCTAACTTCATAACATATTAATGCAACATAATCAAGTCAACATTATGAAGTCATAGACTCATCAATAAGTTACCAAGAGTATTCCTTGTCCTCATCTGTCATCTCCATCTTCCTTAATGTAGACATCTCAGTTTTTCATCTTTTTCTTCTCTTCTCTACAAGATGTTTAGATGTTTGCAACTCCATGATAATTATTGTCAAAACTAGTTGACATCAATGACAACATAAAACTGATTCAATTATCTTACAGAACAATTTAGTGTTTGGTAAGTGATCATTAATCACTTGTAGTTCTTCAACCATGTTCTCAATCAGTTGTAGTTCATCACCTGCCCACTTACTGCTACTATTCACGTGCTCATCAAGCATTGTATCTGCAATGGTGGTATTCCCCTAAGTAGTCCCACCTCCTACATTGATCCCTTGTGCATCCCTAGCTCCCATACCTTGTTGTTTCTCTGAATTCTTCTTTTGGTCCTTAATTTGCTACAACATCTACCCTACGGTGACATCAAAGTCAAAGTCTTCATCATCTCTAGTGGACATTTTACTTGTGATCTGTTCTTTGTCTAGTACATTTCTAACTTCCCTAATGACTTTCAAAGCTTGATGCTCTTTAACCTGGATGATCATGGTAACCTACAAGGCAATATTAAGAAATATGAGTCTCTATAGAGACTTAGTGAGAAATCTACTCCTACTATTGAAAATATCATCATTCCTATACTTCCATATATGCCAAAGTATGTAAAAGGAAAGAGAAGTCCAAAAAGGGTTGCATCTTTTATTCAGTCCCAACGTAGTCCTAGAAAGGATATCCATTATATGAAAGTTTCTGTTTAGTTCCAACCCAAAAAGGCTTCAAATAGAAATGGAAAATTGATAGTTAAAGAATATATGTAGGATAGTTTCGGGTTAAGAGCAGTAGGAACAAACATTTGGTTCACCAGAAGGCTTCTTAATAGGCAGCCTATGCAGAAGATAACGCCACATAAAACAAAGTACTTTAGGTTTTGTAGGGATGTTCCATAGATTTCCAAGGTATTTAATCCAAGTATTGGGGTCTAAGTTCATATCCCATTTAGTATTAAGGTGTTCATAGATGGTATCTGTGTCTGCAAATATCCTATACACCACTTTGGATTTAGTATTCCATAATGGGGTGCCATCAATCCACTTGATAAGGTCCATCCTGTAAGAGTCAACCGTGGTGTCTCTGGGAAGATTGAGCATTGAACATGCATCCCTAATAGTGGTGTATGTCCTCCACTAGGAGAGGGGTAAGCCAAATCTGGAGACAAGGTCATTCCAGGCAATCAGGTTCCCATTCTCAATAATATATGAAAAGTAACTAATGCCTACTGAATTCCACTTCTTGGTAAAGTATCCTTGTAACTGGGCCAAGGATTTATCTCCTTTGTATGGGTTCCACTATATGGACCTCTCTCCACACACATTCTGATCCTGGTCAAGTAAGCCATTCCCTGTCACACTAGATCTTATCTCCTCCCAACCTTTCCAAGTAGATTGAAAAATTAAAGATCCTACTACTACCACCTTAAACTTCCCTGACATGAGATCAATAAGTGGAAGATTTTTCCAGTGCTTAGCACAGATAGGTGTACCCTTGCTAATGTTTTATCTCACTAGGATCTTCCAAGGCTCATTACCTTGAGAAGATTTAGCTATCCATTTAACCACAAGCGCTATACCCTATCATCTGAGATCTTTTAGTCCTAAACCCCCTTGCACAGTGACCCTTTTGCACTAGTCCCATTTGATAGGATGAGCTTTCTTATTTCCTTTACCATCTGACCACAAGTAGTCTTTGATAACCTTATGAATGAAATTAATATGAGCTTGATTAAAGAGTGAGACTGAAGAGTAGTAAATAGGATAAGCAACCAGTATCTTTTGGGAAACTTGGATTCTACCTTCCAAATAGAGGAACCTGTTGTTCCATTTGTTCAGCTTCCCTTCAATCTTATCCTTTACTCAACCCCACATATTTTTGAGGTTAGGTTTGAATGAGAATGGAATTCCTATGTATCATTGAACTTGGTGAAGAGGCCCTCCCCAAGCAAATCCAAATTTATTACACCATTCTGGTGGAGAGCCTTCTCATCCTAGTAGGGTTGATTTAGGGATGGACACCTTGCTTCTTGAGGCTGAACATAATAAGTCTAACTTGTCTATTAGAAGTTTAAAGTTGTTTTCACACATCTCAATCATAAGGGTGGTGTCATCTACAAATTGTATATTAATCAGTTCCTCATCATTTGGTAGTCTCACTCCCATCACCTTTGGAGAGTTTAACTATATGTTTCAATATTTAGCACATTATAATAAAACCTCTTACATAAAATTACACATTAACCCATACTATTGCAAAGCCTTTCCTACCATTTTATAGACGCCACAGTGATCCAAGTTCTACCATCTTACATACCAACACTATATCATGCACTGTGATTAAAATTTTTTGTTAACAAATAGATGAATTTAACAAATAAATATTTTTTTTGTATTAGATATAGTACGATCAAAATACATGTGAGTGTTCATAATATATCACTTTGGAATATGAGCTCCTAATAAAACTTCAGATGTATCACTGACTTCCACTTGCTTTATCCGATACAAAGAATAATAGTAGATAATTCAAAGGACAAAATTATACAAAGTATGGACAAAATAATTTTTTTTTTTTTTTAATATTCTATCTACAAGGAGAACTATCAATCTAAGGTATAAAAGACATATAGAAATTGTAGTTTCTTGATCCAAGCTTCCCATGATAGTAGCCCATCAGACCATTTGAGGATAGTAACATCTGCAACAACTTGGTTGGGTGCTTCAGCTCCATCAGGTTATACTGCTACAACCAAAGGTATCACTACCTTGGGAATAGCTACAACAGGTGCTGGTTCATTCTCACATTCCCTCCTCATTTGTGTCTCCATCTCTACAAAGAAGTTCTCCAACCCAACTTTAAATGGTGTTTGTTTAGTAGATCTCCTAGTCAACGTATGGCTATGTGAATTCTCATTTACGTAGACTCTGACCTGCCCATCTCCTAGGAGCCTCTCAAATTTATGTCTTGATAATCTGAAAACATTAGTAACCTACCAAATAGTGTCATCTATAATGAGAATCCTCAGAGACTCGGTAAGAAACCTTGTATGTCTATTAAATAATTCATCATTCTTATATTTCCAAATTGACCATAGAATTTAACTTGATTGTATAGATAGAAAATAAAATTGCTTCTTTCTTTAAGCATTGGATTTTTCCTACAATGATTTCTCAAGGATAAATGTTGCACCCAATGTTGAAACCAAACATTTTCCAAACTTCTTTGTTAACATGGAAAAGAAAAAGATATGGACAATGGATTCTGGGAATTGTCTATTTCTTTGACCGGGAATCACCCAACAATAATATCACACAAGGGTAAATTTGTCCACAAATGTCCTTGAGTAGGGACATATTTGGTCATGTTATGTCTGATTAACACTATCCAAGGTTAATTAGCTTGTAGTGCTTTAAAAATCCACTTTGTAATAAGAGAGATCCATTGAGTTTTAAAATCGTTAAGGCCCAACCCCTCTTTGGGCCTTCTCATTATACACCAAGAACACCTGAAAGAGTGTTTCTTCTTCTTACCCTTTCCATCCAAGCAAAAGAAGTCCCTAATCACCTTTATGATGTTTTCAATCTTGTATTGATTGAAAATCCATGCAAGACAATAGTATATGTTATAAGTTGAAAGTATTTTTTGGAAAAAAGTTTGTATTTTTCCTACTATGGTGATTTAGTGATTAATCTTTTGGTCTATTTTTTCTCTTATCCATTTCGACAAATTATTTGTCCTTTGAAATGCTCTACTTATAATAAACTAACATAAGGGATCTCCATGTAGACATTTATCAACTTGCCAAGTTGAGAGTAATGGTTCAATTAGGTCTTGTTAAATTCGATCTTTTCCCGAGTCTATTGACTGTCTGAATCTTATGGAACATTTTATCATATAAATTTTGGTAGAAGAATGTTTACCATGCTTAGTTGCACAAATGATTAATCTGTAATATTTTAAAATAATAGAATGATCTCAAGATATCTTAATTAATCATTTGCTATCAAACAATTGGTGCAATAATTAAGTATTTAGGCAAGACAAATGGGATGTGACATTCATGATGAGAATGAGAAAAGGAATTAAAATGAGCATTAAAATGTGTTTTTGTATTATTTTATATTATGACATGTTAAATTACCTAGGTGAAGCATTAACTATTGGAGAAGTGACATAATTGAAAAAAGATTAGTTTTGTGACATAGAGTTGTTGGAATGAGCTTGAAATTTGAAAGAAAGAAAACAAAATTATGCTAATGAAACAATAAACACAATATGGCAATATGAATGAAGAATGTGTAAAATTTATATATAGATTCTTTACATATACAGGCAAGGTAGATAAGTTAAGAACCTAGGACTCAATCTATGACAAACTCACTAAAAGTGGAATACTTTGAACACATTTGACAAGTGTATGGCAAAGTGGTGAAGTATGAACATACTAGGTGCCCAACTGACAAGAACATGAGTCTCAATCATATGAAGTGAGGAAAAAACATAAAACATCCTAAGTAAAGATAAACTAGCTAGGTGTAAATAGGTCAACCACTAGAAAGGTGGTAAGCTAACTAGATTGGTGTAATGTCCCTTTCCCAACAGTAGGCCATTTAGATGTCTAATTAGTCTATCTATCCATCTAGATAGACTAATGGATTAGTTTTGGAGGATGCCAACTAGTCACAGGTTTGCATGGGCAAATATTTATTATTTGCGCTTTGTTTCTGTAGTTAAAATCACTTTATTTTATAAAGTGTGTTATAAAGTCACTTTATGTTTTGAAGTTACTTTATGTTATAAACATGACTTAAGTGAGCTTTTATCCCACATGGCTTAGTTTAGTGTGCTTGCACAAGGTTATAAAAGAGAAAAGTACATCTCGAAAAAAGCATCATGGAAAAATATAAAATAAAGAAATTTTTTTTTGATTACTTCGTGACTAGTTATTTTTTCTCAAGGATGGAAACCCTTGGAGAAAATTTCGAGGCATTGGATGCAAACCCAATATCTCTATCTTGGTGAGATCATATAGTGATGCAGGAGCATCTTGGGTGTAAGAGCAATCTTGCATCACCCAAAAATATTTATGTTTTTATATTCAATAAGGGCTATTTTGTGTAGAGCTGCTATTTATGGAAACTTGCTATTTTTAGTAAGTTGGTCATATGATCTCGGAATGTTCTGATTTCACATGTGGAGGTTCATCTCAGTCATATCAGTCTGCTAATAAAGTTTCATGGCTAGATCAGGTCTAGTTTTGAAGATATTGAAGATTTTTGGTATTGGCAATAGGGTACAAAAACTTTGAACTTAGTTTTGAAGGCTTTAGAGGCCCCAGATGAGGTCAAATTTTTGACTGAATGAAACTTGCTTGACTTAAGCATTGTAGATCTTCTCATGCCCTTTTCGAATTGGGGTCATAATAGTCAATCGGAGCAACTGGTGATGACTTATGGTCTTTGGAAGTCGGACCATCTGAAATGGCGAAAAAATAATTTTCCTTCAAAATTTCTGTTTGAATTTTAAAAGTTATTTTGAGCCGACTTTGATGTAATAAATTGAAAAATAAAATAATTCTAAGTTTCGTCGGCCCTATGGGCTAAATTTCTAGAACCTTCTTAGGCGGTGGAAATTGCCTATATAAAGAAGGCCCGTAGTGTTGTCTTAGGCAGTTCGGAACAATTCTGGGTAGATCTAGGTAATGATTCGAGGCTTTGTCCTACAGAATATTGTAAGGGAAATGCCCATGTGGCTTGATATTGTAATTCTAAAAAATTGTAATTCCACACTTGTGGAGATAATAAGAAGCCCATTTTCTATTCTTGCAAATTGTTGTTGTTTCTCTATTTCTATTATGTGTTTGTGGTATTAAGGGGAGCACCCTTCATCATACAGGTTTTACAAGTTGAACATCACGCAGTTTGGTAAGAAAGGTCATTCTAGTTTCAGCTTCATTTACAGATTCAGTTATCTTGAAGGTGATAAATTAACTATTCAAACAAGAGAAGATTTTTGGCATCTGCATTAGTAGTACAGTAGCAGCCAAGTATCATCATTGGGAGATGAACAGTAGTAATTAATTTTTTCAAAAAATGTTGCATGTTGATGTCGAGTTGTAGCCATACACCCAACACGTACACAGTCTTATGAATATGGTGGTCATTTCTGGTTTGATACAGTGGAGCGACCACATTGAGTGTGTCGTAAGAGGGAGGACGTTGGAGGATTGAACATGGGTAACGTGTGGTGACAGGTAGTAGTAGGAAAGGGCCCCCAACAGTCGTGTGCATTGCATACTTGGTCACCCGCACAGGACTCACATCATTGCGGGACCACCTAGCAATCATGGTAATAGCATAAGGCTAACCACGTGCTTATCAACCACGCAATAGGGATCGCCATCTTTGGGTCTGAGCCTCTTAGTGCGCAATACACCTGCACTTGAGACTGGTCCGGGCTTAGCTACCAGAGACATAGACTGCTCTCCGCTACCTAGTCCGAGCTTGCACATAGGGGGAGTCTGCAGCCCGCGTGCCAGAAGAAGTATGTCAGCGGCCAAGTGTGACGCTTGACACCCGCACTCTTGTAACCACCAGGTGCATTAAACTTATTTACAATCCCTGGCTTTTGCACTGATATGTATGCATTCGTATGTGAAGTTCTACTAATTCAAATGATACTGTTAAGCTGTAATAAACTTGTTATAATTATCAAAATATTCCTTGTTCTGGTCCGTTTTGGATGTTATTATGTTTTTGGGTATATCTTATATTTGTGTGAACAATATACAACCAACGTTTACTTCAATCTGGGGCAGTCCTCATCCACAAAGAGTGACAATTAGTGACTAGTTTGAATTAGTGGATAGGGGGAGTGCTAGTTGTAACTAGTCCATGAAAACCAATAACTAGGCAACACAAATCTATTGAGAGCACCTTTAGCCTATTAAATAAATTTAAGACAAAATTCCTTGGTAAGATTGACTGGGAATATTACAATTGGAAATGCCTCTATATGCATCAACAATAGGTAATGTAATATATGATTTACACTCTATTCCAAGAGGTAGATCATTTATATATTGAAATTAAACATTTTTTTGTGGAGGACATGGGTGTCTATTTTTGGTCCCATGGTATTTGCCCATTATTTTGTAAAGAATTTACTTATTTTTATATTAATTATCACTATTGAAGCCTCAATATAGTGGCACAATTAATGATATTGTAATCTACTGAAGCCAAATTAAACTACAAAAATGGTGTTAGAATTATATTCTATTGAAGGGATAGGATTTTTTTAATTGTATTCCTATTTGTAAAATATTAATGTGTGCTTCTGCTCTTTATAATTCTAACTCTTTTACTAAATATTTATCAGGTTGATAATGCGATATGTGCACTAAAGGTGGATCACATACATAAAGTGGAATGAGATAACAATTAACTCCACTTTAAGTGGATTTATCCTACACCATGTGCTAAAATAAAATACGAACTTCTATGTGTCTACATGACAACTAATATGGAAATGCATTATCCTAAGTAAACTTAAGTAATGTGTAATTATGATTAATTAATTACACCAACAAGTTCAAATTCTTCCTTACTCTTTCTTGAGCAATTCTTGGTGCTGTCCCACTAAAGCACTTTTCCAACTAGTCACACATGGCTACTTACCCTATATGAGGGAGGCTATATTAGGCAATTCTTTAGGTTTCAGGGTGTTTCCCCCACCATAATCTGCTACCATGCAAGTCAAAGGCTAGTTCAAAGCATACTAGTATTTTTCTATTAAAGTTTCTCTTCTTGTTATTTGAAATAGTATTTTCAACTTTTCAAATCATTGCCCCCTAAAGCAAAGAAAAAACTAAAATAGATAAAATAGAATTTTAATGATTTAGCATGCAAAGTAAAACAAACTATTAAGATCATGGTGACCTCTTCATCAACCTTTATATAGCTATCTTATCCTTTACCTATATTGCTTAAATAATGGCTCATTTTGTAATGTTTGACAAGATTTCCCTTTGAGACTACATTTTCATCAACAACCTTCAAGATTATTTTCAAAGTCTTCTAGTCTCCAATACAACCACAAAACTACCTAGCTCTAATACCAAAACTATTTAAGCAAAGAAAGAAAATAAACAGAGACAAACACCAATAATGCTACAATAGTAAGAATAGATTTTTAATTGATTGAGACAAAGATGATTACATTGCCTCTCAATTTATAGAGGATTGCATGTAACATGGGGTTAGAGTCATAAAGATAAAATTACTCTACAACTTAACAAATGTATTCTACATGGAGAAAAAATGGATAGTTTTGGGGAAAGTACACCATTTTATTAGGAACTATGCAAAATAACATTCCAGTTCTATGTGTTATTTTTTAGAGAACATGAGGAGCTTATAGTTGCATTTAGTATTTTGAATTTAAAACTTTAGGTAAATAGTCGAAATAAGCTTTGCAGTTTAGATTTAACTAACTACATATGTGGAGGGGACTAAATTGTTATCCTCCAGTATCTTGAGGCAAACTGTGTCACTAAAAAGACCCTCCCATCCTTTGTAAATTTTTATGAATTTTCCAAACTTATTTAAATAGGAGAGCATTGACTCTATATGAGAACCATATTGATCAATAGTTGATCCAATTGGCACTTGATCATGAAGTTTTTGTTAGGTACATTTAAGCCCATAAGATTCTGTGCAAGAACTTCATCTTTCTCCAAGGGAGTCATCTATCTTCGCAAGTAGGTTTTGATAGTGTTCTTCTCTTTCTAGTAAGCCGTAACCACATTCCTTTGACAATTATTTTTTCTCCCTGTCTTAGTCTTAATAGGTCTTGACTTTAAGAGTTTTTTAGCTAATTGAATTATGGATTTCTTGTCTACAACATCCAACTTATCATTATTTATTCCTACATCAAATCCACCATCTCTTCCTCCATCTTACTTATCTCTTCAGGATGAGGCATATTTGCATTTTGAGTAGCTTTGAGACTTTTTTTAGTTTCTTTTGGTGCATCAATTATTCCTCTAGTAGTAATGATTGTTGTTGTAGGTTTATAGGAGAATAAAATATCATGTCGAGATAATTAGTCCATTGGGACTTATGAGGGATGTCTTCACTTCCTAATGTGTACTCATCACTCACCTTCCTAATGATTTCCTTTTTGGATTCCATTTTATGAGTGAATGGGGAGGGCAATGTGATCCACTTTTATGCCCATAGAAAATGAATCTCGTTTCCTCAAATTCAATTCTTAAGCCCATACATCAAAAGAGCCAATGATATTAAATTTTTTTAGCATATCCATGATTTTTATAATATTTAATCACCCATAAAGTGTCAAGTTATAATCTTGGTTCCAAATGCATTTTATACATGCCTTTGACTAGTATTCAAATGAAAGATTAAAGCCAGCCATATTGGACCTTTATTAAGTGCATGATTTGAGGATTGAAATTTGGGTCCATTTTTGCACAAAAATGTATTGATCTCCTAAGTGCCATGGTCCATTCTACAAAATTAAGTCTATATCAATTTGATTATTGAAATACACCAAGAAGAAAATTTTTGATAGGAACTTGGTTTCCACCAATCCATTTTCCTTTTTATCTTCCATCCATGTCTTCAAATTTCATTGTTTTTCCCATAATTTACTAACAACTCAACACACCATTGTCGACTGTTGCAAATCATTTGAGTCTTAGTCTGTCATTTCTACCAAATTGATTGCAAACCATAATGCATTTTCCACCACATGTGTTTTAGATTCTTCCTTCCTTTCTTAACTTTCTTTCGTATTTGCACTTGTCTTGAAATGTGTCATCTAGTATCGAAAAGCTTATATGCCTCCTTTGTTATGCCCTAACATTTCTAACTTGACACACCTACAACCAATCTTTCTTCCATGCTCTTTTTTTAAATGACTTTATGGAATTTTTAAATTAGATCTCTATACACACACACACACACACACACACACACACACACATGTATGTATGTATGTATGTACGTTTGCATGGATGCATGTATTTATGTATGCATGTATACATATGTACACACATATAGATTAAAAATCATTTATCAAGTTACTGGATATTTAAGTTAGCTAAATGTAAACAAAATTTACAATATTTTTCTATTTTCAATTGGCCTCACTTTTTCATTCTTTTTAGAAATTAAAGTTCTCTTAAATTTATATCGAACTATATTCAACAACTTGTCGAACCAACAAGAAAATCTCTACATATCCTTTAAATCCTCTTGAAAAAGATACTATTCCAAAGAAAACTTAAACCTCTAAATAAAAATATATTTAAAAAATTACTATATTACATATTAAACCTTTTGATTTATAAAGAATCTAAATTAAATATATCCTTTAAATCTTCTTGAAAAAGACACTATTCCAAAGAAAACTTAAACCTCTAAATAAAAATATATTTAAAAAATTACTATATTACATATTAAGCTTTTTGATTTATAAAAAATCAAAATTAAATATATAATAATAATCTAATCAATGTGTTAGGAATGAATGCTTGGCAGTCATTTTGTAGTAGTTGTTGTTGCATTCATGACTGTGATTGTCATTGATGTCAACACAGTGATCTTCTGGAGACTTGTAGAGAAGTAGATAGTGTTTGGATTAGCTCACATGTTATATTGTAGTCAGAGCTATGCGATGTTGAGGACATACTCTTTGATATATTATATGTTTATGGTTAAGAGCGCAGACAGTAATTCATTTATTCATGGAAGTTATGAGCATTTTGGTGGAAGCAATATTCAGGTAGTGTTCCTAAGTAGTGATTTGTGGAAATCGAATGATATCTCCTAATCAGGATGGAATCTAGTTTTGCACAGTTAAAGGGAAGCTAGAGATACATTGATAGTGGTGTGGATGATAGCGCAAAATTTGAGGTCACACGAGTGGAGAATTATTGTATTTGGAAGCTGACAATTTTGTGTAACTTTGGTGTAGCGTGTGGAAACTTTTATTTTGTAATTGTGTGCAGACTCATTTGTAGTTATTTGAGTGTGGTATAAAGGAAGGAATGTTTTTACTTGTTGACATATGGAATGAGAAAGTGATTGATTATAATTGAATGCGAATGTATGCATGAAGTGAAGAAGAGAGACAATGTAGTTGTGAAAGCAAAATTGTGAAGGAAGAAATGCGAAGTACAAAGATCTGAAATTGAAATCTGGTATAGTAGTGAGTGTGGTTTGGCACAGTGAAGGAGGTAAAATATTTCATATTATTCTGTTGAATAATCTTAAGGTTAGTTGGATAGTGTGTTCAATGATCTTGCCATTGAAGCTGTTTGGGCAGTGGGTCCTTCTGTCTTCCATAACTCTTAACAGGGTTAGAATCTTTTAACAAGGATTCAAAATCTCCTAACCAGGATTCATATGTACTGAATGTATTTCATAAGACTCCTAATAGAGTCCATCCTTTCAAAAGGAATATTCATATTAGTGCATCTTTTGTGGGCATCATTCCCACCCGGGTTTACTCTCTGATCAAGAGGTTCCCTAGTCAACATATCTTGTGTCATTGTGTTATTGTGCATGAATATCTTTCTATGGTTGGTAATTATATTTCTTACATGGTTAAATGCTGTTGAAGTTGATAAAAGTTATAATTATCAGATAACTGATTCACCCGGGCCCCTCTCAGTTATCTTGGTGGACTTTACTTTCTAACACAATGTTCAAAGAAATCTACAAACTAGTAAATCTAATGCATATATATAATAAAATAATTAATAGTTATAAAGATATCATTATACTCTTATCTATTAGTTCTTTCTCTTAATTAAAATTGTTATTAAAAAAAAAATTTAATTTAAAACTATTAAACTTCAAAATAAAACTATAAAAAACTAAATTTACAAGGAACATATCTTTATAAAAAAAAAACTCTATAAAAAAACTTAACGTATATATAATAATCAATAAAAAAAAACATTAAATTTTAGTATAGAACCAAATGAGAAATAATTTAATCAATAAATAACATTAAATTTCTACATAGAATAAATTCATAAATAAAGCCTATCAACAATTGTGTGTATTATGACCCAAAAAATGTTTTAGAGAAGCAATATATAGAATTGTGAAGCAAGCTCTGCAACTTGGGCGCGATTTTGAAATTTAAAAAATTCCCATGCATGGTGGACGCTTCTAGGGAGGAACCCCCTCTTCCTCCCCCTGGTGACCCTCCTTTGTCACCACCCGTTCAACCCTTGTCAGACTCTGCCACTATTTTTCAATCAGAGTTCTTGGATCCTCTGCTTACCTCTGGGCCCAAGCCATACTGGAAAGGCATGCTTGTGGGGACACAAACTGTTGAGGTGGATTCTCTTTGTTGTGTGACTAACATTACTGATGAAGGAATGAAAATCCTCCTCCATGATTCCATTATTGACAGAACTATGGCAGAATTCCATCAAGCCTTGGTTGGACATTTTTTTAACTTCAGACCCACCATTGATATGGTGAGAAAATGGGTAGGAATCAATTGGAAACTGAAAGGTAGTGTGGCAACCTCAGCGATGCTGGGTGGTCTTTTTTTGTTCAGATTCATGGTGGCAGAGGACCTGTCCCTCATCCTTGCAGGTTCCTGGCTATATGGTAAGCACCTCCTCACTTTGGCTAAGTGGAAGCCTAGCTCCCCCTTCTGCTAACTTGAATAAGATGGCCCCTATTTAGATCTTGTTGCCAGGTCTCCCACTTGAGTTTTGGGATGAACAGGTCTTTAGGTCGATAGAGAACTCCTTTGGTCATTATATAGAGGCTAACTTGATCACCCTCTCAAAGTCACATCTTGTTTTTGCTTGTTTTTGTGTTAATGTCCCCATTAACACGACTCTCCCAAATTTTTCTGTCCTCAAGTTTGAACTCGAGAAATGGTCTCAAGCCATCATGTATGAGAATGCTACCCTCTTTTATCAAGTTTGTAATTCTAGAGGGCACACAAGGAAGGACTGCAAAGTACCTAAGCTACTAAAACCAAAGCTTAAGGGTGTTGTTGATCCTTCCCCCCCGAAGCCCACAGATGATGCTGCTCTAACGACCTAGGTTGCTACTACTCTACCGACCCACGTAACTAAGGAAAATCCCCCTTGTTGGAGGAGGTCTCCTTGGGTAGTCAGTTGGAAGAGGGAGAAATACCTATGGGTGGAGTCTCCATTGAGGAGAGAACATGTTCTCCTCATAGTGATTTGGTTAATAAATAGGACCAAGATGATCTGACGCTCATGTGAAACATAGGACTACTGCTTGAAGCACCACCTTTGGAACTGGTGGAGAGCCTAATGATGGAAGTTGTTCTGAACACCTATGGTATTGGCCCTCTATAGGCTATTTGTAGTACCTTAGCTAAGCTAGCTAAGACTTTGAAAGGTGAAGGTGGGGAATGGAAAACTTAACAAAAGAAAACAAGGAACAAAAAAATTGATGTGTGTGTGGACACAAAACCAGGGCATCCACCAGACAAAACAAGAAGAAATAGGAGCACAACAAAGGAGATTACTACTGGTAGGAAGCAAACCCTCGACCTCACACCCAAAGGTAAGAAATGATTATTTTCTCTTGGAATATTCGGGGCTTAAATAACCCACAAAAACAACTTGTTAAACAATACATTGTTGATTATAGAGTAGATATTCTCCTTATTCAAGAAGTCAAAATGACCTTTAGAAACTTTGATGCTCTTGTGGGATGGATATGGCCAGGAGCCATGTTCTTTTATTCTTAGGCTAGTGGGGCTTCTGGATGGATTCTACTCTCTGGAACCTGTCTAAAGTTAAAGGGGATGCCCTTAGTTTCTCCCATCACCATCTTGCTATTTCATTCACTTCCCAGGTGGCTACCTGGCGCTATTTTATCAATTTTGGTGCATTATCTCGATTTTACATCACCAAAGTCCTAGTTCTCTAGGCAATTTTCTCTCTCCTACCTGACTTAATTTGACTTGATGTCAATTGCAAAGACCATAAATTGCAATAATCAAATATTAATATTAATTCCTAAAGTCCTTGACTTTAATTAGCTAAATTACCTCTATGATAATTTAATTTAGTTCTAAAGTCCTAAGCACTTTGAATTAAATTAAAATCTACCCCTTTGGCTAATTACCCTTAAAAAGGAATTAATAAATATTTAGTTAATTGAATGGACACCTCTTTATTTGAATTTAATAATTCAAATTACTCGAAAGGTCACTCCCCACATGTGTCAAATTTCATTCTTTTAATTAAATAATTCATACCTTTTTGTCTCAAAGGGGAATGAAGAGTTAGGAGTTTCAAATCAAGAAACTCTTCATTCCTCTCCGGGATTCTCTATTTAATGAACCTCTTTTTCTCATTCAAAGAGAGCAATTTTTGAGAGCATCTACACTATAGGCATTTTTAAGTCTCATTTGATTCATTGTTTTCAAAGCTTTTTATTGCATTTATTAGATTAATATCTCATTATTAGTATAATCTTTGCATCGCATTTTAGACTAAATTTTCTTATTTGTTCTTAGTTTAATATCATATTTCTTTCAAGTTCTTAGATTAAGTTGCATCTCATCTTTATTTTCAAGCTCTTAGATTAATTGCATCCTCATTCTTAGATTAAATTGCACTTCATCTTAGATTAATTTCATCTTGCTGATCTTTATTGCTTCTTGGAAATCCTCCATTGTTGAATTGGTCTCCCGGCTGTTGGCTCTCATTCTGAGAGTATTCAAACACCCCATTCACATAGGAGGCAACAGGTCGCCTCACCATGGAATTTGGATTGAGTTCTTCATACTCTCTCCCGAATTCTATCAAGTGAATAATGACCATGTTGTGTTGTGCCTAATTTAGAGGTCACATTCAGTCACATACATTTTGGCGCCCACCGTGGGGCAGAAAAGATCAATTTCTGGCCTCATTCTTAATTGGTTTTTTAATTTTAGTGTTGGTTCTAGGATTTGTATGGCCATGTACAGCCTGAAAACATTCTAATATAGTAATTAATGGATATAATGATGAATCCTCTTTCTCATGCTTTTGTTTTGGTTCATTTTTATAAAGAAATGAATAAGTTATGATCATTTTGGTGAAAGTGGGTATTTGCAGATTTGAGATTCTCTGAATACAGTCAGATTGAAACATTTGGTACGGACAAAATGTGAAGAATCAGGATCTATAATAATATTCATTGGAAAGATACATAAATTAGCTTTCATTTCCTTTTGGTTTGAGTAATTTTTATGCAGATTTGTGAAAGTTATGGGCATTTGAGTGAAAACTGATTTTTAACAATTTGCATTGGAGTTGTAGGCAATGATTTATTCTTAGAAAATGATTTATGAATGGGAAAAATAAATGGCTTACATATTTGGAAAATAGATTCATTAATATTTACTTTGAAATTAGTTTGGTTTCATTTGGATTCTTTCTGAGAAAGATATGTGATTCCCTAGACAGGGCCTGGTGTTTTAAATCTGGTTTATGATAGAAAAATGGTAGTCTGAAAAGGTTATTGGTTGAGGAACCAAATTGAATCATAAGACCTTGTAATATTGGGAAATGATAGTTATTGATGTTAGCTAAAAAATTCATTCTTTCCAAAAATTTTAATATTGTGATTTTATTGGTCAAATAAATCAATCTTTAAAGACTATCTTGAAGACAACAATGTTACATATCTTACGGTTTGCCATTGATTTGTCTTGATTTTGTACTTTTGGATGTGTGCAAAATGCTGGATTGCAGATCTTTGGACCTAAGGTGAGTTCTTAAAATCTCTATAACACTTGGTTTGGGAATAAAATTAATCTCTCATGTGTTTGGCTTGAGTGTTACACGCTTTCATAGGACACATTTTTTATGCTCTTAATGGGAAATAAACGAACATAGATTTGCTTTCATAGAAGTTTGTGTTTAAGTGCATGCTTGTCTTTTAAACATTAAGTAATTCTTAGTTTCAAATATAAAAACATCTCATTGAGTAATCTAGGGCATGGATTCATTCCTAGTTTACATGAAGAGTTAAATGCACCACTTTGTGGACTCACTTCATGTTTACTTGGAAAGTTAAATATTCCATGATTCAAACCCTCTTGCACTTATGAGTAGTATTGATTAGCAGTCTTAGATTACTTGTGATTGATCTAGATTGTTATCTTGGGTTATTGGACTCGCCAATCCACCGGCCCCTCATTTCCGCCCTGTGGTTGCAATCTCAGCGCCACATTAAAGGGGAGGGGTCTATAGGAAAGTAGCGTTAATTGTTCCACTAGGCAACCCTTTTGTGCTTTTTGGAGCTCACTTGTTTTCTAGGTTGTGGACTCATTTGTAGCTTATGTGGGGTGTTAAGTGTTCCACCTTGTGGACTCACCTCATATTTTTTTTAAGCGTTAAGTGTTCCACCTTTAGTGCTTTTCAATACTTTTGATAGAGAATTACCTACTTTTCATTTTTTTAGAAGGCCTGCTTGGGGATTTCATCACCTCAAGGGACGACCTTAACTCCCGTGTTTCGGCGGAGTATAAATATCAGGAGGTGAATCCAAAGACACCTCTCTTGGGAATGAGTTAGATTTCACTCTCGGCTAAGCCTCAAAGAACTTTATACCTTTGAGAAGTGAAGGAGGAGATTTGGGTTACCATCTCCCCTCGGTTGTGTGATTTCTAATTCTTCTCATCTATGGATTTGGGCCTCATGTACCTTGCGTATATCGAGGACACCCTTTAGAAAAACCATGTATATCCTTGTAGACAACTTGCTAGGATGTTGTTGTGTTTTAAGTGTCTTCTAAAACATTCTCAAGAACATACACAAGTAGAGTCCTTAGGGAGTAGAAATACTAAGTCACTATTCCTGTTCATGCGCAAGGTTGCTTTGTCCCTTGCCCATTGCTTGAAGACTTTTTGCTTGAACTCCTTGATTGCTGTCTTATGTGCTTGATCAATGACATAAATCTGATCTGCCTTTTTGTCTGTGATCTATTTTTCTATTTTCCTGTCATTCACCGTCAGAAATTGGTTGTCTCGAGTTAGGAATCGATCGATCTTCGCTTTGACTCATATTGTCTCTCATTAGTCTACCTTATCTCATTGTGCTCTTGTACCTTGTGTTGTGATTGTCTTATCTCGGCTATTCTAGCCATCTCTTTTTGACAATTCATACCAGGTTCATCTTGCATCTTGGCTGTTCTAGCCATTTATCTCCTTTTCGTTATCTTAGAGACAAAGTCTAGCTTTATCCTGAATCTTTTCTCATCACATCTTCATCTATGACTGTCACGACTCGAAGTGGCAAGACTTATCCCGTTCAGAATACTGATCAAGATAGAAGCAAACCTCGTAATCAAGGAAGAGGTCATTCCAAACCTGTCATGCAATCTAAGTGTCATGAGAAATCCTCACATTCTTCATCATTCCAAGAGTATTACAATCCATTGTTTCAGATATAGTCTGACTTATTATTTCAAGAATATTATAACGCATTGTTTCAAGACCAGCAAGACTCTGAAGGGTCACTTTCTAGAATCAATCCTCTCAAACCTATTGACTCTTTTGATCCTATTTTCAAGATGGGAGATCCATTCCACTTCCCAAGGGGAGGTAAATTCAACGATAGTCATGAGCAATCTCCAAATGACCAAGGTCATGGTCAGTCTTGAAATGACAAGAGTTATGATCAATCCTACAATATTCAATATTCGGTCAACATCCAGGACCTTTGTAATTTGAAACAACGACAAGGGGAGCCTCTCCTAACCTTTCTCCAGAGATGGAGACAACTATGCATGAAGTATCCGCATGAATTACCTGAGTCTAAAAAGCTCGATATCTTCTTGGACAATCTTGTCCCAAATTTTGGATACCAAGTACGATTACAAGGTCCCCTCACTTTTGACAATATGATTAGGTGGGCTGTGAGGATAGAAGCATGTATGGTCAAGAAGGGAGAATTGACTTTGAACAAAGGCAAAAAGCAAGGACCTTCTCCCTCAAACAAGGATAAGGATAAGATTGTCAACAAAAACATAGATGTTATGAATGACAGGGTTGTTGACAATGTGATGCCAAAACCCTCAAAGTCTATCTTTAATCTTAGCTCTAGCATGCAAACAATCAATGCCACTAAGAAGGCTACGACAGAAGCTCAACCGCCTTCCCGATTTGCTAGAAACAAACCTTGGCTCTCTCACTGTTCCATGATCATTGCTCCAGGGAGCGAGGATACTCCTAAACCTAAAACTCCCTTTGTCTTGCGAGGCCCTGCACCTCCCTCTTATAACTACACAAAATCTCTAGCTTGTGCGAATGCTATCCCTCGATCTCATGCAAAGATTATTCTCAAAGGTCCCGAACCTTCGACATTCAGACAAAAACTATCTATGGATAAAGCCCTCACCAAGGAAAATGTCCCCAAAGATCTCAATCTCGACCAGTTTCAATCTATGGTGGGTCATTTGACCTCGCCTCATTATTTATCATTCTCTGAGGAAGATGATCACTTGCTGAGCCACCCGCATAATGCTCTCCTGCACACTAAAGTTATGATAGGCCCCAAGAGTATCCCTCACGTCCTCATTGAAAATAGTGCTAGCCAAAATACTTGCTCTGCTAAGATGCTTACCAAAATGACAGACAACTTTGTCCCCACCAATAGAGAGTCCATTGAGCTCTATGATGCTAAGCTAAAAGAAATAGAAAAGACCTTGAAGATCAAAGATATTGGCATGGGGGAATATCAGTTTGAGTCCATGTTGACATTGACAACTCTCCCTCCATCTCCACATTCCTATGAGGAACCTTCTGAAGACAGATTTGGTATTAGCTATCAAAGCTATGAGCTTGACCAACCTAGCTACAGCTTGCACTCACATGCAGATTTAGATGATGAAGAAACACAGATTCAGCCTATGACATATGAAAGACCTTTGAATGATCAAAATTTTGATTCAGACTACCAGAAAGAGTCTTATCTACCTTCTCAAGTGCTTCAAGAACATGATCTTGGTCCTCACCAAGAGGATTTTATACACTCTACTGAACAAATTTCTACTACTGCAGCTACTACTGAATACATCATTGCCTCCAATGGCACACATATTGATTGGGAACAATTTTTGGATGCTTCGCTTATCTTGGGTATGCCTATTCTAGATTGTTCTACCACTTCTACTATTGAACAAAATCCTACTACTATTGATTCCAATGATACACATACTGACTGGGAGAAACTATTGGATGCTTCTCTTCTCTTGGGTATGCCTCAAGATATGCCTATTCCAGATTACTTGGCTGCTCCTACTACTAAACAAGATCCTACTTTTAAAGAAACACTTCCTATATTAGATGACAATAATGAAGAAAGTCTGCCTCCGACTATGTCTCTAGCTAAATGGGACTCTATATCAGATGCTACTATAGAAATACCAGTTGATGCTATGCACTTATATGCTAGTCTTAAGAACTCAGAAAGAGGAGAAAGTTATGATCCTCCAGATCAAGCTATTGAAGATAATCCTTTCCACCCTCCTATGGAGATCATTCCTATGGCTCCTAGGCCATCTGCTCCAAGTTATACTTCTACTACTCCAACAAATCATGGGTATCTAAGACCCCATTCTATTACAATTTCATGGAATATTGGTAGATCCAGAATTGAAATGGTTCCTATTCGTGCACTCTTACCACCTGAAAGGGGACCTAACTCTTGGAATAGACCATCTTGGTTAGGCTCACATAATATTCCTCCAAACTTATCTGACTCTTCTAAGATGACTCACAATCAACAACGCTCTATGGAAGATTACTTTCTTGATCTACCTGATGCATTCATGAATGATGAGGATGATACTGATATATTTTCACTTGAGCCCATCCCATCAATTTCTCTTCCCTCTTCATCTCCCAAAAAAGTGGCCCATTCACTTCCATTTCCACCTCTCCACCTGAACCAGTCATATAAGCCTCTTTCATCACCATTCCTAAGTCTTTTGGAAGTAACTTGGATGTGCAACATAAAAATAAAAATAATGAGAATCCACTTATATCTCAAGGTCACCATGTCCCATCTAATCGACATGTGACTAAGAAGAAAGGAAAGAAACAAAGGTGTTCAAAAGACCGCAAAGGTCCTCAAAAAGAAGAAGACAATCAAAAGCCATAAAATAAAATAAAAAATGGATCTCAAAATCCATTCTACAGGCATTGTCATCAAAAGCACCTCAAAGTAAAGAATAAAAAATTCAAAAGCTATGTGGATTCCAAAGAAAGGAAAAATCAAAGTTGTCATTCGAGCTTCCAAAATTCTCATACTTCCCTCCATTCCATCACCCTTGCCTCTCATACTTTACACTCTTCACTCCATCTTGCCTTTTCCCAAAGTGCATATCAGTATCTCCTTATTGCTAATGGCATGACTAAGAAAAATCAAGAATGTACTCTTCCTAAGTGTTTGGAGCGTGGGAAATCTGACAAAGAGTTAAGATGTGTCCATGAGGATGTTTGTGGGTCTCACTTAAGTGATCTTTCCTTGACTATGTATCTCTTGATTGTTGGACACTACTGGTTGGATCTCCTTTTACTGCTACAACATTTGGTTCTGATTCTACAACTTCTCAGCTGGCTACTGCTACAAATACTGTGTTCTCAGAGATTCCTACTGAAGGAGAGAAACTCAAAGAGCCTATCAATGCTTTTCATTTGAAGAAGTTCTACAACTGACATTCTCTATGTGCTCATGTACATACTTATTGATCCTGAAAAAATCCTAAAAATTGCAAAATGTCCTGAAAAAATGATCATCTTAGTGAAAACCTGGCAAACAGGCACTTTGATGTATCTATTATCCTAGTGAAAACTTGGTAAACAGGCACCTTGATAATACTCAAAAAAAATGAAAAGATCAAACATACAAAAAAATGAGATATTCAAAAAAATACAAAAAAATTGAAAAAAGAGAAAAGTACAAAAAAATTGAAAAAAAGAAAAATGTGCCATTGATGAAAACCTGGTAAACAGGCATCATGGTAGCAAAAATAGAATCTCTGCCAAGATGGTGAAAACCTGGTAAACAGGCACCTCTTATTTCCTGAAGCTGCATCTCATCTCAGCATCGCTTGGCTCTTAGTTTCCTACTTTAGTTTCCTACATTTCCTGCTTTAGTTTGTTTTCCTGCTTTCGTGATTTAGTTTGTTTCATGCTTTGGTTTGCTAGCTCATGCGCTTGTCTTTGAGTTTTCTTGACTCTTCATGGATTGGAACTGGTTCACACTTGGGGGCACTTGCCTAGTCTAGGGGGCATTGTCCTATTGCTTTCAAAAACTCTTTTTGAGCATCGGTCACCAGTGGTTCTCACTGTGTCTGCTTGCTGATGCCTAGCTACTTTTGAGATTTCTTTCCTTGAGAGATCTCTTGTGTATCGGTCGCCAGTGGTTCTCACTGTGCCTACCTACTAATACTTAGCTTTCGTTTGATCTCTCTTCTTCGAGATTTCTCCCTTACATCAGTCACCAGTGGTTCTCACTGCGTCTACCTGCTGATGTTTTGCTAGTATCTATGAGATTTCTTGCTTTGAGGATCTCTCTCATATCGGTCACCAGTGGTTCTCACTGTGTTTGCCTGTTGATACTTCGTTAGCTTCCTGATTTTTTTTTTTTGAGACTTTGTCTCTTGCGATGGTCACTAGTGATTCTCACTGCGTCTGCCTGCTATCGTTATCTCATTGAGACTTCGAACATTATCTTTCCAAATTGTCTTCAATCCACTTGAACACAAATGTAAACTGAAACTAAAACTCTTTGTGTGTTCCTGTGCAGTGTACTGAGCTTTTCTCTTGCTTGTTTTTTTTCTTTATCATTTTCCCCTCGAGTGAATCTAAGATGTCTTTCTTGACTGAGAAATGCAAAGACTGGGGGCATGATCTTTTCTTTATTTTCTGCTTGCTGGTTTAGTTCCAATGATCCAAGAAATCTACATAAGAGGGGTGTCCATCTGTAAGAGCCTTCATCTCATATTGGATGGCCATGCGTACCTCGACTCCTTTTAAATGGACACTTTGGTGAGGTTGGTTCTTCTCCTTGTTTGTTTTGAGTGACTTATTTTGCTACATTTGGAATTGCTAACACTCGTCTTGCTAAGTGAACGTAGGGGTCACTGCGAGCACTCTTTGGCAAAAGAAAGATCTCTCACGTATTTGGTGTGTTTGTTCACAAGAGACATTCAGGTCATTCTAGCAAATGTGCTTTGATGCTTATGTTAACTTGCTAAATTAAAAGGAATAGGTGTTCAGGTCATTCTGGCTTCTTGTGCCTTAATGCTTACACCTCATTCTGACAAATTTAAGACTTATGTCATATTCATATTCTCATGTTGGGGGGAATTGTATGGCATCTTTCGATTGTCCCATGCTTAAATGAACTCAATGATGATAAATACGATGAGTCCAATAGCCGAGTCTGGAGGATTGCATTTGTTCATCCTAGGCCTACATTTAGACTTGCATCTTTCATTCTAGGCTTGCATTTGGAGCACTTTCTTACTGCTCTCTTGATTGGTTTCTTCTAGATCTGCTCATCAAAGGTTCTCATCTTTTGTCCCAGTCTCATCTTGGCTGCATCCTTTTTCGGGATCGAAATCAAAATCTGACATCTCTAGCTAGCTCAAAATCATGTTTTAAATATTGGACTCCTCCTAGATCGGATGCTTGTGTAGTCAGCCTTCTGGTGTCATCTTCCTGCCAGATCCTCCTCTTTGCATCATGTTCTCAAATCTTTTCTTCTTTTCATCAAGTCAACCCTAGTCAAACTTGGTCAACCAGACCTCTGCTTTGCTTTGATTTGCTTTTGTAGCTTCGTGAATCTAGTCTAATTGCTTTTGCTCTGCAATCTCTTGTTATCAATCATCTTCTGACATGTCATCTTTCCATTTCACTCCCGAGGGGGTAGGATGATTACATCATTTGAATCTTGTGAAACCTATTCTTGAATCAGTCTGATTTGAATCATCAGTCCTCATTGCTAGGGACATCTTCATGCCTTGCATCTTGTCATCTGGAAATCTATCTCTTAGGTATCTGAGCAATCTAACTTGGATCCTCGAGGATCATTCTTTGTTCTAGAGATGGTTCTTGAAATCTATTGGGTATTGGGGCAATCTAACCCTGATTCCTGGGAGTCAATCTTCATTTTGGAGATGACTCTCGAAATCTCTTTTAGACCGTTATCTGGGCAATCTAACCTAGGTCTCAGAGGGCTGAGCTTCGTATTGGGGCAATCTAACCCCAATTCTGGAGACAGTCCTAATCTGCATCTAAATCTCACTCTGGGGCATTGGGGCAATCTAATCCTGATTCTCGTCTCTCTCAAGAACCGTTGTCTTCGCAATCTAACTTAGACTTCAAAAATTCTCATCATCTATCACTTCAAACTATTCTTTGAATCAATGTGTTGCTAGCACATCAATTCAAAGAGGGGCAAATGTAATACCCCAAAATTGGCACCTATTTAATTTCATCAATTTTGGTGCATTATCTCAATTTTACATCACCAAAGTCCTAGTTCCCTAGGCAATTTTCTCTCTCCTACCTGACTTAATTTGACTTGATGTCAATTGCAAAGACCATAAATTGCAATAATCAAATATTAATATTAATTCTTAAAGTCCTTGACTTTAATTAGCTAAATTACCTATATGATAATTTAATTTAGTTCTAAAGTCCTAAGCACTTTGAATTAAATTAAAATCTACCCCTTTGGCTAATTACCCTTAAAAAGGAATTAATAAATATTTAGTTAATTGAATGGACACCTCTTTATTTGAATTTAATAATTCAAATTACTCGAAAGGTCACTCCCCACATGTGTCAAATTTTATTCTTTTAATTAAATAATTCATACCTTTTTGTCTCAAAGGGGAATGAAGAGTCAGGAGTTTCAAATCAAGAAACTCTTCATTCCTCTCCGGACTTCTCTATTTAATGAACCTCTTTTTCTCATTCAAAGAGAGCAATTTTTGAGAGCATCTACACTATAGGCATTTTTAAGTCTCATTTGATTCATTATTTTCAAAGCTTTTTATTGCATTTATTAGATTAATATCTCATTATTAATATAATCTTTGCATCACATTTTAGACTAAATTTTCTTATTTGTTCTTAGTTTAATATCATATTTCTTTCAAGTTCTTAGATTAAGTTGCATCTCATCTTTATTTTCAAGCTCTTAGATTAATTGCATCCTCATTCTTAGATTAAATTGCACTTCATCTTAGATTAATTTCATCTTGCTGATCTTTATTGCTTCTTGGAAATCCTCCATTGTTGAATTGGTCTCCCGACTGTTGGCTCTCATTCTGAGAGTATTCAAACACCCCATTCACATAGGAGGCAACAGGTCACCTCACCATAGAATTTGGATTGAGTTCTTCATACTTTCTCTCGAATTCTATCAAGTGAATAATGACCATGTTGTGTTGTGCCTGATTTAGAGGTCACATTCAGTCACATACAAATATTTATGGTCCTAACTCCTGATAGGGTAGAAAGGATGTTTGGGAGGAGCTTTCATCTTCTTTTCTACTCTTACAAGGCTCTAATTTTTGGGTGGCAGGGGACTTCAACTCCCCTATATACCCTTCTGAAAAATGTGGGGGCATTATGGATTTCATTGAAAGCAAGGGGGACCTATCCAGCTTTGTTAGCTTGAATGGGCTCCATGATGTTGACCTTAAGGGTAATCCCTTCACCTGGACCAACAACAAGAAGGGAAACCACTTGATTCAAGTAAGGTTGGATAGGGTCCTAATATCATCTTCTTGGGATCTGGGATCTTCCTGTTCTCTCACTGCCCTTGCTAGAACCACCTCTGACCACAACCCTCTACTGCTTAAGTGGTTGGATGAGAAGCACTCCAACCCTACCCTCTTTAGATATGAAATTATGTGGACTTCGCATCCCAATTTCTGGGATAGGATTCAAAAATGGTGGTCTAGACTGATCAAGGGTACTAGCATTTTTAGAGTGGCCTCTAAACTAGAAATCATTAGGGGAGCTGTTAAAGGATGGAGTAAAACTACCTTTGGAGATGTCTTTCATAAAAAGAAAGTCCTGGCTGGGAAAATGAAAACCTTCAAGGGCAGATGGCTACTGGAAAGTTATCACCCAACTTACTCATTGAGGAGGAAGAGGTCAGGAAAAATTGGAAGGCTACTCTGGCTAATGAGGAAGTTTTCTAGAAACAGAGGTCCAGCGTGTTGTGGCTCAAAGAGGGATATAGGAACACTACTTTCTTCCATCAATCTTCCTGCAAGCACAAGAGACATAACACTGTCAGCATTCTTAATGATAATTGGGGGAATGAGATTTCTAACCCCACTCTGTTGGGGAATTTAGCCATGGAATACTTCATCAACTCCTTTTCTAATGTGAGTACAGGGAATCCTAAAATCCTCCAAAATCAGCTTAGCTCTATATTGCCGAAGGTGATCACTGATAATGACAAAAATTCCCTACTTTCCAAAGTCACTGATGAAGAAGTCCATAAAGCTGTGTTCTCCATGAGATCCTTCAAAGCCCCTGGGCCTGATGGCTTTCCCTCAGCTTTTTTTAGGATTCTAGGATATTGTTGGTTATGATGTGACTCATGTAGCTAGGGATTTTTTCAGAACTAAGAAAATCCTTAAACAACTCAATGACACTTATTGTCCTCATGCCAAAGTGTGCTGAGCCCAAATCTATGGATGAATTCAGACCCATTAGTCTCTGTAATACCTTGTACAAAATATTTTCTAAGATTATGGTCAACATAATCAAACCCCTTCTTAGTAAAGTCATTAATCCTAATTAGAAAGGTTTTGTCCCAGGTAGACAAATTATGGATGCTGCCATCACCACCCATGAAATCCTGCACTTTATCTCTCATAGCAGGACTGCTAATATGGCACTTAAGCTTGACATTTCTAAAGAATATGATAAAGTTAATTGGAACTGAAACTATCTGATTCTCTATGTTGTTCAATAGTAAACTGGCTACTAAATTTTCTCCTGCTAAGGGTCTTCACCAAGGGGATCCTCTATCTCCCTATCTTTTTATCCTTCTTGCTGAGTTCCTTGGCCGTAACATGATGCACCTAGCACAGTTTAGAAAAATTGAGGGGATCAAACCTGCCTCTAGCCTTCCTCCTAAAGTCTTGCAACAATTTGTGGATGACACATTCTTCTTTAGTACCTCCTTAGTTCTGAAAGGTAGGGAGTGTAAAATTATGCTTGATAGATATGCTACTACATCGGTTCAACACATAAATTATCATAAAAGAAGAATATTCTTCTTCAATACTGAACTAATGGTTGAAACAAAGATTTTGAGAATTCTTGGCTGCCAGGCTGATTCACTCCCTATGACCTACCTTGGCCTCCCTCTTACAATCAAAGATGTGAAGAATTAGTTTTGGAACTCCATCCTTGACCGAGCTCAAAGGAAACTAGCTGGATAGAAAGGTAAACTACTTAGCAGCGCTGGTAAGCTTCAACTCCTTGCTGCTTCTCTTCAAGGAATTCCTATCTATTTTCGTTCCATTTTCAAAATTTTTGGTTTCATGGTTGACAAGTTGGAAAAGATTCAGTGAACTTTCCTTTGGTCAGGGTTTGAAGAAAAGAGAAGGCTTCCTTTGGTTAGCTGGGAAAGAGTCTGCCTCCCTAAACAGTTGGGGGGTCTACGACTGAGAAGAATTAACAATCACAATCAGGCCCTACTATCCAAGTTGTCCTGGGACATGGTCTCGAGTGCTGCTGATGTGTGCAAAATTATGGAGGCCAAATACCTTGATGGGGGTCGCTTCTATAAGCTCTTTATGGAATAGGGGCACCCAAGAGGTTTAAAAATCTGGAATAATATCCTCAAGAGTAAAAGTGTTCTAGAAAAAGGGATTCTTTGGCAATTAGGTAATGGAAGGGAGATCATGTTCTAGGAGGACCCTTGCTTCCTGATGGTATTCTTGCTACCACTTATTTCTCCCAATTAATAAACATTCTTATCCATGGAGTTGGTAGTTTGGTCTCCAATTTCATATCAAATGGTAGATGGATTGATATTACCCCTTTCCTAAGGGACAGACTAGATCTCTTTAATTTGGCTGCTAACCATAGTACCTTAATCCACTCTGTCCGCATTCGCATGTTTGACAAGCCTGATAAAATCCTATGGCATTATACACAACATGGTGGCTTCATGGTCAAATATGCTTATAATCAGCTTACAATGGTTCTTGTTGACACTACCTGTTGGAAAAATGTTTGGCAACCACAACTTTTCCCTAAGGTTAATTTCTTCTAGTGGATGGTGCTACATGGGAAAATTCTTACCCTAGACAACCTCACTAAGAGGGGGTTTAGTCTTTCCAATAGATGTTGCTTATGTAAAAGAGAAGAGGAGAACATAGATCACTTATTTATTCACTATGGTTTTGTGTCTGAGGTGTAGCAGTAAATTTTAACCTGCCTTTGCATCTAGTGGGTCCCTAATAAGGATATCAGTGATTTTTTCCACAACTAGCTCTCTCCTTCCCACCACCCTTTGATAAAGCTCATTTGGAATTAGGCCCTGCCAATTTTTTGTTGGTCCCTTTGGAGGGAACATAATAACAGGAGCTTCAGAGATATTGAGTTGAATAGCATGATGGTGTTTCAAATTGGGCTCAAAGTGCTTCAAGAAAGCTTGCTTGTCACCCACTGGAAGACTCCTAACCTTCCACCTTCAACCTAGGATCACAAAACTACCATGAACTAGGGGTTGGATAAGATTTTTTCCAAATTTGATAACACCAAAATCTCTACTCAAAATGCTACTGTCTAGACTCCCCCTCGTGCTACCTAGCATAAGTTGAATTTTGATGGGTCAGTTTGCAATAAGTTCCAAGTTAGTGAAGGTGTAATCTATGATCACAATGGCTGCTTAATGACAGCCTATGCTGAACCCCTTCAAAACCACACTGTTAACCTGGTGGAGGGCATGGCTCTCCTTTGGGGATTGAGATTTGTTGTGTCCATAGGCTATACCAACATTGTCATCGAAGGAGACTCCAAAACCATAATTGATGCTTCCAAGGGGGTCTGTAATGTTGGCTGGAAAGTGGATAGCATTTTGGGAGATATCTATGGCATTATGGATCACATTCATAGGGTTACCATCAGGTACATCTATAGGGAAGGAAATACGATTGCTGACGCCATGGCTACTAGCATTTTGCATCTGGATGGGCTTAGGTGTTGGAGAGTTGTTTGTTAGCTACCCCAAAATATTCAAGACCTGCTTAGGTGTGAAATGAGAGAAAATGATTTTGAATCTCATGAAGTTTAACAAGGAAAGCTTGGGTGGGATGTCTTGTGATGGGGTTGGGTGCCAGCGCATTCTTACAACCCCTTTTATAATGACTTTTAATTTCCATGTGGAGAAATGTGGGCATAACTCAAAGTATGAAATGGGTATGATGTGGTAGAATCATGTTTTAAAAAAGCATCATTATTTCAAATGGGCTTTGGTCATTAAATATTTTGAGGTTGTTGAGAGATACGATGCAGATTTTTCTCATGACAATTATTATTATAATTATGGGTTAGCGTTGTTAATATGATTTAGAACAATAGAGAGGGGGGGTGAATCAGTTGTTCTCAAGTTCTGATGTATAAGACAAACTTAAAAACTTTACTTCAAATCATATCAAACAACCAAAACAAACTCGGTCATCACTGATTCAATAATAGAAACATATAACATTGTAGTCCACTACCCAACTGTATCTAACTTGCAAAACATAGAAATGTTCAAACCAAAACATTCACACAAGTGTTGACATCAGGATTTATAGTGGAAACCCAATGTGGGAAAAACCACTTTGTAATGTGCTACTATTATTTTCACTCTTTTGAAGTGAGCTCAGTTAAAAGCCAACCCTGTCAAAGGTTACAACACACATTGTTAGGTGTGACCCGGTTAAAGGATTTCAATCACCCTGTTAAAAGTGAGCCTGGTCAAAGGACTTACATACACTCCATTAGAATGCAACCTTGTTTAAAGGATTTAACATATGACTGTTAGGTCAACCTCTATTAAAAGGATTTTAATTGTTACAATGGTTAGAAAGTAGCAGCAGTATTGATCTGAAAAACATACAACTCACTTTGCAAATATCAGATCCAATTTCATACACAAATGTTGGTTTACTGACTTTGAAACTTTTCCATCTCCATCTCTGATCTGCTTGAAACTTTTATTCAAGCAATCACCACACTTCTCCTTCAGCCTTTTCTGCTTATACAATCAATAAAACTTATCTTATAGTATTCCGGTTTCACCCATGCATCAACCTTACAAATCCAATGCTCAAGTTCCCTTAATACTTTCCTCAATTAGGTTAACTCATCTTTTGCCACTCAATCTTATTTGTAGATCTTAGGGTTAGGTTAGATTCATTGAATCTACCCACATTATGTTCTTTGGCTCCTTTTCTAGAAACATCTCAAATCTCATAAAGATTTACAATAAAACATTTTACAATGCATTTAATGCTTCCAAACTATTAATAAATAAAGTCAACATGTTTTATATAATCCAACAAATCAACAATGTTGGCTCCAAATCTGAATTCTCTTCAAATATAAAAATGCTGATGCTCGGTCAATACTGTGATCATCCACTTGGTCTTCATGTAGAATGCTCGGTCGTTACTAGAAAAGTTTCCTCGGCTTACATTGTCTTCCGCGACAATTTATTGATGTTTGGTCGACACTAGATTTTTGCTCGGCATACACTAACTCGGTCGACACTAACATTACTCGGCTTAAACATGATTTATCCATTTTTGCTCGGTTAAGCCTACCAGTTTAGTCTTTAATCTTACTAAGATAAATAATACATTATCTCATCATTGTGCAACATAGTCAAGTACACTTTGTAGTATCAAGATAACTCAACCATTCCTTAGGTGCTATTGTTACCAACCTTGCCCCAATCCTTCACAACAATACAATAGATATAGTACTTTCCTAAGTAGCAATAGTCTTACTAGTTAAGGTTTTGACATCAATCACAATATAAAAATTGTTTCAATTGTGGTTTCCAACAATCTCCCTCTTTGGCATTGATGGAAATACCATATGATATCACCTAAATAACACATAGATTACCAACCAATCCAAAAACTTATCTGTCCATCAGAGAAAATTTGTAATATCCTTAGCTTCATTCTGATTTAGAATCTGTAAACCTTACTTCTATGACCGTCAGAAGTATTTAGATCTCCCTCTATCCCAATCTTTCATTTTAGTTCATCATCCCTACTCTTCAGTGTCATGTGTTATTATATCATCTCAGTTCATCTCCCTCTTTGACAAAAATGTCAAAGTAGCAACATAAAACATACATCTAGCAGATGTAAATAGTATCTATGCAGCTTAGTGTTTCTCCCTGTGTCATCTTGCTTATGACTAATTCATTGTCGTTGCTTCTTCTTCACAACTCTAGGGTAGTCCTAAAGTGTGACAATCTTCTGAATCAATTTGTCAAATATTCTACTCTAGCATATTTGATGCAGTGCTCCTAGCTTGACTAGGTAGCCTCAGTTAGGGGAAGGACCCCTAATCTTCTTCCCAGGTACTCATGAGCTTCTCTAGGTAAAGCTTTAGTGAATATGTCAGCTACTTGTTCTTTTGTATTCACATATTCCAGTGGGACTTCTTTGTCTTGTACTAATTCTCTCAAGTAGTGATACTTGATTGCTATGTGTTTGGTCTTAGTATGTATCACTGGATTCTTAGAAATATTGATAGCACTTGTGTTGTCACAGAAAATAACAATAGGTTTAGTGATTTCTTCTTTCATTCCTACCAAAAATTGTTTTATCCATACCAGATTTGAACAATTTACTATAGCAGAAACATACTTGGCCTTGACAGTAGATTGGGAAATGCAATTTTATTTCTTGCTTGTCCAGGAAACTAATCTCTTTCCAAGAAAGAAAGCTCCACCACTAGTACTCTTCCTATCATCTACATTTCCTACCCAATCAACATCTATATATACTCTTAGTTCAAATTTTTCATCCTTCTTGTAATATAGCCCATAGTCAACAGTAGCTTTCAAATATCTCATAATTCTCTTCACATCCATCATTTGTGTTCCTTAGGATTGGCAGAAAATCTTGCCACAATCTCAACAACTAGTGCAATATTTGGTCTGCTATTTATAGCATACTACAATTTTCCAATCACAGATCTGTACAAAGTCTGATTTACTTTGGCAACATCATCATTCTTAGATAACTTTTTTTCAGTAACCATAGGAGTACTCACTGGTCTAGAATCTTCCATCCAAAAAGTTTTTAGTATTTCATTAACATTCAAAAAGTAATGAAAATTCCTTTCTTCATCTAATATACTTGTAAACCAACAAAGAATTTGATCTCACCAAACATGCTCATTTCAAATTCAGTTTGCATTTCATTTGAGAATCTTTTACACAAATCTTCTTGTCCACCAAAAATAATGTCATCAACAAAATTTTTTGCTAACAAGATACCTTTACCTTCTTCATCTTTTATGTACAGGTTTCTTGTGTCATTGGTTATTGAAAATCCAATCTGCATCAAGTAGTTATGCAACCACTCATACCATGCTCTGGGAGCTTGTTTCAATCCATATAATGCTTTGTTTAGCTTGCATACCATGTGTCTTCTGTTTGGATCAATAAAACCTTCTGGTTGTTCTATGTAAACTTCTTCTTCTAGTATACCATTTAAAAATGTAGACTTGACATCCATTTGATATACCTTGAAATCTTTCTAAGCAACATATGCAAGCAGAGTTCTTACTCCTTCCAATCTAGCTACAGGGGCAAATGTCTCCCCATAATCTATTCCTTCTTCTTGTGCATAGCCTTTGCCTACCAGCCTAGCTTTGTTCCTAGTGATTTCACCATTTTCATTCATCTTATTTCAAAATACCCACTTTGTTCCTATAACATTCTTATTTTCAAGTCTCGACATTAGAGTCCAAGTATCATTCTTCTCAATTTGGTCAATCTCTTCATTCATTGATTGTATCCAGTCTTCATTTTCTAATGCTTCTCTAGTTGACTTGGGTTCAAATTCACACAGTAGGCACGTTGGATCTTTAGTCTTACTTCTAGTCTGAATTCCAGCATTTCTGTCTCCAATTATTTGTTCATGCTTGTGATGTCTTCTTACATATTTTGCCAAAATAGGTTTAGCTCTTTTCTCCTCTATTTCATCAGGTTCCTCAACAAGATTATCAGATTCAGCCTTTGAATTCTCGACAACCTCTTCCTAATAGTCAACAACATTATCTTGTAGCTTGGCATGTTCTTATTCTTTATCGGTACTATTTTCTCAATGCTCTGCATCATCTATTTGTCGCTCGACATTGCTTACCTAAGACTTAGCATCAAGTGCAAGTCTGTTACTTGCCTCTTCTTCCTCCTTAATATACACAAAAGATCTATAATATTCTGGTTCTATTTTGCTGTCAGCTTCATTTCTTTCTACATACTCATCAATTCTTACATTCACACTTTTCACAATTTTGTTAGTGTTAGAGTTCAAACACTTATAAGCTTTACTTTTTGTGGAATATCCTAGGAATATGCCTTCTTCACTTTTAGCATCAAACTTTCCATTCCTAGTGTCTTTTAATATATAGCACTTACTTCCAAAGGTTCTAAATTATTTAACACTCGGTGCATGTCAATGCCATAATTCATAGGGTGTTAGATTTGTGCCTTTTCTAATCTGTACCTGGTTAAGAGTATAAACAACAATGCTTATAGCTTCTTTCCAGTATTTTTATGGTACATTCTTTTCAATCAACAATGTCCTTGCACAATCCAAGAAAGATCTATTTCTTCTTTTTGCTATACCATTCTGTGGAGGTGTTCTAGGTGCAGAAATCTATCTTTTAATTCCTCTTTCATTGCAAAAAAAATTAAATTCATTTGATGTAAATTCTCCACCTTGATCAGATCTAAGACATTTCAAGTTCCTGCCTGTCTCCTTCTCAACTTTAGCCAAATACCACTTAAAGAATTGAAAAGCTTTAGATTTTTCTTTTAAAAATATTACATGCATCATCCTGGTATGATCATCAACAAATAAGATAAAGTATCTAGCACCACAGCAACTTTATACACACATAGGTCCACAAAGGTCAGTATGAACCAAATCTAAAATATTTTCAGAAGTAAAGGATTTTCTCTTGAAACTTGACTTTGTCATTTTTCCTAACTGACATTCCTTGCACATCACATTCTCAGGTTTCTTCAGTCTAGGTAGACCTCTTACTTTCATCTTCTTACTTATCTCTACCAAATTGTCAAAATTAACATGACATAGCCTCTTATGCCATAACCAAATATCATCAAGTTGTGCAATCATACATGTTTCTTTAGATAGGTCAAGATAGAACAAATTTCATTTAGTTTATTCTCCACTTCCAATCAGTTCTCTAGTAGCATCAAATATTTTAGCTTTCTTGTGATGAAATTCTACTCGATAATCAGTTCTGTTGAGCTGAGCAACACTTAACAAATTATAATTAAGACCTTCAACCCAATAAGCATTTTCACAAGATATCTTATCAGTTAGTTTAATCAAACCTTTTCCTCTAACAGGGCATGGTGCATCATTACCAAATGTTACACTTTTACCTCTGTAATGATATAAAGTCTCAAACTTATCTTTGTCACTAGTCATATGATTTGAACAACCACTGTCAATAATCCATTTATCATTCTTGTTCACATAGGAGATCAATGTAGTTTTCTCATCCTCATCAGATTCATCTTTCATTGCAATATAAACTATCTCAATTTCAAAATCATCACTATCAGTGTCAGTTCCTTCTTCAACAATGTAACAAGATTTCTTACCTTTTCCTTTGTAGTCTTTGTTCCTTCGGTAGCTTCTGTCATCTCTTCTGTCTTTGCGTTTTCTTTTTCCTTCATCATCTCTATCCTTCCTGTCAGGACATCTAGCAGCTATATGACCAACTTTATTACATGCAAAAAATATAATAGGGTGTTTACCTTTATACTTTCCTTTTCCTCTTCTCAGTCTTCTAGCCATAAGGGCTTCTAGATTTTCAAGTTCTTCATCAGAAGTGTCACTGTCACTTTCACTTTCACTTTCGCTTTCATTGGTGCATCTTTATTTTTCCTTCTTAGGCTTGTTCCAAACTAATTGTGACTTGAAAGCAGATTCAACATTACCAATACTACCAACAATGAAATTATCATAGTTAGAGAGTTCAAAAGTAGTCAGCTTGCCAATCAAACCTTCCAAAGTAAGCACATTTGCAGAGTTACATCTAGATTTTTGAATAGCTGAGAGCTTAATAGCATATATAGGATGCAGAGTTCTTAGCACTTTTTCAATTATAGTTTCATCATCAATAACACTATTTTCTTCTCTAATAGCATTTACAACTTCTTTTATTCTACCACAATATTGTGCAATGTTTTCACCTTCTTACATTCTCATTTCATCAAACTTACCTCTGAGACTCTTAGCTTTTGCTTTCAGTAAAAACAAGTCACCACCATAGATCTTTGCAAGTGTGTACCACATCTCCTTAACAGTTGTACAACCCTTAATGTCCTCAAATTATGGATAACTTAGGGCAGATATAATTTTCAGCATTGCCTGATTGTGTTCTTGTTTAGCTCTCATTTCTTTGGTAGTCAAAGGTGCAATAGGTGAGACATATTCATTCTCAATATAGTACTTTGCAGAATCACCAATACCGGCTAGATGTAGCTTCATCAAGCTTTTCCATGCAAGAAAGTTCTCCTTATTCAGCTTCGATACCTCCTTCTTATACATCCTGATCATTTGCTTCAAGTCCCTTTAAACTTGATTTCTGTAAACACCAATAAGTAATACAACTCTAATACCAATTGTTAATATGATTTAGAACAATAGAGAGGGGGGTGAGTCAGTTGTTCTTAGGTCTTGATGTATAAGACAAAACTTAAAAACTTTACTTCAAATTAGATCAAACAACCAAAACAAACTCGGTCATCACTAATTCAATAATAGAAACATATAACATTATAGTCCACTACTCAGCTGTATCTAACTTGCAAAACATAGAAATGTTGATGCAAGAGCATCTTCCATCACAAAATAAAAAGGGGCATGATAAGAAAATGGAGGAGAGAGAAAGTGATGAAAATGAAAAAAAAGAAGAAAAAATAAGAGGAAAAAAAATAAAGAAAGAAAGAAAAAAGTTATTTCGTTTACCAAGGTGCATAGGTGAGAAAGATAAATAGAATAAAAAAATTTAAAAAAAAATAAAAAAAAATCATTTCATTTATCAAGTTGTGTAGGTGGCATTTTAGAAATTTGTAGAAAGTTCTTGCATTTAATATTTGTAGCTAGGTAGTTACAACTTTCTATTTTCTTATTGGCTCACAAAGGCAATGCAATTTTCTAATTGGCCCACATGGTGGTGCTTAATTTTAATTGGGTGGGAATTTAATAATTGTATCAAGGTAGTTGCATCTATCTTTTATCCCACATTCGTTGTGTTGTAATATCTTGAATGGGAAATGCCTATATAAAGAAGGCATATGAGCATTCATAAGCAAGTTCTTACATTGCAAGCTCAAGTTGTAGAAGCTTTCAAGTTGTAGAATCTCCTATTGGAGAAGAAGCTCTCAAGTTGTAGGATCTTGTATTTGGGAAGAAGATCTCATGTTGTAAGATCTCTCAAGTTGTAATGATTTTCAAGTATTAATGTATGCTTTGTAAAGTATTTTATCTTTTCTTTGTCTCCATGTTGTTATATCTTTGGTTATGAGTTGGTAAGGGTGGTGTGGCCCTTCATCAGTGGTATCAGAGCAGGAGTTCTTGATTTGTAGACAGATCGCTGAATGTGAGGCAGTTTGCACCAGGACCTTAGGTTGGGTGAACTTTTCCTTAAGAGGATGCGAGTATGGAGAAGAGAAAGAAGAAGATGAATTTTGTGATTGGATGCATTCTTAGAATTCTTAGACTTGAAAAAATTAGAAAGAGACATCAAGAAGAGACAAGAGTTGCAATATTGGATTTGAAGAAGCAAGTGGCTGAATTAGATGAAGAGCTGAAAAAGAGAAGAGAAATTCAAAGAGATGATGACAATTCTTTAGATGAAGGAAAGAAGGAAGTTACAGTGAAGTATCATGCATGCGATACAAAAGAAGAGGTAGAGCATGAGGATGCAAAGATTCATGAACCTAAAGTTGATAAAGATGATTTATTAATGAAGATTGTAGTAGTTGAGGAAGAGTGGAATGTCTTGGTTGGAGGTCAAAGGAAAGAAGCTGCTACATGCCTTATTGAAGACACAAAAAAAGAAAACAAAGATGAAGATGTGACAAAGGTAAAATTTTATGAATCATGGAATACTAACTTTGAGATGGATTTGAAATATAATGATGATGGTTTATGTGAGGACCTTGGAAAAGAATATTTGCATGGTATTATAGAGTTTATTGTAGGTGCATTAGATCCTACAAGATTGGAGGAGAATGAGAGTTACAAATGGATGAAGTTGATTACAGAGGTGTATTGTTGGCATTCTATACTTGTGCCAACCAGGTGTTGGAAAAGAAGGAAAAAAATATATATCAGCAATGACTACTTCATTTTGTGAATCCATATTCACAAAATTTTTCCTACCTTGGGTGTCTGATGCAGGAGCATCTTCCATCACAAAATGAAAAGGGGCATGATAAAAAAATGGAGGAGAGAGAAAGTGACAAAAATGGAAAAAAAAGAAGAAAAAAGAGAGGAAAAAGAAGAAGAAAGAAAGAAAAAATTTATTTTGTTTACCAAGGTGCATAGGTGAGAAAGATAAATAGAATAAAAAATTAAAAAATTAAAAAAAAAAATCATTTCATTTATCAAGGTGTGTAGGTGGCATTTTAGAAATTTGTAGAAAATTCTTGCATTTAATATTTGTAGCTAGGTAGTTACAACTTTCTATTTTCTTATTGGCCCACAAAGGCAATGTAATTTTCTAATTTGCCTACATGGTGGTGCTTAATTTTAATTGGATGAAAATTTAATATTTGTATCAAGGTATTTGCATCTATCTTTTATCCCACATTAGTTGTGTTGTAATATCTTGAATGGGAAATGCCTATATAAAGAAGGAATATGAGCATTCATAAGCAAGTTCTCACATTGCAAGCTCAAGTGGTACAAGCTTTCAAGTTGTAGAATCTCCTATTGGAGAAGAAGCTCTCAAGTTGTAGGATCTTATATTTGGGAAGAAGATCTCATGTTGTAAGATCTCTCAAGTTGTAATGATTTTCAAGTATTAATGTATGCTTTGTAAAGCATTTTGTCTTTTCTTTGTCTCCATGTTGTTATGTCTTTGGTTATGAGTTGGTAAGGGTGGTGTGGCCCTTCATCAAATGTTCAAACCAAAATATTCACACAAGTGTTGACACCAGGATTTATAGTGGAAACCCAATGTGGGAAAAACTACTTTGTAACATGCTACTATTATTTTCACTCTTCTGAAGTGAGCTCGGTTAAAAGTCAACCCTATCAAAGGTTACAATACACACTGTTAGGTGTGACTCAGTTAAAGGATTTCAATCACCCTGTTAAAAGTGAGCCTAGTCAAAGGACTTACATACACTCCATTAGAATGCAACCTTGTTCAAAGGATTTAACATATGACTGTTAGGTCAACCTCTTTTAAAAGGATTTTGACTGTTACAATGGTTAGAAAGTAGCAACAGTATTGATCTGAAAAACATACAACTCACTTTGCAAATATTAGATCTAATTTTGTACACAAATGCTGGTTTACTGACTTTGAAGCTTTACCATCTCCATCTGTGATCTACTTGAAACTTTTCTTCAAGCGATCACCACACTTCTCCTTCAGCCTTTTCTACTTATACAGTCAATAAAATTTATCTTCCAGCATTTCGGTTTCACCCATGCATCAACCTTACAAATCCAATGCTTAGGTTCCCTTAATACTTTCCTCAATTAGGTTAACTCATCTTTTTCCACTCAATCTTATTTGTAGATCTTAGGGTTAGGTCAGATTCATTGAATCTACCTACATTATGTTCTTAGAATCCTTTTCTAGAAACATCTCAAATCTCATAAAGATTTACAATAAAATATTTTATAGTGCATTTAATGCTTCCAAACAATTAATAAATAAAGTCAACATGTTTTACATAATCCAAGAAATCAACAATGTCGGCTCCAAATCTGAATTCTCTTCAAATATAAAAATACTGATGCTTGGTCAATACTGTGATCATCCACTTGGTCTTCATGTAGAATGCTCGATCGTTACTAGAAAAGTTTCCTCGGCTTACATTATCTTCCTCAGCAATTTACCGATGTTCGGTCGACACTAGATTTTTACTCGGCATACACTAACTCGATCGACACTAACATTACTCGACTTAAACATGATTTATCCATTTTTTCTCAGTTAAGCCTACCAGTTTAATCTTCAATCTTACTAAGATAAATAATACAAAATCTCATCATTGTGCAACATAGTCAAGTACACTTTGTAGTATCAAGATAACTCAACCTTTCCTTAGGTGCTATTGTTACCAACCTTGCCCCAATCCTTTACTACAATACAATAGATATAGTACATTCCTAAGTAGCAACAGTCTTACTAGTTAAATTTTTGACATCAATGACAATACAAAAATTGTTTCAATTGTGGTTTCCAACAAGCGTGTACTCAAGTTTTAACCACGGTGGCTTTCATGACAAGTTTTTATGAACTTCAAGGCAATCAATGCCTTAATCACTCTATGCAACTTGACACAACATCTAAATCCTAGTTGGAATTTCTTCTTGGCATTCGTGACCTTTATTATGTGTTTTTTTGAAGAGCTGAGGCTAGTGTGAGAAATATTCCCTTTGGTTTTCCTCTGGTCTCTAGTTATCTCTGCAGGCAGGTCAGGGGGAAGAAAATGGGCGGCGGTGATATGAAAAGAATCAAGTCGGACAGGATTGAGGATGAGTTCTCCTCAAATCCCATGGTTATGTACTTCTACAAGGAAGAAGGTATCTTGCCTTTTATGGAATGCCTCTAAGGCCATGATAAAATGATATCTAGATAGGTGGCCAAAACCTAGAATGATAGGCAAGTCAATATTAATGGCATCACCTTCTAGGTCAATGAAGAGGTTATTGGATAGGCGATGAAAATTCCAATGACTGGTAGGAAGTGGAAAAAGATGGCTAAGGCCCAAGAGAAGATGTAATTTGTGCAATTATTTAAGGAGGAAGCCACCCCCTCTCTGCCAAATGGTGGCTACGTTGTTGCTGAGCTCCTGGAGTTCTGGCCAAAGATGTGTAAGCTCGTGATGAAGTATTTCACTCTAGAGGGAAAGTTTGGTATGTTTTACAACTATCACCTTTCCTTTCTAAACCATTTTTGTCACAAGTTGTTAGTTTCCTTTCCATTTTACCTGCTGCATTCTTTGGAAGCTAATGTCAAGACTGTGAATGAAGCCATTTCCCTTGGAAAAAACCCTGTTTATCTCCATCAGGGCCTCATCCTCTTCTTATGCAACTTTCATCATGCCCTATGCCCCACTCCGCCTCCCCAGGTTTCGTACACCTCTCAACATCCCGCATCGTAGTCAGCTTCCTTTAACAAAGGCATCCCCACCCCCACTAGGTCTATGGGCGATGTGACCCATGTTTCAAGTCCTTTGTCTGCTAAAACCCAACCCACCCCCAGCTCTCAGAGGCATTCCCTTAACCCGAGAGATGACTCTCGGCCCTCTCCCAAGAAGTAAAAAAATATTGTGATTAATCTGGATTGTGCCCAGACTTCTGAGCCCTTTCTTACTTCTACTTGCTGCTCTTCTCGCCTTACCAAAGAATAGGGGAAAAGAGCTCATGTCTAAGGAGGAGGTTTCTGCTTAGTAGGAGGCTTCTATTGGCTCTCCTAGCAAAGAGGGCCCTAAAAATGACATTGAATAGGCAAAAATTAAGCCTAAAGAGGATACCAAAACCAATATGGCCAATGAGGAGGTGAAGGAAAAAGACCCTTGTGAGAAAAAAGGTCATACCGGAAGTGGTCTGATGGGGAAAATTAAGTACTAGGTCACTACCATGGAAAGCACGGTGTCTAAACTCACCAGGGACTTGGAAGCTACCAACAAGCAGTTGATGGATGTCACTAAATTCGTGCTTAAGGTAATGCATGTCTCTGCCACTACTCTCTACCTCCTCAATGAGAAGGCCTTGAAGGATACGAAAGCTGTTAAAAGTAATCGGGAGCTCTTGAGTTTCATCAATGAAGAGTGGGCTGACATTCTATTGTCAAAGCGCTTATGGAATGGAAACTAGTGCTCTAGGTTCTCATGATCAGGAGGATGGTGACTGCTGCTAGTTCCCTGCCCCCTTTTTGGTTACATTTCATTTACTTTCATATGTATTATACTCTAGTTCTGGTTTTAAGCCCTGCATGGCACCTAGCTTGGTTTAAGCTTAACTTTTTCAAAACTCTAGTTTTGTGGTGGTGCTTGTTTTGTTGTTTCTTTGTTTTTTATCGTGGTAGACATTACTACTTTATGCTGCTTCTATGGTGGTTAACTTTCTGTTAATTAAATAGTTATCCTTTTGTCCTATGGATCAACACCCTTTTTTGCTGCTACTATTATCAAAAAAAATTGTGCGTAGCACTTGCATACTTCTCCCTTCTTCATCCATCTAAACCCCTTTTTCATTATTCCACACCTCCTTAATACTTCCGTAATGTTGACATCCAACCATCCTGGTTCTAGTGTTGTAATTATCCATTCTACTTGACACATTTTAGGGAAATAGCCAGAGTTATAGCCATAGATCGATTCAAGTGATTTATTTATATCCTCTAAAGAAGAAGAGCTGTCAATGACAACCAAAAAGCATCTAATAACTACTCTCAATTCTGGCCTTTTGAGATTAGTGTGGGCTATGCCAATTTTAGTGATTCCATTGATGCCAATATTAGCCTCCATAAATAGATTTTGGTTTAAAGTGGAATCCACTCCATCTACTGCTGATTCTTCAACTTTTCACAAGAGTCGATCATAATTTGCTCTTGGCAACTTAGTCTGTCAAGAATCAGCAACTCCTCAAACTCAGGACATTCTTTAATGGACAACTGTGTCATCTTTATGGGATTTGGTCTCCCTAAGAATTTCTTCAAACTCGAGCACTTGTCAATTTGAATCCTATCAAGACTACTTAGAGTGGCAAGACAGAGCTCCTAAAGCTCATCTAACTCACATATGTTCAATTCTACAAGTTTTGTAACACTACATATGTCTGAGATAGTTTTCAATTTTTGATACATTGTAATTACAATTCTTTCCAAGGAACTCAACTAAACAAAAGACAACTCCTGAAGCTCTCAACACTCATTAATCTTTAATTCTACAAGCTTGGAAAGATCAGATGTTAGTGATAATGTTTTTAACTTTTTGCAGTCTATAATTTCAAGGAAATTCAGTGCCTTTATCCTTGCTAAATCTGTTTCAACAAGATGTTCCATTCTATAAATTTTAAGAGATTGTAGGCCTTGACAACAATTGCTGGTAATTAAAATCTTCCTTACAAGATTACGACCTTCAATATGTAAAATTTCAATGCCTCCCATTATCGTTCTACACCACTCCTCATTATTCAAAGTGACTTCCTCCTCCCAAGGTAGTTTGAAGTCATAGATAAATAAGGAACTTAAAGTAGTCTCCTCTGCACTATTAGTGGATGCCAGGTCCCCTCTTAATTCTGAGCCCTTCATATTTAAACTATGGAGATTCACTCCTAGAGATCTTAATAAAGACCAAATATCCATATGAAATTTATAAGAATCTAACATTACTGTTAGGAATGAATGCTAAATATATCCTATGGGAGAGTATTCATAGCCATTCTATAGCAGTTTTTGTTGTATTCATGACTGTGATTGTCATTGATGTCAACATAGTGATCTACTAAAGATTAGCAGAGAAGCAGACAATGTTTGAGTTAGCGCATGTAGGATATTGAAGATGAAGCTATGCGGAGTTGAGGAATTACTCTATGATGTTCTAAAAGATCATGGTTAAGAGCACGTATGAAAATTCATTTATTCATGGAAGTTATGAGTATTTCAGTGGAAGCAGTATTTAGGTAGTGTTCCTGAGTAGCGGTTTGTGGAAATCGAATGGTATCTCCTAATCAAGATTGAATATGGTTATGCATAATTAAGAAGTAGTTATAGACATGTTGATAGTAATGTGGATGTGAGTGCAAGGTCTGAGGTCACATGAGTGAAGAATTATCTTATTTGGAAGCTGACGGTTTTGTGTAATTATGGAATTTAAATGTAACGTGTGGAAGATTTTATTTTGTAATATGTATGCCATCTCATTTGTAATTATTTGAGTGTGGTATAAAGGAAGGAATTTTTCCCTTGTTATAATGTGTAATTGTGTATGGTATTGTGAAAGTGAATTGCAGAATTGTGTAATACTTGTTGAAAGAGGATATGCGAAGTATAGAGATCTTGTATTGAGATCTGATGAAGTAGTTGGTGTGGTTTGGCATCGTCAGAGGAGAAGTATTGAATTGTTGAGATCAATAATCTTCTAGTATTATTCTATTGAGTAATACAAAGATTAGTTGGATAGTGTGTTCAATGATCTTTCACATGAAGCTATTTGGGAAGTGTATCCTTTTGTCTTCTATAACTCCTAACAAAGTTAGAATCTTTTAGCAGGGATTCAAAGTCTCCTAACAGAGACTCATATGTATTTAATGTATTTCATAAGACTCCTAACAGATTCCATCCTCTCACAAGGAATTTTTATATTAGTGCATCTTTTTTGGACATCATTCCCACCGGAGTTTACTCTTTGATCAAGAGGTTCCCTAGTCCACATATCTTGTGTTATTGTGTTTGCATATCTTTCTATATTTGTTGATTACATTGCTTACATGGTTGAAATCTATTGAAGTTGATAAATGTTGTATTTATATGATAACTAATTCACCCCCCCCCTCTCAGTTATCTTAGTGGACTTTACTTTCTAACAATTGGTATCAGAGCGACAAGTCCTTGAAGGAAAAGTTTAACAACTTAAGGAGATCCATGGAGAGTCATTTCAGGAAAGAAAGCCCTAAGTTTGATGGAGTAAATTTTGATGTAGCTAGAAAGAAAAGATGAAGACACATCTACTTTATTTAGGACCAAATTATTGGTTAATCACAAAGAATCAGAAGACTATCATTGATGAAGACAAGCTTAAAGAATGTACTAATGAAGAAAGAGATCTATTCATGTGTAACATACTTTCTAAAGAATCACTTTTGTTAGGCCTTCCAAAAAATGAGTACAGTTAGGTAAAATATCTAAAAACATCTCATGAAATTTGGTTAGCTTTACAATCTACTTTTGAAGGTGATGAATAAGAAAACAAAGTCAGACTACATAATTGGATATGTGCATTTGAAGATATAAGAATGATAGAAGATGGATATGTTAGAAGCTATATTGGTACAATGTCAGAGATTGTTGCAAGTATAAAAGCTTGTGAAGGAACCAAGACAGAGAATGAAGTGATATGGAAAATTCTGAGGACATTGACTCCTGCATTTAAGAAGACAACACAAACGATTGAACAAGTTATACCCTATATTGAGAACTTCACCAGAGAAACCCTTCTTGGAAGATTAGAAGCCAAAAAAATGAACTTGAGGCAATTTGGAGATTTACCTAGAATGGAGACAATATTCAACACACTTAGTGTTCACCCTACTTTGTTAAGAAGCATCAATGTGAGCAGAGATTATGCTAGCAGTAGCAGATCTAGAAATGACGAAGAATGAAAGATTGAAGAAGGTATAGCCTTGCTTGTGAAAAGAGAACCAGATGGTATGAAATTTTTTAAATGTTGGACTTGTCAAGAATATGGTCATTTTTCATCTAAATGTCCTAAGAGAGTAAAGAAGTATAGAAAGAACTTTAAACCTAGAAAACCCAAGGAATGTTATTATGCAAATGATGAAGAAATTGAAGCTAGTTTGGAGAAATATTTAAGTGAAAGTGATAATGAGAGTGATGATATAGGATTTGTAGCAATAAAAGAAGAAAATTTTGAAACAAAAGTTAAGGAAGAAAAAGCCTTAATTTCTCAAGTAGAAAAGAAAACTGATTGGATTATAGACATTGGTTGTTCACATCATATGACTGGAGACATGAAGAAATTCGTAAAGTTTAACAATTATGATGGAGGAGTTGTTAGAGTTGGAAATAATACACCTTTCTTGATTAAGGGTATAGGATCTACTACTCTTGATGGAAAGACTAATACCGATGATGTTTACTTTGTGGATGATTTGAAACATAATCTTTTGAGTGTTGGAAAGCTAGTTGATAAGGGATATCGAGTTTGGTTTACTAAGAAAACTTGTGTAATCAAAGACAAGGATGGAAATTTGATTGGTACTGGATCAAGAACCAGAGGTAATGTATTTCAGTTGAATCCTACTAAGATGACATGCTTGATTACTAAGATTAATGACAGTTGGTTATGACATAGAAGATTTTCTCATATAAACTTTGATAATATTGTGAAAGTGAGTACTACACTTGCAATAAAAGACTTACCTAAGATTATGAAGCCTACTAACATGATTTGCAAGGAATGTGTGATGGCTAAGTAGGAGAGAAGCTCATTTCCTAGCAAGAAGTTCATAATAGTAGAGAAGTTGGAAATTGTTCATACAGATTTGAGCGGTCCCACAAGGACTAGAGGATTCTATGGAGAAAGGTATTTTATGATTCTTGCTCATGATTTTACAAGAATGATATGGATTGCATTTCTTAAAGAGAAGTCTGAAGCATTTTGGTGTAGGAGCACCAAGGTCACAAGCAAGAGTTAGGAAGAGCACTAGGATCACTGATGGATCCTTAGGTGAAGTGAAGTAAAATGGACTTCAAAGGTCATTGAATCATGTAATAAGAATGATCATGGTCATATAATGTTGTTTTGATCATATCTTGATCATATTGTAATCAAGATCCTAAATGTAAGCCTAATGGTAATGCTAAGGTACCTAGGGGTTACTAGGAAGGGATTATGGTTTGATCCTAGGTTAGGGGATTGGGAAATGACAAATAACGGTTTTAAATAATGTAATAAGGCCATTAAATCTTCTAAATGATGTTAAAAGCACTAAGAGTGCAATAAGTTGTAAAATTGCCAATATTGGCAATATAACCCAAAAAGGGCTTAATTGGAGTTAATTGGAGTTAGTAGGGGTTAGTATGAATTATAAGGTTGTCATTAAAAGTCATTAGAAGTCTTTGGTATAGGTCTTGGATGTAGATTTGTCGAGTTGACAACTTTAGTTGTCAACTTGACAACACATTCTAACTTTATTTGGTTAGTATAGTCAGTTTAGTGACTGTTATCAAATAGTTGAAAGGTAGTTAGTAGTTAGTTAGCCTTTAGAAGAGTTAGGAGTTGATTTTAAAAGAGATCCATAGGTGTAGACAAGGGAGATCAACATTGAAATGTAATGGTATGAATTTGAAAGATTTTTTGATCAATAAAAGTTAATTTTTTGCATTTTATGGAACTTGTTGTCATGTGGGTACAGTCCCAAATAACAACCAAGTAATTTACATGAATAGAATGTGATCTTGTTTTGTGGTAATGTAGGAACATTTATAGACATTAATTTTACTTTTTTATGCAAACACTTTGTTATTTTGGTTGTTTGTAATACCAAGGGAGTAACTGGTATTATGTAGATAGTGACTGGCATTGAAAGCACAATCTATAGATAAAAGGTTGGAACCCCATAAAATGTAAAGCACTCCCACCCTATGTCAACTATGGTTTAGTGGGAGATTCCATTGATGTATTATATGTTGTTTATGTGGGTTTTATGCAGGGAAATGGAGTAGGGGCAGTGAGAGATCACTGATTGTGAAGTTTGTTGTATGAATGAGTGCTAGAACTTGCACCAGTCATTATGGGAGTAAATGCTCTTAAATCTGGGAGTATTTTTTAATGGAACATGGTTTTTCAAACCCAATGTGGTGTATCAGGACCATTGGATAGATCTGGAGAGAGTTGAAGTGGTAGTTCTGAACAAACCCTCATTGTAAGGTCCTAGAATAAAGGGTTTAGTGGCTAGGTGAATGGATAAGTGATGGTGTCTTATAAACTTAATAATATGGAATTTTGGAACCTTTTAAAGGATTGTTTCATGTTTTTGAGTCCTGTGAGTAAGTGGATATAGGGGTTGCTTCTTTAAGTAAGGGCTAATTAGGCCTAGGAGAAAAGCACTTAGAAAAGAAAGTCTTCAGTAGTCAAATGGTGAGAGCCTAAGATTGTTAGGCATTTAATAAATCTGAAAAGGGTATTTGAAAGTGTAAAAACATTGCTAGGTTGTTTGGAGGTTTGGGAGAAAATTGCTGATTTTGGTTGTGAAGGGCTACTAGACAGACCTAGAAAGGCTATAGAAGATAAAAGGTAGAAGATAAGTGGATAGAAGTGAATGGGGAGTTGTAACATGTCAAATGTACCATGTTAAGATGGTCTAAGGTGATAGGATTAGGGCGTGAGGCCTGGTTTGAGTTTTGGTATGGTGGAGGCACTAGGTGCACTAGGTGGACTAGGATGGTGTTGGTGTTTGGATAGGTTGGAACAAAGAAGTGGGAAGGTGAAATCATGAGCATGGTGTGTGGGAGTGACTTACCAAGTTAGAGAAATCCATTTGATCTTTGAGTAGGACTAATTCTTTGAGTTGATTCTGAGTTACATTGTTGAATCCTCAAGTTGACTTAGTCTACTTAAGGTGATAGTGGAGGGCTATGCATCAAGTGGTATCGGAGCACAATATAAGATCTAGTTTGGTGAATAAGATCTGAGATTTTGAAAACCAAGAGTCTTTTTTTGAACCCTTAGAGTAGAATCATCCTCCGAGAGTGTTCCAAGGTGGTAACTCTTTGTTGATAGATCTTGGATTGAAGGTGATATTAGAGGTTTTTTATTACAAGAAGATTGGATAGTAGGTATGGTGGTCATCATGGATAAAAACTTGGGTACTAGAGAATATATATATTCATAACACAATGTAAATACAAAGTCAATATTTGTAAGGTTGTCATTTCAAGTGGTTCATTTATAAATCTTGTTTCAATTGAAATGGTTAACAAATTGGATCTACCAAGGAGAGTACATGTTATGCCTTATAGAGCATAGGGATTGGATATTGAAGAATGGATTGATGTGAAGGAGCAAGTGTATGTTCCCTTCACCATTGGATCATACAAAATGTCATACTATGTGACATTGTACCCTTGAGAGAATGCCATATGATTTTAGGAAGGGCTTAACAGTTTGAGAAGAAGTCACTTCATGATGGTAGGAGGAACACCTACACTATCACAAAGGATGGAGAGGAGATGATATTAACACCATTTGAGGAGCACAAGGCATCTTGGAAGGTGTCAAAGAGCATTGTAATCTTTGAGAGGACAAGGTTCCTAAGGAAAGAAGAACATGGTGATGCAGATTGGTTGGTGAAGAAGAATGGTGCTTTGGAGCAAGCAACCATTGAGAATGAATATGTGCATGCAGTTGAGGAAGAGATCCTAGAAAAGGATTAAGGTGGTAATATGGAGACAAGTTGTCCATTGGGAGGAAAAAGGAATAAGGAGCAGTAGATGAGTGTGGAAGACAAAGGAGAACCTAATGCCAAAAAGGTTCAAAAGGTCAAAATAGAGGTAAAGAATGAGGTTGATGATGAAGACAAAGAGGAAGCAAAGCTTGAAGAAGGGATGATATTAATAGGTACTATTTTATGTCCATTGAAGATTGGGAAATTTTTTTTCACAAGGACAACCATGAAGGTGAATAACAAGGTAGACACCAAGGGAATGGTGAAAGGCCAAGGAGAATGGCAAAATGTTGATGAGAAGTTGCTGATAGAGGTAGAGGTATCCAAGCATGAGGAATTTGAAGATGAAGACAACATAAGGATAAAGAGACATGTGAAAAATATTCCAAGCATATGTATGGGGACAACCTATACTAGTATGAAGGTATTGCTTTTGTTTTTGATGATAAGTATGATTGTGTTGCAGGTGTGTCCTCATGTGGTCTAGATTTCTAACATGGTGGAGTTGACAAGGTTGTGTCAAAGCCCAATAATCATAGGGTTATGTTATGTATTTTTCATTCTAATGGTTTGATCTCTAGATCTTAAGCATCAAAAGAGGAGGAAAAGAAGGTGTAAAAGGAAGGTACAGGGTATACACTTCCAAAAGGTGTATGAGCACATGGGAACTAAGTATGGACAGAAAGATAAGCATGGCAAGGATAAAGATACTTACAAAAGGCATTCACAAGGACAAGCAAGCATGGAGCATCAAGGAGCTGAGTAAAAATGTGTCAAAGATATGAGAAGACATGGAGATTTAGTTGGCAAAGTTTATTTTTCATAGGATTCCAAGAGGACTTGGAACAATTTCAAAGTTGGGGAGTATGGTGTAGGAGCACCAAGGTAGCAGGAGTTAGGAAGAGCACTAGGATCACTAATGGATCCTTAGGTGAAGTTGAAATCAAATGGACTTAAAAGGTCATTGAATCATGTAATAAGAATGATCATGGTCATACAATTTTGTTTTCATCATATCTTGATCATATTGTAATCAAGATCCTAAATGTAAGCCTAATGGCAATGTTAAGGTACCTAGGGGTCACTAGGAAGGGATTATGGTTTGATCCTAGGTTAGGGGATTGGGAAATGACAAATAATGGTTTTAAATAATGTAATAAGGCTATTAAAGCCTCTAAATGGTGTTAAAAGCACTAAGAGTGCAATAAGTTGTAAAATTGCCCATATTGGCAATATAAGCCAAAAGGGGCTTAATTAGAGTTGATTGGAGTTAGTAGGGGTTAGTATGAATTATAAGGTTGTCATTAAAAGTCATTAGAAGTCTTTGGTATAGGTCTTGGATGTAGATTTTTCAAGTTGACAACTTTAGTTGTCAACTTGACAACACATTCTAACTTTATTTGGTTAGTATAGTCAGTTTAGTGACTGTTATCAAACAGTTGAAAGGTAGTTAGTAGTTAGTTAGTCTTTAGAAGAGTTATGAGTCTATTTTAAAAGATATCCATGGGTGTGGAGAGGGGAGATCAACATTGAAATGTAATGGTACAAATTTGAAAGAGTTTTTTATCAATAAAAGTTAATTCTCTACATTTTATGGAACTTGATGTCCCGTGGGTACAGTCCCAAATAACAGCCAATTAATTTGCATGAATAGAATGTGATCTTATTTGGTGTTAATGTAGGAACATTTCCAGACATTAATTTTACTTTTTTATTCAAGAACTTTATTGTTTTGGTTGTTTGTAATACCAAGGGAGTAACTGGTATTATGTACACAGTGACTGGCATTGAAAGCACAGTCTATAGATAAAAGGTTGGAACCCCATAAAATGTAAGGCACTCCCACTCTATGTCAACTATGTTTTGGTGGGAGATTCCATTTATGTATTATATGTTGTTTATGTGGGTTTTATGCAAGGAAATGGAGCAAGGGCAGTGAGAGATCACTGATCATGAAGTTTTTTGTACGAATGAGTGCTAGAACTCGCACCAGTCATTATGGGAGTAAATGCTCTTAAAGCTGGGAGAATTTTTTTATGAAACATGGTTGTTCAAACCCAATGTGGTGTATCAGGACCATTGGATGGATTTGGAGAGAGTTGGAGTGGTAGTTCTGAACAAACCCTCATTGTAAGGTCCTAGAATAAAGGGTTTAGTGGCTAAGTGAATGGATAAGTGATGGTGTCTTATAAATTTAAGAATATGGAATTTTGGAACCTTTTAAAGGATTGTTTCATGTGTTTGAGTCCTAGGAGTAAGTGGATATAGGGGTTTCTTCTTTAAGTAAGGGCTAATTAGGCCTAGGAGAAGAGCACTTAGAAAAGAAAGTCTTCATCAGTCAAATGGTGAGAGCCTAAGATTGTTAGGAATTTAATAAATCTGAAAAGGGTATTTGAAATTGTAAAAACATTGCTAGGTTGTTTGGAGGTTTTGGGAGAAAACTACTGATTTTGGTTGTGAAGGGCTACTAGGCAGGCCTAGAAAGGGTATAAAAGGCAAAAGGTGGAAGATGAGTGAATAGAAGTGAATGGGGAGTTGTAACATGTAAAATATACCATGTTAAGATGGTCTAAGGTGATAAGATTAGGGTGTGAGGCCAGGTTTGTGTTTTGGTATGGTGGAGGCACTAGATGCACTAGGTGGACTAGGATGGTGTTGGTGTTTGGATAGGTTGGAACAAAGAAGTGGGAAGGTGAACTCATGAGCATGGTGTGTGGGAATGACTTACTAAGTTAGAGAACTCCATTTGATCTTTGAGTAGGACTGATTCCTTGAGTTGATTCCGAGTTACATTGTTGAATCCTCGAGTTGAGTTAGTCTACTTAAGGTAATAGTGGAGGCCTCTGCATCACATTTGATAAGTTTAAGATCATTAAGAATAAAGTTGAGAATGAATCTAGAATGAAGATTAAATGTTTGAGATCAGATAGAGGTGGAGAATTTACTTCAAATAAATTTAACATTTTTTGTGAAGTGAATGGTATTAAGAGATAGTTTTCAGCCCCTAGAACACCTAGAAAAATGGTATTGTAGAAAGAAGAAATAGATTAGTGACTGAAGCAGCAAGAGCCATGTTATTTGAAAATGATTTGGCAAAGATAATATGGAGAGAAGTAGTGAACACAACAATGTATACAATGAACAGATTACAAATTAGAGTAGACACATACAAGACACCTTATGAACTATGGTTTGGACATGCACCATCAGTTAAGTATTTTAGAATTTTTGGAAGCAAATGTTATATTAAAAGAGATGATGACATTGGAAAGTTTGACCCTAGAAGTGATGAAGGTATATTTCTTGTATATTCATTGAAGAGAAAAGCTTATAGATGTTACAATAAAATAACTAAGACTATTGTTGAGAGCGCAAATGTTAAAGTTGATGAAAAGTTCAAAATTTAGAAAAGAATGCTTGATTATGAATTAGATGAAGGAACTCATCCTAGACCTAATCCTGAGAACACTGAATTATTCTATGAAACTGAAAGTGAATTGCAGAATGAAAGCTATGTTGAAGAACCTACAACTAAAGTGAGAACATAGACAGTGACACCAAATAGGAATCTATCAAGGAATCATCCTTATGAGTAGATTATTGGACACTTAGAAAGAGGAGTTCTTACACAGAATAAGGTACAAGAACAATTATGTTTAATTTCTCAAATTGAACTAGTGAAGCCTATGAAGATGAACATTGGATTAAAGCTATGAAGGAAGAACTAGATCAAATTGAAAAGAACAAGACATGGGAATTGGTCACTAGACCTAAAGATAAGAATGTTATTGGAACAAAATAGGTATTTAGAAATAAGATGAATGAACAAGGAGAAGTTGTAAGGAAAAAAGTAAGATTGGTATGTAAAGGATACTCACAGCAAGAAGGAATTGACTATGAAGAAACTTTTGCACTAGTAGAAAGAATTGAATCAGTAAGAATGTTTTTGGCTTATGCAGCTTATAAGAAATTCAAAGTGTATCAGATGGATGTGAAGTTGTTATTTCTAAATGGAGAGTTAGAAGAAGAAGTTTACATTGAGCAGCCTGAAGGTTTTCCTTTAACTAAACAAGGAGATGTATGTAAATTGAAGAAAGCTTTATATGGACTGAAACAAGCACCTAGAACTTGGTATGAAAGATTGGATAAGTATTTGATAAAATTGGGATTTACTATAGGTACAAAAGACAACAACTTGTACACAAAGAAATTGAAAATGGTTTATTGGTTGTAGTTATTTTTGTTGATGATGTCATCTTTGGAGGAGAAGATGAAGCCAGTGATTAATTTGCAAATGAAATAAAGATTGAATTTGAAATGAGTATGATTGGTGAGATGAAATACTTTTTAGGATTGCAGATAACACATAACAGTGACATAATATTTGTAATTAAGAAAAAATACTTGAATGACTTGTTGAAGAGATTTGGAATGAAGAACTGTAAGCCAGTTGGAACACCTATGGTAACTAGACACAAGTTATCTAGCACAGATGAGACTCCTGCAGTAGAACAAAAGAATTATAGATCAATGATTGGAGGATTGTAGTATTTAACTCATACAAGACATGATATATCACATGCAGTTGGAATTGTAGCAAGATTTCAAAATGAAACTAGAGAATCACATCATGCAACGTTAAAGAGGATACTGAGGTACTTAAGAGGCACAATTGAGTATGGGTTATGGTATGAAAAATCTGATGATTTTACCTTATGTGCATATACAGATGCAGATTGGGGAGGTAGTGTTGATGACAAAAAGAGCACTAGTGGAGGAGCATTTTTCCTTGGAGGAAGATTAGTTTCTTGGCTAAGCAAGAAGCAGAACTATATTTCACAGAGCATAGCCAAAGCAGAGTATGTAGCAGCATCAAATAATTGTACTCAAATAATTTGGATGAAGCAAATGTTGAAGTATATTGGAATAAAATTTGTTGAGCCTTTTGTTATACATTGTGATAACACCAACACAATGAGTATTTCTAAGAATCATGTATTACATTCTAAGACAAAGCATATAAAGATAAAGTATCATGTAGTGAGAGAGAAAGTGGTAGAGTAAGAAGAACGACTTTAGTATATAAGTACAAAAGAGTAGATAGCAGATATATTTAAAAAGCCTTTGCCAAAGGATACTTTTGAGTATTTGAGAGGTATGCTTGGGGCTATGCCCCAGCCTACTTTTGAGAAGTGATGTAGATTGTTGCATCTATCTAGTGGTATATGAGTCTTATCTTTCTTCTGGACTGGATGTTGGTACTTCCTCTATGGGGGAGTATGTGTATCTGAGCTGAGGCATGAGGACTCTAGTGAATGTATTTTCTGAATAGTGTCTTTTGACATTGAAGTTGTTATTGACATAGTGATGAAACATTTGTCATTGATGTCAATGGGGAGAAGTATACATGAAAAACCATCTGTTGGAGAAAATTGAATAGGAAAACGAAGCAAGATTTGATTGATGAAGAGGATATGAAATTATTTCTGAGCAGCAATGAAGCTGTGTGTCTAGCAGTGTTGGTATTCATGGAACTTGGATGTTTTTTATCTTTGTTTCCATCAATGCCAATGGGGGAGATTGTTAGGAATGAATGCTGAATATATCCTATGGGGGAGTATTTGCAGCTATTTTGTAGCAGTTGTTGTTGCATTCATGACTGTGATTTTCATTGATGTCAACATAGTGATCTACTAAAGATTAGCATAGAAGTAGCTAGTGTTTGAGTTAGCGCACGTGAGATATTGAAGATGAAGCTATGTAGAGTTGAGGACTTACTCTATGATGTTCTACAGGATCATGGTTAAGAGCGCGTATAGAAATTTATTTATTCATGGAAGTTATGAGTATTTTAGTGGAAGTAGTATTTAGATAGTGTTCCCGAGTAGTAGTTTGTGGAAATCAGATGATATCTCCTAATCGGGATTGAATCAGGTTATGTGATGAAGGGTCCACAGCACCCTTACCAACTCATAACAAAAGAAATAACAACATGGAGACAAAGAGAAGACAAAATACTTTACAAAGCATACATTAATACTTGAAAATCATTACAACTTGAGAGATCTTACAACATGAGAGCTTCCTCCAAATATGAGATCTACAACATGAGAGATCTTATATCCTCCAAGCTTACAATCCTCAAGCTTCTACAACTTGAATACTTCTACAGCTTAAGAGCTTGCTTATGAATGCTCCTATGCCTTCATTATATAGGCACTTCCCACCCAAGATATTACAACACAACCAATGTGGGATAAAATATATATATAACTACCTTGATACAAATATTAAATATCCACCCAATTAATATTTAGCACCATCATGTGCACCAATTAGAAAATTACATTGCTTTTGTGGCCAATAATAAAATAGAAAGGTGTAACTACTTAGCTACAAATATTAAATGCAACAACACTTTACAAATTTGTAAAATGCCACCTACACACTTCAATAAATAAAATGATTTATTTATTTATTTTATTTATTTTCTTTTTCATCACTTCCTCTCTCCTCTAATTTTTTTTATCATGCTCCCTTTTATTTTTGTGATGCAAGATGCTCCTGCATCATTATGCACATTTGAGAAGCAATTGAAGATATGTTGATAGTGACATGGATCTGAGCGCAAGGTCTGAAGTTGCACGAGTGAAGAATTATCTTATTTGGAAGCTGACAGTTTTGTGTAATTATGAAATTTTAATGTAACGTGTGGAAGATTTTATTTTGTAATATGTATGCCGACTCATTTGTAATTATTTGAGTGTGGTATAAAGGAAGGAATTTTTTCATTGTTGTAATATGTAATTGTGTATGGTATTGTGAAAGTGAATTGCAGAATTGTACAATGCTTGTTGAAAGAGGATATGCGAAGTATAGAGATCTGGTATTGAGATCTAATGAAGCAGTTGGTACAGTTTGGCATAGTCAGAGGAGAAGTATTGAATTGTTGAGATCAGTAATCTTTTGATATTATTCTATTGATTAATACAAAGATTAGTTGGACAGTGTGTTTAGTGATCTTTCACCTAAAGCTATTTGGGCAGTGGGTCCTTGTGTCTTCTATAACTCCTAACAAAGGTAGAATATTTTAGTAGGGATTCAAAGACTCCTAATAGGGACTCATATGTGTTGAATGTATTTCATAAGACTCCCAATAGAGTCCATCCTCTCACAATGAATTTTTATATTAGTGCATCTTTTATGGGCATCATTCGCACCGGGTTTTACTCTTTGATCAAGAGGTTCCCTAGTCAATATATCATGTTATTGTGTATGTATATCTTTCTATGGTTGTTGATTACATTTCTTACATGGTTGAAATCTATTGAAGTTGATAAAAGTTATATTTATCTGATAACTGATTCACCCCCCCTCTTAGTTATCTTGGTGGACTTTACTTCCTAACATTTGATAATTGATTCACCCCCCCTCTCAGTTATCTTCCATACCTTCTAATTTTCCTGACAAATCTAGAAACTCTTTCAGAAAGGTTTGATGAATGTGTAGCTTTTTTAAATGGGAAGGTGATTGATAATCAAAATAAATACAATTTTAAATTTATTTGTAGCTAGTCACCTAGAAACTATCATAACATAGTATCTTTGTATATCATTTATAGGAGATTAATTTTTGACGAAAAGAACAAAATACCTACGTATCACTCTGCCACAATCTTTGGAATTGACAATTGTTGATGCTTAAGCACTGCAAGTTTTCAAGAGGAATCCATGAAGGTAGGCTTGGGCTTACATCAGAATTCCACAATATTTGGAAGTGCCCACTACTGATTCTTAACCACTGTAGGATTTCAACAGGGGTCCATGATGGAATGCTTTGGTTTACATTTGAATTCCATAATCTTTGCTAGTGCCCACTACTGATTCCCAACCACTGCAGGATTTCAAAAGGAATACATGAACATATACTATGGTTTGAGATGAAGACACAATAGAGAAGTATCGATACTATGTTCCGACTCCCCTATAAAGTATGTGATTTGACAACCCATGGATTCATCCCAAATGGAATGGAAACACCTACCTTCAACTTGGGCAAGGATGTTTTAGAATCCCTTTTTATAAATGCACCTTACATTTTTATAATAGTAGGAATCTTATAATTTAAATATCAATTAGAAATGTAAATTTGCACAAGGGGTAAGCATACCAAAGATTTAAGTTGTTGGGGCTACCACACATGACAAGGATGGCTTGGTTCACTTTCCATTTATCTTCCTAAGTCACATAGGTGATCATGCATTCTAAGATGAAACTTCCATTTCCAGTCTAGGAAAGGTCAATCCCTTATTTCAACTTCCTCCAAAAGACACTTGTCTTTTAGTGTTTCCACAGGATGGTGAGAGCTCCATCTAGATCCCTCCCATATTTTCATGGCCATGGTCTTTGATTTGCTAATGAAAAAGCATGCTACATCCATAAAAATATGTTTCTCTTCATAATCTAAGGAATCAAATCTTATCTTTAGTCTCTTCTTTACATCTCTAGGTAGTGTCTTACAGAGTTTTTTTAATTATTCCCTCTAGTATCACAGATCTTTACCAGAAACATGCCGGCCCAGAACTTGAAGTGACAGAGGCAAGTCTCCACACATGTTTACAAAGGTCTCTACTAGATCTTTGTATTCAACACCACATGGATGGGCTTGGTGAAAAGCATGCCAACAAAAAAGATCTTTCCCATTTTCTCTATCCAATCCTTTCAAATGATAAGCAATGCCAATTCCTAGCCTTACAAGGACCCCTACATCTCGGGTAGTAACAATTACTAGATGATTACCATAATTATTTAATATATCCATGGGCATTAGAGCATCTGTCTATTCAACATGATTGATGTCATCTAAAATAATTAGAAAACTCAAAGGGCCGCTCCTTTCGAAACAGTATCTCAGAAAACTTGTCCCTTCCTCAAGACTTCAAAATCTATGATGTTCACTGAAGAGATCATTGAGGAGTTTACTTTGTAGATCAGGTAGTTCATCCTTGGTAGAGGCTTCCCGAACATCAAATAGGAAACTTGATTTTCTGTATTCTGAATTCTTTTGGTTAAACAACTCTTTGCAAAGAGTCATCTTCCTAGCCCCACCCATACCGAAGATACCAACAACATTATCTTTCCCTCTTCCTACTCTATTCATTCTCTATTTACAAGAACATTAGTCCTTTGAGCTTCTCATTCCATAATGGACACTATTTCTTTGTAGTTACAAGAACTTGTTGGAGATTTGCCAGTAGGCCAGTGCTGACTATATGTTTGTCATTGATGACAACATATGGAAAGTATCATGTGTGGATGACTTATGCAGTAAGCTTTAAGTATATGAAGCATGGACATGTTATCGGCATGATATCATGGAAGCAGAGGTTGATAGTTAGTACAGACAGTTATATTGCAGCTTGCATTAGCAGTGTTCTTGACAGAGTAACGGATAGTGTTCTGAGTATGGTTGTCCATATAGTTGACATGAAGCCTTTCACCTTTGGATATGTGATGGAGACATATTAGTGATGTTACATTCATGGATGCATAGTTTGTTGATTAGTAAAAGTGAAGTTATGTAGTCACTATTCGCCAGTAGTAGTCTCCTATGTTTATTCAGAAGAGCCGATAGAGATATTATTGGTTTTAGAGTTGCGCCTATCATTCTAGTATACACCCTTGGATTTAAGCTTAGAGAAGAGTTATTGATGTTTGGTTAAGAACGCATGAAGAAATTCAGCTTGAGGAGAAAGATCCAGTTGTTTTGGTAGAGCCGACAGTGTGTAGTATGCGTCTATAATTATCTTATTGGATAGGTCCTAGAATGTGTTGCGTGCTTAGTAGAGCTAACTGAATTTATATTAGAGTTTTTTATGGTTTCTCTAATATGATTTCAAGGTGGTTCTAATAGGTTGAACTGATTATATCATTTAGAGGAATGATATTTATAGGTAGTCATTTGTGATTGCTAGTGTGTGGTTCATGGTTGATAGTAAGACTAGAGTAGAGTGTGTGAAGTGTTGAGCCATTAGAAGAAGGTCTATGTGACCAAGTAAAGTATGTGTCCTATACATTAGAATTGATCCAGATAGCAAGTCAAAGTTTAGTTCACCAAGATCCAGATATAGTGTGTATCTGTTAATCAGAAGGTTGTAGCCTTCACCCCTTTGAGCAGTGTGCTCTTGGATAGTGTGTCCTATCCCCTAAAAAGGACTATTGTAAAAGAATCCTAATAGGGTCCAACCATTGACCAGGTCTACTGTACTAAATATATTGTAAAGAAACTCCTAACAGGGTTAAGGATCTTCTAGCAGGGATCATAATACACTAGTATAGAATATTAGTGGGTGTCAATTCCCACTGGGGTTTTTACCTATTTGGGTTTCCCCTTGACCAAAATATTGGTGTTGTTTTCATGTGTTCTTTCATTGTGTTTATGCTTTATGTTTAAGTATACTTAATTGGATAAAGAATTGAAACTTGTAGATAACTAATTCACCCCCCCTCTTAGTTATCTCTTGGGACTATTCCTAACAATTGGTATCAGAGCTAAGTGCCTCGGAGAGAAATTTTAACAACTTGAGGTAGATCAGATGGAATTATTTAGAAAAGAAAGTCCTTAGTTTGATGGAGAGAATTATCTTGATTGGAAGAACAAGATGGTGACTCATTTGGAATGCATTGCTTTTGAAGTTTTTAATGTAACTATCAAAGCAGGCAAGATTCCTACCTTAGAAGACCTTGTAAAGGATGATGCTACTAAAAGGAAAAAGGAGTTATTTCATCAAAATGCAATAGCCAAAGAAGCCTTGATCAGCACCTTCTTTGATAGTGAGTTTTTAGAAATAAAGAAAGTAGACACCGCCCACAAGATATGGAAGCACCTTGAAGACATGTTTGAAGGAGATAAACAAGAAAAGGATGCATGTAGAAAGACATGGAAGAAAAGATACAATGCATTCAAGATGATACCTAAAGAAAACATTAGAACTTACAATCAAAGGATCAATGAAGTAGTTGCTAGAATTAGGAACAATGGTGGAGAGATTTTAGAAGAACACATTATGGACAAGTCGATGACTACTCTCACTCTAGAATATGAAAGCAAGATCAAAATCCTTAATGAGACAATGCAGCTTACATCAAATTTCAAGAGAGAGACCTTGATCAGTAAAATCTTAGCTTTTGAGATTTCAAGATTGAAGACAGAACCTAAAACTGAGACAGCCTTCAAAGCAATAGTCCATGGTAAGAAATCTGCAAACACCTCTAGTAATTTTGATGATACTGATGAAGAGAAAACACTAGATGATTTCATTTCTATGATTTCCAAAAGAGAAAATAAAGGAAAAGGAAAATATGAAGGTCAATTTCCATTTAAGTTCTTTTCATGTAATAAGATTGGTCACTTTGCATCTAAGTGTCCTACAAGAGCTAGAAAATTCAAAAATGACTACAAGCCTAAGTACTCCAAGGAATATTACTATGCTGGAGATGGAGTTTCAGATGATGAATTAGTTGAAGAAGAAATTGGATTCATTGCTATAACAGATCATGAAGATAAGAAAGAGGAACAAGAGCTAGCATTGATTTCACAAGCTAACATAAGGATAGATTGGATTATAGATAGTGGTTGTTCACATCACATGACATGTGATAAAGATAGATTTGTTCATCTAAAAAAATACAAAGGCAACATGGTTAGATTTGGAGATAACACTCCTAAACCTATCATTGGTAAAGGAGCTATCACATTGGATGGAAAGAACAATACTGATGATGTTCTCTATGTTGATGGTTTGAAACATAACCTTCTTAGTGTTGGGCAATTACTTGAAAAAGGTTATCAGTTGGAGTTCAAGGACAACAAATGCATCATTAACAACAAGGATGGTTTTATGATTGCATCAGGCTCAAAGAATAAAGGTAATATTTTCCAACTCAATTTAGAAGCAAGTTGTTTTATTGCTAAAATTTATGACAATTGGTTGTGGCATAAAATACTATGTCATATCAATTTTGATAACATAGTAAAGATAAGCAATGTAAAGGTAGTAAGAGATCTACCTAGCATAGAAAATCTAGTTGATACTATATATAGGGAATGTGTGATGGGAAAGTATGTGAGAGACTCATTCAAGAGAAAACACAATTTAGTAGAGAACAAGTTGGATTTGATTCATATGGACCTATGTGGTCCAACTCAAAAAAGATCATACTATGGTGAAAGGTATTTCATTTTATTTGTTGATGATTATACTAGGATGATGTGGGTGGCATTCTTAAAAGATAATTTAGAAGCATTTGAGAAGTTCAAAATATTCAAAGCTAAGGTTGAGAATGAATCTGGACTAAAGATAAAATGTTTGAGATTGGATAGAGGAAGAGGATTCACATCTGACAGATTCTATGAGTATTGCGAAGAACATGGGATAAGGATAAAATTGAGTGCACCTAGAACTCCTCAGCGGAATGGAATTGTAGAGAGAAGGAATAGGATCATCCTTGATATAGCACACACCATCATGATTGAAGGAAAAGTTTCACACACCTATTGGAGAGATGCAGTCAATACAACAATCTATACCATCAATAGAATACAATTAAGACTAGGCGCATACAAGACACCTTATGAGATATGGTTTGGTAATGTTCCCACAGTAAAATACTTCAAAATATTTGGAAGCAAGTGCTACATCAAGAGGGATGAGGCAGTAGGCAAGTTTGATGTAAGAAGCGATCAAGGTATTTTCCTTGGTTACTCTACTAAAAGCAATGCTTATAGATGTTACAATTTAAGGTTAAAGAAGATCATTGAGAGTGCTCATGTTAAGATTGATGAAAAGTTTATGGTTCAAGAAAGATATCATGATTACTCACCTATGATTGAAGAAGAACCCAAACCTTCCACTAGTGAGATAGTTGTTGAAGAAATGTTTGACATCATTGATGTGTTATTCAATGACCCTGAGACAAGTGAAGTAGAAACTCCAAAGGTTGATGAGTCAGCATCACCTAAAGTTCCAAAGTTCACTTCTAGATATCATTCTAAGGATGACATCATTAGAGATTAGAGCAGAAAAGTCACAACAAGATCAATAGAAAAGAATCAAGAAAATAATGAAGCGGTATGTTTACTATCTCATATTGAACCTTTAAGTGTTGAAGATGCATGTAATGATTCTAATTGGCATGATGATATGAAAGAAGAACTAGATCAGATTATTAAGAATGATACTTTTCAATTAGTCCCTAGACCTAGCGATAAGAATGTGATTGGAACAAAGTGGATATTTAGAAACAAGATGAATGAATATGGTACAGTAGTAAGGAACAAAGCAATATTGGTATGTAAGGGATATGGACAAAGAGAAGGTGATGCATGCAAAGACAAAGCACATTGAGATCAAGTATCACTTCCTAAGAGAGAAAGTGGTAGAAAAGAAGTCAAGTTTGACTATGTGAGTACTAATGATCGCTTGGTAGACATATTCACAAAGCCTTTTCCTAAGGATACTTTTGAGTATCTTAGGGAGAAGTTGGGAGTAATTCTCTTCCTTGATTCTACTTAAAAGAAAAGAGGAAAAGGCATCAATCCTCAGGGACTAATGGAAGGTTGACTACTCTACCTCAGGAGTAGTACCAGTGCTTAAAATGAATGGCACCCTTTTCCATTGATGTGAAAGGGGGAGTAATATACAAAGTCATGAAAAATAGAAGCAAAGAAGGAGTAATTTACTAAGGGGGAGTAGTATTCAGTTTTGGAAGCAGTTCAGTTGAGGAAATGGAGAATGTTGGAGAATATTACTGGAGAAGGAGGATTCATCTTTGGGGGAGTTTTTAATGAGGAAATGGAGAATGTTATAAAATAATTTCTCATTAGGTTCATGGTCTTTTTTCATTCCACATGTTGCCATCAATGCCAAAGGGGGAGATTTTTGGAGATTTGTCAGCAGGCCAGTGCTGATTATATGTTTGTCATTGATGACAACATATGGAAAGTAGCATGCATGGATGACTTATGTAGTAAGCTTTAAGTATATGAAGCATGGACATGTTATCAACATGATATCATGGACACAGAGGTTGATAGTTAGTACAAATAGTTATATTGCACCTTGCGTCAATAGTGTTCTTGACAGAGTAATAGACAATGTTATGAGTATGGTTGTTTGTATACTTGACATGAAGCCTTGCTCCTTTGGATATGTGATGGAGACATGGTAGTGATGTTACATTCATAGATGCATAGTCTGTTGATCAGTAAAAGTGAAGTTATGTAGTCACTATTCGCCAGTAGCAGTTTCCTGTGTTTATTCAGAAGAGCTGACAGAGATATTATTGGTTCCAGAGTTGTGCCTATCATTTGGGTATGCACCCTTGGATTTAAACTTAGAGAAGAGTTATTGATGTTCGGTTAAGAACACATGAATTAATTCAGCTTGAGGAGAAAGATCTAGTTGTTTTGGTAGAGCTGACAGTGTGTAGCGCGTGTCTACAATTATCTTATTGGACAAGTCCCAGAATGTGTTGCATGCTTAGTAGAGCTGACTGAATTAATATTGGAGTTTTTTATGGTTTCTCTAATATGATTTCAAGGTGGTTCTAATAGGCCAACCTGATTATATCATTTAGAGGAAAAATATTTATAGGTAGTCATTTGTGATTGCTAGTGTGTGGTTCATGGTTGATAGTAAGAGCACAACAAAGTGTGCGAAGTGTTGAACCATTAGAAGAAGGTCTATTTGACCAAGTAAAGTATGTGTTCTATACACTATAATTGATCCAGACAATAGGTCAAAGAATAGCTCACAAAGATCCAAATATAGTGTGTATCTATTAATCAGAAGGTTGTAGCCTTCACCCCTTTGAGCAGTGTGCTCTTGGATAGTGTCCTCTCCCCAAACGGGGACTATTGTAAAAGACTCCTAATAGGGTCCAACCCTTGACCAGGTCTACTATACTAAATATATTGTAAAGCAACTCCTAACAGGGTTAAGGATCTTCTAGTAGGGATCATAATACACTAGTAAATAATATCAGTGGGTGTCAATTCCCACCAGGGTTTTTACCTATTTGGGTTTCTCCGTATCCAAAATATTGGTGTTGTGTTCATGTGTTCTTTCATTGTGTTTATGCTTTATGTTTAAGTATACTTAATTGGATAAAGAATTGAAACTTGTAGATAACTAATTCACCCCCCCCTCTTAGTTATCTCTTGGGACTATTCCTAACAGAACTATCCCAAGAGAAATGGAAATTTTAATAGAAGGAAAGTTTTAATTAACCTATTTTGCAACATAAAAAATATTGAAATAAATTTGCTAAGTAAACTGAAAATAGGCGGAAAACTTACTTTGAAATGTTGATCTCGTAGCCTATAATATATGAAACTTGTTGAAGGGCTTCCTTCCATTCCTCAATCTTGTCCAAATACCTACACTTGTCTTCATATTCAAGAAATGCATTCTTATACACTCCCTTTTCGACATAGCGGACTTCCGATGGTCGCACTTGATAAAACAGGGGAATGATCTTAGCCTTACTTTGTAACATGAAAACCAGCTCAGCCATGCACCATGGAGACTCCACATATCTTTTTGGAAAAGATGGCAATGTGTACCTTAGTAGAGCAGATGGCAATCTCAATAGTAGAAGGAAAGGAAGTCCTATGTTCTCTCTCCTCAGAATCAAGAAATACCGTTATGTCTCATTCCTTAAGGGCTCGTTTGGTAGCAGGAATTACCAAATGATGGATTTGATCAAATACTGGAAATGGTCAAATCATGGATTTGATAATCCGATTTTTTATTTCTGGATTATGTTTGGATCGTTTGGTTCCACTTTTTGAAACTGGAATTGGAATTTGAGTATTTTTTTTTTTCAATTTTTTTTGAATTGTTTTAATGTTTTAAATTTAATAATTCATTTTCATTAATGGAATTGAATTTAAAATGGAATCACAGACCATTTTAGGCAGCCAAAGTTGGTGGCAGGAAACCAAGTTACAGTCACTACAACCAAAGTTCAAAAAAATAAAAAATAATTTGAAAAAAAAAAATTTGAAAAAAAATTCATCAAAAAATTTGAAAAAAAAAGTTACAAATCACACAGATAAATAAAAAATAAATTAAATCACTCCCCACACAAAAAAAAATTAAAAAATTAAGTGTAGACATGAAAAATTTAGAAATTTGCTTTCCCCCCATTCGAATTCCGATTTCAAATTCTAATTCCACCTTTTTAGATGGAAAATGTAAATGCTCATTTTTGGCAAAATGAGCATTTACATATTCCTATTCTATTTTCATATTGCACTCCCAAACTGAGGATTAGACGAAATGGGAAATAACAAATGCCAATTCTAGACTAATTCCCGCTACCAAATGGGCCCTAAGAGAGTTGTAAAGCTGAGTAGCCAAAGTTTGTTTGACATCGGGACCTCTATGGTTGATGAACACATCATAGAGTTTCAAAGATTGTTCTACTTTTCTACTTCTATGTGGAGGTTCAATTCTAGAGAAAGCATTTTGTTCATGAGAAGAGGATGTAGAAGCCATAAATGCAAGGATGGAGATGAAACAAAAATAGGTCTGCAAATCTGAGAAATGATGGAAATGTTTCAAGGAAGAGTGGAGTGAGTTGGGCTAGATCAGGTCTTCCATGTAAATGAATGTCGCTCTAGCCTTTTTTGAGGAAAGTGAAGAATGCCCTTCCTATATTTTTTCAGAGCAAATACGTGGACACAGAAAATGTTGAGAAAGAGGATAGACTAATTTTTATTTTAGTTTTTTAAAAATCAAAAGAGTAGTTTGATCAACCGTTTTTCCTTGAAAGTAAGAAGAAAGAAGACTCTTAGTGTTTAGTTCCTTCCTCGGATAAAAATACTTAATAAATAATAAGAAACGAATAAGAAAGGAGGATATTTTTTTAAAATAACACAAGTCAAATACATTAATAAACATTATAGAAATTCAAGTCCAAAATAAGGTGTGTACTTCATCACAACTCCTCCCGTCAACAAGGAATTGTAAACAAACTAGCAATCCCACCTTAGTGTGCAATGGGTACGTCGACGAGGTACAAAAGGTTAACTAAGTATTTTTTCCTTTGTTCATCTCTCTCTCCCATCCTCCGTATATCTCCTTATCTATCTATCAATCTATCTCACCATCTATATCTCTTGAACAATAACTTCCTCTTTATCTCTCCCTCTCCATGTCTTCCTCTATATCTCCTTACATATTTTTATATCTTTACCTCTCGATCTATCTCTATCTCTCTATAATTTTTTCTCTCATTCCTCTCACTCCGTATTCATCTCTTTCTCTATCTTCCTCTCCCCCTCCATACCTAGACACGTCTTCCTCTCTCTATCCATCCATCACCCTCTTCCTAAACCTTTAAATCTCCACATGTCATTAATTATTCCCCCATCTCTTGCTTTATCTCTATCTTGTTGTTTGTTCATCCCTCTCTATCCCTATATATCTCCACCTTGCTAGCTCTCTCTCTATATCCATTTCTAAATGTATTTTTATATTTATATATCTCTCCCTCTCTCATTCTCTCTTCTTTATATATTTATATCTTCCATCCTCTCTCTCTCTCTCTCTCTCTCTCTCTCTCTCTCTCTCTCTCTCTATCTCCTTACTCTCTCTTGCTCTTGTCTCTACACCTCTCCCTCTTTCTATCCCTATCTCTGCTTATCTCTCCCACTCTCTCCATATCCCTCTCTCTCTCTCTCTCTATACACACACACACACACACACACACACACACATATATATGGGTAAGTGCAGGATCATGGTATACCAAAAAGTGGCGATGTGAAAAAAACTTATTTTCACTCGTCCAAAAGCACACAAATGCATATGTTAACTTTTTAGCAGGCCTAGGTGTCAGTACACTTGGCCAAGCCAAAAGCCAAAGAAAAAGGCTTAATCAGATATCCGATATTATTAGATATCTGATATTTTCTAGTAAATATAACACTGTACCCCTAGCCGCATTCAACATTTTCTCATTGTGAAAATGTGAAGGAAGCTAAGGGTTTCAGATATCAACTTTGCAATCCCCTATCCAATTTGCCTAAAAATCTAAGGTAAGTTTAATCTTCAAAGTTTTGTTGTTTTTATTGTTTTTTATTAGAAATTTATAGTTTTTATATAAAAATTAGCCGTTTAAATGAGTTTTTGTATTGTTTTTTAAAATTCATTGTAATCATCTATTTTTTTTTTCATTGTAATTAGAAATGGAATCAGAAAACCCTCTTAATGATCCTGCAAACAATCCAAAACCACCTCCCAACAATCCCCCACCTCTAGAAAATGCACCTATCACAAACCCTCACCGTTTAGAGGATCTAATAGGAGATAATCTAAATGAACTTAGAGAATTTCAAACCACCTATGCCAATATCCCCACATTGTGCCCCATGTTTATGGCATTGAACTCAATCATTGAAAACATGGAGAAACTTACACAGCAACATAGTGCTGCACTTCTTTGGTGCGATTCCATGCACGCCTAGTTTGATGATGGGATTGATTATGATCAAGTCATGAACCTAAATTTAACAAAACATGACATAGCTAATCTTTTGTGGATCCTAAAACCGATCTAAAAGTAGACCATAAAAAAACCAAGTTGTCAATTAAATGGTGCACAAATAGTGATATACGTGACAACTTTCAGTACCGTTGGTGGATGGTTTTTGATAGACCACCTCACAACAATTTGGATGTCCCATTTTACTTTATTAAAAAATTATATGTTGAATTTGTGCTCGGTCACAAGGTGAATTATTGGAGTATGTGACCAAACTAGGGTGTAGGTTTAGGCACTCCTCGGGACAAGCCATGGGCACAATGGGTGAAATCTCACACATATGTCCCCCCTCCTGAGATTTCACCACCTCCCACAGTTCAGCATCCTGACATTATTACTGAGACTGGCTCATAGACTATTCAAGCCATTCACACCTTGAGTGATCTACTAGTTATGCAGAGCATGACATTGTTGCCTCCTCATCCTAATGCTTCTAGCGCTTCTACATCCTCCATGAGCTCACATGTTTGTGTGCCCCACACTTGCATTATATGCAAGAATCTGTGCTTAGGTCCCCTGACCGATAGTGATGCATATGATTTTGGCTTCGATGGGGATGATTCTACACAACACACTATAGGTACTGAAGCAGTTCATGGAGATGTCCATTAGGAGCCTACAAAGCCATGGACTCCCATGGTTATGGTAAGGGTAAACAGTTCACTTTTTACATTGTATTTAAATTTTTTTGTTCATATTTTTAGTAGAATTTTCTTATAATAATTTCCCACTTATGTCTTTTTATGTGTTACATTTATGTTCAATTGATGATAGAGGAGGAGATGGGACAGGTGGAGGGGTCCATGCTTTTGGCCATATCATTTGGTCTTGACACTTCCATGGTACATATATTTTAATGTACTCATTGGTTTCATTTTAAATTATGATAATAGTATATGTACATTATTTTCTAATTTTTATGATCATCTTTTACATATTGATGTAGGTGTCACTAGTTGCCACTAGGGGCAACATGAGGGAGTGCAGGTGTTAGTCGTTGATAAAGGAAAGGTAATTAAGTAATTTAGTTTGTTTATGCACATATGTATACTTGTCAGTTGTGCATACTCATTTTTAATTTACATGGTTTATTTGACAGAGAGTGGCATATAATGATGCTGTGAGACCCTATCATCATGATAGAGTCATAGGCATATCCATTCGTAGTGATAGCGCCATGGTACATACATTTCTAAAGTTATTTGTGTGTATTTTACTATCAAGTATATATAATATGGTCAAGTTATGATAGTATGAAGTATCTGTTTGAATTTTGTAGGTCACTCCTAGTTTGAGGGAGGCAGAATGACTAGGGTTTGTAATACTAATGACTCAGCCAACAATCCCTGAAGAAAGTTCAACACGGGTAAGTTTTAATGTTAATTCAGTTATTTTGTAAACATATATTTTCTACCAAGTATTTAACATTAAATAGTATAACTTGTATCTCAATCTCATGTTTACAAACATATACAGGTGGGAGTCGACATTGGTGGCACTATTCCTGCACACCAAGGACATATGTTAGGTCTCCTATTTATGGGAGGAGACAGAGAGGTGAGGTATATGAGAGTTCAATTTTAGTTTAAATTTTATTTATTATTGTTGACTATGATTTTGAATTTTAATCTAACTTGGGGTTTCACTTTTCTATTTGAATGCAAGATCCATCAGAGCCAAATAGTACTTCAAAGAGGCTACATTTTGATGATCCACCAGTAGAATAGGATGTCCTAGAAACATTTATAGTTGAACTTCTTATTTTGAGATGTCATATGACACATTTTGAGATGGTGTATGCCACATTGTATCTAGATATGTTGACATGTAAATGTGTACAAAATTATTATTCATTTTGATATATATATATATATATATATATATATATATATGAAACTTAATATTCAGTCCAATTTGTTAATTACGTGTTCATTTGTTCATTGTTAGCATGTAAATATGCTTGTGTGTATGTACTTTTGTGTATGATTTATGCCTTAAGTATATTCATGTATATTCAAGTACATTCTTCATAACCTAAATTCATGTGTATGGGCTACGTGCATGACTTAAGTGAATTCATGTGGTATGCTTTATAATCTATGTGCTACATGTATGCTTCATGATTTAAGAAAATTTATGTGTACGCTTTATGTGCTATGTGTGTTCACATGTGTAATTCATCATTTGAGGTATATAAGGATATATATTAAAGTGGTTTCAAGGTTTCTAGACTTACCCTTTACTCCCAATGGCTAAAAGAATTCAAACTGGCCTAATTACATAATCAAACACCCTTTTGTCCATATCAAAACATATCTCAAATTCAGGTATTGGTCTTTTGGAAAAAATATTAGTACTCTACATGTACCCTTGCAAATACACTAGGAATGCCTAAGAAATGTGGTGCAGTCTATTGGGTGTCAGGATGAATGGTTTGGAAGTAATTGAATGGTGTAACTTTCAACTGACCCTCACTGCAAGTTTTGGCATCAAGCGAGACTGGCGTGCCAAATTCAAACAAATTTGAATCTCCCAGAATGGAGAGAGGTTATTGGAGGCCTTGGAAATGTGGTCCTATAGCATCTCATAGATCACTGATACCTCTCACGGGGTTCGAGTTATGAGCCTCAAAATTTCACTTCCCATTCATGCTTAGTGCACCACTACAACATTTGGGGTCAAATTTTGACACTAATTTGCGACGCCACTATAATTTGTGTTTGTTTTTTGTGTTTTTTTTTGCAAGTACCCCTGATGATGTTGTAATAGCGATGATGACCTCATAATTGGGACACCCCTTTGGTTATAAACCAAAAAAAAGAAAAAGAAAGTGTCATTTGTAATTTGTGAATTCGAAGAGCTACCGTGAAGATGGAACTACACGTTTGCATGGCGCGAAGAGGGCATTCGAGTTTGGCATGCGTGAAGAGGTTGGCACCATGTGGGAAGAGTACACTAGCACTTGAGGTAGGCATTCAAGCTTTGTCTTCTCATTAAATCAATTTTATTTTGATGGTGTTTGTTGATTTAATGGCACAATATGAATGTTAATAGTGGCATTGTTTACATCTTAACATTTGGAATTCTCGATGACCTGTGAGCTTTGAGAGCTAGGGCATCATTGCTATTACCTTTAATGAATTGTGTGAAGTGTTTGATCTATCTTTATTTGTTTTGTTGTTGATATTCACTATGTGGTACTCCCTGTTTATGATCATTTCATGAGGCCGAAATGTCTTGATGGCTCCTAGGCTGCAAGCTAGGGCATCATACATTGTTAATGAGCTCACTATTGAATACTGGCATTACTTACATCTATTCATTTGGAATGCTTGATGACCTGTGAGGTTTGAGAGCTAGGGAATCATTGCTATTACCTTCAAGGCTTTGTGTGAAGTGTTTGATCTCTCTTTATTTGTTTCACTATTGATATTCACTATGTGGTACTTCCTGTTTATGATCATTTTGCAAGGAAATATCTTGATGGCTCACGGGCTGCAAGCTAGGGCATCATACATTGTTCATGAGCTCACTATTTAATACTGGCATTGTTTACATCTTTTCATTTGGAATGCTTGATGACCTGCAAGCTTTAAGAGATAGTGAATCATTTCTATTAACTTCAAGGTATTGTGTGAAGTGTTTGATCTCTCTTTATTTGTTTTGTTGTTGATATTCACTATGTGGTACTCCCTGTTTATGATCATTTCATGAGGAAATGTCTTGATGGATCATGGGCAAAAAGCTAGGGCATCATACATTATTCATGAGCTCACCGTTTAATATTGGCATTGTTCATGAGTTCCCTGTTTAATATCTGGTCATGCCATGTAAATGTTACTAGGCTAACCCAATCAGCCCAACAAAATGTGTCATGTTTATCTTTGTCAAATACACTTATTCACCATTTTGTTCTTGTTCTCCACAAAAATATTGCATCAAAAGTAATTGTAAACAATGATTCAAAGAAAAAAGAAACAACTACAATAGATCAAACCCCAAAAGAATACAGTCAAGGAGAAATAGTGCCCTAATCAGAGACAAAATGAACTCTTAATGTAAGCAAGCATGGAACGAAAGAGAGGAAAGTAAGGCACCAACCAGACTCAAGAAAATATAGCATCCAAAATCATAGAGGATGCTGACAGTATAAGGAGGTTAGCCCACACAAATTTTGTACCTTGCCCACACAAGATCAACTATAAGATCTTAGCCTTCTTCTCCCCTAAATGCACAATAAGAACAATTAAAATTGAATACTCTTGATTTTTGTTCAAATCTATTTGAAACTCATATGAATTCAATATGCATCAGGTATGACATATGAAGTAATGAATTTAAAATAAGAAAGAAAAATCTTTCTATTACAAAACTAGCATAATTAAGCCTCAAACAAAAAAAAGTGCAAACATATAAACTTACAAGCTATATACACTACCCTGATCCGCTAAAAAGGTCTTAGCCTTCTTCTCCAATGAAATCACAATAGGAACAAATAAAATTCAATACTCTTAGTTTTTATTCAAATCTATTTGAAACTCCTATCAGCTCATTGTCCAATAGTTAAACTAACCTATGACTTCAAAGGAGGAATTATATATGAAAAATAGTTGTAGGTAGTTATCTCTTCTATAATGATAGAGGAGTCAAAGGTAATGATCAATGAGGTTGCTGCTATTAGATCATACATTAATACACTTACTATTTTGAATTTGAGCTCGGGCATCATGCAATGTTATTGTTGTCATTGCATGCTTGCTCCTATTGTGCACCATATATTGTTTTATACACTGTTTATTTCATTAAGACAGTGAGCTTGGCATTTGTAATGTATTTTCTATTATTGAATCAATGCTACCATGTTGTTGAGTCTATGTATGGCTTCACTATGCACATGCATAATTATAGATGAGGATCAAATATAGGGTTCCAATCATTACTTAGATCCTTTGGATCTAACCCCATCTTTTCCTTCCTTGCAAGTTTTGGATCATACAAGAGCATACTGGATTGAACCCTGGGTCAGCACTTCATTACTTCAGGCAATGTTTGGTACCTTCATTATTTTATATTCATCCACTTATTTAGTTTGCATTCATTCATATTCTTCTGAAAGTTGGCTATTAGCGACCATATATGACAATTCTTGATGTTTTTGGGTCATTTGATGAAAAGATGTAAAAGTTTTTTAAAATTTTATATTTTATATTTCATTTTTTGAAATCATAAAATGAATAAAATTTAAAGATAACAAATTAAGATAATCTTTGTCTTGACTTAAAAAAAAACATAAATCTCATAAAGCATGGTAAAAACATAAAGCTCATAAAGCATGGTAAAAGAGGGCCCTAACTGTGGTAAAATGGGAAAGTTGCCACCTTGCACTGCTCTTCATATGGCAATTGCTAAGGAACTATGTTATAAAAGTTCAAGGCATGAAATTTTATACTTTTTGACATTGTACTTTTTTCTCCTTAGCATTGAGTTTACAATGTGGGGGAGTCAAAGAAAACATATGTACAGTTATAAAATTTCATGCCTTAAAATTTGGCATGAAATTTTGTAACATAGTTCCTTAGCATTTGATCTTTATATGGCATCCATGACTTGAGGTAGGCATTCGAGCTTTTTCTTCTCATTAACTCAATTTCATTTTGATGGCATTTGTTGATTTAATGGAAAAATATGAATGTTAATACTGGCATTGTTTACATCTTTGCATTGTTTTTGAGCTCATTGTTTGAGCACCTCATGTCCCTATTTGATTGGTCGGTGCTCTATTTGTTATATTGATTCTATTAGATCAAATAGGGACATCAGTAATAAAATAGGGACATCAATAATAAAATAATACATGTACTATTTTGAATTTGAGCTTTGGCATCATGTAATGTTATTGCTGTCAAAACAGTAAGTGTATTAATGTATGTTCTAATAGCAGCAACCTCATTGATCATTACCTTTGACTCCTTGATCATTATAGAAGAGATAACTACCTACAACTATATTTCATAATTCCTCCTTTGAAGTCATAGGTTAGTTTAAAATGGAGAGGGGTCTCGAGATACCATAAGTAAAAATATTACAAAATGGCATTTAGATTAAGTACAATATGAATTCACATGCCTTTAATTATGATACACTTTTGAAATTATCACTCATTGGTCATTTGACAATTCAAGATATAAGTATACTTGTTCTTACCACACCATACCTCAGCATCATAATGCTTATCATTTTAAAGCTTGAGCGAGGCTTCATACCACATACCATCCGCAGATTTGTACGCAATGCTAATTTAGGCTGGAGGAAAACTACATGTGTCATGTAAACAACATGGTTGAATGCAATCTCTTTTGCATGTTTTCAAGAGTTTTCCCACCAATACAAGTGTAAATAATGCATTGAACGTAATCTACGAACACTACGTGGTATGAAGTCTCGTTGAAGCTTGAAATATATCACTCCTCATGTTATTGTGAAAATTAAATTCAAATATTTCTCAAAACATTTATTCTTGTAGAATTAAGATATCCTTATCTCAATAATAAAACAATCTTGCATAATAGCTTTTGAATCACATTAACACACACTCATATTTGTGCTTACCACACCATACCCTAGCATCATAATGATTTGCACAAGTTGCAAGAGAATAATAAAAACTTAGTGTATTCATCACTATCACAACTTGTGCCCTCACAAACTACCCTTTGTTCTGTACATAAGGATCATAAAGTGATGCAGAGGGATGTGGTGGACTTCAAGGTCTTTGGAAATTTATAAAGGAAATACAAGACTTGAGAAATTTTTTACCCCAAAATGGCCTAAGGACGCCTAATAGTCAAAGTAAGTGTACACCAAACTAAACATTGTCTCAACATTGTACCTAGTTTTTAGGCCTACAATGAGGTCATTTTACAAAGAAAGTATACATCATACTTTAACCCAATCCTCTAAACCTTGGAAAGTCTTATGTTTGGACTCCAATTAGAGATTTCTACAATCAATCTTGACCCTTGAACAGTTTAGACCCGAAAGCCCCAAAATCCTCTTCAAGCCCTAGAAATGAGGGTTTTCTAATTAGATGGTCTCTAGAAATTTTCTTATTGATCTGATGGATTCAACACCTTGAGTTCAACATATGAACACTTTAGCATTCATATGTTGAAGTCATAGGTTAGTTTAAAATGGAGAGGGGTCTCAAAATATCGTAAGTAAAAACATTACACAGTTGCATTCAGATTAAGTACAATATGAAATCACATGCCTTTAATTATGATACACTTTTGAAAAGCTTGTCATAAAAAAATAAAAATATTTAGTCAAGTAATAAAATCTTATAAAACAACATACATTGTGTGAAGTGTTTGATCTCTCTTTATTTGTTTTGGTGTTGATATTCACTATGTGGTACTCCCGTTTATGATCATTTCATGAGAAAATCTCTTGATGGCTCATGGGCTGCAGGCTAGGGCATCATGCATTATTTATGAGCTCATTGTCTGAGCACCTAATGTCCCTATTTGATTGGTCGGTGCTATGTTTGTTATATTGATTCTATTAGATCAAATAGGGACATCGATAATAAAATAGGGACATCAAATAGGGACATCAGTAATAAAATAATACACTTACTATTTTTAATTTGAGCTCGGGCATCATGCAATGTTATTGTTGTCATTGCATGCTTGCTGCTTTTGTGCACCATAACAACAACAAGAATGCAATGTTATGAAATTTTAGGATTAAATTAGTGAGTTTGTATACTTTCTCCATTTTAAACTAACCTATGACTTCAAACGAGGAATTATGAAATATAGTTGTAGGTGGTTATCTCTTCTATAATGATGGAGGAGTCAAAGGTAATGATCAATGAGGTTTCTTCTATTAGATCATACATATATTAATACACTTACTATTTTGAATTTGAGCTCGGGCATCATATATTGTTTTATACACTGTTTATTTCATTGAGACCGTGAGCTTGACATTTTTAATGTATTTCATGTTATTGGATTAATATTGCCATGTTGTTGAGGTTGTAGATGTCCTTTTACTGATCTTGTATAAACAACATATATACCATGTCAACTCACAACCCATGAGGTGTTTCTTGATAACACATTTGACATCATACTTTTTGCTCCATTTTGGTCTTGATTTACCCACTGCATGCATATGTTTCCTGAGTGCACATGTTCTGTAGCATAGTTCATTTTAGAAGTGTATGGATTGACTATGCACATTCATAATTATAGATGAGGATCAGTAATAGGGTGCCAGGCATTGCTTAGATCCTTTGGATCTAACCCCATCTTTTCCTTCCTTGTAGGTTTTGGATCATACAAGAGCATACTGGATTAAACCCTGGGTCAACACTTCATTACTTCAGGCAATATTTGGTACTTTCATTATTTATGTTCATCCACTTATGTATGTTTGCATTCATTCATATTCTTATGAAAGTTAGCTATTAGTGACCGTATATGACCATTATTGATGTTTTTGGGTCATTTGATGAAAGGATGTAAATAAGGACATCAGTAATAAAATAGGGATATATTAATCTTTATGAGCTCAAATTCAAAATAGTAAGTGCATTATTTTATTACTGATGTCCCTATTTTGAAGTGTTTGATTGTTTCTATTACCTTCAAGACATTGTGTGAAATTTTTTATCTCTCTTTATTTGTTTTGTTGTGCATATACCTTCTCTGATCAACTCTGATATGCACAAGTGATGAACATTCATATTTTCCTAAGCAGTAATGTGAGATTTCCTTCCAACACATGTGCTATTGTGAAAATCATCACAAGTCCATTTGTTGGAGGAAATCTCACAGTACACATGTCTCGATGTTTGCATGTTTTCACCCATTCATATACCAAATTATGAATGCTCAATTTTTGTAATGGCAAAGCATTAGAACCGTCCATATGGGACCTTCATTATTTATGTTCATCCACTTATGTATGTTTTCTTTCATTTATATTCTTCTAAAAGTTGGCTATTAGAAACCATATAGGACCATTATTGATGTTTTTGGGTCCATTTTGGTCTTGATTTACTCACTGCATGCATATATTTCTTGAGTGCACATGTTTTATAGCATAGTTCATTTCAGAAGTGTATGGCTTGACTATACACATGCATAATTGTAGATAAGGATCGGTAATAGGATGCCATTCATTGCTTAGATATTTTTTATCTAACCCCCATCTCTCTTTTCTTTGTAGGTTCTAGATCACACAAGAGCACACTAGATTCATACCCAGGTCAAAAATTCATCACTTTAGGCAATGTCTGGCACCCTTATTATTTATGTTCATCCTCTTATGTATGCCTGTAGTCTTGCATTTTATTCTAAAAGTTATTTTCGTTGTAAACACTTTTCTTATTTTTGCAAAGCAATTTCCAGTTTCAAACATTGTCATTTACTTTTCAAAAAGAACCTTGTATGTTAAGCAAATTAGTGTTTGATGTTCTAGGATAGCGAACATTTAGTCTAAACTAGGTTCAATTTGGAATTGAATACTTCTTGGCATGTTTGGAGTGTTTTTCAACACTTCCTTAGAGATTTTAAATTCTTTGCAAAACCTTATTAAAGTAAGTGATGTGAAAGAAATCCACTTGTATCTATATCCTCTCCCCTTGCCTTTGTGGATCTTGGGTGAAGAGAAAGATCAAGTCCAATTGAAAACACTTCTAGCGAGGCCTGCCTAGAGAGAAGTGCTTCCTATTTAGAGAATGACCACAAACTAGTAATTCCCCAATCAGTATATAAATAAGGTGTTGAGAAAACTCTCTCCTTATCCCCTCAAGCTTAGGCAAGGCCTATTGATGGTAGCCCAAGGTAGGTGAATATCCCTATGATTTTGGCATGGTCAACTATGCTCTTAAGTGAGTCATGCACATACAAACTGATTGGGGAGATGCCACGGATCTTACTAAAAGCCATTAATCAGAGGCCCACCTGATCTACTCTTGAAGGTATCATAATCTTTATGCAAGGACTGACCCAAGTGGTTTCCCTGGTTACCTAAAGATTACTCACCATCTGTATTCCTCTTTTGGGATACCAAGTTGTGGGAAAAGGTTGTGATACTAGCATGTCTTGTAGGTATAAATTTCTTGTGTGTGTTCTCAAAGTTATCATACCCAATTAAAACATTTTTTTGAACATACACAAATCGAGGTTACAAAGTTCTTTTCCAAAAGAGATCATCTACCTGTTCTCCCACAAGATTGTTGTGTCTCTTGTGGGATTGTTTGTCTAACTATCCTAAATATATTATTTTATGAGCTCATTATTTGAGCACCTCATGTCCCTCTTTGATTGGTCAGTGCTTTGTTTGTTATATTGATGCTATTAGATCAATAGGGACATCAGTAATAAAATAATACACTTAATGTTTTGAATTTGAGCTCATAAAGATTAAGATATCCTACTATTTTGAATTTCTATGTGCTTTGAGCCAGTGAAATTTTTATCATCATGATGAAGTAATAATGCATTAAATGTCTTACTAATGTCCCTATTTGATTGGATGGTGCTTTGTTTGTTATATTGTTGTTATCAAAAGATAATGGCAGTGGTGATTCAATGCATCTATAGCCTCAACAACATGGTAGTATTTATCCAATAACATAAAATATATTACAAATGCCAAGCTCACGACCTCAATGAAATAAATTATAAAACAATATATGGTACACAACAATAGTAAGCATGTAGTGACAACAATAACATTGCATGATGCCCAAGCTCAATTTCAAAATAGTAAGTGTATTAATGTATGATCTAATAGCAGCAACCTCAATGATCATTACCTTTCACTCCTCCATCCTTATAGAAGAGATAACTATCTACAACTAGGTCATCATGCATTGTTTATGAGCTCATTTTTTGAGAACCTGATGTCCCTATTTGATTGGTCAGTGCTTAAACAGTGAGCTCATAAATAATGCATGATACCCATCTTGCATCTCGCAAGCCATCAAGACATTTCCTCATGAAATGATCATAAACGGGGAGTACCGCATAGTGAATATCAACAAAAAAAAAAAGAGAAATCAAACACTTCACACAATATATATTGTTTTATAAGATTTTATAAAGACTAAATATATTGTTTTATGAGCTCATTGTTTGAGCACCTCATGTCCCTATTTGATTGGTCAATGCTTTGTTTGTTATATTGATGCTATTAGATCAAATAGGGACATCTGTAATGATCAACCTCATTGATCATTACCTTTCACTCCTCCATCATTATAGAAGATATAACTACCTACAACTAGGGCATCATGTATTGTTTATGAGCTTACTGTTTGAGCACCTCATGTCCCTATTTGATTGGCCGGTGCTCAAATAGTGAGCTCATAAATATGCATGATGTCGTAGCCTATAGCTCGCAAGACATCAAGATATTTCCTCATGAAATGATCATAAACAGGGAGTACCACATAGTGAATATCAACAACAAAACAAATAAAGAGAGATCAAACACTTCACACAATATATGTTGTTTTATAAGATTTTATTAAGACTAAATATATTGTTTTATGAGCTCATTGTTTGAGCACCTCATGTCCCTATTTGATTGGTCGGTTCTTTGTTTGTTATATTGATGCTATTAGATCAAATAGGAACATCAGTAACAAAATAATACACTTACTATTTTGAATTTGAGTTCATAACGATTAAGATATCCTACTGTTTTGAATTTCTATGTGCTTTGAGCCAATGAAATTTTTATCATCATGATGAAGTAATAATGCATTAAATGTCTTACTGATGTCCCTATTTGATTGGATAGTGCTATTTTTGTTATATTATTGCTATCAAAATAGAATGGCAGTGGTGATTCAATGCATCTACAGCCTCAACAATGTGGTAGCATTGATCAAATAACAAAAAATACATTACAAATGCCAAGCTCACAGTCTCAATGAAATAAATTTGAATTTGATCTCATAAAGATTAAGATATCCAATTTGTTTTGTAGATATACACATTAAGGATCATGTCAGATAATACAAGGGAATTTGATCAAAATAGGGAGATAATTGCTAGATTATTGTCTAACTTTCAAAAAGAAGGCGATGACAAATGTTATTGTCCATGCAAGAGTTGTAATAGCTTAAAGACAAGAAGAATCAAAATCAAAACAACAAAGAGACATTGTAGGGAGAATGGTCACATTGAAGGGGGTTTTGATTATAATCTAGTGGTAAGTTGTTTGTTATATTATTTTCACAATTACTATACATATGAACCATGGAAGGAGGTTTGATTATCACATTGAAGAGGGGTTTGATTATCATCTTTTTTATATAGGTCAATCTCTCCAGTGTGAATATAGAGGAACATGGAGGTGTGAGTATTGAATTTTAAGATCATGATCCCATGGAAGATGATGATCATGCACCAGAAAACACATTTGAAGATGATGGTATGAATGCATTGATCATTGACACATTTGGTACTGGTCCTGCTGGTGTTGGTGCTAGTGCTACTACTACTACTACCGATGATGATGATTATGATGAGGATGACATTGATGATGTCCATGGTATACCTCTACTTGAGAAGGTAGATATGGCCCTTTACAAAGGCTCCCAATCTACTCTTCTCTCTATTGCATTATTATTGGTGAATTTGAAGGTTATGAATGGTTTATCCAACATAGCAATGTCACATATGCTAAGGTTTGTCATATATGTCATTATAGTCTATAAAAGTTAAAACATGTACCATTAATATTGTTTATTGTAATGACCTATATTATTTATTGCAGACTGATAGGTGTCTTTTTGTTACCACCATCAAATGTTCTCCCTCACTCATACCAAGAATTATGTGCCACTATGAAATAGATTGGAATGGAGTATCAAACAATAGATGCTTGTCCCAAAGATAATATTATTTATTATAAATAATATGAAAATGCAACCGAATACCCTGAATGCCATACGAGCAGATATCGAGATGATCAAATGACAAAAAAGGTGCCTCGCAAGGTTCTTCATCACATCCCCATTATTCCATGTCTGAAATGATTATTCAGGTGGAATAGCTTGGCACAATTTATGGATTACCATGTACACTGTTAGTAAACAAATTTTTCCTTTCATGAATTAACAAACAAATCAACTCTAAATGCCCGAAAAGAAGGACAAACAGCACCAACAGTTGGATGAGTTATCATTAATTGATAACTCTCCTCTAAATTGAGAGGTACAACTCCCTCTTTAATGATATTCAATGAATTAAATATTGATTATGTCTTTAACTAAAAGACATAAAGGAAATTGACATTCATTTATCAACATAAAATGAATGCAATTATAGATTTAAAAGACTCAAAGACGAACAAACAAATGGCCAACTGACCACTTACTAATCTTCCCTAATAGAGAGATACCAAAAAGGAATTGAATGAATTCTCTACAAAACGTAGATATGCAAACCAAATGATTTACTTATAAACATATATTTGACAAAATGACATGGATGATGTTCAAAAATATGAAAGAAACAAACAACTAATTGATTTCAATTCGAGAAAATAAGTATACAGACCAACTGATCTGTGACACAAACTCCTCTTTATTTCAAAACACAAACACAATAGCCAATAGATCATTATGTTCCTTGCCATTACAATCAAAATGTAGAAAATAATAAAATAGTTCCCTTGTTGTCCCTGTTACAGAATACTTGAAAATAAAATCTCTTCCTCTTCCTATAGCCGACTGACTCCCAAAGAAAGAAGAACCCTTGCCTATTCAATGCTTTTACAATATATAGAATTGGTGAGCACATTGCTCAGTTACCATAAGTGATTCTTTCTTTCTAAAATATTTTTATGCTTGTTCCTCTCTTTAGAAGATTTCATATATACTTTTTGATTATGGGTTCTCTCATGCAAAAACTTCTATATCATTAATTATTATGAAAGTAGAATAATTTAATTAGGGAGCAAATGCCAAATGTCACTATGTATAATTTATGACTTCCTAAAAATAAGCCATTATCTCCCACCATCGTGGAGTCTTTGTATATATGTCTCCAAACTATTTCGTAATGAACTATTAGGATCACATCATAATAATAAGATATTGTTGATGTTTAGAAAATTATTTTCATGCCAAGTGATTTCCTAATGTCATTCTTCTATCATTACACTCCACCAAAATCAATATTTTTCTTGACAAAGAAATTAGGTCTCCATGCAGGGGGCATAACTTATTTTTCCACCATTGGATCGATCTAAGTTTTGGATATGTTTTCCAAAACCTAGCTTTCTATAGTTTGAATAGAGAGATTTCCAAATTAATATATGAGGTGAAAGATACAGGCTATTGTTTGAGGGTATATATGACTATCATAAATCAGACTTGCTAAAATATTATTCTCACTAACTTGCAAATCTTCTTCTCTTAAATACACTATGTCACAACCTTTCTATTTGCATGGTGTTAGAGGAAAATTAGAGATTGGATTTAAATGATCTAAGTTAGAGCCACAAATTTATTCATGAGGCAAAATATGACAACCTTGCTATGTGCTCACCTCTGCAGTGATACCATTTTCTGCATTCTTGACTATCTCAAATGAAACTTTGTAGAACCATTTCCCAAATGAGCTTGTTCTCCCTCATACACTTTGTAATAGAAATTTTGAATCTTATATTAACTTAAAATTAATCTCCTTTCATTGATATGGTATAGACAAGATCATTGAAATCCAGTTGGGAAGGCACACATTGATTCTTCGAACTTGGACTCACAACCTGGAGCTTTGAAATTAAATCACTAAACTACTAAGAGGCTAGTCATATCACTGAAACATGGAATCAGTTTGAGACTCTTGAATCTTTGAATCTGCACATATGAATTTTCATTTCATGTGGATTTCCCAATTTGAGCTCTGAACATAACACTGTATGCTCCAATATTATGAACTTTAATTCTTGCATCCAAACTGTGAACTTCAAATTTGCATATCAGAGTCTGACTTTGAACCTTAAATCTAAACTTGTAGCTCTGAACTTTTTCTTTTTGGACTGAGCTGTGAAACTGGCTTTGCACTAATCTTGAACTCTCTGAATTTGCAAGTTCGATTTTGAACTTTGAACTTTGCAAACTGCATTTCAAACTTTGAACTTTGAGCCTTGAGGTTCTAAGTTCAAATTCAACACATCCTTGAATGCTGCCCTTTTATAAATTACACTTTACCAAAGCATCATTAGCAATAAAAATTAGTAAGATATCAAGGCAATTTAGGAACTTTTCTGATGGGGTTGATTTTTAAAAGTTCAAAATTTGAGGTGTTGGTAGCAAGCCAACAATTGGCTCTAACTAGGGATGTGTGCTGTAAGGTGCACAGAGAATTTAGCTATCTCTAGTTAAAGGCCAGTGTCTAACCATTAGGCAATAGGGTCAAGGCAAAATGGAGAGTAGGGAGCTGCTTGTAGGGTGGGGAAGAGCGAGGGAAAACTCAAAACAACTAAACTACCAAGAAGAGAAACTAACCAAATAAACTAAAAACCACCAAAACCTCAGAGAGCAGAAAGCTATGTACAAGTATATACAGGGCTAGCAGCCCGTACCTTCAAAGAATCCTCTCGCTACTCATGTGAAGCCATAGACCAACTGCGGGAAGTAGGATCCTTTACGGAGTAGAAAATGATGACCATATGATGCAAGCATATACTTATGGCATATGGTAGAAATTATGATATTGGATCCTAGGCTGGATGAGTGAAAAAATTTCAGGCACTTGTGCTTGCATTCAAACAACCATTCTTCATCATACACCTCTACAGCCTTTTGGAAATCATTACCCACACTTTCTTCAATCATCTCAAATAGTTGGGACTTCTCTGCTATAAGAAATTCTGAGTGGGTGTTATGATTTGGATTAGCCTTTTCCTCATAAGAGTTAGAGATGCCAGCCTTGTCATCAATATTACCAATCACAAAATTTTCAGCCATAAATTCAGGTAGATCATGTCCTTCAAATGCTGACTCAACCAAAATTTTATCTTCAAAAGAGGAATCATTAGAAAAAGTTTTATCTTCTCTTATTTGTTCATATATGATCATGCTTTTGGCTCTTTTGAGAACACATTCTTTTAGCTCATCTCTATCATATAGAAGGGGAAAATCTTTATCAGCTAATGGAGGATCATCAAATTCAAACAGAGGGTTATCCTTGATCTTAAAATCTTGGCTGAACTTTATAGGTAAATACAAGGCTTTTACACTACCCCAATTGATTTCATTATCAACTTTCTCTATTTTCCCTTAACTATTGCAATATCAATTATGCTTTCATTTTGACGAAGAAAAGAAACATCAAGATCTAAAGATTATTTTTGCATGTCATAAGGTGAACTATCCTCATGATATATATAGCTAAGGGTAATGATTCTTGGACATTACTTTCAAGAATCATAGGATCAAATTTAGCAGGAAAAACCTCCTCTTTTTGGGTGTGATTAAAATCTTTATCATATGAAAATAAAGATTTACAATCTGAAGTGCTAACCTCTTTACCAACATTTACCAGAAACTTTTCTAGAACATGTGGCTCTTCTTGTTTGGCTTGTTTATGATTTCTCTTTTGCAACTAATCGAAAATCCAAGGCACTGATGATTTTTCCATTGGTGATGAAAAATATTGATCTTCAGAGACCAAGAGATTGGAGAGAAAGGGTTCTTTAATCTCATGTTTTTATTTAGATACCTTTGTAGCAGCAGCAACTCCTTGATCATAATTCTTGAGATTATTATATCTTTTATGTACACATTCTAGTACTATGGCAGATCGATGATCTTTAGCCAGATTTTTTAATTATCCCTTTTAGCTTCACAAATACTCCTTTTGAAGGCATTCCAAAGATACTGGAGCATTTCATTTGTCTCTGAATTAATTTCATTAGCAGTAGGATTCTTTTGAGGCTGTTCCCTCAATTTGATTTCTTGTTCACTCATAACCGAGTAGTTGCAAGAGATATAATTTGATGAAATCACTGGAGCTTCTTCCTCCACAACCTCCAGTTCTTTTTCAAGCTGCTATAGTTTTCTCTTGCATGCCTCCAAATCTATGAGCTTGTGAAATCTATGACACAAAATCATCCATAGCAAGGTAGAGGCGTGGTCATCTTCAAGGCTTATCTTCAACTTCACAGCCTTTGAAATACTTTATTTATAATGTTCCTAGAAATCTTGTAGAACCTTATCATTCATCCAAAGAATCTTTTTCCCATTCTTATAATTCTTTTGGGTTTGCATTAAGAAATAGCAAAGTCACCAATTTATCAGAGTCACCAATCTCCTACACATGGAGATATACATATAAACTGAGGAAATAATCATTCAACACTAATCTTCATTTCTATCCCCAGCAGAGTCACCAAAAATATGTTAGTAAACAAATTTTTCCTTCCGCGAATTAACAAACAAATCAACTCTAAATGCCCAGAAAGAAGGAAAAATAGCACCAACAGTTGGATGAGTTATCATTAATTGATAATTATCCTCTGAATTGAGAGGTACAACTCCCTCTTTAATGATATTCAATGAATTAAATACTGATTATGTCTTTAACCAGAAGACAAGAAATTGACATTCATTTATCAACATAAAATGAATGTGATTATAGATTTAAAAGACTCAAAGAAGAACAAACAAATGGCCAACTAACCACTTATCTAATCTTCCCCAATAGAGAGATAACAAATAGGAATTGAATGACTTCTCTGCAAAATGTAGATATGCAAAGCAAATGATTTACTTATAAACATATATTTGATAAAATGACATGGATGATGTTCAGAAATACAAAAGAAACAACCAACTGATTGATTTCAATCAGAGAAAATAAGTATATAGACCAACTGATTTGTGACACAAACTCCTCTTTATTTCAAAACACAAACACAATAGCCAATAGATCATTATGCTCCTTTCCATTACAATCAAAATGCAAAAAATAATAAAATAGTTCCCTTGCTGTCCCTGTTATAGAATACTTGAAAATAAAATCTCTTCCTCTTCCTGTAGCCGATTGACTTTCTCTGTTACAATAAAATTGAAAAATGACTCCACTCCTCCCTGTAGCGGACTGACTCCCAGAGAAAGAAGAACCCCTATCTGTTTAATGCTTTTACAATATATAGAATTGGTGGGCACATTGCTCGGTTACCATAACCGATTCTTTCTTTTTAAATTTTTTTTATGCTTGTTCCTCTACTTAGAAGATTTCATATATACTTTTTGATTACGGGTTCTCTCATGTGAGTACTTCTATCTCATTAATTATTATGAAAGTAGAATCATTTAATTATGGAGAAAATGCCAAATGTCACTATGTAGAATTTCTGACTTGCTGGTTCCCACTTTTTCCCCATTGTCAAGTTTACACTATGATGACAAATTGGTTAGTAACCGTGCCAAAGTCTGATAGGAAAAAGTGTCAATTAATGAGGATCGAAGACATCCTCCTTCTTCTTTGAGCTCCACATCACTCAGGTGGGTATTGCCTCACTTGCACACTCATGACTCCTCATGAAAAACAAAAGGCCTGCAAATATATTATTATGGAATAGCTTTCAGACTCCTATAGGTATCCTATACCCCAATGAAACCATAACCACATGCAATAGTCCTACTTGCATGGAATGAGTCTAAAAACTAGAAAGGACCCCTTCTACTACCAACATGAAAGGGAAAGGTGTTTCATGAATGATTTGATGTTGGGTTGAATGGACCCCTGAAATACCCTAAGTCTCCCATAGACCAGTGCCTTATCCAATGGGCAGTAGAGTCAAATACCTCACTGCAACAGAGCTATGAAACAAGAAGACAACACATCCAAGTATGTTGATGCCTTACACCAAGCATACAGCCCTAATCAGATCTCACTTCAACAATCCACCTATGTGCCTAGATATGCTATCACCCATTCAAATGATTTTAACCCTCCCCTTAGAAGAGACCTATGAACAAGCAATACATTAATTAGCATCCACTGAAAGACAAGCTTGAAGTACCCTTGATACCCCAGCTCATACACATCTAAAAACTAGTCCTAAACTTAGTTTTTTATGTGAAAACTACTCTACTGCACACACTTAGGAAATGTGAATAGAAAGACTACAACATCCTTGATGCTTTAATCAATAAGTTCAAAACTCAAATAGAGACAATTTGATAGAAGTACAAATATGTTGAAATCTTATACATAAGACAAACTGTTACAACTTGCATTCTATTCTCAAAGCCAGAAAGGGAAGAGGAATCACCCTGTATGTAGAGAAGAAGGAAAATACTGAAGGAAGAACCATTCATAGGACCAGGGGAAGGAACCCCTCGAATGGAACCAAAAGGTTGGAACCCTTCTAAATGATCTAGAAAATCCTTTTATAGGAACCAAGATTGCAACAAGCTATGGATCATTTAGGGCAAAAAATTTAGGTTTACAACCACCAAGTACAATAAGAAAATAAAGCATGTAGGAAAAGCCTTGAAATTAGGGAGAATCAGATCAAATCTGATGTACAATTATATCAATTTCATCACCACAGGCTAACTACGATCACAAGTTATTGACTTCTTGTTGCAGGCCAAACAAAATTCAATGCCAAGACCAACTTGAAAAACTTAGCGTGTATAGAGCATGGAGATCACTGACATGCACCAAACCCTAGCTGTCTGTGAGAAGCAATAGTTGACTGCAATTAAATCGACATGGCACCCCAAGAAGAAAAATTGGATTAGGATAGCTACCCATATCTTTGCATCATTTTTCTAACTGCAACTATCCTAGAAAATCAATTATGAGCTACCCACCTATCGTTTACAACCAACTGCAACAAACTGGCTAGAAAACCCTATAGAAACATTCAAAATCAGGCCGCAACGGCTATCTAATCAAAATTTAAAATATTGTCATCAATCTTATGCTTTCCTGGCATATCAGATGGTCCTAATAATTCTTTAACAATTGACCAAACCCATTTGAAAAGTCCACAGCCACATCACCACCTCGAAAACCAATAAAAATTGAGCAACTCAGCACAATCAGCACTTCGACCCACTACATCATCAACCCTTAAACACTAAAAAATGGAGGGTTGTCACATGATCGCAAAGGAGAAAATATTGCCTCACGATCATGTGACAACCGTCGATTAAAAAGGCAACTAACTATCGGGCCCCATTGACAAACTCCATGTCATCACCTTGTAGCCAATCAGAAATGAACACCTCTACAACATCTAACATGCGAACCTACATATTCAACCTACCTTTCCATTAGACAGCTGTCATGATGCCATGAGGGTTAACCTCTTTGAATCTTTTCATAACAGTATCACGACAATCGTCGATCATGTCTGCATCTTAACCACTGAGCAACTGAGACCACCAGACAAAACTATAACTGCTCACAGGATTGTTGAAGGTTAAAGAATAAACTGCCAGGGTTGCGTGATCACACGACTATAGAAAGCATCAAGTCACCGAATGAAAAGAACTTAACTGTAAAGATCAAGAGACCCCATGAACACACAGTCACCCAATCACCAAATGAAAAACATAACCACCTGGGAAACTAGAGATCAAGTGACTGAACACCATGAAAAATTGGGCCCCACTTGGTTGCAATAGCGCAGATAGGAAATTCTGATATCAAGGAAGAGCTGTGAAGGTGTGAAAGGTTGAAAACAACCAGGGCTTTCACATTGACACAAAGGTAACAAAAGAATGTGAAAACATCGAGGGTTTTTATCCTTGCACAAATTTTGAAACCCTATGATATGAAAGAGCAATTTCTAGCAGACCTTGAAACTTGAATATCTCCCTGGTTTTTGCGATTTAGCACATGCGATCTGAATTGGAGCATGGTGACACATTAAAAAACATGGGGCTAAGGGTGCAAGCTATGAAACATTGTACATTTTGGGTGCTAACTAAAATAAACTTGAAAGCAAGGTAGGGAAACTTTTAGAGCTTGTGAAGGAAAATGCCATTTTCATAGGATTTTTGCATTGACAGGAAAATAACCTAACATGACTAAGCCATCATCTCCCACCATCGTGGAGTCTTTGTATATATGTCTCCAAACTATTCCCTAATGAACTATTAGGATCACATCATAATAATAAGATATTTTTGATATTTAGGAAATTATTTTCATGCCAAGTGACTGCTAGATGTCATTCTTCTATCATTACAAGCTATTGTTTGAGGGTATATATGACTTTCATAAATCAGACTTGCTAAAATATTATTCTCACTGACTTGTAGATCTTATGCTCTTAAATACACTATTCCATAACCTTTCTATTTGCATGGTGTTAGAGAAAACTCAGAGATTATATTTAAATGATCTGAGTTAGAGCCACAAATTTATTCATGAGGCAAAATATGACAACCTTGCTGTGTAATCACCTCTGCAGTGATACCATTTTCTACATTCTTGACTATCTCAAATGAAACTTTGTAGAACCATTACCCAAATGAGCTTGTTCTCCCTCATAAGATTTGTAATAGAAACTTTGAATCTTATATTAACTTGAAATTAATCCCCTTTCATTGATATGGTATAGACAAGATCCTTGAAATCCAGTTGGGAAGGCACACATTGATTCTTGGAACTTGGACTCACAACTTGGAGCTCTGAAATTAAATCACTAAACTACTAAGAGGCTAGTCATATCACTGAAACATGGAATCAGTTTGAGACTCTTGAATCTTTGAATCTGCACATATGAATTTGCATTTCATTTGGATTTCCCAATTTGAGCTTTGAACATAACACTGTATGCTCCAGTATTTTGAACTTTAATTCTTGCATCCAAACTGTGAACTTCAAATCTGCATATCAGAGTCTAACTTTGAACCTTAAATCTGAACTGGTAGCTCTGAACTTTTTCATTTTGGATTGAGCTTTGAAACTGGCTTTGCACTGAACTTGAACTCTCTGAATTTGCAAGTTCGATTTTGAACTTTGAACTTTGCAAACTGCATTTCAAACTTTGAACTTTGAACCTTGAGGTTCTAAGTTCAAATTCAACACATCCTTGAATGCTGCCCTTTTATAAATTACACTTTACCAAAGCATCATTAGCAATAAAAATCAGTAAGATATCGAGACAATTTAGGAACTTTTTTGATGGGGTTGATTTTTAAAAGTTTAAAATATGAGGTGTTGGAAGCAAGCCAACACACACAATAGGAGTTGAGATGACATTATTCAAATGCCTGTGGATGGTTCATCATTTATGGACATAGAGGAAAATTGGCCACACTTTAAAGAGGAACCTCAAAATATCAGTCTTTCTCTGGCAGCAGATGGTGTCAATTCGCATGGAGAGATGAGATTTGTTTACTTGGTGTCGCCTATTTTTGTTATAAACAATAACCTTCCTCCATGGATGTTAATAAAGAGAGAGGACATTATGTTGGCAATGATTGTTCTAGGCATCTTATTATTTTATAGTTATCTACATGTAATTGTAAGTCTTGGAGTGAAATGGCCACAATAATTATCTAATGTTGTTAATTCAACTAGGTAAGTACCAAGTGAAAGATATGAATGTATATATTGTGCCTCTTATTGACAATTTGTTGGTGTTATGAAATGGTTTCACTATGTATGACATCTTCCGACCAATTGGACAAAGACAATTTTAATTCTATGCAATGCTTGTGTGGACAATTCATGATGCTCCAGAGTTGACACATTTCTGTGGTATGTTATGGTGAATTATAGTTGTACGTGATAATTCTAATTCTAAAAATATACATATTCAATCCAATTGTATCATTATCTTGTAGGTCTTCAAGCAAAAGGAAAATTTTCATGTCCAATGTGTGGTCCAAAGATGAAATCTCGTCATTTTAAAAGTTTAAGAAAGTAGGTGTTTGATGAGTATAGGTAGTTCCTCCCCATAAATCATAACTATCAAAGTGTGGAAAGACATCTTTTCAATGGGAAAGAAGAGACTACATCAAAGACCCACAAAATGACACCTCATCTATGGTTGTTGGAATATAATAGAATTCAAGGTAATATTATTCCACGTAATGGTCAATATTTGAAAATTATATATTTTGATTGTGTTTTGTTGGCTAATTATGTAGTTCATGATTTTGAAGATCATGAAGGCATCACCGACCAGCTTCCAAAGGGACTAAAATATTATCCCAGAGAATTTAGTAGGCTTCCCTACTATGAACATGTACAAATTGTGCATTTGTTTGATACTATGCATATTGGAAAGAATGTAATAGACACTGTGGAAAATATTGGACAGAAGGCGTGACAAAGAAAAACTTGGAAAAATTTGTGGTGACATTCATAATTCCAATCATGAAATGAAAAATATCATTGAGTCAAATAGAAATGGAGACTGGATTACTGCAAGTGCTTTGTTGGAATTATTTGCTATTGCACCAAAATTTGAACTATCAATGCTTGATACAAATGCCAAATTTAACCCGATCCACGGGAGGTGGTTAAGCCATGTCACGAATCTCCAAGGAGGTGCTAACCACCAAGTCAACAATCTCCCCCTCAGCACTGACTGAGCCTTCAGCACCCACTGAAGGGAGACTCAAACCCATGACCCAAGGCTCAGATACCAATTGTTAGAATCATTTGCCATTGCACCAAAAGTTTGAACTATCAATGCCCGATACAAATGCTAGATTTAACCTGATCCATGGGAGGTGGTTAAGCCATGTCATGAATCTCCAAGCAGGTGCTAAGCACCAAGTCAACATGCTCTTCCTTGGTTATTAACAAAGCAACAAAGTAATGTCATAAAAGAAGTGATCTAAAAAATTTGATTTCCTATAGGATTTGTTGTGGATATAAGCAATCTCATATTAAAGAAAAATGATTTTGGGTTAGGGATGAAAATGCATGATTGGCATATCTTCATCAAGGTAAGTCATAGTCTTTTGTATTTACAATATATTTGTGTAATTGCATTCAATTTTCATTGTATGAAATGATCAGTTCACAATTGTTGCAGTATTTGCTACCCCTATCTCTCCCAGAGAACTTTGACAATAATATCAAACAAGTGATATATGAGCTTGGAAAATACATGAGGTAAGCAATGATATTTGTTCAATATATCAAATAATAATATCAAACAAATAATATATTGTAAAGTCTTGTATTTATATATTTATGTCTTGAATCCCTTGTAGGTGGTTGTCATCTAAAGAAATTCATAAAGAAGATATAAAATATTGGAAGAAAATAATTTGTCGATTAATGTGTGAAATGCAAAAATGTTTACCTCCAGATTTTTTCAATGCACAAGAACACTACCTCATACACCAAGTTGAGGAGATTGAATTGTGTGGACCTGTACATGCTAGGTCAATGTGGGTTGAGAGACACTTGAAATTTTTGAAGGGTTTGGTACAACAAAGAGCACGTCCTGAGGGTTCTATGGTTGAGAGATATATGGTATACTAGATGATGGTGTACGTTACTGAATATCTTCCTAATCTTGCAGTAAAGACCCATATAGATTGCATTTGGGATTTTGACTCAATTAAAATTTTTGAAGGGGAGTACTTGGTGGGAAATGGTAGATTTAGGAATTTGAAAGGTAATAAATTATGAGATGTTATTATAGTTAATTAATTCTTAATCTTCAAAATAAATCTATTGTAAGTCATCTATTTACTTTTGTACAGCTGTTAAAGAGTGGGATGCAATACATTTGTTTATTGGAAACAATCAATATTGGATGACAGTATGAATTGAATGATGTTAGAATGATGGTCATAGATTAACATGGGAATCCATGTCTTCATTGGTTATACAAGATCATCGTAATGGAGAACTAAATGTTACACAAAAGGAAATAGATTTAGCATATGGTTTAAGAGATCACCAGGCACTTATAAATTTGTTAATTAATCAACCGTATGTTTTTCAACTCATTATGCAATAATTTATACATGTTTGACATTATTGTGGGTGAAAAAATACAAGGCTATGTTTTGTAATGGTTATAAATTTCACATCAAAAAGTTGGATGACACGAAGAGAACTTGTGATTCTAGGATAAGTACAATGTTCCAGGTGACTAATATTTCATCTAGAAATGACTTACATCCTCGAGAGTCACAAAATCAATACTATGGTATTTTTGTTGATATACTTGACTGTGACTTTAATTCCTTCAAATTAGTTCTCTTTGCTGTGAAATTGTACAGACTACAACTCAATAAAAATGATCTGATAGAACTGTTATTGAACATGAAAATGGATTTCCAATGATTAATACAAGGTTGTTTGAGCCAGTTGGAGAAGAGCCCTATGTTCTTCAAAACCAATGTGAGCATGTATTTTACTCAGAGGTTTCACATAAACTAGGTTGGTCATTTGTTATTAGACATGATCCAAGAGGAAGGCTGATAAAGTATAATGCGATGGAAGAAGATATCGAGGAAGATGAAGAAGTGGAAGATGATGTAGATGATGATCACGATCAAGAGCTAGTCGAAGAAGAATATGAAGAAGAATATGATGATGATGCTGCTACTGAAGATGATGATGCTACTACTGATGATGATGATGATGTTGCTACTAATGAGGATGATGATGGTGATGATGATGATGATGATGATGATAATGATGATGATGATGAACATGACGATGATAGTGGTGGTGACGATGTCATCGATGACGACGATCTTGATAATGAGATGGATGAAGAAGAATATCAATGACATGAATGAAATGTACAATTATGCCAAATGTTTGGCATGTTCTAATGATTGTTTTATATGTACTACTCTTATTCACCTTGTTTTATATGTCCTACTTATATATCTTTGATCTTTTGTTAAGAGAAATTTCATTCTAAAAGAGTGTATTTAATCTCTATATGCTTAAACAACATCACTAGTTAAGACTGTTCTCATTTGTAGTGGGTATGAAATGAATCAAATCACTTGAAAGACAATAGAATTTAGACATGTGCAAATTAGTAACATGATTAAGCAAATTACCTTTCTTTATAATTTTCTAGGGTATTTTTTTATATCAGTGCATTTAATCTAAATACTATCTTATGAGAGTTGCTTCTGCTAATTTTCTATTTCCTTGCACATCAATGATGTTAAATCATAGGGGATTCTCTTTGTTCCCTACAATGGAGTGAGCTAATTCTGAATTGCTTAGTAATTTCTTTTTATTACATGGTTGTCTTTGGTTTGTCATTTTGTTTTGAGTGTCTAGTGATTTAAACCAAAGACTTTGACTTAGCGAAAAAATGTGCTAGTCTACATTAGTATGTTTCTTTTTTATTGTAATTATAATTAGTATGAATGAACAAAATAATGACAATGCAATATTTGTGATAATGCAATATTTGTCGAAATAGCATCGATGACTTCGATCAATGTGTCTATATGTCAATGTGGTGTTGGCCCATGCATGTTGAAGATGTCACGCACAACAAGTAATTCTGGGCATCATTTTTGGGTTTTCCCAAATAGGAAAAAGGTTTGGATACATAATTATATTTTATATTTAAAAATAATGTGACAACTAATCATTTTATGAAGAACTGATGTACATTTGGTATTGTAGGGAAATAGTGGATGTCAATACTTTTGGTGGGTCAATCAAACCACATATACATCTACCCCATCTACATGTATACCTGATGTAGGAAATGAGTGCAAGTTGTGCAAGGCTCGAGAGGCAGCTAGTGCCACCAAGATTGCTTCAATGGTGAAAGCAGAAATCATATTTTTGCAATGCCTTCTTTGTGTAGTTTGTACACTACTTTGTTAGGACCATATGCATAAATGTGGTTAATAGAGGGCTATTTAGATACTAATTTTTTTTTTAGAATTTCTAGTAGATACACATAAAGAACATGCACATAAGCATGACAAATGAGAAACATAAATGTAGATATCACAACAACTAAGAAACATAAATGTAGGCATCATGGTCACAATTTTTTGGAGACACAACATAATTGAATGGTATACCCAGATGATGCAACACAAATATATATCACTCCTCTGGTTCCAAGTTTACACTGTGGTAAACAATACTTGTAGATAAAGAATAAATTTAGAGAGCAGAGGAGGGTCATGATGACCAAAATAATACAGGGTCCCTATATTATTTTGGTCATTATCGCTCTCCTCCTGTGCTCTCTAAATTTATTTTTTATCATATGGGTTTTGTTTACAGTAGCGTTGACTTGGAAATGGAGGAGTAGTGGTTGTGTTGCATCGTCTAGGTATACCACTCAATTATGTTGTGTTTCCAAAAAATTGTGACCATGATGCCTACATTTATGTTTCTTAGTCGTTGTGTCCTAGAACCCCTTATGACCCTTTACAACCCTTTACAATCCCTAAGAATACATCTTAGAGGTCTTAAAATGTTGTAAAGAGTCATAAGAGGCTCCTAGGAGGGGTCAAATGAGCTTCCACCTTCATGTGGTTAGCCTTGTTAAGTGGAGAATGTTAAACTATTCTTGAAATAAAGAGAAGCTCAATAATTTAAGAACTCAATTCATGTATGACAAATATATATCGATCCATCTCAATGGCTACCAAATCAACAGATCTCTACCTAGAACCCAGTCGCAAAGAAACACCACAGACCACACCGTGAACCCGTTGTGAAGAGGCATCCAACGTCTCATAAGTTGCATCAAATGACCCACTTTCTATAATCTAAGTCTCTCAGCTCAGTTCACCAAGAAGAAGACTTCTCCCTAGTCATCACGGACACCATACTGATCGTTGCACTAATTTTTTGTGCTAGAGCAGTCACTGTTAGAAATCTTGATTTGGTAGGATCCATTCCAAATCATGAGCAGGAACCAGATCTACAAGAACACCATTCTGAATCAATACTAATTCAATCGACATATATATATATATATATATATATATATATATTAAAATTGATTTTCATCACAATTGCGATGACCCTAAAACAGCGACGGTTATCTGTCAAAACAATCTGACATCCAGCTATCGCATGTACAACATTGTTGTCGATAAAAAACTTTAAATGATGGATATCTATTGTAAACTTCTGACAGGTATCCATTGCATGTACAACATTATTCTCACTTAAAACTAGAAATGATGAATATCCATCATAAAATTCTGACATCTATCCATCACATTTATAAAATTTCTGTTAGCAAACAAACTACAAACAATGGTGACTTGTCGAAAGATTCTGATGGGTCACCATTATTTGTATTGTTTGCAATAGATAGGCATCACAATTAAGATGACCATAAATAGGTTCGACACCAGATTTCCCTTCTTGGTATCCCCTTTTTGCGACATCCATAGTCATCATAATTATGACACAAATCAAAACCATCATTTTTTCAACTATTAAACTATGATAGTGGGTGGTGTCACTTTATTGATGGTAAACTATTGTAATTTTGATGATAGGCCATCAGAAATAGGGCCCAAATGTACTACTGCACCTCGCAGACACTTTGGTTCGGCGTGGTCCGAAACATTCTACTGACTCAGCAGTCAAAATGGGGTTGTCCCTAGCATTTATCCACCCAATTGAAGCTAATGGCACAATCCATTCGGTACCGAGATGAATGGTTTGGAAGTAATCCAGTGGTGCAACTTTCAATTGACCCTCACTACAAGTTTTGGCTTCAAGCAAGACTGGCGTGCAATATTCAAAAAAATTTGAGTCTCCCAGAATGGAGAGAGGTTATTGTAGGCCTTGAAAACATGGTCATGTAGCATCTCATAGATCACCAATACCTCTCATGGGGTTTAAGTTATGAGCCTTGAAAGTTCATTGCCCAATCGTGCTTAGTACACCTTGGGGACACTTTGGTTCGGTGTGGTCTGGAACATTCTATTAAATCAGTGGTTGAATTAGGGTTGTCCCTAGCATTTACTACTAGAAATGAATGTTGAATATTTGGCAACCATTCTGTAACAGTTGTTGTTGCATTCATGACTATGATTATCATTGATGTCAACACAGTGATCTTCTGGAGATTTGCAGAGGAGCAGACAGTGTTCAGATTAGTGCACATGGGATATTGTAGATAGAGATATGTGATGTTGAGGATTTACTCTTTGATATGTTATATGTTGATGTTTAAGAGTGCATATAGTAATTCATTTATTCATGGAAGTTATGAGCATTTTGGTGGAAGCAGTATTTAGGCAGTGTTCCTAAGTAGCAGTTTGTGGAAATCAGATGATATCTCCTAATCAGGATGGAATCTGGTTTTGCACAGTTAATGGAAAGATGAAGACACATTGTTAGTGATGTGGATGATAGCACAAACTTCAAGGTTTCTCGAGTGAAGAATTATTGTAGTTGGAAGCTGATAGTTTTGTGTAATTTTTATGTAGCATATGGAAACTTTTATTTTGTAATTGGATGCCGACTCATTTGTAATTACTTGAGTGTGGTATAAAAGAAGGAGTTTTTTTCCTTATTGTCACATGGTTGAATATGACAGATGCACTGATGTATGCATGAAGTGAAGAAAAGAGAAAATGAATTGTGAAAGAAGTCATGTGAAGTACAGAGATTTGAAATTGAGATCTAGTGTAGCAGTGAGTGCGGTTTGGCACAGTAAGAGAAGAGGTAATATGTTTTGATATTATTCTATTGAATAATCTAGAGATTAGTTGGATAGTGTGTTTAGTGATCTTTCCATTAAAGCTATTTGGGTAGTGGATCCATCTGTCTTCCATAACTCCTAATAGAGTTAGATTCTTTTAGCAGGGATTCAAAATCTCCTAACTGGGATTCATATGTACTAAATGTATTTCATAAGACTCCTAACAGAGTCCATCCTCTCACAAGGAATATTCATATTAGTGCATCTTTTGTGGGCATCATTCCCACTAGGGTTTACTCTTTGATCAAGAGGTTCCCTAGTCAACATATCTTGTGTCATTATGTTATTGTGTATGAATATCTTTCTATGGTTGGTAATTATATTGCTTACATGGTTAAATGCTGCTGAAGTTGATAAAAGTTATAATTATCAAATAACTAATTCATCCCCCCCCCCCCTCTCAGTTATCTTGGTGGACTTTACTTTCTAACAATTGGTATCAAAGTAGCAGGTCCTTGAAAGAAAAGTTTAATAGCTTAAGGAGATCTATGGTGAATTTCAAGAAAGAAAGCCCTAAGTTTGATGGAGTAAATTTTGATAGCTAGAAAGAAAAAATGAAGACACATATACTTTGTTTAGGACTAGGTTATTGGTTGATTACAAAGAATGAGAAGAATATCATTAATGAAGATAATCTTGAAGCATGTACAAATGATGAGAGAGATCTATTCATGTGTAACATACTTTCCAAAGAAGCACTTTTGACAGCCCTTTTGGAGAATGAGTATAGTCAGGTAAAATATTTGAAAACATCTAATGAAATTTGGAAAGCTTTACACTCTACTTTTGAAGGTGATGAACATGCAAACAAAGTTAGATTACATAATTGGATATGTGCATTTGAAGATATAAGAATGATGGAAGATGAATCTGTTAGAAGCTATATTTGTAGAATGTAAGAGATTGCTGCAGGTATAAGATCTTGTGGAGGAACATAGACAGAGGATGAAGTGATATGAAAAATTCTGAGGACATTGACTCCTATATTTAAATAGACAGCATAGATGATTGAACAAGTTATACCTTGTACTTCAAACTATACAAGAGAGACTCTTCTTGGAAGATTGGAAGCAAAAAAAAATGAACCTGAGGTTATCAGGAGACTTGCCTAGAATGGAGACAACATTCCGTGCTCTTAGTGTTCTCCCTACTTTGTCAAGAAGCATCAGTGTGAGTGGAGATTATGTTGGTAGTAGTAGATAGAGAAATGAAGAAGATAGGAAGATTGTGTTGGAAATTTGGCTAATGTGGATGCATAGATATTGTCATTATGGAAACATATGATCTCTATTAAGAGCGCAGAATCTGGAATGCAAGTATGGCAAGTTGAAGGAAGAAATTGTCTAAGTATGGATACAGTGATCTTGACAAAGCACCCGATGAAGATTTAGTTGGCGATGTCCACTGGAGAAATATTTTTGTTTGTGCAGTTAACTAAAGCTTCTATAGAGTATGAGGATACCCCATCTTAGTGCGCATAAAGTTTGGAGTAGTACGGACAAAGTTATTTAAAGTTTACCGAAGATAGTTTTTGCAGACAGAACAGTTTTGGAGACAGTATTAGCGAAAGAGTTAATGGATTATTTTTTCTTGTCAAAATAATGACTTAACATTATGAAAAGATGACATCCTAGATGTTTTCTCTTGGATAAATATTTTGGAAGCCAACCATGTAAAGTTATTAGCTTTAATAACTCATATATTAGGCATACTTGAAATGTAATGAAAATAGTAGTGGGATATGTAAAAAGGAAGAAAAGATAACTTGTGATGGTTGTATATTGAGTTAGCAGCAAAGGCTATTGATGCGAAGTTGTAAGCAGTACCATATTATAGTCAGAAACATTTTGTATTACCTATTTGGGCAGTGAGCTCAGCTGGTGATCAGGTTTTGTAATCTAACTCCTAACAGGGTTAAGGCTTCTAACAAGGCCTAAAGTCCTTTAACCAGGATAGATCTACTATATATTGTAAATTGACTCCTAACAGGGTCCAATATCCCTAACAAGATACTTTTGATTAGTGATCTTTGTGGGTACCATCCCCACCGGGGTTTTCCCTTGGCCAGGGTTTCCTCGAGAACATATCATGTGTTATGAGTTCTTTCTATTTACTGCTATGTTTGTTAATCAGCTTGATAATCTTTGTATGCACTAAAGTAATTTGTTACATCCATAAGTGGGCAAAAGAAAAAGTTTGTGAAATACTGATTCACCCCCCCCCTCTCAGTATTTCCTATTTCTAATAGATTGAAGAAGGTATTGCCTTTCTTGTGAAGAGAGAACCAAATGGTAAGAAAATATTTAAACGTTGGACTTGTCAAGAATATGGTCATTTTGCATCTAAATGTCCAAAGAGAGTTAAAAAGTACAGAAACAATTTCAAGCCTAGAAGATCTAAAGAATTTTATTATGCTAATGATGAAGATCTTGAAGCTAGTATAGGGAGAACTCTAAGTGAAAGTGATACTGAGAATAATGATGACATAGGATTTATAGAAATTAAAGAAGAAAATCTTGAAACTGATGTTAGAGAAGAAAAGGCCTTAGTTTCTCAAGTTGAAAAGAAAGCTGATTGGATTATAGATAGTGGTTGTTCACATCATATGACTGGAGACATGAAAAAATTCATAAAGTTTAACAATTATGATGGAGGATTTGTTAGAGTTGGAAACAATGCATCTTGTTTGATTAAAGGTATAGGATCTATTACTCTTGATGGAAAGACTAATACTAATGATGTTTACTTTGTGGATGGATTGAAACATAATCTTTTGATTGTTGGACAATTAGTTGATAAAGGATATCAAGTTTGGTTTACCGAGAAAACTTGTGTGATAAAGGATAAAGATGGAAATATGATTGGAACTAGATCTAGAACTAGAGGTAATGTATTTCAGTTGAATCCTATTGAGATGACATGTTTGATTATTAAAATTGATGACAGTTGGTTATGGCACAAAAGATTTTGTCATATAAATTTTGATAACATTGTGAAGGTGAGTACTACACTTGTAGTAAGAGATTTGCCTAATATGAAGCCTACTAACATGATTTTCAAGGAATGTGTGATGGCTAAATAGAAGAGAAGTTCTTTTCCTAGTAAGAAGTTTACATCTATAGAGAAGTTGGAGATTGTTCATACAGATTTGAGCAATCCTACCAGAATGAGAGGATTATATGGAGCAAGGTATTTTATGATTCTTCTTGATGATTTTACAAGAATGATGTAGATTGCATTTCTTAAAGAAAAATTTGAAGCATTTGATAAGTTTAAGATCATTAAAAATAAAGTTGAGAATGAATTTGAAATGAAGATAAAATGTTTGAGATCTGATAGAGGTGGAGAATTTACTTCTAAAGAGTTTAACACCTTTTGTGAAGTTAATGGTATTAAGAGATAGTTTTCAGCCCCTAGGACACCTGAACAAAATGGTATTGCAGAAAGAAGAAATAGATCAGTGACTGAAGTAGCAAGAGTTATGCTATTTGAGAATGATTTGGTGAAGATTTTCTAGAGAGAAGCAGTGAATGCGGTAGTGTATACAATGAACAAAGTAAAAATCAGAGCAGACACAGACAAGACACCCTATGAATTATGGTTTGGACATGCACCCTTAGTTAAGTATTTTAGAATTTTTGGAAGAAAATGTTATATAAAGAGAGATGATGATATTGGAAAGTTTGATCCTAGAAGTGATGAAGGTATATTTATTGGATGTTCTTTGAAGAGAAAAGCTTAAAGATGTTACAATAAGAGAACTAAGACTATTGTTGAAAGCACAAATGTTAAAGTTGATGAAAAGTTCAAAATTTAGGAAAGAATGCTTAATTATGAATAAGATGAAGAAGCTCATCCCAAACCTAACATTGAGACTACTGAATTATTCTATGAGACTGACAGTGAATTGTTGAATGAAAGCCACAGTGAAGTCATTGAAGAACCGACACCTAAAGTGAGATCTAAGACAGTGACACCTAACAAGAACTTATCAATGAATCATCCTATTGAGAAAATTATTGGAAGCATTACTTGAGGGAAGTTCTAACTCGAAATAAGGTACAAGAATAGTTATGTTTGATTTCTCAAATTGAACCTAAAACTACCAGTGAAGCTTTTGAAGATTAACATTGGATTAATGCTATGAAAGAAGAACTAGATCAGATTGAAAAGAACAAAACATGAGAATTGGTCCCTAGACCTAAAGATAAAAATGTTATTGGAACTAAATGGGTATTCAAAAACAAGACGAATGAACAAGGAGAAGTAGTAAGAATCAAAGAAAGATTAGTATGTAAGGGATACTCACAGCAAGAAAGAATTGACTATGAAAAAACTTTTACACCAATAGCAAGAATTGGAGCAGTAAGAATGTTTTTGGCCTATGCAACTTATAATAAATTCAAAGTATATCAGATGTATGTGAAGTTAGCATCTCTAAATGGTGAATTGGAAGAAAAAGATTCTACATTGAGAAGCCTGAAGGTTTTCCTTTGACTCAAGAAGGAGACATGGTATGTAAACTAAAGAAAGCCTTATATGGACCAAAGCAAGCACCTAGAACTTGGTATGCAAGACTGGATAAGTATTTGTTAAAATTTGGATTTACAAAAGGAACAGCTGATAGCAATGTGTATACAAAAGAAATTGAAAATGGTTTGTTGATTGTAGTTATTTTTGTTGATGACATTATTTTTGGAGGAGAAGATGAAGCTAGTGACAAGTTTGCTAATGAAATGAAGACTGAATTTAAAATGAGCCTAATTGGTGAAATGAAATACTTTTTGGGATTATAGATAACACAGAACAGTGATAGTATCTTTGTAAGTCAGACAAAGTACCTGAATGACTTGTTGAAAAGATTTGGAATGAAGAACTGTAAACTAGTTGGAACACCTATGGTAACTGCACATAAATTATCTAGTACAGATGAAACACTGACAGTTGAACAAAAAAAGTATAGATCTATGATTGGAGGATTGCAGTACTTGACACATACAAGACTTGATATAGCACATTTAGTTGGAATTGTAGCAAGATTTCAAGCAGAACCTAGAGAATCACATTATGCAGCAGTAAAGAGGATACTGAGATATTTAAGAGGCACAATGGACTATGGATTGTGGTATGAAAATCCAGATGATTTTACCCTATGTACATATATAGATGCTGATTGGGGAGGTAGTGTTGATGATAAAAAGAGAACCAGCGGTGGGGCATTTTTCCTTGGAGGAAGATTGGTTTCTTGGCTAAGCAAGAAGCAAACTTGTATCTCATAGAGCATAGCAGAAGCAGAATATGTAGCAGCAGCAAAAAATTGTAACTAGATAATTTGGATGATACAAATGTTGAAGGACATTGGAATAAAGTTTGTTGAACCTATTGTTATACATTGTGACAACACTAGCACAGTTAGTATGTCTAAGAACCTTGTATTACATTCTAAGACAAAGCATATAGAGATTAAGTATCATGTAGTAAGAAAGAAAGTTGCTGAGAAAGAAGTCAAACTTGAGTACATAAGCACAAAGGAGCAGATAGCAGACATTTTTACAAAGCCTTTGCCTAAGGATACATTTGAGTATCTAAGAGGTATGCTTAGGGTTATGCCCCAGCCTACTTTTGAGAAGTAATGCAGTTGGTTGCATCCATCCAGTGGTATATGAGACTTATCTTTCTTCTGGACTAGATGCCGGTATTTCTTCTATGGGGGAGTATTTGTATGTAAGCTGAGTCATGAGGACTCTAGTGAATGCATTTTCTGAATAGTGTCTTTTGACATTAGATTTTTTGTTGACATAATGATGAAATTTATGTCATTGATGTCAATGGGGGAGAAGTGTACATGAAAAAACCATTTGTATCATCTATTGGAGAGAAATGAATAGGAAAATGAAGCAAGATTTGATTGATGAAGAGGACTTGAAAATGTTTTTTAGAGTACCAGTATTGTAGTATTGGATTTTTGGAACATTGGATGTTTTTTCATCTATGTTGTCATCAATGCTAATGGGGGAGATTGTTAGGAATGAATGTTAAATGTTTGGCAGCCATTATTTAAAAATTATTGTTGCATTCATGACTATGATTGTCATTGATGTCAATACAGCGATCTTCTGGAGATTTGTAGAGGAGCAGACAGTGTTTAGATTAGTGCACATGGGATATTGTAGATAGAGCTATGCGATGTTGAGAATTTACTCTTTGATATGTTATATGTTGATGGTGTTGGAAATTTGGCTGATTTGGTTACATACATGTTGTCATTATGGAAACATATGATTTACATGAAGATCGCACAGGTCACAGAGCTAGTATGTCAGAGCACAATGTGAAATTGTCTAAGTATAAGACAGTGTGTTTTTGCCAGTGAACCAGGAGAAAGTTTTGTTTGGTGATGTTGATTGGAGTAAGTTTAGTGCTTGTTCACTTGAACATAGACTCTATGGTGACTATTGATGACTCATCTCAGAGCGCAAGTTAGTACGACATGTACAGAAGAAGTTATAATAGTTTTAGTGAAGACAATGTTAAGTCAACAGGACAAATTTTGAAGACATAATTGATAAAGAGTTAAGGGATTATTTTGTTTATCAAAATAATGACTTAAAAATAGAAAGGGAAGACATCCTAGATGTTAACCCTTGGATAAATTTATTTTGTAAATATGGCAGCTGACCAAAAAATTTATTAACCTTAATAACTTGTATAAATGTAATTGTAAATTGTAAAGAAAAAGAGTAATAGATATAGTGATATAGTGATATGATGCAAAATATGATGTATATGTAATTGTGATAGTGAAAGAGTAGCGAAGAGATATTGATGCAAGAAGTATAAGGTGATGTACCTTGACCCTTTTTGTAATCAGTGTATATTGTGTGTTACTTGTTTGGGCAGTGGGCTCATCTGGTAATCACATTTTGTACTAACAACTCCTAACAAAGTTGAGGCTTCTAACAAGGCCTATAGTCCCTTAATCAGGATTGAGACACTATATGCTTGTAATAGACTCCTAACAAGGTCAACATCCTTAACAATATACTTTTGATTAGTGGATCTTTATGGGTACCATCCCCACTAGGGTTTTCCCTTGGCCAGGGTTTCCTGGAAAACAAATAATGTGTTATGAGTTCTTTAGTTTTATTGCTATGCACATTGTTTAGATTTCTATGTTATGTATGCATTAAGATTATCTGTTATATCTATAATTGAGAAAAAGTAAAAGTTTGTGGAATACTGATTCAGCCCCCCTCTCAGTATTCCCTATTTCTAACAATTGGTATCAGAGCTTTGTTACTCGGAAAAGAATCATTCAAGGAAAGCCTAGTAGCTTGAGTAAGATCTCTATAGATATGGATCAACTACAGAAGAATCTTGAAGAAGCTCTTGAATAGATTGACATACTTACTGATGAAAGAGACATTCTGAAAGGAAAATAAGATGATGCAAAGAACCTCATTTAGAAATTGAAAAACAAGTTGGAAGATCTAAAATCTGAAAAGGAATCCGAAGTTCTTATTGAAGATTTTGATGACAATTTAGAAAAAGAAAATTAGATCCTTAAGCATGAACTAAAGATAGAAAATTTGAAGCTGAGTTTGAAAGATGGAAATAGCAAGAATGAAGAAAATTTGAAATCTGAGAATGAAAAGCTGAAGATTGAAAATGAAGGACTAAAATCTAAACTTGGCTAAGTAACATCTGAATTTGAGAAAGTTAATTTGTAGTATGCTGAACTTGAGAAATACATTACAATTGTGAAAGGTGAATTGACTCAATCCAAACAACAGCTTGAAAGGCTATATTCAACCAATGAGAAGATTGATGAACAAATATCTTTTCAAAAACCATTTTATGATAAAACTAGTCTTGGATTCAATACATTCAAAACAATTGAAGAAAGCAAGGAACCAGATCTGAAAATATCTAAAAGTATAGATGAGAAGAAGTATGATGAGATCAACAAATCTGAAGATACACCTAAGAAGGAAGAACCACTTAAGAAAGAGGAATCATCTAAAGGTATGCAAAGAGAATTCAAAGGTAGATGTTTTACTTGTAACACTATTGGTCATATGAAGAGAGATTGCACATGTAAGCAATTCAAACCCCTTAAAGGTTATTGTTATAATTTTCATGGATTTGGACATAGAGCTATTGAATGTAGAAAACCTAAATTTATTGAGAATAATAATAATAGTAGAATGTTTAGGAATACTAACCATGTAGATAAGAAACCTAGTGAAGATATGAATAGAAGAAATGGAGTAATATGTTACAGATGCAACAAAGTTGGACACATTGCTAGAAACTATAGGTCATAGATCAATCCACCTGGACCAAGATATGGGAACCATGGAATTGTTTGTCAGATATGCAACAAGATTGGACATATAGCAAGGTTTTCCAGAATGAACAATGGAATTTTTCATCCTAACCCTAACCCTAGAAATCATGCAAGAAGGAATGAAGATGCAAGTAACAGACATAAAGGATGCTATAGTAACTCAGATGAAGTAAAGTTTGTTAAAAGAAAAGATTAAGGAGACATATTCAAAATTGAAGGAAATCAGAAAGGTGAAGTATCAAATGGTAAGAATGAATCCTTACCTGACCTATCTCAAAGCACTTAATTTATGAAAATTACAATAGATTAGGAACTTAGATTAATGTAGAAGTATATGTATGATGAATTAAGTCTTGCACAATTAATGCAATGTACTATATGATGTTCTAATGCTATGATTAAGAGCACAAAGAAAAATATTATGTTTAGTGAGATCGCAAGAAGTTTTAAGTTTTGCAGGTTAACAGAAACAAATTCTTGGAAAGAAGCGGCAAAAGAATTGAATGCAATGTTAGATCTAAGTGAGATTGAAGTAATAAAAGGTTATAATCAATATTATTTGATCATCAAAGTGAATACAAGTGTTAAGGAGATCAAAGAGCAGTGATTGGAAGCATTTTGCAATGATTTGGTGAAGGATTTGAGTGTCAAATCTACGCAAGCCCTAAAATCATGAAATCAAGGTATTTTACTTGGTAGATCTTTGAATTGGTAAAAGGAATTAGAAGTAATCATGGATGTTGCTTTGATTCACAATGTCAGAGATAAAAATAGACCTAGAATGAAGAGGGAACTAGTAGAACCCTATGAAGATGATCCTAGGTTAGCTTTATCATCTATACCAGATGAAGTTTTACACTTAGAGAATGTTAGAAGTTATCTTGGATGCAAATTAGAAACTATTAGTGATAGTGATTTCACCAAGGAATATTAGAAGATTTACAACTAGGACATGTCATTGAAATAAGGATATGATCATTTGAAAGACAATGAGATCATTAAGTATGCATTGCAGTATGAATTTGATATTGAAGAATGCACTAAGATAATCCTTAGCAGAATTAATAATGGGAAATTTTGGTTAGAAGATAGAGTGATAGATATCATAGCTGATTTGATTCATGAAGTCACCGGACTATCTAAAACTAGAGCCATTCCTTTAAATGAGAAGAACATGAGGAAAGTAGTCATTGAAAACACAAATTCATCCTATAATGGTAGAGGAATTGTGATTAGTAAGATCCAACAAGATGGTGTTAGATACTTATGCAAGATCCTAACAACTAAGTTTTGTGCAAATTCAAGAGAGGATGACATGGCAGCTGGAATGGTCCATATAGCTTATTTGATGTGTGTTGATAAAGTGCAAGTTGATATGTGTGAAATTCTAAGAATTCAACTATTTGAGAATTTGGAAAAGATCAAGAAGATGAAGTATGCACAATTTTGATTTTCATCTTTGATCACTTACATGTTTTTTCATCTATTGAGAAGATTTCCTTACACCATTGGAAATGACTGGAATGATGGACAAACTACTATGGAAAGGATTAACAAAGTATATATGAGGCATGTTATTGATAAAGTGAATGAGAGTGCAATATTGGTAATTAAGACATTTCAGAACTTGGTAACTAGCAGATCAAGGATCCCATAGTCTCTTGTGGAGAAGTACAAAAATGAAGTATGTTTTATGGTTGATACTAACTTTACTTACATTGAAGTAGTAGAACCCAGAGTTGAGTTCATAGACCCTCTTGGCTATGAAATATCTGAAATTGAGACAAAAGAGTATGTGAGCAAGTTACTAAAGTGCAAGATTGATACTCATAGTAACAGATTTGGAACTTTTGAAGAAAATTTCAACTCCGCAAAAGCCATACTTGAAGAGAAACAGTCAAAGAAAAGAGTTGAGAGTACTATTAAGAAAATACTGAAAGATACAAGAATGATAGAGCAAGAATTCTTAGTAGCAAAGTAGACAGCAGTAGCAGTTAGAGAAATTGGTCAAAAAGAGATTTTGTCTGTACCACCCTTATCATCAATTGTAGTACAACAAGGAGTTATAGAAGTCAAGGTGAAAGTAGAAGAAATAGAGAAGGAACAAGAAGCAAGTAAACCTACTAGGTCAACCTCCTCCACATCTAGCAAGAGAATAAAAGAGATTGCTATTGGACCTAGTAAGAGGTAGAAAACTTTGGTGCCACCAGTTCCTAGGAAAGTTGCAGAAATTAAAGATGATGACACTACTGTTAAGAAGAAAGCCTGGAAACCTACAGTTGAAAGAGTGAATGAAGAGATTATACAAGATGGAGACTTCACTAAGATGAATAAATAATATGACCTCTATGACTATTCAGAAAGATTGAATCTTGAAAATGCAGTGGTAAAGCACATGATTCTATCTGATAAGAAGTTTGACACTATTCAAGGTAAGATACCTAATGAATTATTCAAGAAACTTGTGAACAGGAAGAAGAGAGCATCAAAGGAAGACACGTCTATCAGAGAAAATATTGTAAAGAAAATTTGTGATGTGAGAGATGATGAACACCTTAAGAAGATTATGAAGGCTCTTAGCACCCATTTAAGGACAAAAAGGAGAACCATTCAAATTATAGCAAGAAAAAATGAGGAATTTAATACAGAGACAGAAAAAGAAATCATTAAGGTGATGGTAGAAAATATTGGAGAACCATCAGTTGCAGCAGAGCAAGCAGAAGAAGCAGAACAAGAGGACATTCCCTCTCCACTGACTATAAACATTGAGGAAGAAACTATGGATGTTGAAGGAACAAAGATCACCTTGGATACTGATGATAATGTATTCAAGAATCTGGAGAACATTGTTGACAATTTGGCTCTTGATGAACCAGATACATCTAAAGAAGTAGATCAGACCCAAACTATTGTTGAAGAACCCAAAGTGATAGAGATACAAGCACCTATACCCTCTAAAAAAGAAATTAGTCTTACACTTGAGACTAGAAATAAAAAGAAAATTGGATCTTTGATTGAGGATTTGGGAAAGGAAGTAGATGATGATGATCAGATGGAATTGATCACATCTTTGAACAAAATCATTAGAAAGAACAAAAAAGTTAAAATTCTTGAAGGATGTCTGAAGGAGCTTACTAAGAAGTTACAAGGTGTTGTAACTACATAAATTACAAAAGTTGGCCCTCTAGAGAAAGCAAAGAAAGTAATGAGCACTTTTGACAGTGATTTCACAAACTTGTCTGATATAGTAAAGGTAAAAGAACAAGCAGCTAATGAGGTTAAAACACTCTTGAACATTAGTTAGAATATCAGGAATGATATCAATAACCTTGATATCTATATAAAGGACTTGAGGAAGATTTTGGAAAGAGGAAAATCTATGTACAAAATTAGAGACCCTTGTAGTAGCAAAAGATCAGAAATGAAGATGAAGGAAGCAGAAATTCATAATGAAACCAATCTTCTTTCTAGCCCCACTGTGAAAGTATTTGATGTTGAGAAGAAGATTCGTAAGTTATTTGATGAGATCAAAGTTTTGCAAGATGAAAAGGATAGAAAAATGAAAAGATTTACTCTTTTAAGAGAGCACACCTTTATGAAGTTGAGAATTATTGAAGGACAACTGGAAGAATGTCTTTTAACTAAGACATCTTTTCAAAAGTTTAGTTTTGAGAATCTCCAAGCATGTGAGATAGCATCTTATGGACTATCCACACTACTCAGTGTGGCAGACTCTATCAAAAAATCATGAGAGAAAGAATTAGAGACAATGAAGATTGATTTTGTAGATTGTGTTGTAAGCCTACCGGCTTTGCAATATTGATGCAGGGGCACCCGACAATTAGAAATATTTTGCAGACTCTGGATTATAAATGGTTGAATTACATTGTAATATGGCTTTGAAAGCCATTTTATGTTTTTATTGATATAATGGAGTCCAAATAGTCTAAATGTCATAGACATGACAATTACGGTTTGGTTAATGTGTTTAAAGTCTACTTTAATCGATCTTGAATAACCGAAAGGGGAATTAGATGGAGTCAGTTTGCTTAATGGGAAAGATAGTTTCGTAAAGTAGTTATCGGTTGCATTTGGTTGAGGGAATTCCTTACTTATGCAATGAAATGGAAAAACTAAGGGAGAGAATAGAGTAAAGTAGTGTAGGGGAAGGTTTGGAATCGGAGGAGAGAAGAATGTAATGAGGATAGAGTAATGGAAGAAAGAGTTAAAAAAAATTATCTGCTCAAACTTTTTGTTATTCTCTCCATTCCTCATTCGTAATTCTTTGTTTTTAATTATTTGGATTATAATTCAATTTCGAATGTCTATAATTGAATGGGATGCAAAACAATTATTGTTATCAGCTTTGATTGAAAGAAGTTTAATGATGTTTGTAATTCGGTTGAAGGTTTCTTTGAGTTGATATGGTAAAAGGTTTTATTCTTGTTAAGTGCTCGGTTTTCATAATAGATTTCTTATTGAAAATTGGTAAGCCAGATATGTTGGATGGTTGAATTAATTGGCATCGAAGAAATAGTGGTATGTATGTGAATCGAATTTGGTTCTATTTAATTGTTTGTGACAGGAGTAATACAAAACCATGGATTAAATATTGTGTGGTTTCAAATTGAGTACCAATATGAGTAGTTTGGTATCGGGTTTTGAAGGAGTTAATAGTTAACTGAATCGGTTACATTTGTTATTGACAAACAATTTCGAAGATCTCTGTTTCATGATAGCCCCATGGAGTAATGGAAACAATCATGTTATGTCCTTAATACATACATTTTGTAGAGCATAGTGATCAGTTCATCTAACAGAGAGCTGAGCGTAGTGAAAAGGTGGTCACTGCTGGTCGAAATCATTGCAATCAAACAACTTGCGAACACTACATCTATTGTGAGGGAAGAAGTCAAAAGAAACTGAAGTCTTTTGTTACGTATTTGGTATTGGAAGATGATAGAGTTGGTTCGGTTTTCATGATTATATGTTGGGTTCATGAGCACTGAGAATGATTGAATGATGTCAAAGAATTGTATTTTGTATTAGGTAATTGTGAAGGGTGGTGAACCGGAAATTTGAAAGAACAGCAAATCACTCAATGATTGGTAAACGTAAAGTAATGATTGGTATCTTTTATGTTTAGTAATGTTGTGGCACATGGTGTGGAGTCATGTATTGTTATTCTATTGATTGAAATTTGATAGGAAGTATCAGATATGGGTATTTGATTGGGCTCATTTGTTCTTTTACTGTGCACTCTGCATCAAATATTGAATTAAGGTAAACCTTTTTTGAACAAAGTTTTGTAAACCCTCCTTACCTTTATTTTGTCATTGTTGTCAAAGGGGGAGAGATATATAGTAGAAAATTGATTAAGAATTGATACTCTTAGGGGGAGTACTATATAGAGATAAGATTTTTTGGAGTTATAAGGATAGTATATATATATATTATACTATGGCCACAATTTTGAAGTTTTTGAGTTTTACACTTAGCCAATTTTCTCATATGTTGCCACCAATGACAAAGGGGGAGATTGTTGGAAATTTGGTTGAGTAGGTTACATAGATTTTGTCATTATGGAAACATATGATCTACATGAAGATCACATAGGTCATAGAGCTAGTATGTTAGAGCACAATGTGAAATTGTCTAAGTATAAGACAATGTGTTTTTGTTAGTGAACCAAGAGACAGTTTTGTTTGGCAACATTGATTGGAGTAAGTTCAGTGCTTGCACACTTGAAAATAGACTCTATGGTGACTATTGATGACTCATCTTAGAGTGCAAGTCAGTATGGAATGTACGGAAGAAGTTATGACAGTTTTACTGAAGACAGTGTTAAGTCGACATGACAGATTTTGAAGACATAATTGATAAAGAGTTAAGGGATTATTTTGTTTATCAAAATAATGAATTAACAATAGAAAGAGATGACATCCTAGATGTTAACCCTTGGATAAAGTTATTTTGTAAATATGGAAGCCGACCAGAAAAGTTATTAGCCTTAATAACTTGTATAAATGTAATTGTAAATTGTAAAGAAAAAGAGTAATAGATATAGTGATATAGTGATATGATGCAAAATATGATGTATATCTAATTGTGATAGTGAAAGAGCAGTGAAGAGATATCGATGAAAGTAGTATAAGGTTATGTACCTTGACCCTTTTTGTAATCAGTGTATATTGTACATTACTTGTTTGGGCAGTGGGCTCATCTCATAATCACATTTTGTACTAACAACTCCTAACAGAGTTGAGGCTTCTAACAAGGCCTATAGTCCCTTAATCAGGACTGAGACACTATATGCTTGTAATAGACTCCTAACAAGGTCAACATCCTTAATAGGATACTTTTGATTAGTGGATCTTTGTGGGTACCATCCTGACTAGGGTTTTCCCTTGGCCAAGATTTCCTCAAAAACAAATAATGTGTTATGAGTTCTTTAGTTTTATTGCTATGCACATTGTTTAGCTTTCTATGTTATGTATGCATTAAGATTATCTATTATATCCATAATTGGGCAAAAGTAAAAGTTTGTAGAATATTGATTCAACCCCCTCTCAATATTCCCTATTTCTAATAGATGGTTAAGAGCATAGATAGTAATTCATTTATTCATGGAAGTTATGAGTATTTTGGTGGAAGCAGTATTCAGGTAGTGTTCCTGAGTAGCGGTTTGTGGAAATCGGATGATATCTCCTAATCAGGATGGAATCTGGTTTAGCACAGTTAATGGGAAGATGAAGACACATTGTTAGTGACATGGATGATAGCACAAAATTCGAGGTCACTCGAGTGAAGAATTATTGTAGTTGGAAGCCAATAGTTTTGTGTAATTTTGATGCAGTGTATGGAAACCTATTTTTTGTAATTGGATGTCGAATCATTTGTAATTTCTTGAGTGTGGTATAAAAGAAGGAATGTTTTTCCTTATTGTAGAATGGTTGAATATGATAGATGCAGTGATGTATGCATGAAGTGAAGAAAAGAGCTAATGAATTGTGAAAGAAGTCATGCAAAGTACAAAGATTTGAAATTGAGATCTAGTGTAGCAGTGAGTGCGGTTTGGCACAGTGAGAGAAGAGGTAATATATTTTGATATTATTCTATTGAATAATCTAGAGATCAGTTGGACAGTGTGTTCAGTGATCTTTCCATTGAAGCTATTTGGGTAGTGGGTCCATTTGTCTTCCATAACTCCTAACAGAGTTAGAATATTTTAGTAGGGATTCAAAATCTCCTAACCGGGATTCATATGTACTGAATGTATTTCATAAGACTCCTAACAAAGTCCATCCTCTCACAAGGAATATTCATATTAGTGCATCTTTTGTGGGCATCATTCCCACCGGGGTTTACTCTTTGATCAAGAGGTTCCCTAGTCAACATATCTTGTGTCATTGTGTTATTGTGTATGAATATCTTTCTATGGTTGGTAATTATATTTCTTACATGGTTAAACACTGTTGAAGTTGATAAAAGTTATAATTATCAAATAACTGATTCACCCCCCCTCTCAATTACCTTGGTGGACTTTACTTTCTAACATTTACCCGCACAATCGGAGCTAATGGCACAGTCCATTCGGTGTTAGGAAGAATAGTTTGGAAGTAATCCAATGGTGCAACTTTTAACTGACTCTCACTGCAAGTTTTAGCATCGAGCGAGACTAGCATGCCAAATTCAAAAATTTGAATCTCCCAGAATGGAGAGAGGTTATTGTAGGATTTAGAAATGTAGTCATGTAGCATCTCATAGATCACTGATACTTCTCACAGGGTTTGAGTTGCGAGCCTTGAAATTTTTCTACCTAATCATGCGTAGTGCACCTTGGGGACATTTTGGTCCAGTGTGCTACAGAATGTTCTACTGACTTAGTGGTAAAAATGAGGTTTTCCCTAGTGTTTACTTGCCCAACCAGAGCTAATAGCATAGTCCATTTGGTGCCAGGATGAATAGTTTAGAATTAATCCAGTGGTGCAACTTTCAACTGACCCTCACTGCAAGGTTTGGCATCGAGCAAGACTAGCATGGAAAATTCAAACAAATTTGAATCTCATAGAACATAGAGAGATTATTGTAGGCCTCAAAAACATGATCTTGTAACATCTCATGGATCGCTGATACCTCTCACGGGGTCTAAGTTATGAGCCTCAAAAGTTCTCTGCCTAATCATGCTTAGTGCACCTTGGGGACACTTTGGTCCAGCGTGATCTGGAACATTCTACTAACGCAGTGGTCAAAATGAGGTTATCCCTAGAATTTACCTACCCAACCAGAGCTTATGGTGTAGTCCATTCAGTGTTGGGATGAACGGTTTGGAAGTAATTTAGTGGTACAACTTTCAACTGACCCTCACTACAAGTTTTGGCATCGAGCAAGACTGGTGTGCCAAATTCAAACAAATTTGAATCACCCAGAATGGAGAGAGGTTATTGTAGGCCTCACAGTTTTGGTCATGTAGCATCTCATAGATCATTGATACCTCTCACGACATATGAGTTATGAGCCTCAAAAATTTTCTGCCTAATCATCCTTAGTGCACCTTGGTGACACTTTGGTCCGGTGTGGTCCGGAACGTTCTACTGACTTAGTGGTCAAAATGGGGTTGTCCCTAGCATTTACCTAGCCAACCAAAGCTAATGGCATAGTCCATTTAGTGCCAGGATGCAATCCTTGAACACTCTCCCTTCACCCCAAGGAATCATCATTTTACTTTGAACACATTTTTGACCAATTTTGACTCAATGACTCCAACTATTACATCATTTGATGATACAAATGTACATGGAATTAATACAATAAAAATGTAAGGATACAAAATTAAGATGATCCAAATTATATAAGGATACAATATTCATAGTAAGGAAACACATTTTTTGCACTTTACATGGCATCAAGATGATACAAATGTAAGCTCTTAATATTTGCAAATCAACCCCATGGGCTCTTTTATATTTCAAATTTTGCATCTAATTTTTTATATACAAAATTTGGCATCTAAATATGCACACTACATTTGATTGTTTTTTTTATATACAAAATATGGCATCTAAATAATGCACATTACATTCGATTGTTGTTTTTATATACAAAATTTGGCATCTAAATATGCACATTACATTCGATTGTTGTTTTTATATACAAAATTTGACATCTAACTATGCACATTACATTTGATTGTTCATTTTATATACATAATTTGGCATCTAAATATACAAATTACAAAACTATATATATAAAATAATCTCTCTCTCTCTCTCTCTCTCTCTCTCTCTCTCTCTCTCTCTCTCTCTCTCTCCTTCCCCTTCTCCATCTCTCTACTACTCTCTCCCCTTCCACCTCTCTCTCTCTCTCTCTCTCTCTCTCTCTCTCTCTCTCTCTCTCTCTCTCTCTCTCTCTCTCTCTCTCTCTCCCCTTCCCCTTCTCTCTCTCTCCCCATCCCTCTCTCTCTCCCCTTCCCCTTCTCTCTCTCTCCTACTCTCCCCTTCCATTTCTCTCTCTCTCTCTCTCTCTCTCTCTCTCTCTCCTTCCCCTTCTCTCTCTCTCTTGTTGGAGATTTTCCAGTAGTCCAGTACTAACTATATGTTTGTCATTGATAACAACATATGGAAAGTAGCATGCATAGAAGTCTTGTGTAGTAAGCCTTTAGTATATGTAGCATGGACATGATATCAGCATGATATCATGGGCATAGTGGTTAACTATTAGTATAGATAGTTATATTGCAGATTCTGTCAGCAGTGTTCCTGACAGAGTTATAGGCAGTTTTCCATGTATGGTTGTTCATACAGTTATCATGGAGCTATGCACCCTTGGATATATGATGAAGACATGTTAGTATTGTTTCAGTTGTGGATACATAGTCTGGTGATGAACACAAGTGAAGTTATGAAGTCACTATTCGCTAATAGCAGTTTCCTATGTTTATCTAGAAGAGTCGATAGAGATTTTATTAGTTCTTGAGTTGCACCTATCTTTAGGGTATGCACCCTTGGATTTAATCTTGGAGAAGAGTTATTAATGTTTAGTTAAGAGAACATGAGTTAATTCAGCTTGAGGAGAAAGATCTAGTTGTTTTGGTAGAGCTGACAGTGTGTAGTGTGCATCTATAATTATCTTATTTAGACAAGTCCCATAATGTGTTGCGTGCATAGTAGAGATGAAAATTTTTTTATATGAGTTTGTTATGGGCTATCTAATATGATTTCAAGGTGGTTATAATAGGCCAACTTGATCATATCATTTAGAGGAAAGATATTTATAGGCAGTCAGTTGTGATTGTTGAAGTGTGGTTCATGGTTGATTAAGTAGAGTAGAGTAGAGTGTGTGAAGTGTGGAACCATCAGAAGAAGGTCTATGTGACCAAGTAGAGTAGTTGTGCTATACATTGGAACTAATTCAAACAAGTAGGTCAAAGTGCAGTTGACCAAAATCTAGATATAGTGTGTATTTGTTATTTAGAAGGTTATAGCCTTCATCCCTTTGACTAGTGAGCTCTTGGATAGTGTATCCTCTCCCCTAATAGGGACAATTGTAAAAGACTCCTAACAGGGTCCGAACCTTGACTAGGTCTACTATACTTCATATATTGTAAATCTACTCCTAATAGGGTAAAGGATCTTCTAACAAGGATCATTATACACTAGTATAGAATATTAGTGGGTATCAAGTCCCATCGGGGTTTTTACCTATTTGGGTTTCCCTGTAACCAAAATATTGATGTTGTGTTCTTATGTTCATTCATTTTTTTTATGCTTTATGTTTAAGTATACTTAATTGGATAAAGAAATGAATCTTGTAAATAATTGATTCACCCCCCCTCTTAGTTATCTCTTGGGACTATTCCTAACAATTGGTATTAGAGCCAAGTGCCTCAGAGAGAAAGTTTAATAGCTTGAGGTTGATTAGATGGTATACTTTAGGAAAGAGAGTCCTAAGTTCAATGGAGAGAATTATCTTGATTGGAAGAACAAGATGGTGACTCATTTGTTATGCATTTCTTTTGAAGTTTTTAATGTAACTGTCAAAGTAGCCAAGATTCCTACCCTAGAAGATCTTGGAAAGGATGATGCTACTGATAGGCAAAAGGAATTGTTTCATTAGAATTCTATAGAAAAGGAAGCCCTTATCAGTGCCCTATCTGATAGTGAACTCTCAGAGTTAAAGAAAGTTGACATTTCCCATAAGATATGGAAGCACCTGGAAGACATGTTTGAAGGAGACAAGCAAGAAAAGGATGTGTGCAGAAAAACATGGAAGAAAAGATACAATGCATTAGAGATGCTACCTAAAGAAAACATCAGAGCTTATAATCAAAGGATCAATGAAGTAGTTTCTGGAATCAAGAACAATGGTGGAGAGATCTCCGAGGAAGACATCATGGAGAAGTTGATGACTACCCTTACTCTAGAATATGAAAACAAGATTAACATCCTTGATGAGACCATGCAGCTTACATCTAATTTCAAGAGAGAAACCTTGATCAGCAAGATCTCTACTTTTGATATTTTAAGATTCTCAGTTAGTGAAAACACTGCCCAAATCCGGTGAGTCGCCCTACTATTCTAAAGGTGGTGCAAGTATACTACGAAGATGTGGAGCAATTAAGTTTAAATGCAGTGTTAAACACGGCTCATTCCTTGTGAAGACAGAACCAAAAAGTGAGACAGCCTTCAAGGCAACAGTTGATGGTAAGAAATCTACAAACACTTCTAGTAATTTTGATGATGATGATGAAGAGAAAACTTTAGATGATTTTATTGCTATGATTGCCAAAAGAGAAAAGAAATGAAAAGGAAAATATGAAGGTTAGTTACCATTTAAGTGCTTTTCATGTAATAAGATAGGTCACTTTGCATCTAAGTGTCCTACTAAAGCTAGAAAGTGCAAAAAGGATTACAAACCTAAGTACACTAAAGAATGTTACTATGTTGTAGATGGAGTTTCTGATGATGAATTAGGAGAAGAAGAAATTGGATTCATTACTATGGTAGACAATATGAATGATAAGACAAATCACAAAGATGAGAAAGAGGGAAAAGAGCTAGCATTAATTTCCCAAGAAGACATAAGGATAGACTAGATTATAGACAGTGGTTGCTCACATCACATGATAGGTGATAAAGGCAGATTTGTTCATCTGGGAAAATACAATGGTGGTATGGTTAGATTTGGTGACAACACTCCTAAACATATAGTTGGTAGAGGAGCCATCACTTTGGATGGAAAGAACAATACCGATGATGTTCTCTATGTTAATGGTTTGAAACACAACCTTCTCAGTGTTGGACAGTTACTTGGAAAAGGCTATCAGTTAGAGTTTAAAGATGACGAATGCATCATTAACAAAAAAGATGGTGTTATTATTGCATTAGGCTCTAAGACAAGAGGTAATGTTTTTCAACTCAATTAAGAAGCAAGTTTTTTTGCTGCTAAAGTTGATGATAGTTAGTTATGGCATAAAAGACTATGTCATATCAATTTTGATAACATAGTGAAGATAAGAAATGTTAAGGTAGTAAGAGATCTACCTTGCATAGCAAAGCTAGTTGATACTATATGCAGGGAATGTGTGATGGGAAAGCATGTGAGAAATTCATTTAGGAGCAAGAACAAATCAGTAGAAAACAAGTTGGATTTGATTCATATAGACCTATGTGGTCCAACTCAAACAAGGTCATACTATGGTGAAAGGTATTTCATTTTTTTTTTGTTGATGATTATACTAGGATGATGTGGGTTGCATTTTTAAAAGATAAGTTTGAAGCATTTGAGAAGTTCAAAATACTCAAAACTAAGGTTGAGAATGAAACTGGACTTAAGATAAAATGTTTAAGATCGGATAGAGGGGGAGAATTCACCTCTGATAGATTCTATGAGTACTGCTAAGAACATGGCATGAAGAGACAGTTAAGTGCTCCTAGAACCCCTCAGCAAAATGGGATTATAAAGAGAAGGAATAAGATCATCCTTGATACAACATGCACCATCATGATTGAAGGAAAAGTGGCACACACCTATTGGAGAGATGTAGTGAATACAATAGTCTATACCATTAATAGAATTCAATTAAGACCAGGCACTAACAAAACACCATATGAGCTATGGTTTGGTAATGTTCCCATAGTAAAATACTTCAGAATCTTTGGAAGCAAGTGCTACATCAAGAAGGATGAAGCAGTAGGCAAGTTTGATGCAAGAAGCGATGAAGGTATTTTCCCTGGTTACTCTACTAAAAGTAAAGCTTATAGATGTTTTAATTTAAGATTAAAAAAGATCATTGAAAGTGCTCATGTTAAGATTAATGAGAAGTTCATTATTCAAGAAAGATATCATAATTACTCACCCATGATTGAAGATAAACCAAGACCCTCCACTAGTGAGACAATTATTGAAGAAATGTTTGGCAACATTGATGTGTTGTTCAATGACCCTAAGACAAGTGAAGAAGAAACTCCTAAGGCTGATGAGTTAGAATAAACTAAGGTTCCAAAGTTTACATCTAGAAACCATTCCAAGAAATACATCATTGGAGATCAGAGCACAAAAGTCCTAACAAAATCACAAGCAAAGAAATCAGCTAATGATGATGTAGTATGTTTACTATCTTAGATTGAGCCCTTAAGTGTTGAAGATGCTTGTAATGATTCAGATTGGCATGATGCTATGAAAGAAGAACTTGATCGGATTATCAAGAATGACACTTGGGAACTGGTCCCAAGACCTAGTGATAATAATGTGATTGGAACTAAGTGGATATTTAGAAACAAGATGAATGAAGATGGCACAGTAATAAGAAACAAAGCAAGGTTAGAATGCAAAGGATATGCTCAAAGAGAAGGCATTGATTATTCAGACACCTTTGCACCTGTCAGTAGGTTATAAGCTATTAAGTTGTTTCTAGCTTATGCTATAGTTAAAAACTTCAAAGTATATTAGATGGATGTCAAGTAAACATTCCTAAATGGAGATTTGAAAGAGGAAGTATACATTGAGCAGCCAGCAGGATTCACCCTATCAGATAGACCTGATATAGTATGTAGATTGAAGAAGGCTCTCTATGGACTGAAGAAAGCCCCTAGAGCATGGTATGAAAGACTAGATGGGTATCTAACAAAGATTGGATTCAAGAAAGGAGTAGCAGATTGTAATTTATTCATTAGAGAGACATCTGAAGGTTTATTACTTATAGCTATATTTGTTGATGACATTATCTTTGGAGGTAATGACAAGCTTAGTGTTGAATTTGCTAAGAAAACACAAAATGAATTTGAGATGAGTATGATTGGCCCTATCAAGTACTTTTTGGGATTGAATGTGCAGCAGACAGAAAAAGGTATTTTCATTAATCAGTCCAAGTATGTGAAAGAAATACTAAAGAAATTCAAGATGGATGATTGCAAACTAGTAGGGACTCCTATGATTACTGGATGCAAGCTTACAAAGTAAGATGACTCACCAGTAGTAGATATAACTTTGTACAAGTCTATGATTCGAAAACTTATTTATCTTACTCAAACTAGACTTGATATTTCCAATGCAATTGGAATAGTTAGAAGATTTGCAGCAGAACCTAAACAAAGTCACCTCATGGCAGTAAAAGAATATTTAGATATTTGCAAGGCACTATAGACTATGGTCTATGGTATCCTAATTTGGATAATGTTGAGCTTCATGTGTACACAGATGCAGATTGGGTAGGATGCATTGATGACAGAAAGAGTACATCAGGTGGAGTAGTGTTTCTTGGTGATAGACTTGTCACTTGGACAAGAAAGAAAAAAAATTGTATTTCTCAGTCAATAGCAAAAGCAGAATATGTTGTAGAAGCCTTGAATTATTCTACAATTGTTTGGATCAAGAAAATGATTACAGATTTTAGAATTTAGATTGATTATCCTATTGTTATTCATTGTGATAACACTAGCACTATCAATATGTCAAAGAACCCTATGATGCATGCGAAGACAAAGCACATTGAGATCAAGTATCACTTCCTAAGAGAGAAAGTGGTAGAGAAAGAAGTTAAGTTGGACTATGTGAATACTAAAGATTAGTTGGCAGACATATTCACAAAGCCCTTGCCAAAGGATATTTTTGAGTATCTCAGGGAGAAGTCAGGAGTAATTCCCTTCCCTGATTTTGCTTAGAAGAAAGAAGGAAAGGCATTAGTCCTCTGGGACTGATGGAAGGTTGACTACTCTACCTCTAGAGTAGTACTGGTGCTTAAAATGAATGGCACCCTTTGCCATTGATGTCAAAGGGAGAGTAGTATATAGAGTCATGAAAAATAGAAGGAGCAATATACTTAGGGGGAGCAGTATTCAGTTGTGAAAGCAGTTTAGTTGAGGAAATGGAGAATGTTGGAAAATATTGCAATAGATGGAGGATTCATCTTTGGGGGAGTTTTGAAGAGGAAATGGAGAATATTATAAAAGAAATGTTTATTTGGGTTGGTGGTGGTTTTTCATTCCACATGTTGCCATCAATGCCAAAGGGGGAAATTGTTAGAGATTTGCCAGTAGTCCAGTACTGACTGTATATTTGTCATTGATGAAAACATATGGAAAGTAGTATGCATAGAAGTCTTATGTAGTAAGCCTTCAGTATATGTAGCATGGACATGATATCAGCATGATATCATGGGCACAGTGGTTAACTATTAGAACAAACAGTTATATTGTAGATTATGTCAACAGTGTTCTTGACAGAGTTACATGCAGTGTTTTGTGTATGGTTGTTTGTACATTTATCATAGAGCCATGGGACCTTGGATATATGATGAAGATATGTTAGTGATGTTTTAGTTATGGACGCATAGTTTGGTGATAAACACAAGTGAAGTTATGCAATCACTATTCGCCAGTAGCAGTTTCTTGTGTTTATCTAGAAGAGCCGACAGCAATTTAATTGGTTCTTGAGTTGTGCCTATCTTTAGGGTATGCACCCTTGGATTTAAGCTTGGAGAAGAGTTATTAATGTTCGGTTAAGAGTGCATGAGTTAATTCATCTTAAGGAGAAAGATCTAGTTGTTTTGGTAGAGCCGACAATGTGTAGCATGCGTCTATAATTATCATATTTAGACAGGTCCCAGAAAGTGTTGCGTGCATAGTAGAGATGACAGATTGTTTATATGAGTTTTTTATGGTTTCTCTAATATGATTCGAAGGTGGTTCTAACAGGCTGACTTGATCATATCATTTAGAGGAAAGATATTTATAGGCAGTCAGTTGTGATTGTTGAAGTGTGGTTCATGGTTGATTAAGTAGAGCAAAGAAAAGTGTGCAAAGTGTGAAACCATTAGAAGAAGGTCTATGTGACCAAGTAGAGTACTTGTGCTATACATTGGAACCGATCTAGACTAGTAGGTCAAAGTGTAGTTGACCAAAATCTAGATATAGTGTGTATCTGTTATTCAAAAGGTTGTAGCCTTCACCCCTTTGAACAATGAGCTCTTGGATAGTGCATCCTCTCCCCTAATAGGAACAATTGTAAAAGACTCCTAACAGGGTCTAACCCTTGACCAAGTCTACTATACTTCATATATTGTAAAGCTACTCCTAACAGGGTAAAAGATCTTCTAACAAGGATCATTATACACTAGTACAAAATATTAGTGGGTATCAAGTCCCATCGGGGTTTTTACCTATTTGGGTTTCCTCGTAACCAAAATATTGGTGTTGTGTTCTTATGTTCTTTCATTGTGTTTATGCTTTATGTTTAAGTATAATTAATTGGATAAAGAATTGGATCTTGTAAATAACTGATTCACCCCCCCTCTTTAGTTATCTCTTGGGACTGTTCCTAACATCTCTCTCTCTCTCTCTCTCTCTTCCCTTCCCCCTCTCTCTCTCTCTCTCTCTCTCTCACTCTCTCTCTCTCTCTCCCTCTCCCTCTCTCTCTCCCTCCTTCCCCTTCCCCTTCTCCATCTCTCTCCTGTGTGTGTGAATTATGTACCTAATTGTAGACACAACACCTCAGTAAAACATTAAAGGTTAGCAAAAATCAAAATCGTGCAATGAAATGGAAACTAAACTAACCAGGCAATTTACTGCCTTCTAGTAGGTGCGAGTATCATATTCTCAAATTAGATCAAGATCAGTGACATTGACGACACCTAAACGAAGGTTTTGAATGTAGAATATGGATATGAATTAATCTATATTTTTGTATTTTCTATGCAATTATGATGAAAAACTAGATATGAAACTATTCTAAATGAAACTAATATGCTATGAAATTAATCTAAGAATGATATTCTAAATGATATGAATGCTCAAAAATAATGAAAATCTCACAATAGCTTGGATTCGCAAAGATGGATTCTTCGATCACCAATTCGACAACATGAGAATACAATTTCGTGGATTGTGGATCTTTTTGGAGGAGCTGAGGCCTTGATTTTATAGAAGTCGAGGGCTTTGGAGGTGCATGAGAAAGCCATAAATCACTCTTGATGAACTCGGGTTGATTTTTGAGTCAACAAGAAATCAAAAATACTTAACTCACAAAATCATGCAAATTATGCAAAAATAGCTTTTTAACTCAAATTAGAAGTTTAGATCAGCTTTGAACTCAAAATAGATGTTGAGTTTCCAAAAGATAACAACTTGCATTGATTTTCTGATTTTAAGTTTAACTGCTCTTTGAATGTGCACAATTAATTATGAATTAAATAAATAAATAAATAAAGTGTTTTATCCTCAACTTAACTGATTTTTGAATTAAAATAATTGATTTATGGGTTAATCAATTATTAAATCAAACTTTTATTTGAAAACTATATTATTAAAAATTGACAACTGACTTTAATTAATTAAATAAGAATTTAATCAATTAGTCATAGGATATTTGATTTATTGTCAAAATTAAATAATACAATTTAGGAATAGATATAATTAAATTTAATTAAATAATTAAGTAGCAATATTAAATCTAATTAATTTAATATTTAGAATATTCAATTAATCAAACTTTAGGATAAAAGTGGTTTATCGCCAAATAATCATAAAATTAAAGATAATTAAGATTAAATTAGGAATATTACTAGGAATATTCCCCGATGCAGAATTTAAGCTAATCAATTAAGATTCGATGATGTGCAAATGTGCCTTAAGTTAGGACTTTGATATCGATTTCATTTGATTTGAGGATGTATGAGGTTAATTAGCCTATAGCCCATTTTTGGGGTATTACATTTTTCCCCTCTTTGAATTACTGTGCGAAGCGCAGTGGTTCAAAGATAGTCTGTGTATGATAAAGATGTTTGAGATTGAAAATGATTTGAAAGATGAACCGATCCTGAGATAGAAACGGATTGAAATATTTGAAGATGTTAGGTCCTGAATGACCAAAGATAATGTTAACTATAACAGCGATGAACCGGTGATTACGAAAAAGTACCAAAACACCTGATCCTGAACCTTATGATTGCGAAGAAGTGAGTGACTGATTCCAGACCCGATTGTCAATAAGAATCACATTGGTATCACATTTGAACCCTTCAGTTACGAAGAACCAAGGAAATAACACTAATGAATCGATGGTTATGAAAAGCTGAAATAGTTTACAAGATAGATTAGGATACCAAATTGATATGGATCTTGTTGAATTTGATATGCCCCAAGCGATGAGGAATTTTGATGAGTCAAAAACTAGATGTGGTTGTTGTCTTGATTACTGAGGAAAGATTGATTATAGATTTAGATTTACAAACTTGAATGATGTGCAATACCATGCCCCCTTCGGGATTAAAATTGAAATCTAACAAGAAAAGTCAGTGTTATAGTTTAGAAGCATGTTAATTGATTTGAGAAGTGGTTATACACATCTGAGAACATGGTCTGCATTGTTTGGAGGTCCTAGAGACCAAGTTTGACTAGATTAAACCATGACTTGACCATAGTTGACTAAGTTGAAATTTTGATAGTTTGATGTGAGATAATCAGTTAAGTTGAATGCTAGATTTCTATGATGATTGAAGGTCGATTATGCAAGTAGTTTACAATATAAATGATCTTAAATTTTGATTTTGATCCCGAAAAAAGATTCTACTTGTTGTTTCATTGGATTAACCTTCATACAATGCTCATTCCTTATGTCATGTTTAGCATTTTTGGTTTTGAAGAATCGTTTAAGCATTTGAAGTTTATCCAAATGTTGTGAGATCATGCAAACATGCAAAATGCAAAGAAACATGTAGAATGAAATGCAAACCTAGGACCTAGGACCTTGTCACTGATCATGTGTCGGTCATTGTCATCATTGAATTTTTAGGTAACTAGATAAATCAATACAATGCCCACTAGCTAGGAAACCATAGACATATGAATATCAATTTGTATGCTCAAGAATCAATACAACACCCACTGGTCAAACAACCATGGACATATGAATATTGATTTTATCTTTGAAACATCAAATTAGATATAAGCACCAAGACACAAATGCTAGGATGACCTAAATATCATGTCCCTTTTGATATAGCAATTTGTATAAGCATCATAACATAAACATCATGATGACTAGAATACGCCCTGCATTACAAACATATCAAATAGTCAAGAGATCATTCTAAATCCATTGTGAATTACCCATAGTGACCCTTTATCATTCACCTCCTTAGACAAGATCGCATTTCACAGTAGGAGAAAGAACTCACTCAAAAAGTCAATAGCTAGATCAAACTTCCTTGAATTTTTTGGGTATCAATGGTTGAGGTACACATGGCCATCCAATTTGAGATAGAGGCTCTTACAGTCAAACACCATATCAATCTAGAATTTCCAAAGTTGTTAGATTTTTACATACAAGCAGAAGATAAAGAAAAGATTATGCCCCTAGTCATCACTCTCTAAATCCTATAAAGGACATCATCAAAGAGCTCGAAGGGACACAATATGAAAAATTCTCAATGAAAATTAGTAAGCATACAAGGAGGTAAAAGATTGAAAATCACAAATTGTTTCCAGTTTGTGTTGATGTTTGATTGCATTGTTGTAGATGCAAAATCCTTTCTGGAGAGGAGACTGACTGACTGACTCGGATGAAGCTTCAAACGACTCTGACTAGATATGACATGTCTAAGATACACTGAATACCATAGGATATGACTTTGATTGCCCCCAAGTTTGAACACTAATAGGATACAGACGCTTGAGCTGATTGGTGTACAAACTAACTTATTGAAAATAGGAATGCGAAAACAAACCAAGAGATATGTACAAACTAAAGAAAGACTGAAAGCTGGGAAAGACCAAGATTGCACTGATAGATGGAGTGTTTTGAACAATTGGCACCATTTGCTGGGTTTTCACCATCTTGGCAGAGATTCTATTTTTGCTACCAAGGCGCCTGTTTCCAGGTTTTCACCAAGACAGTTTTTCTTTTTCTCATTTTTTTTCTTTTTTCATTTTTCAATTTTTGTTTTTGCTTTTTGATATTTTTCAATTTTTTTGTGAATCATAAAGGCACCTATTGCTAGGTTTTCACCAACATGTTCATTTTTTCAGGACTTTTTCCAATTTTAAAGATTTTTTAGGACATTTTACCAAACATTGAATGCCTTAGGCATAGAATTTCTTCAAATGGAGAATGTTGATTGGTTCTCAGAGCTATTCTCCTTCAGTTGTTGAGAGTTGATAGGCTCTAGAGCCAAAGTAGTAGTGATAACAAAGGGGACCCAGCCAGTTGGGTTCAAACTTCCCCTTGTGTTCTCGATGTGATTGATTTTTAGGATTCTCTCTCAAGACTAGATCACCAACCTAAAATTCTCTGTCTGACTTTCTTGTTGTAGCCTCTAGACATTCTTTTCTAATATACTCCTGAGATGATCATACACTACTTATCTGCACTCATCTAGTAGTTCAAGTTCTTGCAACCTAGACACTCTATAGTCATCATCAGTTACTAGACCATGCATTCTGATTCTTAAGTGATGGGATTTCAACCTCAATAGGTAGTACCGCTTCAGACCCATAAACTAAAGCAAATGGTGTAGCCCCAGTGGGGCATTCTGATACTTGTTCTGTAGGCCCAGAGAGCTAGATTGATCATGAGATGTCAGTCTCTTCCTATTTTATTGACTGTACGGTGCAATATTTTCAATAGATTCTTGTTAGAAGCCTCTGCTTGTCCATTCTCTTGAGGATAGTAGATAGAAGACCAATGTTGTGTAATTTTGAATTTGGCACATAGATCATCTAAAGTCTTTATTCTTGAATTACCCAGCATTATCTATGACTATGGAATGGAGGGATCCCATATCTACATATGATATAGTTCAAGATGAACATAGATATTTGTTTCCCCAATTGCTTGTGTTAAGGGAACTGCCTCTACCCATTTTGTAAAATAGTCTATAGTTGTTATGATATGGGTATGTCCATTAGAAGAATGAGGATGTATGGATCCCTATAAGATCAAATGCCCATTGGTGAAAAGGCCATTGTGTAATAAAGGGGAATTAGATCTTTCCTTGGAGCATGAATTAAGTTACCATGTACTTGGCACTTTTGATAGTTCTTAGCAAACTTGATTGCATCTTTCTCCATTTCAGGCCAATAGTACCCATCCACTAATAAGCCTTTCGAGCTAGTGTTAAACCATTTGAGTGTGACCCACATATACCCTCATGGACTTCCTTGAGTGCATGTTGAGACTCTTCTCATTCTAAAAATCTAAGTAGCATACCATCTAGACCTCATTTTTACAGATCGTTACCAATGATGACATATCAGGAGGCATTACATATTAGGTATCTTTTCTCAAGGTGATTGAAGGCTATTGGGAATTATTTGGTCTTAGAGATAGGAGAAAAGGTTTTTGTATCGAGATGAGTCATGACCAACAATAGTGTAGATCATGCGGGTTTCGGGGGAATTATATGCAGGATAAGATAGTGCTTCCACTAGCAACTTGTAGTGTAGCTCATGTTTAGGCTATTTTAATAAAGTAAATAGCATTTCCACTGCATCGGTAGCCTTGTTCTCTGTTCTAGGAATTTTCTCAAATGTGATAGATATGAAATATTTCTTTATATCATCTGCCATTCTCTTATATGGAATGAGCTTTTTATCTTTTGTTTGGTACACATCATTGACTTGATGGATAACAAGTTGGGAGTCCCCCTGAATTTGTATCTCTGTCGCTCTCCACTCAATTGCTATTTTCATACCATTTAAAAGGGGCTTCATACTCAGCAATATTGTTTGTATAAGGAAATTTGATTCTGAATGCCTTAGGAATGGAGTATCCTTGAGGAGTGACAAATAAAATGCTTGCTCCGGATCCATTCTATGTATAGGAACCATCAAAGAACAATTTCCATTCTTCTAGAAGAAAGATGCAAGATAGAGGAATCTGGGAACTCCATTTGCATTGGTGTATCATCAAACATAGGTGCATCCGCCAATTGATCAGCAATAACTTGGCCTTTAATAGATTTTCTTTCAACATATTCAATGTCAAATTCACTTAAGAGCATAACCCATTTGGCTAATCTACCCATGAGGGTAGCTTTTCTTAGTAGGTACTTGAGTGGATCAATCTTAGCTACCAAATGAGTGGTATGAGCTAACATATAATATCTTAGTTTTTGTGATGCAAAGATCATAGCTAGACAAGATTTTTCAATCATTGAATAGTTATTTTCATATGCAACCAATGTTCTACTGATATAGTATATAGTTCTTTCCTTCTTGTTCTCATCATGTTGTGCAAGCAATGCCCCCAGTGATGTATCTATAGTGGAGACATACATGATCAGTGGCTTCCCTTGAATAGGAGGCATCAAGATAGGAGGATTTGATAGATATTTCTTGAATATGGTTAAAGTTGTTCTCACATTCTTCATTCCAAGTGCAAAAGTCACATCTTTATGCTAGAGTTTTGTAAAAGGTTGTGAGATATCTGCAAGTTGTGGTATGAAATGCCTGATAGATTGTACTCTTCCTTGTAATGTTCTCATTTGACTAATATTATTCGGGGGTGTTGCATCTCCATTATAGCCTTTACTTTAGCTGGATCAACTTCAATGCCCTTCTTTGAAACTATGTGTCCTAAGAGCTTTCCAGAAGTGACACCAAAAACACACTTCTTAGGTTCAGTCTAAGACTAAATTTTTCCACTTTGTCTAGTATCTTGCTCAAGTCATTTAGATGTTAAGCTCTAATCATATATTTTTCTAAGGTATCATCAACATAATCCTCCATAGTTCGATGCATCATGTCATGAAAAATAGATGTCATAGCTCTCTGATATGTAGCACCAACATTCTTAAGCCCAAATGGCATGACATTCCAACAAAAGGTACCCACGCACATGTAAAAGTAGTTTTCTCTTGATCCTCTAGAGCAATTTTTATTTTGATTATATCTAGAAAAAACCATCCATTAAAGAATACATCTCAAAATCTATAGTCATGTCCACTATCATATCAATGTTAGAAAGTGAAAAATCATCCTTAGGGCATGCTTTGTTTACATCTCTGAAATCTATGCATACTCTAATTGATTTGTCTAGTTTTGAAATAGGTACAATATTAGAGATCCATTCAACATAGTCAATAACACAGATGAATCCATCTTTTAGTAGTTTCTCTAATTCAGCTTTGACTAAGAGTGCCACATGTGGATGCATCTATCTTAATTTTTGCTTGACAGGTTTGAAATTTGGAGCTATAGATAAATGGTGCATTCTAAGATCAGGATCCAACCCTGGCATATCTGAATATTTCCATGCAAAGTCGATATTTTTCTCTGTTAAGAATGTAGTAAATTTTTTCTTTTCTTCTTTTGATAAGGATTGTGCTACATTGATCAACTGTGGTTCCTCTGCTATTCCCAAGTTGATAGATTGAGTGGGCTCAATTAGAACTGGAGATCTATCTTATAAATGACTCGGAAGGACATCGAATATCTCATCCTTAGGCACCTCATAGAGATTCCTCACCTTTGGCTACATCCTTTTATTTTTACTTTTGTAGGTTCTGAGATTGCCACAAAGTGGTTTTTCACCCTCAAAACTCCTTTTCTTTTATTTTTATTCTTATTTTTTTGACTAAGATACTTGATGTCCAACTCCGTCATGCTGACATTTGGTTCATTGATAGAAGTCCTCATGGGCTCAACTGCATTTAGGTAGCAAGCAAGGGCATAGTCATTTGGGAAGGTATAAATACCATAACTTTGATTTGTGGAGGTTTGGTCAAGTGAAGGGTCTGGATATTGGATAGTCAAAGTGGGGAAAGATTGGGAGATAGTGTTTACAGATATGGATCTGTCATCATTGGTCCTAACCCGACGCTCAAGTTTGAAGGTGATATTACAACTTAAGACATTCAATTCATGAATAGGCTCAATGTCATCATGGGATTCCAATTTCAGGCCATAGGTGGATCAGACTCGTTAAGTTCATTATTTCACTCTAGACTTACGTTGGGTGTAGGTGCATATTGGTGATTAACATCAAATATGTTTTCTCTGTAATAAGGGCTCATCTTCCTCTGGAGATGGCTTCCCCATTCATAATCATTTTATTCCTCATCTATACCTCAAGGAAATTTAAGAACATGAGTAAAGTTACAACAAATACCCCAAGAAGGGTTACCCTCAGATTCTGATTTGAATTCATACTCATGGGAATCTATTTTAGAATCACTAGAATGACTCCAAGTTTTTAGCTATAGTGATAGGCTTTTTCTTCCCTTTTTTCTATTTGATTACCTTCAAGATTAGTTGGTTCTTGTGTGGCAACTATCTCTTGTTCTATAGTAGGTTCTTGTGTTTTTGCTACATTTATTCTCTTTATGGGATCATCTTCAGCATTAAGGAGATCTTTTATTTCTTTAGGAAAATGCTCATAAGGAATGAGCTCCCTCAATATTGTCAGATTCATCACTATTAGATTGTTTAGAAGAGCTTCTTCTGGCTTGATTTTCTCTATGACATGTGGGGAGTTCTTGCTAAGATAGAAAGGCTTCTTCTTGTATCCTAGACCTATTGTATTCTTGTTTTACTCAACCATGATGAGCAAGAGGTGATAGAAGACCTTTACCTTGTATTCCTAGAGGTCCTTTTCCTATATATCCCATCTTTGTAATCAATTTGTCCCCTTGACCATATGACTTAGAAGGAACCTTTGATGTTTTAGAAACATATGATTGATCAGCTTTGAGATTTAGGTTCTGCTTTGTAGAGCCATGCAAGCACAACTTCATCCTCTTCAAATTCTTGTTTAGATACTTGTTCTGCAAACAAAATTTTCATTTATATGCTTCAAGAAGTTCTTTAGATTCTGGTTTGGACTGTTTTAGAGTTTGCCCATAAGACTTAGGCAAGATAGGGAGAGATGTCAAAGATAAGACTGGCTCTATAGTATATTCTTCCATACCTTTTTCTTTGATTGTGACCTCTTTAGCAATGTCTTCCATTTTGGATGTTGAAGCAATGTCTAACTGCTTAGTGGAAGATTCTATGTTATTAGGAACAAATTTATCAGGCACTTCTCTTTCAATGCATTTGCAAATTGTAGACACGTCAGCTAGGATGGCTTACCTCTACTCCTTCATAAGGAAATTTCAAGCACTGATGGTATGTAGAAGGAATAGCTTTCATTTCATGTATCTAGGGTCTCCCTAGAAGGATGTTGTAAGCCAAAGGGTATATCAAAAACTTGACATGTAGTATCTCTGATGATAGGACCTGTTCTGATAGGAAAGACAATTGTTCCCTTGGAGGATCTTTCTTCTTCATCATATGCCTTGATGGTTATTTTTCTTTGTAAGATCAATAGGCCATTTTTGAAAATCTCAATTGTGTGATCAAGCTATAAGAACAAATATTTAGACCAGCGCCCCCATCTATCAACATATGTTTGACGCGATGGTTTTGGATCAAGACTTCTATATGCAAGGGCTGATTATGTGATGACTCAAGGAGTTATCCATCTCTCCTTTGAAAAGGAAATATACTATGGAGACATAAGATGGCCAACCATAGTCTGGAACTTGTCTAAATCAAGGTTATTAGGAACATTAGATCCGAGCAAAGATTTGTCTAGAATGGCTCTATGAGCTGGAGATATCCGAAGAAACTCAAACATTGAGATTTTTGTATTAGTATGTTGGAGTTGTTGAATAATATTGGATGGTTGTAGGCCTCATATCTTTAGGATTTGAAGATCTAGATGTAGCCTTCTGCTTAGAAGTGGAAGATAGATTGAAAGGCACCTTAGGGATATTGGATGAATCTAGGATTTGTCCTTGCAGATGCACCTGAGCTTGTGATCTGGTAACTGCGTTAGCTGATTGGTTTTCTCTATCTCTTCTTCCAATTGTTATGACATTGCAACGTTCAGATAGGCTGGGTTCAACCATATTGATAACAACATTATTTCTAGAATAGGTATAATTGACCTTAGCACCCACATTAGGCTGAGAAAGATGAATCTCCTTGACTATTGTTTCAGAAATGGCTCCGTGAATACTATATGATCATTATTGCTCTTATGATTTTCAATCATGATTTCTCCACTATCAATCTTGTCATGAATGGTATGCTTCAAGCACAAGCAATTACTAGTTTTATGACCCTTACTACAATGAAAAATCACATAATTCTTTCTCCTTCCACCATTTTGGTTTAGGTTCATGATTAGATTGTTGGATCTTAGGCAAAGAGATGATGTTATTAGCCAATAGAGTTTTCAATAGCTGATTCTAAAGATTCTACAAGATGAGTGAACTTTTTATTATTATTAGCAGACCAAGGTTTGTATTCTTTTAGCTTTTGAGATGATTCAGGCACCTTTTGTTCTGAAGCTTTGATGGCTTGGTGTACCAACAGTTAGATTGAAAGTAGGTACTTTAGATGGGGCATGGATATTATCAACAACACCATCTATGATGATGGCTTTATTCTTGTTCTAGTTTTTGTTCTTATCTTTAGAACTAGATCCAGATTCATACCTATCTTTTTGAAGTGATATGTCTCCTTTTTGCACAAGTACTTTCCTCAATTTTGATTGCATTTTCTACCATCTTATCAAAGGATGTATGCTTTTGCATTTGCAAGTGGTAGTTGAGTTCTAGAAAAATATTGTTGATGAAGATTTCTAGCTTCTTAGTTTCTGGAATGGGTCTAGCATATAAAGAAAACTTCTTCCTCCATCTTTTGAGAAATGTCAGGAATGGTTCTCCTGAATATTATTTGAGATTGCAAATGGCGATCGTGGTGACTGGATGCTGGATGTTGTAGGAGTATTGCTGATAGAACAATTTGATCAAATCATCAAAGGTTTTGATTGTTGGAGGCATTCTAGAGAACCAATGAATGGTTGCTCCTCCCAGAGATCAAGGAAAATAGATGCATCAGATAGGTTGGTTCATGCATGAACTCCATAGATTGAGTACAAAATTTTCTAACATGATCTTGCGGGTCAAAGTTTCCATCATACTTATCATATTTTGGCATTTCCACTCTTTTAGGGAATGGTGGCATGTACAAGTCTTTATCAAATGAAAAAGGACGTAGGGCTTCTATGGAGAACTCCTTAGGTTCCTTTTCCTTTTCAAGTTTGTTAAGTTTGACTTGCATGGCATGCATTTGTTTCATCATAGCCATGATAGGAGTTTCTTCCTCATGTGTAATGATATATTCAATAGTAAAGTTGGGAGGAAGCTTGGCTCCTTGATGAGCTAACTCTAGAAAATATGCCTCCCTATCTTCCTTCAAGAAATGCATCATCATTCTTTTGAATTCATCGTCATTTTGATATCAAGCAATTTTAGAAGTTATGGGTTCTTGATCCACACCATGTTGGGATTGATGTCCTTGGGATCCTCCTTGAGAACATGTTAGGATTTTTAGGACTCCTTGAGATAGATTGAGGTGGATTTTGGTTGATGACCTCCGTGAGTTGATGGAGGAGGTATGTAACTAGATTTCAATAAAAAATTGCCAAGACCATCATCTTTGTAAAGAACCAAAATTATAGATTTTCTCAAGAGTTGGATCCATGTGAGTAGATAGAGGTAAGGTATGAGATGCATCTCTAGATTTCTTATGTGAGGAAGCTCTAGTTTCCACCATTAACCTTGGGTGAAGCAAAAGAATAAGATGAAGATAACTAAAGAATGAATTGATTCAAGAACATCGAATGATGCAACCTTGTCAAGATTGAAGTGATTGAAGATTAGATTAGACTTAGATGAAGGATACTATGCCCTGGATGAATGGGTAGATGCTCAAAAGATAGCAAACATGAGCTAACAACACATAGTCATTTTGAAGATTGATAATTATGATAAGGTTTTGACACAAGATGAAAAAGACTCAAATCGATAAAACAAAAGGCCTAGATCAGACTCAAGAGGCCACTTCAAGAAAAATGATAGGATTCTTTCTAGTTTCTACTATGTTCCTAACACAGTGATTTGTTTGATAGATTTTGGAAATAGGTTGTAAAAGCTAGGTCTTTAATAGTTTTGACCACTTTCTGGCAATTTTTCAAAATTTCTCAAATGACTTTCTGCAAACTCATACGACACTGGCGTGCCTGATCATACGACAGTTGACAAGATCGTACGATAATTGCAAAACTCGCATGATAGTGGATAGTAGGATTTGACTTTTTTGAATTGACTAGTAGCAAAACTTGTACGACACTATACCAAATATCGTATGACACTCTGGGGGTTCTGAAATGACAATAGCCAAAACTTGTACAACTTTTTGACTTTGTGAGATGACTCTTGACTCCAGAAAGGTATTTTACTTCATATTTTGCAAAATTTTAGGTTTTCAATTTCAGATTGTTCACAAAATTGTATGTCCAGATTTGAAAGATTATATTGGACCAATTTGTTCTTAGAAACCAGATAGATAAACAGGCACGAAAAATAGCAAGCAAGTGATTTCAAGCATGTCTGAAAACAATGATCAGGGGACAAAGCAACCCTAACGCATGAACAACAAAGTGATACTGAATGTGCTAATCCCTATGAGTGCTAACTGTGTTATGTTCCAAAAATTTTTGCAATAACACACATATTCCTAGAAAATGAAAATTTGGCCTTACTAGGGTTTGTAGTAATGGTCTGACTCTGCAAATTTTGTGATCTCAAGAGGGAAAACTCCAATCTAGGCACACTAGGGTTTTGACACAGTCTGAGAATTTAATACATCAAGAGTTGCTAGGGAGATCTGTCAGTCCAACAAGAGATCACACCCGTGAAGATTTCCTCCACAAGGACATTTATATAGCGGTTGTCACTACCACGGTGAAAATGGCTATTACCCGCTTGAGGTTTTGTCCATGTGGTTGATCCCAATTAAGGAAATGTCCTCTATAGTTAACCCCTCTCTAAAGGTGACTCACAAAAATATACCACATGGAGAATGGTTCCAGATTCAAGGATCTGAGTCTCTGATACTACCCAAAAAGGGAGTAGAGCATAGTCCTCTAGCCTTTTCACTTTTAACCAAAATAAA